>CM066329.1:76482814-77697814 GCA_033807585.1 Hydrophis major
ATGGTCTGGGCTTCCGCTGTTTTTTCGTCGACCGGCAACTGTTGGTATGCCTGGGCGAGATCGAGCTTGGCAAAGACCCTGCCCCCTCCCAGTGAGTGCAGTAGGTGTTGCACGATTGGGACGGGGTAGGCGCTTTGTTGCAACGCGCCATTTAGGGTGGCCTTATAGTCCCCACAAATTCTCACGGACCCATCTGGCTTGACCGGGGTCACTATAGGGGTCTCCCATCGGGCATGGTCTATCGGCTGCAACACTCCCTGCTCGACGAGCTTGTTAATCTGCTCGTCAATCTTAGGTTTTAGGGCGAATGGTACCCGCCTAGGTTTTAGTCGCTTGGGGGGAACCCTAGGGTCTAGGTCAAATGAGATAAGGGGCCCCTGGTACTTGCCCAGGCTTCCGTCGAAGACCTCCCGGAACTCCTGGGCTAGCCGCTGTTCCCAGCCGTCGTCGGCGACGTGGTTGACTCCCGTTAGCACGATGTCGAGCGGGGCGAACCATTGTAGGCCCAGCAGGCTTGGGCGGTCGCGATCGACGATTGTGAGTGGGAGTTGTTCGGTGCGGCCCTTATAAGTCACATTAAAGTTCTTGGTGCCCACTACCGGGACGCGGTTTCCCTGGTAGTCTTTTATAATAAGTCTTTGGGCATTTATGTTCCTCTTATGGAGGGTGGGCACTAGCCGTTTTATCTCGTGCCATGCAATCATGGAGAGGTAGGACCCGGAGTCCACCTCCATCTTGCATGGTTGGCCCTCAATATAGACTTCTACGTGTACCTTTCTGGCGCCGTCGGAGATGGCGTGGCCGATGGTTACCGTCTGGTGGGTTTCTTCCTTGCGCCGACTGTCGCCGCCTCTTGAGGGTTGCTGGATTCAGTCCCACCGGCCGTCCGATTGGCGATCTCTGGTCCTGGGCGGGGGGCTTTCCTTTTTTCGATCATGTTGGTCCCATCTGGGTGGACTGCGAGTCTTCTTTTGGCGGCAAACCCGAGCGATGTGTCCCCTTTTTTCACAATGCCGACAGATAGAGTCAAAAAATCGGCATTCTGATCTGGGGTGGTCGCCGCCGCAACCGGCACAGTTGGTCCTCGACCTACGACCTCTTCGGTTCCGTTGGTCGCCGCGCCCCGTCTGCACGCGATGTATGTCCTCCTCGTCTTCTGATGTGCTGGATGCAGACTGGAATTCTCCGTAGTGTGCGGTTGATTCGTTTTTTGGGTCGGCCAACCTTGCCGGGTTGTTGTTTCCGCCCTTCGCGTCTGATTTTCGCATGCTGTCAGCGGAAGTGCGGGTTGCTTCTGCGGCTGCAGCTGCGGTGAGGGCGTCTGCTAGGCTGATGTCGCCCTTAGCCATAAGCCGGCTCTGGAGTGCAGGGTCCCATAGGCCCAGTACGAATCGGTCTCTTAGGAGGCTGTTCAGACCTTCAAATTCGCAGAGTCCTCCTAGGCGCCGCAGCTCGGCGACGAAATTGCTCAGTTTTTCACCCGGTTTCTGGTCCCGCTGGTAAAATTCATTGCGCCGGATCAGGATGGGGACCTCGGGGGCGTAATGGCGCCGCAGGATAGGTTCGAGGACGTCCCAGTCCATGGCGGTTGCGTCAGCCGGCTTGGCCAATGCTTTGGCCATCTGGAAAACTTCGGTTCCGCAATGGGTGAGGAAAACGGCGCGTTTTAGCGGGCCCAGGGCGTCTTTCATTCCGGTGCACTCGAGGTACATGCGGAAACGGTCTGAGAACGATTCCCAGTCCTCGGTGGCGGGGTTGAAGGGGGCGGGCGGTGCGATTTTCGCCATTTCGGTGCTGAAACTGGCTCTTGTTGGACACGGGGTTCGGTTCAGGGTCGGGATCCCACCCTCGTCGCCAGTGTCGTGTCCGCAAAAAGACGCCAGGAGTCGGTGACTACGTTTCAAGCTCTTTATTTAACAGTTGTGAACCGAACCGGCGAAAAGGAAAAAGCCCGCGGCTTTTATCCCTTTAGCCGCGGCGGCCGCGGCCAATGGCAACATTTCAAGTCTCCCGCTCTTGGAGTGAGCCAATCACGGGAGACTTTCAACGGGCCAATCGGCGCGGCTCGCCTGGCCAATTAGAAATCCCCGCGCTTTAGCCAATCAAAGCGCGGGGATTTCGAGTATGTAAATTAGGGACAGAACAGACACCTAACATCAAAAACATCATGAAAAAAGCACAACAAAGAATGTTCTTTCTGCGCCAACTCAGAAAGCTCAAACTGCCCAAGGAGCTGCTGATGCAGTTCTACGGAGGAATTATTGAGTCTGTCATCTGCACCTGTATAACTGTCTGGTTTGGTTCTGCAACCCAACAAGATAGATACAGACTCCAGAGAGTAATTAGAACTGCAGAAAAAACAATTACTACCAACCTCCCTTCCATTGAGGACCTTATGCTGCATGAGTCAAAAAGAGGGCTGTGAAAATATTTACAGACACCTCACATCCCGGACATAAACTGCTTCAATTCCTACCCTCAAAATGAGGCTATAGAGCATTGCACATCAGAACAACTAGACACGACAGTTTTTCCCTGAATACCATCACTTTGCTAAACAAATAATTCCCTCAGCACTAAGTATTTACAAAGTCTGCATTACTATTACTATTAATCTTCTCATCACTTTTTATCACCCATTCCCTCCCATTTGTGACTGTATGATTGTAATTTTGTCACTTGTATCCTTATGATTTATATTGACTGTTTCCTAGTATGATTTGATTGCTTATTGTATCTTATGACTATTATTAAGTGTTGTACCTTATGATTCTTATTTTTTTATTTTTTATTTTATTTAAATTTTATTGGTTTTTAAAAACAAACATAAAAAAACAAAAAATAAATACATCAAGCTATCTTCCATAGATGTACATACAGTGTGCCGGTTGGTTTACAAATTGTTTTGTGCTTCCATTTCGTAGTCTTCAATTACAATTACATTACATATAATCTCATATTGTCAATCAAAAATTAAATACTTAAGTATCATTATTAAAATTAAATACTTAAGTATCATTATTAATCAATCATATGACTTTTATTCATTCATGTTTTACAAGATAACCATAATTTACTTAGTTTATTTTATAACAGTTCATCTTATCATCCCAAATCTATCCTAAAATCATTTTATAGATATAATAAGAAAGAAGTACATCTTTATATATTTATTATTTTCTAAAAGTCTACATATTTCATTAATGTACTTTATTGTCTAACCATTGATAGAAAAAATCCCAAATTTTATAAAATTGTTTATCCTCTTGTTCTCTAATTTCAAATGTCAATCTACTCATTTCAGCACATTCCAATATTTTCTTAATGATTTCCCCCTGTGATGGTATTTTCTCATTTTTCCAGTTTTTAGCAAATACAATCCTAGCCGCTGTTAATACATTTACAATCAGGTATTTCAAGTCTTTACTATATATTTCAGGTAAAATTCCCAATAAAACTATCTTTGGTTTCAAGTCTATATGTTTTTTGTCATTTTTTCCAACCACATGTGGATTTTAGTCCAGTATTTTTTAGCATCTGCACAAGTCCACCACATATGGTAATATGAGCCAGGTGTCTGATGACATTTTCAACATTTTTCGGATTTATTCTTGAACATTCTTGCTATTCTTGTCGAGGGAAAATGCCACCTGTAAAACAGCTTATATAAATTTTCTTTATATGCTGTTGACATTGTCATTTTATAATTTTGAGACCACAATTTTTGCCATTTCTCTAAATCAATCCCATATCCAAAATTCTTCCCCCAAGCAATCATAGTTTCTTTAACTTGTTCTTCTTCTAGTTTAATTTCTAATAAATATCCATATAATTTTTAATCACCTTTTCATCAGTACCTGTCAAAATCTTATCTAAGTCAGTCAGTTTATCATAGAAACCTTCTGTTTTAGAATCTTTATCATACTTTGAATGTATTTGCGCATATGAAAACCAATTCATCTTTATACCTTGTTCCTCTAGTTTTTGCATAGATTTAAGTTCACCCTTTTCATTCAATATTTCACCATATCTAACTGTTTGTTCCTTTTTGTATATTATAGGATACGAAAATGCTTCAATAGTCGATAACCAGAGTGGAATTTTCAAAAACATTGTCTTTTAATCTTCTTCCATACCTTATGATTCTTGACTCTTGATGAATATATCTTTTCTTTTGTGTACACTGAGAGCATTTGCACCAAGACAAATTCCTTGTGTGTCCAATCATACTTGGCCAATAAAGAATTCTATTCTGTTCTGTTCTAACCCTATCCCTAACCATAATCCTAGCCCTAATCCTATTCTATCCTATCCAATCCTATTCTACACATACACATATGTTATGGCCCCGACTCCCGAACCTATGCTGTCAGAGGAAGATGACCTGGAAGATGAGGGGGAGGAACTGGCAATGCCTTCCTCCCCAGGACCTTCCTCCCTGCCTTCCATCCTGACAATGCCTTCCTCCCTGGCAATGCCTTCCACCCTGGCAATGCCTTCCTCCCTGGTAATACCTCAGGTTCCATCAGACAATGAAGAGGAACAGCCTGAGATGAATCAGGAGGAAGGCATATCGGAGCAGCCCCTGACAGGGAGTGAAGAGGAGGAGTCTTGGCTTGACCCCAAGCAGCGTCTTAGGGAGAAATGTGAGCAGCAATATAGGAGGTGTGGGAGGGTCAGAGAGTGAGCTGAGTCACTGAACCACACCCCACAGGGGATAAAAGTTGGTGTGCTTTCTCCTTAAACTTTGTACGGGACAAAGTTTAACTTACTTTAGATTTTATTCATGACTATGTTGGAAGAACGATTGTTTTGTGGACTGCCTTGTGCTTTGTTAAAAGACCCATTTCCCTCTGTGTGAATAAGACTTTGATTTACAATTGCTGCCAGCTTGGTAGTGGCAGGCAGGACATAGTGGGATGCCAAGAATGTTATCAGTTACAGAGGATTTGCTCTGCAAAGTTCGAGCCAGCTTGCCTGTCTGTGTTTGTTTGTGTGTATAATCCCTTACCTTTTGGGGGAAAGGGAAGGGGAGACAGAACACACATGTATGCATACACACAAAACCTATTAAAGTGGTTAAAATGTATGTATATTTTTTAAGATGGCTTCTAAAGTTTCTACCTGACAAATCTTAGAATTGTTCAATTCTTTTCCCACCTTTTATTGATTTCTTAGAAATGGATGGATTTCTAATCTTCTAACTCTAATCAAGTTGTAAGAGAAAAGAACTTCCCAATGCTGAATTAATAATCTGGGGAATCCCCACTCATTCTTCAATATTATTTTAATGTTAGGCTAAGATATAACTATTCCCCTTTTGATATTAAGGACCAGCTTTTCACCAGGAATTATGATATTCCCATTTTTAATGTTCCAAAAAGTCCTCAAGGCCTAGCTAAGTCATCTCCTGGCAACCAGAGACTTGCCATTTTTTTCCTCTCCCTCCTATGATTTATTATTTATTATGATTTAGGACCAACTCTTTTCATACTCTACATAAATGACCTCTGTGATCATATCAAGAGCAGCTGCGTTCTCTTTGCTGATGATGTAAAACTATTCAACACCACAGACAATACTGTGTGCTCTTGTGTTGTTATGGTTGAAGCTTTCCAGTTATACAGGTGTCCAGAGATACCATAAGATTTTAATTTTAGGAGTAGTTTGTCGTGTACCACTGAATGAAAGACTTTACAGAAGTCTATGTAGATTGTGTCTATTGTTTTGCCCTGATCGAGTTGTGTAGTCCATATGTTTTTGCAGTGTAAGAGTTGCAGATTACAGGATAGCTTTTTTCTGAAACCAAATTGTTTATTAGAGAGTAGGCTGTTTGTCTCTAAGTGGAGAATAATGGATTGGTTAATAATTGATTCCATGACTTTACAGGTGATGTAGCATAAGGAGATTGGTCTGTAATTTTCAACTAGACTGGAGTCTCCTTTTTTGAAGATGGGGATGACCATGGCTTGTGACCATAGGTTAGGCAAGGAGCTGGTCCTGAAAGATTTTTCAAAGATTATGCTTAGAGGTTCGGCTATGGCAGTGGATAGCTTTTTTAAGAAGTAGGCACATATTCCATCCTGTCCAATAGATAGAGATGGTTTTAGATTGCATAGTGCTTTTTCAATATTGTATCCTGTAAAATTGATATGTATTAGATCATTGTAGTTTTCTGTGGTTCGACTAGGAAATACTGGGCATGATCCATTGCTGTTTACAAATACTGAGCCAAATAATGTGTTAAAGAGTTTGGCTATAATAGTGTCATTGCACTCTTTACCGTTAGGTCCTATCTGGGGTGGGATGGACCTTGATTCTTTTAGTTTGTTGTTTACAAAATTGTAAAAAGCGTAGGTGGAATTGGTGCATAGAAGGTTTTCCTCTTGTTTAATGTGATAATTGGTGCATTCAGACTTTATCTGGTGACATAAATTTTTGTATCGGCTTTTGAAGTTGGCAAGGTGACCAAATTTATTTTTCCGCCAGAGTGATCTCTTTTTGGATTGAAGTTTCCTTATTGTTATGGGTAATCTGTTTTTTTGTTTGTTTTGGGAGTTGTTATTGGTACATATAGTTTGATGACTCTTTTGACTTCAAGTAAAAATATGTTGTAATGGTCTTCAACAGTACTGCATCCAGTGAATAGAGATTGCCAATCAAGGGATGAGAGATCGTTGTTTATAAGATCATAATTGCCTTTTTTGAAGTTATAATTGGGGATTACATCATTGTGATGATTTTAGTGTGGGTGTATGTTGAGACAAAAGTCAATCATATTATGGTCACTGTTGGAAAAGGGTTCTTTAGTTTGTATTCTGTAAATTGAATTCAAACTATTGCAGAAGATGAGATCGAGGCAGTTGTTAAGTCTAGTATTGTTGGTTACCAGTTGTTCCAGTTCCAGATTTGTAACAGCATTGTAGAAGGTTGGACGTATGGGTTCAGTTGTACATTTGTTCAGGGTCCAGTTAATATGAGGTAGATTGAAGTCACCAAGAAAGGTAAAAGCATGTGGGCAGGATGTTGCCCATGTTAGTAGTGAATTTAGCTTGTTTACATGTTCGATGTCATAATCAGGGGCTCTCTAACATAGTAAGAATCGAAATGTGATATTTAAGGATAGTTCACAGATGATGGTGTCAGGAAGAGCAAGCTCCTGGGTAACTTGGATGTTTTTTAGATGTCAGGACTTTTTATAGAAAATAGCAACACTACCTCCTCTACGAATTTCATGATCTGATCGGTAAACATGATCGTCTCTTACTGTGGTAATGGAGTCAGGGAGAGATGCATTGAACCATGTTTCAAAGACAAATATGATGTCGAATTTAGCCGTATTTAGTAAGAGGAGAAATTCAGGTATTTTATTCACAAGGCTTCTTGCATTGAGTAGCTTGCATTTAAGGCCAGGTGTAGTTGGAATTGAGGTAGTTAGGGGCGTGCGTGCCTAGTCTTGGATTGGTTGGAGTAGGTTTGTGGTTGAAGGTTAAAGCTGAGTTGCAGGTTGTATGACTTACTTTTGACCCAGTCAGCATGGTAGTCAATGTATCGGTCCTTCTCTCCATTATCTAGACATTTTTTGAGTTCTGTGCGGAGTACAAGGGAGCGGGCATGTTGCTATATGGTTAGGTCAGGGCGTGAATGGAAGTTCTTATGGTTGGTGTTGCTTTTGTCAAGTGAATTTATAATATAAATGAATTTACATTTGCTTGATTCATTTTTGCAAATGACCCTGCAGAAGCGTGGGGCCACAGAGCCGTCTCTGTTTTTGAGCTCTCGGCCAATGCGGGAAATGTCAGGTATTTCAGGGGGGATGGTTGATGCTTGATAATCACTGATGATGTATCGGACAGTTGTGATGTTATCATTTCTATTGACCAAATAAGATGGCATTTGGACGTTTCCATTCACGTTCAACAGCTTCTCTGGTGAGGATTGGGATATCATTATTTGTCTGATTTATGTTTTTTGTGGATTGGGTTGTGCATTGGGTTGTGGTTGTTGGGTAGAGATGTGGTTTGT
Organism: Hydrophis major; assembly: GCA_033807585.1. Taxonomy (NCBI): domain Eukaryota; kingdom Metazoa; phylum Chordata; class Lepidosauria; order Squamata; family Elapidae; genus Hydrophis; species Hydrophis major. Next base: position 76,490,840 of record CM066329.1, read on the forward strand.
AGTAATTGGATGTTCAAGTTTTTGCGTTGTGTCTTTTTTTCAATGTTAGATAATCTTTCTTTTAAAGCATCCAGGGATGCTATTATGGTGTCAAGGGATGTTATTCATGTTTCTATGGTATCAACTCTTTCAAACAGATCCAGTTTGGGTCCGCATGATTTGCAGAGGTATGGAAAATCATTGGATGATTCTAGGTCTTGAATCATTTGCTCGGGTAATCCCAAGCTGTCATGATGAGCGTATTTGCTACATAGAGAACATTTGATGGAATTTTCATTATCCTTTAGAGCTTTATAGCATTTAAGGCATGTGCAGGAGTCTTGTGGTTCATTGGTGGGGATTACTTTCCCTTTCGGTTGTGGTTTGGCATTGGGTTATTTTCTTGGCATGGTAGGTTTCTTAAGATGGTACATTTATTAAATTACTTAATGAAACAATTTTGGGTAATCAACATAGCCAATATCACACCAATCAATCAATTGCAATAATCTCTCTAGTCAAATAATTTTGCTAAGTAACAATCAGCCTAATCAATTAATTACACTAATCACTAATCAATTAATTACACTAATTATTAATCACACTGTTCAATTAAATTCACTAAATCACTAATTTTACTAATCAGTTAAATTACATGAATCTTGATCTTTTAAACTAATCAGTAATCACACCATTTGCACTAAACACTCAATCACACTAATCAATTAAAATGATAAATCAATTAAACCATTAATAAATTATTTTTTAGAAATTGATTATCTAATCATTGATATAGGTAATGAGGTAGAAAAGTTGTAAGTTTTGAGGTAATGAATTAATCAGTGTTTGATTAAAGTAATGAGGTAGCATTGAGAGTCTGCAAGGAAAGGGTTAATTGTTTTACAAGCAGCTGTTATTTACTTGGTGGGAGGAATGTATTGCTTCAATGGCTGCTGCTATTACCCTGTAAACAATAGACTGTAACAGGATGTTCAAAAGCACGCTGGATTATTGAAAGAGAGCAAAACTAGCTGAATTAAAACACTTTAACTACAATCAATATGTCTCTGAATAAGATTATTTTCCAATAGTTTCCCAAAGTTCTTCAAGTTGACTAGAAGTCAAAATACAGTCCAGAAATTTCGGTTAACCAATCCAATCTGTCCTTTACTTTTAAACTTACTTCTACCTGCAATATCTTTTTTTCTTTACTAAATCTGAAGTCACTCCTGATCATTAATCGCAGCTAATTTCCTCCTTTGAGTCCCACTTTGAAGAAAAATTCCACTACAGAAATTGGAGTGATTCTTACCAAAATTAAGCACGTCTTTCCTTTCTTTTTCACTTCCGTCTCAGCTGCCTTCCTGGCTTCGATTCAGCCATGCTGTTGGTTCTCTTTTTAGTTCAGATGGAGCGGTTTTCTTCAGGTCAGTCGAGGAGACTCTCCTCTCCTTGCGACTACTGAAGCATCCCTCTGCCTTTACCAACCATCCAGGGTGACTTTTGGCTCCTAAGAGCCTCAGGGCTTGAAGAAATTGGCAGGACTTCATGGAGCTGCCGCTTGTCCACACCACTTTGTTGCTTCGCCGGAAGTCTGTTTGTATCCATGTATTCATAACTATGTTTTTACTTGTACCTATTGTCTTGTAAGCAATTGACAAAAATAAATAAATAAATAAATAAAATAAAAAAATTATTTTTCACTCTATGGTATTTATTGATATGGAGCTTAATCTGATATTTTATCTGATATTTTTATTTGGTATTTTATCTGATTTTATCAGAATCATTTTTGTGAGATGGGCAGATGTGTAAATTTGATAAATAAATAAAATCTATATATCTATAGATGATGAGAGCCATGAGGGAATTTGATATAGTAGTTAAGGCATCAGGCTAGAAACTGGGAAACTGGGAATTCCAGTCCCATCCATGGCCACAAACCAGCTCGGTGCTCTTGGGCTAGTTACCTTTTCTCAGCCCTTGGAAGAAGGTAATGGCAAATCACTTGTGAAATCTTGCCAAGAAAACCTTGCCATGGAGACTAGTCCAGGCAATTGTCAGGAGTCAAGCCAGTGGATGGATGGAAGGAAGGAAGGAAGGAAGGAAGGAAGGAAGGAAGGAAGGAAGAAGATTCAGCTCTATTATATATAAATAGGTATAGATCTAAGTCTAGAGATTATATTCTCTCTCACTCTTTTTTATACATTTAATTTTCTTACTTTTTTGTTTGTTGCTTAACTGTTATTAATTAATAGTTAATTCAGTTGTTCATAATGAATGAATTGTACTATTTTTACGGTTACATTATTTTTGTACTTTTTACTACTTTAGATTCTTAAATATGCATTTTCATTTGCCCAGAGAACTCTGGTTACCAAACCATTTCGAGAAGCTAATCCTAAGGGACCTAGCAGTATTCAGTGAGATGAATACTCATCTTCAAGAGATGAGTAGATTTTGATCCTGAACAATACTCAGAAAGGAAAAAAGAAATATCAGTGAAAAAAATGGTGATCAAAATCATTATTTTGTAGTGGATAGGAAGCAATTGTCCATAGGTAATGAATGAGGCAAGGCATATGCTTTGAACTTTAATAAGAGGTTGGATTGAGAAAGAAGGAATTCCCAGAACTACTTTTTAGCTAACCTTCCTATTGTTTTTGACAAAGAAAATGCCTCTGAAAAATATGGTGCACTTAGATAATAAGGAAGTTGATCCATTGTATAGAAAAAGCTGAGCTCTGAATCTGATTTTATCCAAGACCATGACAGCGATTCCTTAATTAACATGAAAGAGGGGTAGAGGAAAATCTCATTAAAACAGCTGTGTCCTGTTCAAGAAGAGAGTAACATGAGTAGAACATCCTCAAAGAGTGTATCCAATTATGAGATAAGATGGGTGAAGATGAAACTATTTGCCTCATTTTTATATTTTGGAGGACTTTGGACCTTGAAAAATGGGAATACATTTTTTAAAAAAAAAGAATTTTATTAATTTTCTACAAACAAACAAGACAAACAAAACATTAAAACATCAACTCTCATATGTACATCCAGTGTGTCAGTTGGTTCATCAGTTTTTTGCATTCATTTTGTAGACTCAATTACAATTATGTTACATAACAACTCATATTGTCAATCCAAACTTATATATCCTAATATCACTAAAAAAAAGAAATTTTTGACTATACTTTTAACCACTCATGCTTCATGAGATAACAATACTTTAACCAGTTTATTCTGTAACAAATCATATAATCATACCAAATCAATCCTGAAAAACCCTTTATAAATATAGTGTCAAATAACAAAGGCAAGTAAAACAAAATAAAGATATTCCTTACTGTCTAGCATTCTAAATATTCTATTATCGTATTTTATCATCTAGCCATTGATAAAAAAGATCCCAAATTTCATAAAATTGTTTCTCCTCTTGCTCTCTAATTTCAAATGTCAATCTACTCATCTCAGCACATTCCAATATTTTCTTAATAATTTCTTCCTGTAATGGTATTTTCTCATTCTTCCAATTTTTGGCAAATACAATCCTAGCAGCTGTTAATACATTTACAATCAGATATTTCAAATCTTTACTGTATGTATCAGGTAAAATTCCCAATAAAAAGATCTCTGGTTTCAAGTCTATGTGTTTCTTTGTCATTTTTTCCAACCACATGTGAATTTTAGTCCTAGAATATTTTCTAGCGTCCTCACAAGTCCACCACATATGGTAATACGAGCCAGGTATCTGATGACATTTCCAGCATTTTTCAGATTTGTTCTTAAACATTCTTGCTATTCTTGTCGGGGGAAAGTGCCACCTGTAAAACATCTTATACAAGTTTTCCCCCTCATCTTCCAGGTCATCTACCTCTGACAGCATAGGCTCGGGAGTCGGGGCCGTAACACATGTGTATGTATAGAATAGGATTGGATAGGATAGGATAGGATTAGGGCTAGGATTAGGGTTAGGGTTAGAACAGAACAGAAGAGAATTCTTTATTGGCCAAGTATGATTGGACACACGAGGAATTTGTCTTGGTGCAAATGCTCTCAGTGTACACAAAAGAAAAGATATATTCATCAAGAGTCAAGAATCATAAGCTGTTGACATTGTCATTTTATAATTTTGAAACCACAATTTTTGCCATTTCTCTAGATCAATCCCATATCCAAAATTCTTCCCCCAAACAATCATAGTTTCTTTAACTTGTTCATCCTCTTATTTAATTCCCAGTAAATAACCATATAATTTTTAATCACCTTCTCATCAGTACCCATCAAGATCTTATCTAAATCAATCTGTTTATCATAGAATCCCTCCGTTTTAGATTTAAGTTCGATTTAAGTTCACCCTTTTCATCCAATAGTTCCCCATATCTAACTGTTTGTTCCTTCTTATAAATTATAGGATAGGAAAATGCTTCAATAGTCGATAACCAAACTGGAATTTTCAAATAACATTGTCTTTTTATCTTTTCCCAGTTTAACCACAAAAACTCCCACATATAATGTCTTCTAAAATAACCCTATGTTTTAGTTCCCTTATACCATAAAAAAGCATGCCAGCCCAACAGCAAATCATGCCCTTCTAATGTCAATAATCTATGCTTTCTTAATGTTACCCATTCTTTGACCCAGATGCTCAAAAGGCATTTGACAAAATGGGAATACATTTTTGTCTTACCGAGAAGCAACCCATCAATTTTCAAAATAGGAATGGTTGGGGGGTGGGGAGGTCAGTGGATTGATAAGCCAACTGAAGCAGAGCCACAAAATTAGAAAGCCATTGCATCCTGCACATTTAGACCCCTTTCAAAGATTATGTTTGCATTATAACGGCTTATAGAGAACATTCCCCACATCAACAATTATGTTGATGTTCAACAGAAAAATTACATGAAAAAAATGTTAATCTTTTTTAAGCTTTCAAAAGACAGTAATACCCTTGTTAGTTTTCATTTCTGCCTTGAAAAATCGTGCTCGTTTCCTTAAAGTCTTCTATGATTTAATGTCCTGGGCTTGATCAGCAGATTTAGCATCAAAGCTATTCATATAGTGCCTTGGATTAAAGTTAAAAAAAAAACCCACTGCATTTCAGCTCTTTATATAGCACTGTCACCCTAAACCATTTACATTTTTTTCCAAAAAGAAAAAAGAAAGTAGCCAGACTGTAGTAACTATAGTAACCTGTTTTTATAAGAATCCTTGTATTTAGCAGGGTTAAAATCTTTGACAGCAGGAGTAAATTTACCTTATCATAGCTGACAATTGCAAAATTTATCTCAGTGAGGTAATAAGAATCACCCATTTTTCATATATGCAGAAAATAACAGTAATGCTAGTTCACTTTAAAATACAGTCATGCTACTTTAAAAGCTTGATATGATTGAGAAGAAATGTGTATTTACATACAACTAGACCAGAAGGGTGTGTGTAGTTCCTGCCATGCTTTGTTGATCTGAATTTTCCTCTTCAATCTACAGTGCTACAGTCTGTTTCTTTTGTGCGTGTATATACATATACATATACATATACATATACATATACATATACATATACATATACATATACATATACATATACATATACATATACATATACATATACATATACATACATGCATACATGCATACATGCATACATACATACATACATACATATATATATATTTGTTTTCTGAGGTTGTCGCGGGTATTTGTATGTGGATCTTTGGTTATTCGGGTTTTCTCCCGCGTAAAATTGGAAGTATCTAGGCGACGTTTCGATGAAGTCTCATTCATCATCTTCAGGCTTGTGTCTTCGGCTTTGTGCTCAATAACACACACACACACACACACACACACACACACGTATATATATCCTTTTACATTTGGGTTTATGGTGAATGTAATAAATGCAGACTGGATTGTTTTCTCTTTAAATCGTCCATATGCATTTAAAACAGTTGAGAGGAAATATGTATAGACAGCCCAAGAAAGTTCTTGAGATGGCTTTCATAAATGAAGCTTTCATGCAGGTATTGGTGGAAGGCATGTGTTGAGGTATTTCCCGTTAGGAGAATGAGTGCACTCAGGGAAACATAGTGAGAGTGATGCTGAATAACACACGACCAGCATACAGATACACTGAATAGTAAAATGTAGGTTTTACTTCCAATAAACAGTTAAACAAAGTCCAACGAACAGTCCAAATCATACACGGTCAAAGCAGTTAGTATCAGTCCAGGGATAATCCAAAAACAAAGTTCTTTTCTTTACCAGTATCATAAACAAAGTTCAGTAAACGGAGTTTGCGAACAGTTGCAAGACTCACAGCAATCCAAGCAGAATGACGATCAGGCAAAAGGGAAAATGCAAGAAGAAAGAAACCAGGTTTCTGGCTCCATCTTATGGCCATTGAAGGAACCTCAGCCAATTATTATTACAGCATTCTCTTAAAGATACAGTATTAAATGACAATCCTGCTTTATATATTTCCAACCCAACTGTTAGGTGACTCTCATTCCTAAAAGCATGGTTTATGTATTTATGGTGGTTTCATATACAGATATTCCTTGATTTACGACCACAACTGAGCCCAACATTTATGTTGCTAAATGACACATTGGTTAAGTGAGCTTTGCCCCCATTTTACGAACTTTCTGATTGTTAAATGAATTATTTTAGTTGTTAAGTAAGTAACACAGTTGTTAGGTGAATCTGGCTTCCCCATTGACTTTACTTGCCAGAAAGTCCCTTAAAGACGATCACATGAATCTAGGACACTGCAACCATCATAAATACGAGTCAATTTCCAACTGTCTGAATTTTGATCACATGACCATGGGGATGCTGCAACAGTCATATGTGTGAAAAATGGTCATAAGTCACTTCTTTGGGTGATGTAACTTTGAACGGTCACTAAATGAAATGTTGCAAGTTGAAAACTACCTGTAGATTCATAACATTCCAGATCTTCATTTTTGCCACTTTTTGTACACTGCTCAAAGTCGTTTTTTGAGATACAATACAATGCAATATTCTTTATTGGCCCTTGTGTCATTGGACACTGCAAGGAATTTGTCTCTGGTGCACAAGCTCTCAGTATACATACAAACAACAAATGACAAACTAATACAATCATAAGATACCATTAGTAGAAGGTATGACATGGGTGGCTATATAAATTAGATAAATAAATGGATAAAATGGTAATGTCAAAAATAATCAGTGCAATTACCACGGTTCCTTTGCAAAGCAAAGATAAGAATTGTTTCTGTCAAATCACAAGGATATGTGCCTCTGATACATGACCTAGTCGTAACAAAATTTCTCAGACTTGTGATTATTACGGATTAACCTGTACGATTCTGTATTATTGCAGTGGATCATTCTATGCAGAGAAACAGGAAATGTTTTTGCATATCATTTCAGGAGGATCTCATGTAAAATCTGAAAATACACACTTTCCATTTTTGTATCATAGTCGCAATAGTCTGAATTATTGTCTGGAATTATGACTTATTTCTGGAATATGGATCGAGTACTCCTGTATTTATGATTATAATAAAGTCTGCCCATAATATTCATCATGTGATTTGATTTTACAACTTTTTGTGCAGTCCTCATTAAGCAAATAACCATGGATCATTAAGTGATGAATGGTTGTTAAATGAAACTATTAGTATGAGGAATTTTTGTTGAAAACCAAAGAACATAAAGTAATAGAGCTGAAAGGGAGCTTTGAGATCTTCTAGTCCAACCTTGTGCTCAAAATAAGATACCATCTCAGATAAATGGTTGTCCAGCCTCTTTTTGAAAGCTTCCAGTGATGGAGCACCACAACTTCTGAAGGCAAGCTACTCCACTGGTTAATTTCTCTCACTATTAGGGAATTTCTCCTTAATTCTAGGTTGATTCTCTCCTTTCAAAATGCCAGTTTTCAGCAAAAATGTCACAAATCACAATCCCATGACTATGAGATGCTGCAAACAGCCATCAGGGTAGATCAGTTGATTAACACTCAAAAGGCAGTCACATAACCAAGGGAGGTTCACCTATCCACCAAAACTTTGGAACTGGATCATAAGTATCTTTTGGGGGGAGTCCGTTGTAACTTCAAATGGTGACTAAGCAACCAGTTGTAAGTAGAGGACCAACTGTATGTTGTGCTGTCCACAATGAACTGTAGATTCGTCATGATTTCAAGTTGAACCTATGTAAGATAAGATAATAAATACATAAATAAATAAGCAAACAAACAAATAAATAAATAATAAAATCAATCAATCAGAATAGAGCTGGAAGGGACCTTGGAGGTCTTGTAGTCCAATCCACCTGCTCAGGTAGGAAACCCTATATCATTTATAAATTATAAATGTATAAATAAAATTTATAAATAAAAATAACATTTGTGGAAATTCTCCATCATCCTGGTCATAATTGACTCAAAGCATTCTCTTAAAGATACTTTTTCAAAAAGTAACTGGACCGTTTTTTCCCCTGAGGTAGAAGAAGAAGAATTATCATGATGAAGCTTCTTGGGTGAGAAGTGAAAGGTATTCTTCTCCCTCAAGGAAAAAACAGTCCAGTTGTCTTTTGAAAAAGCACCTTTGAGAAAATTCACATTTAATACCTTTGCAGGCCTATAAAACAAAGGAAAGTTCATAAGAACCATGTAGGTTTCATTTAGTGATCACTTCATTTAATGACCAAGTTGCTTGTCCTAGTTGTGGTCACTAAATGAGGACTCCCTGTATTCCAATATTTAATACATTTAAAATAGATGTACTCCATCCTATTGCATATTAATAAAGCAGAGCAGAATTTTAAAAAAGTTGGAATTGGGGGAAAATAATTGTATTTTCTCAGTCTCTTTCCCCTCCCATTCACCTGTACTTTTCATCCTCCTGAAATATACAAGACATGTAAGCAAATAAAATAAAATAGATTTAAACATTGCAAATTTGCCAAGTTTTTTTTTAATGTTAATTCAGGCAGGAAGCCATAGGTATAGTAATATGTTCATAATGAAGAACATAAGTTTAAAAAGTTATTGTGTAAATTGATAATAAATTAAAAGTCATCCATCTCAGTCAAGCCACATTTGGTATTTCTCTTTCAAATGCAGTAATTCCGTGTTGCCATGGTTACTGAGAACTATAGAACTCTTATTTGATACAGCTGCTGAAATTTGGGATCAGCCCCTAAAACATATTTTTCTCACATGTTCTAGTATCTGTGTAGGAGTTACCACATTAGTTGTAAATTTAGATAATGGCTTCATAAATTGAATCCCCAGATTAAATCAAGAAGGATGATAAACCTGGACCTGAATCATAGGCGAACAGACAAATAGTTCAGTTTAGACTAATTTAAAATAAACTCCATTATGTCTACCTTTTCTCAAACATAAAAAATAACATGTTTATTTTAATTTGTTTCAAAATCTATCCTGGTCCCGGTCCCACCATTTCCATGAAAATTTAATTCCTTCCTTGCCCATTTAAAAGCCTTCCTTCTATTCCTCATTTTCATATTCCTTTCCTTCTTCCTAGCTCAACAATTCATATACTTACTTGGAGGCTGTTCATAATGCTGTGTTTTTTTTTATGATGGCACCATACTAGAAAAGAAAAGAAGAGAGGTTCTTCAAAAGCCAAAACCCAACCAAAGGATGATTGATGAAAGATTTCAGCTGTTTTCAGCTGGTGTCACACTAGCAGCATGCTTAGAACTTTGTTGGCTGCTTACTCTAAGTACTATATCACCAAGAGAAGAAAAAAAAAGAGGGTGGGGGGACACTTTTTATAATATTTTCATTATGCTGACATATGTGTCAATGCACATTAGGGATAATAAAATGCACTCATTAATTCATTATTTCATTCATTTAACTTCATATGTCATTCAGAAGCAAAGCACTGAATGCATAGTGTTCTCTCTTCCCTCCTACCCACCCACCCCCACTGTATTAACCCCATGGTTGGGCTGAAAGAGTGTATAAGTGATCAAAAGTGGCCAAGTGGATATCTGTGGCTGAAGATGAACCTGAATTTGGTAGCTAGTCCAACACTTGAATGGGCCATTACATTGGCTCTCGGGTTCTAGATGAGTGAGCAACTTGTGAACATGTGAAGGCAACTTTAAGACCCCTGATCTCCCTGCTAATAGCTTTCACCATCAAGCAGCCCTTTAAAGGAAACTTTCAAAAAGGAAAAGGAAAGGAAAGTATCACATGACCATCTTAAAAATTGAGCCAATGAGAGGACAAGGATGAAGAATGGACACCAAAGATCTGCTAGGAAGATAGGAGAATGGAAGAAAAGGGTTGAATCATGTCATGAAAAAACCATGCTTGTGGATTTCTATTGAAAAGGGAACTAATACATCTCAACTTTCTCAAAATGTGCAATTTCCAAATCTGGAGGTAGTAAGTAGAGATGTAATGTTCTGCCCCTTATAATTACTGACTGTATATATATTATTTATTTATAATTATAATTATAATTTATATAACTTAATGTATATAATGTTATTTATATGTTATAATAAATATATATATTTATTTATATAAGACCAGGACTTATGAAAAACTTGAAGTCCAAAGAGCTTCCGTTTTATGTGACCTCGCATTCCTATGCAACTGCCGAGATCAAAATTTAATTCCCACAAGCTTCCAATTGAAATTCCACACCAACACAGCAGCCACCAAACGCATCCTAAAAAGAACAGAATTGGCCCTAATTAGAAATGAACTTCACACAAAAAGATTTCTCCTAGACCAAATCAACAAAGATCTCCTCACACTTCACCTCAGACTCAGCAACAAGATTCACCCCTTACTTTGGGACAAATCCAAACAGCTCGCTGTCTGGAGAGCTGAAACACAGACCACCCTCAAGACAGACACACACACCAACAAACTCAGAAAACTACAACAATGCCAGAAACCAACTCCTCCCCCCTCACAGCCACACATGAAACAAACAGTGCACAACATCTCAGACAAGATCCTCACCGAAGCCGAAACCAAGGTCCTTTCTAAAGGATTCAACTTTGCTGTCGCTGCCAAACACATCCCCACAGAAACCATCATATGCGGAGTTGAAACCAGCCTGACCAAAACCAACTCTGATGATGCCAATAGAATCAGACTCGAAATCACCAACATCCTCTGCACTAGCAAACCACCCAAAAGCAACTTATCCAAAGAAGAACAAACTGCACTACTTAACCTGAAAGAAGACACCAGCATAATAATCCTACCAGCAGACAAGGGAAACGCGACAGTGGTTATGAACACATCTGACTACCAATCCAAGTTAACCAACCTACTCCAAGACCCCACATACAAACCCCTAAAGACAGACCCCACCACCTACCTAGAAAAAACCACCAGATCCAAAATAAAAGCCTCCCCCATCAGTGAAGAAATCCAGCAAAGAATCATACCCAGAGAGAAATCATCCAGATGCCCTAAAATTTATGGTCTCCCCAAGATACACAAAGAAGGAACCCCACTTAGACCAATAGTCAGCTCCATAGGCTCACCTCTACAAAACCTAGCCAAATTTCTCGCCAAACAACTACAGCCCTATGCAGAATCCATCAACTCACACGTAAGAAACTCATTCCAGTTCATCGAGATCATAAAGAAACAAGACTTACAACCCAGTGACCTACTAGTGAGCTTCGATGTCATATCCCTCTTCACCCAAGTGCCAATAAAAGAAGCCTTGACAGCCATCCAAAACAAATACAACCCCCCCAAGCACATCCTAGATCTGACCAACCACTGCCTATCCAATACATACTTCACCTACAACGGACAAAAATACAAACAAATAGAAGGAGCACCCATGGGATCACCCCTCTCACCTGTCATCGCTAACCTCTACATGGAACACTTTGAAACACAAGCTCTAGAAAAATATGATCACAAACCCAAACTCTGGCTCAGATACATAGATGACACCTTCATAATCTGGCCACACGGGAAAGAAAAACTGAACAACTTCCTCACACACCTCAACAGCCAACACCCCAAAATACAATTCACCATGGAAACAGAAGCTAACAACCAACTTCCCTTCCTAGATGTCTTGGTATACAAAAAATCCAATGGCTCCCTAGGACACACCATCTACCAGAAGAAAACACATACAAACCGCTATCTACATGCACTCTCACACCACCACCCGCACAGATCAATTCCGTAGCCGAGACACTCATCTCCAGAACAAAATGCTTAGCCTATGAACAACACCTAGAGACCGAACTACACACTCTCACCGGCGTGCTGACAGCCAATGGATTCCAAAGAAAGAAGATCACCCACCTAATCCAAAAAGAAACCCCAGCCAAAATCCAAGACAAAGAACAAGAGAATGGCAAAGCCCTCCTCCCATATATAAAAGGCACTACGGACAAAATTAGCAAGATCCTCCAAAAACACAACATTAAGACAGCATTCTGCACAAACAGAAAGATATCCACCATCCTAAGAAACCCTAAGGACAGAATCGAGTTAGAAAATCAAGGAGTATACGAAATCCCTTGCACTGCCTGCCCCACCACATACATTGGACAGACTAACAGAAGAATAGGTGCACGCATTGAAGAACATAAGAACTCAATCAAAAAGGAAGAACCGACCTCTTCCCTGGTCCAACACCTCAAAGCCACAGGACATGAGATTGACTTTAAAAATACCAGAACTATCGCCAAAACTGAACACTTCAGCAGCAGAATCATCAGAGAAGCCATAGAGATAGAAAAACGCCCACACAGCATGAATAAACGAGATGATGCCTCCCGCCTACCAGCTATTTGGAAACCCGCCCTCATGAACAGACGCGTACCTAACATGAAGAATGACACCAGACCCACACCCCTGTGAGCCACACAAGATGCCACCACCACACTTCCACGTAGAAAGCAGACTCACACCCACACAGAACATGAAACACGACCACGGACCAGAAGCTGCACTGCAGCTGCATCACTACCCACCTCAAACCCCTCTGAGCCATACATGAAGCGAACTGACCTCCACCATGAAGATGCAGCACGACCACGAACTCGAAGCCAAACAGCAAGATCACAGCTCACCAGCTCAAACCCTGCAGCAACTAAGACTAACCTGAGCACAATCAAGCCCCCACCTGAACAGAACACGCCTCCAGCCAATCAGAACACAGCCAACCCCCCAACCAATCAGAACACAGCCAAACCCCCAACCAATGAGAACACACCCCCACCCAATCAGAACACAGCCAAGCCCCCACCCAATCAAGTCACACCCCCACTAGCAGTTAAAAGGAAGAAGCAGCTGCAAGCTCACATCACTCTGAGAAGCACAGAGCTGAAGACCAAGCCTGAAGATGATGAATGAGACTTCATCGAAATGTTGCCTAGATACTTCCAATCTTACGCGGGAGAAAACCCGAATAACCAAAGATCCATATATATATATAAATATATTATATTCTCATAAATAAATTATATTATTTATATAACTTATAATTACTGACTAAAGACAGACAAATAACTATACAAAGGCATCCATACAAAGTCTCTTTATTGGTTCATCAGGCATCCTCAAATATAACTCACAGTTACGCTGAGATTCATCTCAATGTCCAATTCTCTTTGCTGACTTTATGATGTAAAAGGATGATCTTTATCCCATGCCAAAGGAGCAAGGAGGTCAGACACCAGCATGATGCTGGGTTCAGGAAAGAGAGAAGGAAACTCCCACAACCCAACCAAGGGTCAATTCAGTGACCAATCAGGATTACAGATGTGGCCACCTGACATGGACTACATTTCCCAGAATACCTTAATTACATTTACCATGATGCATTCCCTTAAGGGGACAGTTTCCAATTCCTAATTAACTATAAACTGTTTGGACAGCACATGTAGCATGCATGAGATAGGGTGGGGAGCAATGTTGGCTCAGACCAAAGCTCTTTCTATTCAATCTTTTTTCTCATAAAAGATAATCAGATTAATCAACAGTTAGAAACAACCCCTTCCAAAATTCTCCTTCCTCATTTATCTATCCCATGCATAATTATATGCCTTTTGATTATGTTCTTTTTCTTACTTTTTAACCTGAGCTAGAAAGCTTAAGGGGAATTAGTCTTTTATAATAGTTTAAGCACCAGGCTAGAAGCTAGGATACTATGAGCACTTGTCTCATCTTAGTCACAAAGCCAATGGAGTGACTTTGAATCAGTCATTGTCTCTCTGTCGTGGGAAGGAGAAGGCAAGTTTCCCCCAAAAATCTTGCCAAAAAATTACTGGGACTAGTCCAGGTAGTCACCAAGAATCAAGACTGACTTTAAGGCATGTACACATAGGCACGCACCCATTCATTTAAATTCATTCATTTAAGAAAAGTTTCACCTGTTCCATGATACAAAGTCAAATGTAAATGAGAAGGGTGGCCTTATAAACTCAATAAATAAATACATGTTTATTGTCCTGTTCTGCCTTCTGTTAGACCTGTCTCAACTTGAGCCTCTAATTAAGAACAATCCTTAACTTCATTTTGTTTGAGAAAGGTATAGTTTACTAGAAGTCAAGTGGATTGCAGTAGTTCAAAACCAGAACTGAAAAGCGCATGCCAAAAGTCCTTACATGTAACCTTACCTTCCCATAGCAACCTCCCATCCCTGCCTCCCATGTTCAATCAAATTTGAATAATATGTTTTTAGAACAGTCACTTCAGGTGTAGGTTTGGAATGCCGCTCTGTTGTATTCCCAGCCATCTGAGCTTGAAGCTTCTCTTGGAGAGATGCAGTGAATTTTCATTTCCCTTAAAGCTTCCCCCACTCCCATCTAGCCCCTCCCCTTGAGTTGATGACTGCTGGTATTGAATGTTTGCAAAGTGAAAGTGTGAAGTGGCAGCTGACACCTTCTCCAAACCAATGTCAGTGTGCTTAAGGAGGCATGGAAGTATTCTCTGGTTCCAGCAAATGGTCAGGACTTGGCACACTTCCTATGGTATACACATATATAAAATTATTTAGATCATAGCCCCAAAGAAGGCTAAAGTTATTTCCTTTCTTCTCAGTATCTGGTAGAAGTTTCTTCAGTGATTCCATCTTAGATGTGGATGTACATCAAGGCACTTATTCACATATCTTTAGCATCCCCGTGTTAAGAGCAGAGGAGAGGTGAAAATGAAAACCTGTTTTTGCCCTTCAAGGAGCCTTCTGAACACCATTAAACCTAAGTGCCCAGTTAGCTTTCTAATCACTTACGTTTTTTTGCTGTCAAACTAAATTAACCTTTACTTGTGTCTTATTATGTTTCAGGATTGTAGTTGCTGCTTTTTTCTTTGAGAAAATTTCCTTCTATTACATTTTTCTTAAGAGTTTTATGGGCTCAAATATCTTCCCTTAGCAGATCAATATTGTTTGTATTAGAGACTTACGTTCCTCTCTGTAAGCACAGTTAGTCAAGCAGATGTTACTTCATAAGTATAGAGAGAGATAAGGGATCCCTAGAGATGTTCAGGATGGATGTTCAACTTTTTCTTAGACAAGGATCTTTGCTACTCATTTGTCTTAGATATACATGTGAAAAAGATCAGGCAGCAGCAGCACTTGAGTCCTTGATGGGCTCATGGAAAATCTCAAGAGTCAGATACCTTACCATGGACAAGTGATTTCAAGGTCTGTTAAATTCCTTCCCAAATCCCACCAAACATAAAGAAAGAAAGAAAAGTCCACAGTGGTTGAGCCACATTTCTCCCTTTTGTTATAGAGCAATGATTATCAAGTTCTACAGAGGCATGTTTCTAAGCCCAACTCATTGAAAGAATGAAAGATTACCTGGAAGATCACCCTTTCCCATAAATACCTCCCTCAACCTGAAAATAAGATAGAGTATACCAATTGCTAATAGAAAGGGGGCTTCTTGTTGGAGTAACACCCGAGTGGTAGAATACAATCCCCAGAAAATGCTACAATTTTCTTTTAAAAATATTAGTTTTTTTTATTGTAACTCATCCAGAAGACTTTAGTTATAATTCCAGTGTTGACAAATTGTATTCCAGACTAAATTCTTTTTGCATATTCATTTTAATGCCTTCTTGATGTTGTTTTTTGGTACATGAATCTATCTCACTTGACCCACAAGTTGTTAATGTGGTGTTTTTTTGTGTTGTCTTTGTGTTAAATTACATTTCCAAGATTATAGCTGCCTGCAGGAAACCTGGAGATATCACAATCATATAAGTGATTATTATGGTGATCATTGTCCATGCCACATGTAATATCTGTTAACATGTCTGTTCTCTGATTGACATTTTAATAGATTAAGTTTCTTTCATGGCAAAGTTGGTTGCATTCAGTGTGACTTTCAGCAAGAATTTTTGCTAGAGATTGCCAACAATTGATTCTTAGAAATTACACTGCTAACATAAGTAGGGAACAACCATGCCAGAGCTTTTCATTTTTAAGTATTGGTAATCCAGGCCTTTCCCCATTTTATGTATATCATCATCATCATCATCACCATCAGAAAACATTGACCAGTAGTTTCGATCATTAGCAGCATCTTTAGCATTGTCCCAAGGCAGATTAAGATCATTCTTAACTGTTTGGCGCCAAGTTTATATAGCTCTAACAAAATCTAAAAAAAGTAAAAAAATCCAGAAACGTCAAAGTTAAAATTGATGAAAGTTTAAATATAAGAAGCCTGGTCTTCACGTCATTTGAAAAATACACATTTTTACTATGTATTTTCTTTCTTGGTACACTCCAAGAGTGATTTGCTGCATCATTTGAGAGAACTAAAGTTACCACTAGAAATTGCCTCCCAAATACAAACCATTGTTTGGAGACAATCACATTTGAAATTAGCAATGTGATGGGACATTTTGATGATATTTGAGCAAAAAATCCTTTTAAGTGTCCTTTGAAAAAGCAAGATAATCTGATACTTTTAAGACCAGACCTGCTGCTGTTGCTTTGATTCTGTGTTTTTTTCCTAAGATTGATAATTGTTGGGAAAGGTTTCTGCATATACACCTCATGTACCCAGAGGCTACTTGCAAGTTGTACTTAAAGCTCCAGAATGCTTCAAAATGCCTCAGTGAGGCAAATCCAAGTCATGTTACAGTTAGTACTAAATATAATTTACCTGACGGTAATGTTACAGCAAACAAATTGGAATGAATGAGAAGAATCTATGCATTTAAAGCAGAGATGACGACAGAAATACATGAATAAATGAAATAAATGAAACATTTGCTATCACCAAACTTTTTAAAAAAAATTTCAGGATTCATGAGCTGACTGAATAATCTAACTGAAATAACCTAACTGAAATATAAGCCCTGGATTGCTTTTCTTTCCTTTGTTTAAAATATTTCTGAAAATAAGATTTCCATGTCTTAATTATAATATCTTTCACTTCTTGTGATAGCAATGTAATTTCCAAAGGATAATTATTGTCTGAGACATCCGTATCTCAAATATTTAAACTGAAGGGAAAATTCCTAGTGTGACCCTATCATTATTTTTCAGCTCTTGTAGAGTGAAAGCCTCAACTCTATGTAATCTGATATTACTGCCATTATTGGAATTGTGCTGTAGGCAAATATCCTTCAAGCAGCAAAATCCACTTTCCCTTGTGTTTGGTGATTTAAAGCATCAAAAAGTCTAGCCTGCATTTTACACTGAGCACAAGACATGCTCAAATTGTGTCAAGTTATTTATA
The DNA here is from genome assembly GCA_033807585.1 of Hydrophis major. Taxonomy (NCBI): domain Eukaryota; kingdom Metazoa; phylum Chordata; class Lepidosauria; order Squamata; family Elapidae; genus Hydrophis; species Hydrophis major. The sequence continues at coordinate 76,508,542 of CM066329.1, forward strand.
ATAAAGGTAGGTTAAAAATCAAATTAAAAAAGTATCTATGCTGAGACCACGTTTGGGGTATAGTCACCAAACCTCAAAAAAGATGTAGTAGAATTGGGGAAAGTATGGAAATGCCCAACGTAAGTATTATGAAGCTTGAGTAGCTCTGGGATAAGGAAAGGCATATGGCATGAAATAGTACATAGAATAAGAATCATGCATGACATGGGAAGTATGAATCTGAAGAAAGCGTTATTTTCACTCTGTACCATAGCATTACAATTTTAGGGCCACCCATTAAAATTAAATGCAGAGAGGTTCAGTCTGAGACAAGGAGGAGTTGAATTAAGTAAATAGCTACCAGTCCTTATGGTTTTAATACCATTACTCTAAACAACTAATTCCCACAACACTGTCTTACTACCTTGTAGGGCTGTATTACTATTATCCTTCTCATCTTTTCTATTATCTATTCCTTATCTTCTTATGACTACAAGTTGTTGCTTGTATCTTACGATTTATATTGTTTTATTTAGTATCCTAGTATAATTTATGTTGATTGGTTATTTGGCACCCTATGGACTATCACTGAGTGTTGTATGTTATGATTTATGATGAATGTATTTTATGATTATAATCATGGTTTATTACTTGTTGCTTGCATATACATTGAAAATTTGTGCACCAGAGACAAATTCCAATCATACTTGGTCAATAAACAATACTGTCTGCTTGTCTGTCTGTCTGTCTGTCTATCATCTGTCATTAAATACATTTATATGGAATTGGGTGACTAATCTTGATATATCCCAAGAGTCCAAAGCAGCATTTTCTACATACAGATATCAAGGAGCAGGGGAAAGAGGACTATACAGTAGCTGTCATGTACTTCTGGAATATCAAACACCAGTTTAGGTCAGAATGATCAACAGGATGAGCTCTTGGAGTGATCTAGTAGAGGTTTTCTTATTCTCTTTTGCACTAATGTTCCACCTGCTTAACTGCACCAGCTACTTAGCTTTTAAATCATTTAAATTACTTTAAAGATATAGTCATTGAGTTCATTACTATAACTAACCAGACATTCCATATAATAAATCCAATTTAAAAGCAACAGGACATCTGTCATATCAAGCATTCAAAGGAAGGTATACATTCTAATCACAGGGTTTCTGGTATATCAGAAGGGGAATCATATCTGATGATATTGTCTTTCCAAATAAACCTATTAACTTTCTAAATGGATATAATTACAGATAAAAATGTGGAGTCCTTAGTGCTTGATTGTTTGCATTCAGACATTTAATTACCTGACTAGGTAATATCAACAGTGCTAAAGAATGTGGGGTTTTTCCCTGTTTCTAAAAAGTAGTTTGTTGTGCCAGTGTTGATGGGGATATGATTTTCTCCTTGGCAGTTCCTTGATTAGGATATTGTTTTCTGCTTGATTGTTTGTCTGGGATTAATCCCTGCATTTCTGGGTGTTGACTGCTGGAAGATGCATTGCGTTAATATAAGAACTAAAGGAATATGCATATATTTCAATAGAGGGCCGATTCTGAAGGAGGTAATTGTGCCACACATAGCTTGAATTGAGATAATGGGATTTGTCTGATTACAAAAGTGTTAATTAACTTACTAATGCCAAGTTATTTGTGTTGTCATCCACATTGTTTTATGATCTGTCAGCATAATTATTTTACAGCTGTTTAAACCTTCGTGCAATTATCACTGGCTATATCTTTTGTATGTCTGATTGACCTCACCGGTTTTCTAATTTTTTTCCTCCTATTATCCTTTAAATGTATTCAGACCCACTAACTGAAGATAACACTTTCTACATTTGATGAAGGTATTTTTGAAAGTTCAGAGGAAAAGAGAATTGCTATAAAATTCTCATTGGTAAAGCATGTTCTTGCACTGATTTAATGACAAAATGTCCAAATGATGTGTGTAAGCCCACCTCCTCAATTTGGTGGACTATTACCTGTTCTGCACTGGCTTTCTGCCTACCTAAGTTTCAACTAAATCCTAGAATCAGAGGAGGCAAAACCTACGAAGATCTTGGACCAATGGTGGGACTTAAAAATGTTTACTACTGGTTCTGTGGGTGTGGCTTGGTGGGTGTGGCATGGCTTAGTGGGCGTGGCTTGGTGGGTATAGCAGGGGAAGGTTACTGCAAAATCTCCATTCCCTCCCCACCCCACTAACCTGCTTTCCAGCTCCCTTCCCCTGTGCAGGGCAACAAAAGAAAACCCAGCTGATCAGCTGGGACTCAGGAGGCAGAAAATAGATGGGGGTGGGGCCAATCAGAGGTGGGATTTGCCAGTTCTCTGAACTACTTAAAATTTCCACAACCATTTCTCCAGAACTGGTCAGAATCTGCTGAATACTGCCTCTGTCTTGGAAGTCTACTATTCCAATCCCCTGCCTAGGGCAGGAATCAGGAGATATGAAGAGACAACTTCTCCTATCTAGTCAGCTCTATACAGCCAGCAAAGGTTCAGACAGATAGAAAGGTCTATAACAGAAAATAATACCAACCATTGAATGCCTTCTTATTAGGCAAATAAAACTTTAAGAAATTGCAAGGCAGGTTTTGCCATAATGCACCAATATTTTTTTTTTTACTTTTTTATTTGCAATAGGAATAGTAGTCATGTGGAATAGACAGCCTATGGAGGTTGGGGGGGATGTCTGGAAATTTTTAAGAAGGACAGCCACCTCTCAGGATGGTTTAATTGTTTTCCTTTGCACTTTGCAGTTGGATAAATCTTGTAGTTAGATAAGTCTTCTCCCACTCTACATTTCTATGATTCAATAGGTTGGCATGCTCATTAGAAGCCATCTCTGGAGAAAATGTTCTTGATGATGGTTTCAGAGACTCAGTTGCACCCTGCTTTTTCTGCTCCTATGGTATTCTAAGTATCTAACTCCCCACTGTGAGAAACAGAGAACTGGACTCCTTTTTATATTGTAGCACGATGCCATGGGTGGTAGCACTAATGACATTAGCCGATCCCCAAATCTGGTTAGTCATTTGATGGGAATCCATCAGGACATCCCAGGCTGCTCACCAGACTAGAAGGTTTGGGGGAGGAAATTGAACGGCAAATAATTTCTATACTTCTGGCAAGGAAATACAGTAACTGTCTTTACAGTTACTAGGGGAAGACTTAAAGGATTCTTCAAGTGTAACCTGAGGCAAAAGAAACAGGAGACATAGATGAATCAATGTGGATTCCTGCATTAGGGCTTGACTCCTGTGTAGTGCCTTTGTGATACATCTTCAAATTCTTGGCTGATGAACCTAATCAGATGTCTGACTCTACTAAGCATGTGAGATCAGGTGCCGGGGAATGTAAAGGCCCATTTGTCTCAATTTATCCCATCTACCTTAATTTATCCAAACTGAAAACCTAGCTTCATAGTTCCCAAATGCAATCAGAAGAAAGATGATGGCATGAACGTATCATGAACAGCCAAGATTTAGGATTTGTCCTTTCTCTAATTCTGGCTTTCCGAGAGACAGTAAAAAAAAAGTATTCTCTGGCCCTCTTAGATGTGAACAGAGCCTCTTTCACACACTATAAATCAATGCTTGGCTGCCCTGTTAAGCCATCCAAGCAGAAAACTGTCTTCAGCCAGACAAACAATGGCTTATTTAGAGGAAATTTACTGAAGGCAACAGCAGGAGAGATAGATGCTGGGGCTGTAACATTGTTGAGAACATGTCTATCCTTAGCAAGTACTATTCAGCAAGATGACAGGTGGGATTTTTGAAGAAAAAAAAACCAGCCCAGGAGAAAATCAGATGACCTCTAGAAACTAGCAAAGTAAAACAAAGATTGTAAATTTTATTTATCAGAGATCTCTACATTCTGAATAATGTAATAGTACAGTTATGAGCTGATAGCATGCCCTGAACTATCCAAGGCTATAGACAGGGGCCTCATTTTTTATAATGCTCCACCAGATTGGACAATAGAGGACATTTGTGTTCTGTGCTTTTTTGTTGTTGTTGTTAATATCATGAGTTTTTAATGCAGCTATTAATTTTAACAAATATTCTTCCTCTCCATCAGCTAATCTGTCTGTTCTGCCATCTCAATTTCAGTCATTAAAGTTACCTACAAAGATTCTGTGTCTGTTCTGAGGAGGTGACTCAGCTGTACAGTTATAGAAAGGTGGTGTATAATAAATATTAGGACAAATGATAAAGGGTTATGCATTGGAGATCATGAATCATGTGAAAAATATTCTTGATTCAGTTTTTGGCATTCCCAAAGAGGAGAAGATTTCTTCTTGGAAACTTAGAAAACTAGATTGCTTAGATAAACATAGATACAACAATTTTCCCATCCAATTTTATTCCTATATTCTTCTGCTAAATATTTAGATCAAGCCATAAACAGAGAGAAGCACGGAACAGACAATTGTAAATTTGCAGTGGTCTATCCTTTCTAAACCTGTGTGTGCCAGCCCATATACTTTGCATTACAAGTTTGTTTTGCATACATTCACACATACAAGAAGATGCAAGTGTCAGCAGTGAAGTTTTCTTTAAATTTCTGTTCACTTACACCATGACTAAAGAATATAAAGCACCAGAACCAAATGCAATCCCCAAGATTCTGAGTTATACTGCCTAATTCCAATTTTTAATATAAGAGAGGGAAGGAGATGATTAAATCTATGAGAAGCAGCCATACCAAATATAGAGAGCTCCTTATTTTGCCCTGCCTGATATACATTCGGCTCAGTAAGAGTTACAGTATCTGAATCGTGGTTAGATACTCCTGTAAATACCCCCCATAAAAGCTGGAAGGATGCCCCTCAGATGGCAGAAAATGGCATCTGAGCTGCAGGAGCTGACTTTAGCTTTTGTCACTTTGTTCTTAATGTAATCAGTGACACATCCCAGCCATTAGTCTTTGTCCTGTCACTGCCAGCACACACTTCTGTCAACAGCTTCAGCTATCACCCCATAAATACTGATAGTCAAAGCAGGGTCTATGGATAGAAAAGAAAAGGGCACAATGAACTCATTAGCTACTCAGCAGGGTTGTCACTTAATACAATATTTATCACAACAGCTCACTTGGTAGGCTGAAAATTGTCAAATTTATATTGTTAATATTGTGTAGTTAGTCACTTAAATACAGTCTATACAAATAAATATGAGACATGCCACTATTTAAATTCACAGCTTGGCATGATGCTAAGACACAAAGATGTTAAAAGAGCTTGATTTATATGGAAATTCCAACATTTGATGCTGAATAGGAAGTTATTGTATTCTACATTAGAATGTTGACAACTATGTACAAGGGCAGAGGGGAAAAAGTTTAACTGTATTCTAATGAAAACAGCTATTTATTAACCATAGTTACTGTTTGTAGGACTTTCTGCAATGAATGGTAGAGCTTTTAAATTAAGAAATTCGATGTGCTTGAGAGAAATAGGAATATAATGCCATTCTTTGGCTTGTTTCTTCACATGGGTAATAGCATCCATTTCATCATTTTGCAAATAAGGAATAAAAGTCTGTCATCTGTGATGATATTAGCTAGGCTGATTGACACTAATGTAGAAGGACTGGCAAGTGGTGAATGATGCAATGCTATGAATTGCAGAAGGGGCTTAAAGTAGCCTTTGTCAAATGCCACCTTCCCCATTTTTTTAAGTATGAATAAGTCACTTTCCCTCAGCCCTAAGAAGGCAGCTCTGGAAAAACTTCCGGTTTGCGTGGCTTCGGGGCAGCAGGAATTCGCGACAGCTCGCGATTCCTGCTGTGCTAGCCGTCAAGGTACCCCCGATCCAATGGGTCAGGGGGATATGGCTGCCCTGTAGGGACAGCTGAAGAGAGAGGGGAGTCGGATAGGGAGGTGGGGGTATCGCAGACCCCCCCCTTCTCCGGCAAAACCCCTTTTTCCCAAGGCGGTGGAGCGGCGGTCAGCAATGGCCGCCACGAAGAATCCAGCAACCGGGTAAGAACTGTGCTGGAGGAAGTGTGAAGAGTGAAAGTTCTGTCTGAGCCGGGTCAAGTAACACCTTTTAAATTGCCTGGAATTGAGCTGCTTGAATTGCTGGAGGATACATTGTATCCCTAAGAAGAGCGAAAAGCGGCGGAGAAGCTGTTAAAGGGAATTTTTTTTTTTTTTTTTTATTCTCCCACCCCACGGAAAAAGCAGAAATATTTGGATATATTAGACATTGAAAGTGGATTGCTTTGAAAGCTGAAGCTAAGAGACAAAGGGATTTTTGGACATTGAAAAATTTAAGAAATTGGAAAATCTCTGCTGGAGGTATGGATTTTTGATTATTTAAAATTGTCATTGCAAGTGGGAAGGGAGAAAAAAAAATTGGAGCAGAAGATGAAAAAGGAGGAGATTGTCTAGAACGTCTTTGTGGATCCCAAAAGAAGATATATGGTAATTGGACCTCTTTGATTAAAAATTAATTCAGAAAGAGAAAGAGAAGAAGGAAGAAAAGTATTAACTTTTGGAACTTTTTTTTCTTTTTTTTTTAATTGCTTTTGGTTGTCTTTGATTAAAAATACTTGTGGTTGTTTTGGAAAAAGTTTCCCTTTTCATAATGGCATCGTCTGTGGATGAACTAGAGATTGAATATCAAAAATATAAAAAAGAAGATACTTTGGGCGCTTTGTTTCAATTCTTAGAAATGGCGTTATGTTCTTTTGAAAAGTTGATTACGCAGCAGAAGGACTGGGACAAGGAAGAAGAGGAAGAAGAAGCCATCTTTGATGAACAATGGGTCCCTTCCGGAGAGGAGGAGAAAAAGGATAAGAAAAAGGGGATTTTAAGAATTATAAAAACAACCAAAAGAGAGAAAAAGGAGCGAAAAGATGGAGGCAAGGTTAGAAAGCAAAGGAAAAGGAGCAAGAAAAGCGAAGAGAAAAAGCAAAGGGGTAGAAAGGGCAAGGAGAAGAATAAGCAAGAGAGAAAGGGGGGGAGGAGAAGCCTTAATGGGGGGAAGCAAGACCTAAAGAAAAAAAGTTTATTTAGAGATAATGGGTGAATTTAATTTAGATTAAAAGAGGGATTCTGGAGGGTATATAAGAGTGTGTTTTTATATGTATATTTAGAATATAAAATTTATTATGTAATTTTAGAATCTTTTAAACAGAATCCCAAGAAAGATTGCTATATGTAGTATTTCTAAGTTAGGGTAATGAGTTATAGATGTTACTCCAATTGGTGTACAGGAGAAGTATAGTAAAAGAAAAAAAAGATGAATGGATAATTGGAAATAGAACAGACAAAGAATGTTGTTGAAAATGGTAATAAGATATGGAAGGATATATATGTTTTGTTTTGTTTTTTTGGATTTTGTATATTGATAAAAGGCAATAAAATTTTAATTAATAAATAATTTGGATGGAAAAGAGAAGTAGAGACAAGATATGAAGTTAATATTATATGAAATATTAATATTATAATCTGGAAATGTTATGCTTTATTGGTCTATTATTATTATTTTTTCTTAGAAAAGAATTTATAAGCTGCTATGCCTTGATTTTTTGTGCATTGTTTTTATAAAACTGATAAAAATGGTTTTTTATATATATATATAAAAAAGAAAATGATAATAAGATTTGGAAGGAGATATGGGTTGAATATGATGTTTGAATTTGTGTCTGTGTAAAGAGTTTTAACCTGGGAACAGACAACCTTCAGAAAAGATCTTTTAGTTTTGTTTATGTTTAGTGTTTGTATGTTTGTGTATTGTGTTTATGGTAAAACTAACAAAATTTGTTTTTTATAAAAAAAAAAGGAAAAAAGAATTAATAAAACCTTGGAGGAATGTTAGACGAGAATAATTTAAACAAGCCAGAAAGAAAAGAATATGATGACTATAAAATGGATAAATATGGAAGAGAAATGAAATTGAATAGGAGTAAAGAGAAATAATGAGAAATTTGCTGAAAGATATTTGTGTGTCCATATGGAGATGGGATAAATTGGAATTATGCTGTATAAAAATAATGTTTTGTTTGACTTGTAAGGATTTACAATGTTAAGAGGTTTTATGTGTTTATGTATTTAATGGTTAATGATGTGTTGTTTTATCTTTAAAATTAATAAAAATTTGAAAAAAAAAGAAAAAAAAAAAGAAGGCAGCTCTGGAAAACCACTTCGTAAATCACTGCCAGGAAAACTAGATGGTCTTGTCCATGTAGTTTTCAGAAGTCAAACCTGACTGGAAGGTACACATTAATACATATTAATCTGAATTGAGAGCTACATTGTTATATTTAGGAATGTGTGAAATATGAAGAGAAATTAGGTCTAAACCATCCATCAGAATGGGAGATTGTCTTGCTCTGTACAATACAGAACTATATAAAATCCTCAAACACCTTAATTCAGAGCATATGCTCTGAACAAATGGTCCTTATTCATAGAATTCCCCTATGAGCAGTCTATGATGGTCAGGGCAGAAGCAGAACAGAGGTGGAAACCACAAGAAAAAAACAGGTTTCTTTTAAAATAATTTCTTTTTTTGCTTCTTAGTTCGGAACTCTCCAATGTTTTGAAGAAGAATTTCTGTAAGCCACATTTCATGTGGCTAATGGCCATGGATTTGAGCTACCACTAAAATATTTAGAGACCACTAGATGGAGAGAGATTAGTTTATAGATTATGGAGAATACACTCAGTAGACATAATACATTATACTCCATTTAATGCAAAACCTGACTTTAACTTAGAATAATTGGCATACCAAGTGCACACTACTAGAGTAATATAAAAGATATCCTTGTAATTGCTCTGCAAATGATATGTCAAACCTAGGCAATGTTACATGTTCAGAAATATTGGGAATTTATATCTGGATATAAATTGGCATAATTGATTTGAAAAGTCCATAGAAAAGTTCATGGCAAAGTAATTATGCTTCATCTCCTCATGATTCTGGCTGGTTTTTAAAAGAGGCTAGGCTTATTTTTCCAAGCCATGTAAATCAAATTTGCTATCGCACTTTTGTCGAAAATATGCCTCACCACTGAATAGCATAAAGCAGCTGGGGACATATGATAAATATTTAGGTTTACCCCAAAGGAAAATGTTGACCACAAATTGGAGGAACCTGGATAGAAAACAATGGTTCCAATCCCAATAGTACTTTTTTCGAAAAAGCAACTGGACTTACTTGGTTTTTCTCCTTTGAGAATGATTCACTTCTCATCCAATAAGCTTCTTCAGTTCAGTTCTTCAAACAACCATTACTTGGTTGATTGAGAATCTCCATAAACAATGTTTCCAATCCCCAAGATGTGATGTTCTGTGAAAAAAGAACCCCAGAAAAATATGAAGGAATTATTTTAGAAGCCATGACTGTATCAGAGTTCACCATCATCATAGCAACATTGCTTTTGACTAGGATAAATAGTTGGTAACCAACCATCCTTCAGAGAGAAAGCAATAGAATTTACCAATGCATTGTAACAATTTCCACAGCTGTTTCCATATTGGTTCTAGAAATCCTGTGACATCTTAAAGATAAATAAGAACACATGTATTATAGAATAAACATAGGTAGACAAGAATTCACATCATCAGATGCATGGAGTGTTATCCTGTATTTAAGTTCAAATTTGTATCTACATCTGCATCTACAACTACATCTCCACCTACACCTACACCTACACCTATACCAACACCTACATCTCTCTCTCTTTCTCTCTCTCTCTCTCTCTCTCTCTCTCTCTCTCTCTCTCTCTCTCTCTCTCTCTCTCTCTCTCTCTCTCTCCATCTATCTATCTATCTATCTATCTATCTATCTATCTATCTATCTATCTATCTATCTAGGATCTATCTGCCAAAGATGAAATGACACAAAAAAACTGAAATGCAGAAGGTTCAGGCATTGAATTATGAAATGGAGCGCCCATTCACTCATTCAGGTGGTACCTGTATAATGTGGCACAGATATTCTTGCCATGAGAAGCTTAAAGAGATCCATTCCAGCTCTGGCTTCAACAGCGTAATGAATCTGTCCTTCCTCTGTTTTACAAAAGACATTTTGACATCAGAAAGAAAGTGTCCTGGAAAATTGAAGTATCTTTCTGCTGGTTTTGGATGTTATCATGGATGAGGATAGACAAAGTTCCTTTGTTGTTGTTGTTGTTGTTGTTGTTGTTGTTATTCCAATTTCATAGGACCTGGCCAGTTTATCCAATGTAAGAAACAATGAGATTTTGCTAATAAATAACATCATGTTTCATTTTGAAAACCTATGTAGTAAGTAATAAGGTTAGAGCCATCAACTGTGAGGCACATAAATATTTCAGACTTCCTATTCCTTCACATATGGTGGTCATCATTGCAAATTCTTCAATACTGAATTGCTACAGTCTGCAACTTTGTTAGCATGACTGCCTCTTTGAAACTCCTCATTGAAGTCAATAGCTTGTGTAGTTTCCTTTCTTGAAACTGAATGCAGAATACTTGATTTAAAATTCTATATGCACTATGCATCATTTTAAGAGCCATGGTGGCCCAGCTGCTGTATTGCAGGCTAACTTTGCCACTGCCAGCAGTTCAGTCCTGACCAGTTCGAGGTTAACACAGCTTTCCATCCTTCCAAGGTCAGTAAAATGAGGACCCAGATTAATGGGGGCAATATGCTGATTCTGTAAACCACTTAGAGAGGTCTGTAAAGGACTGTGTAGTAGTATATAAGTCTAAGTGCTGTTGCTGTTGCTATTGCTATCCTGGTATTTTCCAAAATTTGGAAGGAGTGTAAGTATTCTCTGTTTAATCTTTTGTCCATTATGAGATACAAGAATGGGGATTTTTACTCTGGTTAAAACATTAAATGTTTTAAGAATCTCATATAGGCATGGAAAAGAGTTATCTTTTTGAATGTGTTTATTTACAGATAAATTATTTCATTATTTTTTTACACTTGAAAGGCTATGACTGAGATGTGAGATACTGTCTTGTTCCCATTAAAAAGTGGATCACCAAAGAATTGTTATCATAGGCAACAAAATGCTGGACCCATCTGAAATTTCATTCTTTATCATGGCAAGCCATTTTCAGTAATCAGAAGAAGGCAGAGAGTCAAGTTTGCTTCTAGAAAGTAAAAATGTTGTCCTTTTCTTCAAATGGGATTAGACCTACTGCCATTCCCTCTAGTGTGGATGGATTAGCAAAGTGGAGAATAGTTTGACAATTTAAGAACTTCCGTTTTGTGCATTTAGTGCAGATTTTCTATTTTATAAAAGAAGATCCTTTCTGCATTGAATTATGAACTACTCATCTTTACCAAAGGATGACTCTATAATTTTGCAAAAAAAAAAGTGAAGAGTTTTTTTATCTTAGTGTTTTAAATTGCTTTAGGGATTTTTTTTTTTCCTGGATTGTTAATATGCTATTATAAATGGCCCTTTTTGTGTAATAACTCCCACCGGTACTCAATGAATTTATGGAGGATGAAATTAATGTAGAAAAGAGTGAAGAGGAAGAACCAGTATGGTTTCATGGTCAAAAGAGCAGACACAACCTTGGATAATGATATTCAACATCCTATGTAACCATGACAGTAAACTAGGATATTTGAGCCACTGAAAGTACTGTTCCTATAGGATCTTAAGTTTCCTGGAGACTGGCAGGAAACCCAAAATTCAAGTTTTTCAAGTTTTAATTTCCTTTTATTCCCCTGCACATTTAATATTTTTGAAGTTTGGTTGGTAGTTACGTTCTTTAAATTGTAAGTTTTCTTGTGTATATATTTGTAACAGGAAAGGAATTTATAAGTCAAGCAGAGGTGATATTCAGCAGGTTCTGACCAGTTCTGAAAAACCGGTAGCGGTAATTTTGAGTAGTTCAAAGACTCGGCAAATATCACCTCTGACTGGAGATTTTACAGTCTCCTTCCCCTGCTATGCCCACCAAGCCATGCCCACCAAGCCACGCCCACAGAACCAGTAGTAAAAAAAATTGGATTCCCACCACTGAAGTCAAGCATTATGTTTGGGAGTGAGGAATTCACAGCCTAAAGCACACACAGGCTAGAACAGCTAAAGGCTAAAAATAATGAGCTCCTTAAACTATGTGGTAGCTCCATTACCCAGGACCATTAGAAGATCAGACAGCATAATTTATTATTTATTTGATTTGTATCCTGCCTTTATTATTTATACAAATTCAAGTGGCGAACATAATCAACACATCTTCCTCCTCTTATTTTCCCACAGCAACAACCCTGTGATGTGGATTGGACTGAGAGAATATGACTGGTCCAAAGTCACCCATCTGGCTTTTATGTCTAAGCCTTGACCTTGTTGGCAGGACCTGAGCAAATGGTCTCCTGCTTTCTAGCCTGGTGCTTAACCATTAGGCCAAACTGGCTAATTTGGCTGTTCCTGGGGGAAAAAAAATTCACAAATAGGTGGAGCTTATAAATTTCATGATACATCCATTACAGAGGTGATATTCAGCAGGTTCTGACCAGTTCTGGAGAACTGGTAGTGGAAATTTTGAGTAGTTCAGAGAACCAGAAAATACCACCTCTGACTGGCCTCACCCCCATCTATTCTCTGCCTCCTGAGTCTCAGCTGATTGGCTGGGTCTTCTTTTGTTGCCCTGCACAGGAGAACAGAGCTGGAAATCAGATTAGTGGGGTGGGGAGGGAATGGGGATTTTGCAGTATCCTTCCCCTGCCACACCCATCAAGCCATGCCCACAGAACTGGCAGTAAAAAAAATTGAATCCCACCACTGATCCATTACCCCTCCTCTGTCCCCTTATTCACTCCTGGAATTGAATAGCATTTGTGATTGTTGCCTCCATCCATGCACTTATACATTTTGCAGGCTACCTAGGGACCCCTGTCTCTTTCCTGCTGATTGCATTCAATTCCAGTTCCGAAATCTGATATGCTACAGGCCAAAATCAGAAGAATTTATTCCATCCTGCCCTTCTCTGACATAAATATTACACTGTCCATCCAGGCACAGCTGTTTTACTGCAGTTAAATAATTGTACTCTGGAGGAAAATATCTGAGAAAGGGTTGAGTACCTATGGGTACAGTGTGTATGCAAGCCTCCATATATTTGCCACCTACATTACAGCATGTAAAAGGTTGACATTTGGCATGTCCTACCTTGATGTGAAGGGAGTGGGGCGGACTTGACAGGGAAAAAGCTTTTTAACTTTTTTCCATTTTCCCTTCGATGATTGGCATCGGAACTCAAGCGGTGTTGCAAAAGGCATTGACATATCCCTTACTGGCACACAATGCCTTATAGGCATAGATGGTATTCAGCAAAAGAGGCATGCTGTGTATAAAGCTTCCTCCACAGAAAGCCCCATGTCAACTATTCACACTCTGCCACTTCCAATATAATGCACAATCTTCTGACAATGGCTCTGAACAGCAAGTCCTTTTGAACTATTGCTGGGGCAAAGATTCTATTTGTAAATCTTCCAAGCAGCAGTAATATAATAAAGTTTTCAAAAGAGCCGCTGCAGCAAATGTTGACGCAGGCTCAATGTTGCTGAATGAAACTAAAAACATTTAGCAATAGCGTTTACCGTTTCGATTTATACACCGCCCCATAATGCTTTACAGCACTCTCTGGGTGGTTTACAAGGTAAGCATTATTTGCATGTTGCCCACAACAATCTGGGTCCTTAGTTTAGCAATTGTTCTGACCTAGGCTTCACAAAATCATGAAGCAGACTCCTCATCCTGACAAAACCCCTTTTATTTTGGCTAATGTGAATTCCTATCATTCACATCCAGGAAAGTCCCATGCAGCAAACAGTCTTTCAAGAGTCACAGACCTTATCAGGCTTGAAGAGTTGCCAGGCCGATAGCTTTCAAGCACAACACTGTAGCAGAACATACTAGGCAAGGAGTCAGGAACAAATCTTCACCCTAATTAAATGAACTAATTGTCTCCTGCAAACCCCACTCCCCTTTTGCTCCTCTTTATTCCCTATGGGAGGGCCATTCACCTGTGCCTTTATTCCCAAGTCAATCCTTGTTCCTTAACTGTTCCCTGCGCATGCGCACACTGAGAACAGGTTCCAGCTGTTCTTCTGCCCCACTGATCTCCGAATCCAAAGGCAGCTGATAACTGTCAAATGGCCCTGGCCCCATCTCTGCTTCTGATGCAGAGCACTTGTCAGAGCCTACCCCAGACTCCAGGATTGGCCCATGTTCTTCCCCAACCTCCTCACTGTCCAAATCTTCTGCCAGCTCCACTGGCTGCTGGTGGGCGACAACACCAATCTCGAAATGACGTACGGCTGAGTCAACTTTGAGCTCCATCAGGATCAAACTTCAACAAATGATTTTTGGGCATCAGGGACTGGTTCTGTGGAAGGCAATTTTTTCAAGGACTGGGTGTGTGTGGTTTCACATGCTGCCTGAATCCTGTGCATGTGTGGATAGTTCCTGGCTGGGGATCCCTGCTGTAACAATAGCAATAGCAATAGTACCTGGACTTATATACTGCTTTACAGTGTTTCACAGCCCTCTTTAAGCCATTTACAGAGTCAGCATATTGGCCCCAACATTCTGGGTCCTCATTTTATCTGCCCAAAAGGATGGAAGGCTGAGTCAACCTTGATTCTGGTGAGATTTGAACTGCCGAATTGCAGTCAGCTGGCAGTCAGCAGAAGTAGCCTGCAGTACTGCACTCTAACCACTGCACCACCACGGCTCATAAAGTAAAGCACTATGGAGTGGTATAAGTCTAAGTGTTATTGCGAAGTGCTATTGCTGGTGCCAATTAATTTGCCAGTCAAGTCTACGATAAAGGAACATTACAACGGACTCAATAGATAAGATGACATTGGTGTGTTAGATTCCTAGACAGAAAAGATTAGAAAGCTATGACTATTGCTCAATCATGGCAATACCCAAAACATCTGAAATAACTCAAGGCTGCAATTAGAGCAATATTTATGGCATGGGACAGTGTGAACAATAGCAGCAGGGAATTGGTTTGCTCGTGACATTGATTCATGAACACTTTACGTCATCTTAAGCATCACTTTTACCAAATAGCCTCTTTAGCAATTCATTTCCTATGGAAAACCACCAACACAAACAAGACTTAATCTAGGGAGAGCAAACTAATGAAAACAACAGGCTTTGCACCATTTATTTTGTTTGAATAATTAATGTTCAACATTAAATGTTCACTCGGCAGATATAGCTCTGGGGCAGGGCAGCAAATTAATTCAAATGCAAACAATTCCAGTTGCATTTTCTAGGGACTATATATATAGTGCTTCTGTTCTGCTTTCTAATAAGACCATAAACACAAATTAAACAGAAAAGCAAACAAATGTGCATACAAATGCTTGCCTATAACTGCCAAAGTGGTTGGATCAAATTTTCAGGGTCAGAATAAATAGGTTCCTACAAAGCACAAAGATGAGTATCTCTTTAGCAACTGCCATTAAACATTTTTGAAAACCTGGTGCATCATGTTGTTCTCTAAAATTATTATCTAATCTATCTGAAAAGAATGAAATTCAAGGCTAAGTTCTTTAAGAAAACTTGCAGGCAGTTAGGAAAAGCATATCTACAGTTCAGATGAGACAAAACAGCCAAGGAAACCAATGAATACATTTTCAGTTATGCTTTCTTCAGCGATTCTTGTAATTTAGATGTTTGAATAAGCACAAATGATATTGAAATCAGGCACTATCCCATGGAATATCAAAAGGAAAAAAAAATAAATGTTTATGTTTTTCATATACTCAAACATCAAAGCATAAAAATGTGTTTGTTTCTATCATTTCTATGCTGTTCTACCCAAAACAAGCTCTGAGTGACGCACAACTTTAAAAAGATTAAAAACAGCAAGACAAAAAAAAATCCCTTCTCATGAATCGGGTGCCAACCACCAGGAATAGATCCAAATCTAACAGTCTCCAAATGCCTGTTTCTTGGAGAGGTTTTCACAGTTTTGCGGAAACACATTGGAGAGATGATGGTCTTTGTCGTGTCCGCAAAAGAAGCCAGGAGTCGGTGACTAAGTTTCAAGCTCTTTATTAAACAGTTGTGAACCGAACCGGCGAAAAGGAAAAAGCCCGCGGCTTTTATCCTTTTCGCTGCAGCGGCCGCGGCCAATGGCAGCGATTCAAGTCTCCCGCTCTTGGAGCGAGCCAATCGCGGGAGACCTCAATCGGGCCAATCAGCGCGGCTCGCCTGGCCAATCAGAAATCCCCGCGCTTTAGCCAATCAAAGCGCGGGGATTTCAAGTATTCAAATTAAGGACAGAACACCCCTCCCCTCTTGGTACAGTCCATCACGTTGCGTAGTCACGTAGGTAGGCGGGGCTCCGTCTAGTCCTACTTGACCTGCGCAACTCAATTGCAAGCTGGATTTCGGCCGGAGCGGTCATGTTTTTGGCTGCTCCCTCTTCTGTGCGAACCGGCTGGATGATCGGGCCGGTTCTTTCTCCATGGCTCCCACCTGGGCCTTCCGGGTTGGTTGAGCTACAGGTTTCGCCGCTCCCGCTTGGCTTCTCCGAGTCGGTAGAGCTGGCTGGGTGTTTCTTCTCCGGTGGGGGATCGCGATGGCTGCGTTCCGGTAAGTACTGCTGGTTTATTTTTTCTTGCGTTTGTTTATTCGGGTATTCCCTCCCCCCTTGGTTCGTGTCTTGGGGGTTGAGGTCCGTTGCAGTTCGTGACCTGAGCTGGTCTATGTGTCGTTTCCAGGCTCGCCCATCGGTGGTTTGGAGCCGGTACGACCGTGGACCTGTGATTTGAGTGATGACGGCTGGGATCCATAGGGGGTCCCCCGTCAGATTTTCGAGGACGTCCCAGTCCATGGCGGTTGCGTCTGCCGGCTTGGCCAATGCCTTGGCCATCTGGAAGACCTCGGTTCCGCAATGTGTGAGGAAAACGGCGCGTTTTAGCAGGCCCGGGGCGTCCTTCATTCCGGTGCACTCGAGGTACATGCGGAAACGGTCTGAAAACGATTCCCAGTCCTCGGTGGCGGGGTTGAAGGGAGCGGGCGGTGCGATTTTCGCCATCTCTGTGCTGAAACTGGCTCTTGTTGGACACGGGGTTCGGTTCAGGGTCGGGATCCCACCTTCGTCGCCAGTGTCGTGTCCGCAAAAGAAGCCAGGAGTCGGTGACTAAGTTTCAAGCTCTTTATTAAACAGTTGTGAACCGAACCGACGAAAAGGAAAAAGCCCGCGGCTTTTATCCTTTTCGCTGCGGCGGCCGCGGCCAATGGCAGCGATTCAAGTCTCCCGCTCTTGGAGCGAGCCAATCGCGGGAGACCTCAATCGGGCCAATCAGTGCGGCTCGCCTGGCCAATCAGAAATCCCCGCGCTTTAGCCAATCAAAGCGCGGGGATTTCAAGTATTCAAATTAAGGACAGAACAGTCTTAATATAAGAGAACAAGCTACTCCACAGGAGGGGAACAGCCATTGAAAATAGGTGCATTTCACAAAGATGAGCAGTTCTCCATATTTAAAATATCCATAATGTTCAGCAAAGCATCTATTTTAAAGGTTTTCTTTTCACATGACAGAACAAAGAAGAACAACACCAGTGGCACAAAGAGCTAGAAGCTGGGGAGGGATACCAAGAGGGGGTGAAATGAATATATTAGAATGGCTGCTGCAAAAACCGAGGGTGTACAAAAATAGTATATGTTTACACAGAGGAAAAGAGAAATGGAAAGAAAAAATACAGAGTGCTTTTGATTTAAAAAAAAATTAAAATATATATTTTGGAAATAAGTGAAGGCAGCTTAGTAAGGAATGAGGGTAAAGGTTCGTTCCCTGAGCATGTGGGTTGGTTTTTGAATGTTTTGTTACCAGGCTACATAACATCTTCAGTGGAATTTAAGGGATGTCAGTGCCAGTGTTGTTCTGTTTATAAGGACTTCAGACGTGGGTGTGTCAAGTGAGGTTCTTGTGATGAGTCAGCTATGAGTCATCAGTGAGTCTTGTGATGGGTCTTGTGATAAGGAGATTACATCAGCTCAGGGTCATTGAGAGGTGAACTGCTGGTGAAAGGGGTTGCATGGATTGGTTGAAGGTTAGTGCTGTCTCTGGTTGGTTGTGTGGTTGATTTGGATTCTGAGGGGTTCATAGGCTGGTTGTAGGTCAATGTGTTTGTTGATGGAATTGCTTGTGGAGTGCCAGGCTTTAATGAACTTACAAGTGTGGCATGTGTTAGCATAGTCAATGAAAAGTAAGGAGTCTTCAGCAGAGTTTGGTCCATTGGCACCAGATTACAAACCAGGAGACTGTGACTTTTAGTTCTCACCTTAGGCATGAAAGGTAGTTGGATGACCTGAGGCCAGTCATTGTCTCTCCTCCCAACCCACCGCACAGAGTTGTTGTGGGGAAAACAAGAGAAGGAAGGACTTGAATTATTTACAGGTAATCTTTAATTTACAACCAATCACTGAGTAGCCATTCAAAATTACAAACAACCCTCTGAAAGGTACTTAGGATCATTTCTGGAGTTCCAACACCTGCCCCCATGCCCTCACCATCATATTTTTGGCACTCCGCAACTGGCCTACATTTATGGCCATTCACAGCGTTCCATAAGATGAGATAGGGCAACTATTCTTGCTCTTCTTGATCTTTCAGTTACTGTTGACTTCATTAATCACATGGACTGGCTTTGGGAGTTGAGGATGGCTGACACTGTGTTATATTGGTTTTCCTCATTCCTCCAGATTTGGTTGCAGACAGTGTTGATAGAAAGAGCGAGAATCAGCCTGTAATGCCTACTTTCAGTGATGCCCAAGGCCTTGCATCTCTCTTCTTTCCTGTTTAATATCTAAATGAGGCCACTAGGTGAAGTGACCTGATCGTCGAGGATGAGGAGGTAACACTCAACATACAATGGAGACCCACCCAAACGGTAGTTATAACTGGTTCCAATAGCTGTCTCCCCTTTTGGTCATGTGACCACATAACTGATGTTCAGCAACCAAACTGCATTTGTAACATCCCACAGTCAAGTGGTGGGATTCAAAATTTTTTACTATTGGTTCTGTGGGCATGGTTTGGTGGGTGTGGTGTGGCTTGTTGGACATGGCTTGGTGTGCATGGCAGGGAAAGGATACTGTAAAATCTCCATTCCCTCCCCACTCCACTAACCCACTTTACAGCTCTGTTCTTCTATGCAGTGCAACAAAAGAAGACCCAGCTGATCAGCTGGGACTTGGGAGGCAGAGAATAGATGGGGACAGGACCAGTCAGAGGTGGGTTTTGTCGATTCACCAAACTATTCAAAATTTCCACTACTGGTTCTCCAGAACTGGTAAGAATCTGCAGAATACCACCTCTGCCAGTCACATGAGTGTGATTTGCTGAAAATCAGCATTTACTTCCATATTTCACAAAAAAACATCCCATAGTAAATATTGGGTTTACTGTGGTGCCCACTTAACAGCCATAGCAATTGATTTATGATGATGGCATTCACTTAATGACCATGCAAAAAAAAAAAGACATAAAATTGGAATGACACATGGATGGTTTGTTTTACTTGTTTGTCATGGCTTCTGACCATAAGGGGCAGGCTCCATTATAGTCTTATGTTGAGGATTACCAATATGCTGATGATATTCAACTTTACAACTCTATCCAAAGTTGCTTCAGTGATATTGTGGATGGCCAGTCCCAGTGCCTGTAAGCTATAAAAGTTTGGATGGGGTGCAGCGATCTTCTACTTGAGTCAAGTAAGACAAAGGGGTTTAGGGTATTTGGACCTTCTGGGGATGTTTTTCCATCATTGGTCCCACTTGAGGTGGCACGGCATCAGATGGATCCAATGAACAATCTGAATTCTCTTGTTTGGTGTATTAAAAAAGCTCTACATAGAGCTGCTTTTGGAGATCAGTAGGAAGCTTTAAAAGGTGCAGAATGCATCTGCAGGGATAGCGAATTATAGATATTCAACACATGTAACAGCCCTGCTGCATGAGCTGCATTGGCTGCCAGTGTGCTTCTGGGTGCAATTCATGATGGTGGTTGACATTTCATGCCTTAGGACTGGGCCACAAGAAGATACTATTTTCTCCCCCAGGTCATTTTCCCCCCCATACAGTTATATTCAGCAAGTTGGGCATGTTATGGGTCTACGGCAATAGTTTATGTGTAGGCCTTGTATATTTTATTTTATACTGTTTTAAACATTTCAATTGCATTTCATTTTTATGATTCTGCCCGGAATCATGTGTTGAGATGGGCAGCTGTAGAAATAAAATAAATAAACAGAACTAATGTATAAATAACCAAATATGTTGCATTTCAAAGAGAAAACAGTGAACAATTTTAAATTATATGTTAAGGAGGAAGAAATAAAGCAACTACTGGTGTGTCTTCAGCATATATGTCTCCTCAAAATTTTTGAGTCAAAGTCTGCTAAATAATTCATTTAGCAAGCTTCAACATTGCCAAACTTCCTTCCTTCCTTCCTTTTTATGTTGCATTGACTATTTTTCCTTGAAGGAGGAGGAGGAGGAGAAGTGATCATAAAATCTATGTCATATACATTTTAAAAGGGGCAGGTCCTGTCAATCACCTATCATGCCCACCATTTTGATGTCCTTGTCCAACCCCAACAGACATCCCCATACCAGACTTTTCCAGATGACCTTTGTTCCACAGTAAGAAGAAAATGTGCTGATGTGGAAGTTTAAGAAAAATGTGAGTGGATGGAGTTAATGAGATTGGTTTAAGGAACAAAAAGCCATGTAGAAAACAGTGTTTTGATATGCTGAAGATACTGATGGAACTGAACCAATTAGCATCAGTGTAGGCTAGATTTGACCATATTTTATTTTCCTATTCTTATCTGATGCCTTTTATTTTTTGCCCTTATTATTTTTTACTTTGAATATAACATTGCTTAGTCCAGAGGGAATACGTAGCATGATAGTTATAGTTGTATTATGTATGTATGGGGGTTTTTTTTAGTTATTTTCAGGGATACTCCATAAAACCCAGCAAACCCATAAAAATGATTCCTCATGTTTTGCTTTCCCAGAGCTAAGTATTCATTAATCTAGATGCTATTTCTCTAAGACCCATGTAAGCATTTTTATTTTAATAGGACACTTTACAAATAAGCGTTTAGGACCTCTCATTTTGCTAAGGGATTTTGCTGGGCTGAAATCAACAACATCTAGATAAATACAGAAATAAAGTGTAATTATGGAATAAGCTTGGATGTGGACTTGAAATAGTATTTTCAATTTTTTATGCTTCCATAACTCTAGTCCAGAAGCAAAAAAAAAAAAAAGATTATATACTTATTTCCATGGTGTTTTGTGTATATCTTGGTTTGTTTGTAACCTGTTACAAATGCTTCATTTAAAATCTGTTAACCAGTACCATATGTCATTAAGCCACAAAACAAAATTACTGACCCGTCATGCTGCGTTTAGCGAGGTAGCCTATTGATTCTATCCTCTCATTTCTCTTTGATGCATTTGCTGAGGATATTTGGTGCCAATTTCCAATCCACTTTTCTTATTTCTATTTAATAACACCCTTGTGAAGATTAATGTTAACTAGGGTGCTACAAGTAAGTCTATATATTAGGCTGTCTTCAGTATCTCTAATGTAGGAGCCCCACTGTCATTGTACATTCTTTATGGATTATGTTGTTTTTATTTATATCTGATGGCTTTATTCTGTTTATTACCCCCCCCCCTTTGCTCTTCATATCATGACTAAATCAAATCAAATCAAATCCATTGTTATCCTACCACATATTCCTTCACCCTTTTCTTTCTCTTATTTCATATTCTTTTTCAAGGGCAACCATCAAGCATGCTATTTAGAGACCATGCATAACTCTTGAGCCAAAAAGATAAAATAATGTACTTCCATTAACAAGATCAGAAATGTTACTTCTTTTCATTAGTTATTTTTACTCATAAAATTGGCAGACCTCCAGCATCCCTGGTAGTGGGCATAAGAAAGCCTCCAGAGAAGCGACTTCCGGATTGAAGGGCTTCGGTGACAGACAGAAATCTGTGATCATGCATGGTTTCTGACTGGGCTTGCCACTGGAGCACCCCAAGCTGGCTGGTTTTGTGGCTAAGCCACCCCATAGAGGTGGTGAAGAGGGGGGGAGACTGCCAGCAGGGTCGAAGAGAGCCACATCTCTTCTCCTCAGCTGGCCATTACTCCCTTTCCCGAAGGCGGTTGCAGCGGTGGTCAGAAATGGCCACCACAAAGAAGAACCCGACCGGAAAAGAATGTGCAGGAGGAAAATAAGAAGTGAAAGTTTTGGCTGACCGGGTTAAATTGTAAAAGCAACAGCCAAGGTACCCTAGAATTTAAACTTTCAAAAAATAACATCGCTCCCAAAGAAGAGTCGGAAGCAGCAAAGGAAAGTGAAAAGGGAAATGTTTGGCTTTTATTTTTTCTTCTCTCTCCTTCCTTATACTGACAACTAAGAGACTTAAATAAGAAATCGGAAAAATCCACTTTGACATCAATAGGCAATTAAGCTGAAAATAAAACAAAATGCCAAAGGGATAATAAAGATTTCTGGACATTAAAAACTTTCTTTTTTATAAGCAGGAAGGGGGAGAAAAAGAATAAGGGTAGGATCTGGAAGAGGGAGGAGACTGCCTGGAATTAAAAAGAATCTAAAGTAAAACTTCAACAAGACTTCTAAAAGATACATTTTAACTGAAACTTTGCAACTAAATAGTAACCCCAGGAAGAGAAAGTGGAAAAAAAAGAGCAAAAAAGAAAGAGCTTGCGTGTATTTGGATTATTTGGTGATCTTTGGATTTTTGGTTATTATATTTGAATAAAATCAATCGGGTGGTTGTTTAAAAATTTAAACAATGGCACCACTTCTGGATGAATTGAAAATGGAACTTAAAAAGTAGAAAGAAGATGCACAAGAAGGGAAGGATTCTTTTGGCTTCGTCTTTCAATTCTTGGAGATTTGGAACTATGAGAAACAACAAGAAAAGACTGCAAAACAAGAAAACTGGGACAAAGAAGAAGCCATCTTTAATGAACAAGTAATTCTATGTGGGGAAGAAAAAGGAAAGGTGGGAAAGAAAATGGAGAATTAAAGAGTTAAAAAAACAACCAAAGAAAAGAAAAATAATTCAAAAAATAAGTATAATACTGGAAAGCAACAGAAAAGGGGAATACAGAAGAGAGAAATAGAGGTAGAGAGACAAGGGGGTAAAAAGGGGAGAGAGAAGAAGAGAGGGAAGAAGGAAAGGAAAAGAAGTTACAAAGGATCGGAGCAAGATATAGAGAAACAAGACCTATTAAGAGATAATGGGTGAAAATCTAACTGAAAAAGGGATCCTGTAAAGGTACATAAGATTGTATTGTTATATTAGTAATAGAAATAACTTTAGAAAATTGGAAACAACGTATGATTAAAATGAGGGATAAAATAGTTAGTGTAATGTAGTGAAATGTTTGTGAATAAAATAAGTGAAATAAAATAAATGAGAAAATTGAATTAGGAAGGAACGGGAACATTTTAATTAGTTAATGTTTTATAAAATATAAGTGAAGAGCGGGGGGAATTAACTATGGAAAGCTTATAATTGTTCCCATTGAAGTATAATATTTAATTGAAAAGTAATGTTAAAGATGTTCAGACTTTAATGAATATTAATATTAATGATAGAATTGAATTGGAATGGAATGTTGTTTAAACTATATTATACATTTATAATTTTTTTCTTTTTTTAAGAATACAGTGTGTATTTTAAGAATGTATCAAGCAGAATTCGAATGGAAGTTATGTATTATATTGAATGTTACAACTTTAGGGAAAAGATATAAAGGCGTCATACTCCAATCAGTAACTACAGGAGAAATTTTGTTTAATGAGAAAAGATAATAGATAATTGAAACAGGACAGACAAAAAATATAAATACAATGATTTGAATTGAGATGAGATAATTAAAATAAAATTGAGAAAATTAAAAGAGCGGAGAAGCTATGCAGAAAATGTAAAATAGTAGTAAGATATGGAATAGAATATAAAAATGAGCATGAACCTGAATTTGTGTCTGTACAAAGAAATGTAACCCGGGATTATGCTGCTTTCAAAAAAGATGTTTTATTTGTATTTTTTTTTCTCTTTGTGAAAACTCAAATAAAATTTACAAAAAAAAGAAAGAAAGAAAGAAAGCCTCCAGAGAAGCAAAAATGTCTCAGGTCATCCATCCTCTAAGAGTAGCCCCAACTCATTGCTTATATATGACTTTTTACTGACTGTATCAAGATATAAAAGAATTAGACACCTCCATGTGTCTATTGTCTCTGCCTGTTTAGAGTTTCTAAATATAGAGCAGTTTTAAGCAGATTCCAGTGAATTTGACCAGAGATTCCCTCTAGGCCTTTTCTCTCAAGCTTTAGGCCTTGTTGAAGAAAACCAGAATTTGTAGGCCCATAAAACAGCCTCAATTCTCTTTATGGATGTTCTTCTATTCTGTAAAGAAAATGTGACTATTCAAACAGGTCAAGACATTAAAAAGTTAAGAAATAAGTATTCACATGAGTAGTAAAGTAATATAATATAGATATCCAAAATATTTTTTCTCCAGATACTGTATCTGGTATGATACTCTACAATGTGAACAGACACTGTGGCAATGAAATGTTCTCAAGCGCTGGAGGGAAGTTATAATTCAAATTCTCTAATTCAAACAGAGAAAGGCAATTATTTGGGACAGACTAATTTTGAATGAACTGCCTATACCCTATGCTATCCTGTCCCTGAACAATTCTTTGTTCCTGGAAGGACACAATGGGATAGAAAAAATGGAAGTGGGAGAGGATTAGAATAGATCATATGTCATTGAATCCACCCTGTTGTTCAGCTAATTAAATTTTAAATTTAATCCTAAATGAAGCACACTTGAAAGATGGTTGTCTAGCCTCTATTTAAATATATTTAGTGAAGAGTAGCTCAACATCTTCCTTAGAAATGGGTTCAAATTTGAACTATTCTTGACAGAAATGCTCTTGCCATCAAGGACAAAAGGAATAGATATGCTTGTTAATATCTGCAACTTTGGGTTGCTTGATCAAAATGAGCAGGGTCATACCATTACACAAGAAATTCTACCTGCTTTGTACATGTTTGCAGTGCCACAATGGATATACAAAAGAGGTAGGGCTTGCACTGGAGCAATACATCACTGTTTACATCAGACTACTTGTGGAAGCCTCTGAGTGTGATCTTGTTACCTCTGACACCCCTTCAGATATTTGTAGAATGACATCCAATAGTTTGCTTTGCTGTAGTTTTATTGTAATTGCACCACATACAACTAAATTAAATGCCACCTTCAGTGTACATTGTAACTATAAAAATAAAAAACAAACACACATCCTTTGTATTCTATACAATTGAATTGAAAACCCCTGATATTGCTTTAATATTGCACTATACAGTAGAATTCAATATAGTTACTGCTCTGGGAGAGAAGCTATTTTTCATCCTATTTGTCCTTTTTTTTTTTTTTTTTCATTATCCTGTACCATCTGCCAGATGATAATAATTCAGAAAAAGAGTGCCCAGGATGAAATGGATTAATAAATGCAATGGCCTGTTTGCTTTAAAATAACAAGTAAATATAAGTCCTAAAAGAAGAATATTTGTAGCTCAAGGTTGACATGAGGGGTCTTTGGTATTCTCTGAGCTTGATTGTTTTCTTGTAGACATTTCATTACCCAAACTAGGTAACATCATCAGTGCTAATTCAGGGCTCACTAGCACACTTCTATAGAACAGAGAAAAAGAATGTTTCCATCTTGGTAATATTTTTGGCCTCTTCCTTATATTATTATTTTCAAATATAGCTCCTGGCTGTAAAAATATTACACTTATCTCCTATATGCCAAATCAGCAAAGAACGGTTAAGCAGAACAAGATGTAATGTACTCTAGTTTCACATCTAAACCAAAAGAGCCAATTTGACCGATGATTATGCTGTTTTTATAGCTGTCATTTGTAGCACCCTCCATTTCTTGCAGGAGCAAATTGTTATTTTTAATGTACATATATGAGATTCCTGTGAACATTCCTTGCCAAGATTTGTTTTTTGTTTATATTTTCTGTTTCCATTTTTATCCCCTCAGCCCCACTGTACTCTGAATCTCTCAGAAAACCTACTGTAGTGAAATAGCTTTATTGTTATAGAAAAGACCACCTATCTGGAGATTCCAATCATTCCATCTTATGACTGAGAAAATAATTTTCCATTGACAGAGTTAATGAACCTTAGAAAGAGCCATCTAAGTAGCAGCATTAGGAAGAATTTCTTGCAAGAGGAAATATCTCTTCCTTTGTTCATCCAACAATTATACATAATTGTGCTAATAACAAAATAAATATGTGTTGCTGTAACAAGCACACACAAAAGGCATTTCAGTTTTTATAGAGCAAATCATTTTCTGAAAAATCTAGTGTGATCTGATGGTAGGAGTACAGAAAATATTTTTCTAAGCTGGTGTAAATTAGTCTTGATTTTATTTGAACTGAAATGTCAACATTTAAAGAGAGCTTAATTCAACCGGAGTTGGCACTTTAAATTTCAAGGGCAAATAAAATTTAATCTGAGCTGCTTCAAAATTCGAGATATTTTGTAGATTTTTTTTAACCGTAGACTCTAATGAGGAAGCATCAAACCAGGTACAGATATTTCAAGATGAATACTGTAAGATCCAGGGGGGAAAGTGCAGTTTAGGTCCAAGTGTCCACCAAAGATCTTAAGGTGTATCTATTGCCCCAATGCTGAATGCATTCCCCATCAATTTTAGCATAAAACTTTCATAAATTATAAAAATGAAGATCTTACTTTTCCAGTAAGCACCAGTGTGATGGAGTGATAAAAGGCAGTGGGCTAGAAACAGAAGACCATGAGTTCTAATCCTGCCTTAAGCACAAAGCCATGAAGAATGCCAGGTCTTTGGTTGCTAAATTATGGGGAAGCTAAGAAGACTGACATAGGAAAACTGACCTCTCCTAAGAAAGACTTTATCAGCACTGGGTGAGGCATATTGGCAAAATTGAGCTTCTTTAGATCAGGACATCAAATGATCACTGACTTACCTCACTGCCTCTGGTTCATCTTGGTCCATTTTGGAAGTATCTTTTAGTAATGACTTTGATGGAATGGCAGGCAGGCAGTGCACATTGGCAAAGTTTAATTACTTGAAGATTTATTTATTTATGTAGCATATAGCATTCAAGGCCAGAGAGGGGAGTGGTACAGAGGTTTAGAAGTGGAGTTCTCACCTCACAATCAGAACACTGTGAGTTTGATCCTAGGTAGAGGTAGATATTTCTCTCTCTAGGCACACCGAGAATATATCTGCTGAACTCCACATTGGCAACAGGAAGGGCATCCAGCCATTTAAACTCTCTGCTAGCTCCCTTCAGTTGCCCAGACTCCACCCCACAAGGGATTATGGGGTCGTTAAATGAAGATGATACAAGGCCAGAGAGGCTACAATGTTATGCACATGGTAAAAGTCCTGGCAACCAATGGTCTGTTTGTTGCACCGGTGCACCACAAGGGGGCAAACTAGTTTCACACCAGTTAGCCTGCAGCTTTGTCAAAGGAAGTCTGCTCATCCAAGGTTTTCCTCCACTGTTCTTCTGCGAATCACATCTGGGCAGATCCAGTGGCAGTTCCAGCTTCCTGGGCAGAATGCAGCCAACAGTTTCCCATCACTGAAATGGGAAATGAAATCTGTCTGTCTGTCTATCTATCTATCTATCTATCTATCTATCTCATAAACAATACTTCTGAACTGCTAGGTGGGCAGGAGCTAGGGTCCACCGATGGGAGCTCACCCTGTTCCACAGACCTGAATTCAAACCACCGGAGTCCTGGCAATTGTTCAGTACATCCAACATCATGAGCCGTGGTGGCGCAGTGGTTAGAATGCAGTACAGCAGGCTACTTCTGCTGGCTGCTGGCTGCCTGCAATTTGGCAGTTCAAATTTCACCAGGCTCCAGGTTGACTCAGCCTTCCATCCTTCTGAGGCGGGTGAAATGAGGACCCAGATTGTTGAGGGCAATATGCTGACTCCGTAAACTGCTTAGAGAGGGCTGTAAAACATTGTAAAGTGGTATATAAGTCAAAGTGCTATTGCTATGAAGCCTCTGCACCACCATGTTTCCTGGCTTTTGGATATAAATAGTTTACATCACAGCTGTGACTTGCTGTCAATGCTTTTTAGTTAACAGAAGCAAGCCAGCATGGTGAGATGGAATGTCGCAAGGACTAGAAGCAAGACATCAGAAAATGAAAGTCTGTTACAGGTTGTGTTCTTCTCTACCATCCAAAGAGAAGTCCATGAGGGATTTGGTGATGGAGGACCATTGGTTGGGGACACAAGCATGTGGCTCAGTGGTGGGATTCAAATTTTTTAACAAGCAGTTCTGTGGGCATGGCTTAGTTGGTGGGCATGGCTTGGTGGTCATGTTATTGGCTGGGTGTGGCCAACTCAATATCATTCACATTGAGGTACGCATCTCCTCTCCTGGCCTCTCATGACTGTGGGGATGCTGCAACAGTTGTAAGTGTGAAAAATAGTCATAAGTCACTTTTTTCAGGGCCATTGTAACTTTGAATGGCCATTCCACACAAGCAAAGTACCAGCAAAGGAGGGGAAAAAACTCCAGAGAAGTTCCTGAGACAGAAAGTCTAGTCCTGCCAAGAAAGTAATAAGGGTTAACAGAGAGGCAGTTTCTGTAAGCAACACCAGAATGTTTCCTTCCTGCCTTCCTTACAGGATTAGGCCAGTAATTTCTTCCAACAACCGGTTCTCCAAACTGCTTAGAATGTTAATAACCAGTTCTAGTGAATAGGTGCAAATTGGTAGAATCCCACCCTTGATGTGGCTACTGTTGCATGCAAATAATATTGTGTTTCTAACAAATGATTTCCAGCAAATGCTGGATCAATAAATGCAAGAAGGAGGATGAGTCTGAAATTAATGTACCCTAAGACCAAGGGACTTGTATTTGACAAGAAAAATGGCATGAATAAGCATTGCAAATGATGCATAAATGGTAGAGAACTAGAAGTAAATGAATGTGTATCACCTGGTAAAATATTTCCTAAAAATAGAAAACTAGATGGAAAAATGTAATAGGGAAATATTGGTAGAGTGGTAAAGAGTAATGCGTAATCTGTTCCAGGAGTAAATGCTTGCCAAATGTAGCATTCTCACTAAACACAAGTTTCACTATTTTGCCATCTGATCATTGGATGTTTCTGTCTGACCTTACTGATTTTGTACCTGTCTCCTCTCCTATTGGTCATTGATAGGCTTTCAAATATAACCAGAGATCTAAAAGATTTGCTCTGTGCTTGTCAGCAGAGTGAATCAAATGTGAATCGAGCACTCACTGGAGAAGCAATGCCCATGTTTGCAGTTAATTTGAATTGTTTAGAAAGATGCCAACAAATCAGTAAACCAAGAACAGTTGGATCATTTTGTTAATTCAACACATAAATTTGTGGTTGCTTGTTTCTATTGACATTTGTTGTGGCATTGTCTTGCCCAATGTTGATCTATCATGTTCATAAAAGGAGTCAAGATCAGTGAATGTCAGTAAAATTGCAGTATTGCATATTAGTACTGAAAACAGATAAGAATGTATATGCAACAGGATAAAGCATTGTCTATTATTCTCATGTTTGATTATTAACTTCAGATCACTAATATTTTGCAGAGACAATGGTAATGTCTCATGAACTGCTAATAAATGTCTAAGAAGCTAATAATGAGCTTCTTGTCCAGTCATCCTAATAGGATGGATAACTATTCCAGAGTGAAAGCCATGTTTCCCTACCAGCTCAAAGGAATGATAGAAAAGAATCTAAGATTTCTCATAATATGAAAAAAATTGGGAATAGTTAAGTTATGGGATTCTTAATGTAGTGTACAAATCAATTTAGGGTATGATTTCACCCTAATTTAGTACGCAATTTACTGTATAATTAGTTCTTCTGCAGCCTGGTGTAGAAACTAGATAGAATTAAAATACTGGCAGACTATGGATCAGAAGAACTTGATCTTATTTGGAACAGCCCCCATAACTTTATCTGTCCATCTATTTCTCTGTCTGCCTGCATATCAATCAAACTTGTGTGGCATCACTTTTATCCCAACCCATGGACATTTTCTGTTTCATTTTCTAAGTGGTACATGCATATTGGGCATTCAACTACACACCATACTATGTGTCTATGAGGATTGCATATTTATTTATGTATTATTTTTGTAGTAATGCTGATTTTTGAGATGGCATTGGACAGAGGCAAGGAGACACACAGTCCTTTCCAGTTGGGATTTTAAATATATTTAATCATTACAAACCACTCAATTCTCTTTCTCTTCTCTTTCTCTTCCTCATGGACTATTGTCCCTTCCTTCCATCCCCCAACAGTTTTATCAATGAATTGGATAGGGAGTTGGGGGTTCTTCATCAGTTTGCAAATGACATATTTGGAACTTCTCTAAAACAGTCTAATGTTTGGGAGAAGAAGAAAGTAGAAAAAGATCTAGACAAGCTTGAAGAGTGATCCAAAATGCTTAGGATGGAATTTAATAAGAAAAGTATTTGGTGGGATAAGGGAACTGCTCAAACACAGCATTGAAGACACCTAGTTTGGCAGTAGTTCAAGTCAAAAGGAACTGAATCTTCTTCGTCTGGATCTCCCAAATCTTTGTCCATCACCCTAACCACTACACCACATCAACTGCATCTCTTGCTCATCACCTATTCCACTTGAAACTCTCTAATCAGATATGTTTTTAAGTATCATGTATCCATGAAACAGATGGTGAGAACAGTGTTTTTGGAGGTGAGGGGAGGAGAGCTTCAATAGGAAATTGGCAGGCAAAGAAATTATTAAAAGCATGCATTCCCCCCTGTAGCGGATTCACTGATGTTGGACTCTCCCTTTAAAAAAAAAAATAAGCCAGATTCTAAATGTCTTTGCCTGTGATTTTTAGATTAGTCCACAGTTCAACTTGGCTACAGCAACAGTGAACAGCCAAGGTTAATTTTATAAAAGCAGGTTAATTCTTTCCTTCAGAATGATTCCTGGCTTTCTGAACTTCCAATATTAGTGAGAAATAGATTACATTCAGATTGCAAGTATGAGAATCTCTGTCCATCTGTCCTCTATGAACAAGTAGTAAAACTCTAACTTACAGAGTAATTTAATGTTTAAAATATAGCTATAGAGAAAGTGATTAGAAGGCAGTAATTGCCTCCATCCAAAATCCATCCTTTACATTGAAAGGAGGGGAAAAAAATTGAAAGCGTTGATTTGAGATGGTGAAGATCTCAAGTCGTTATTACAGAAAGAGAATTCATCTATCAGCAAATATTTACCCAATACTGACAAGGCAAACCACCAGCATATAAAATGAGAGAAAACACCACCACCCCTATTAGTATTGATGATGTTATCTAATCTGCTGTTGAAACATCTGCCAGAAAACAAACAAGCTCAGAGAGCACCAAAGACCCCACAAGCATACCCCAGTTTAGATTACATACTCAGAATAATGGAGAATTTTGTACATCAGCATTTCTGGAAGTGCTTATGAAGTATATACTTTCAGATGTACTGTAGCCTGTCAATTCTTGTTTTTATGGTTCATATTTAAACCATTCATGAAATAGTCTAGATTGTTAAAAACAAGCAAATTAACCATGGTTTCTCCCTTCTTGCATCTTTGCTGGTCCCCAATACAGGGGGGGTTTGGGGAGGTTTCTTAAATTAGGCCACCAAAGAGTCCAGAGCTGGGCTGGGCCCAGAGGTGGTATTCTGTGGGTTCTGACCAGTTCTGGAGAGCTGGTAGTGGAAATTTTGAGTAGTTCAGAGAAACAGCAAATACCACCTCTGACTGGCCCCGCCCCCATCTATTCTCTGCCACCTGAGTCCCAGTTGATTGGCTGGGTCTTCTTTTGTTGCCCTGCACAGGAAAATGGAGCTGGATAGCAGGTTAGTGGGATGGGGAGAGAATGGGGATTTTGCAGTAACTTTCCCCCAAGGGTGGGGTGGGAATGGAGATTTTACAGTATTCTTCCCCTGCCATGCCCACCAAACAATTCCCACCAAACCATGCCACACCCACCAAGCCATGCCCACAGAACCAGTAGTAAAACATTTTGAATCCCACCACTGGTTGAACTATGGTGGTGCTCTCTCCTGTGGTCCTCAATTACTCTTAAATCCCAATAAATAGCAATTCTAAATTCCCTTCCCAAGAGATTGGAATTTCATAGAGGCCTATAATGTTGAAGGGAATATGAGATTGGGAGTTAAGGAATAGTACAAGTTGCTCTGTCCTATTTCTCCTGATTTGTCACTTGAATTCCAGTATCAGTGGAAGAATTCATTGAGTCAACTACTCTTATTAAATGTTCCTTCCTAGCCATTGACTCTATTACATGAATATTACCAAAATTGTTTGCTCATTTCCTTTACAATTATCCAAGGACAACATTTCTTTATCAAAGACTACACAGTCCATAAGATTGCTTGCAAAAAATTCCAGCAACCAACAAGAACAATTTTGTCCATCTGAAAGAAATTTGTTTCATCTTTGCCAACAGCTTGTTTGTTTGTTTTTCTTAAGCTGAGCTCAGTTTTTTTTCCGCCTCCAAAATCATAGGACTACTAATTGGAGGGAAAGTTCCTTATTGCTAAATGAGATGTATGCAATTCTCCAGTTTCTGAACTGAAGCACACAAAATCAGCATTAGTGTACAAGATCTATATAGACATATATAGATATATATATATATGTACATACCCACATATAACATTTGCTTTTATTTACTCACCTAAAAAACTTCCAGTTTTCAGCTAGAACTAATATGCTCATTCACATACATGCATTCTTTATGGCCAGCCTACTCTAGGAAGGTCCATTAAGCTGATTTTTTTTTTCAAGCACAGATGGCCCTGAATAGCTTAATGTGTGCCTGGTGGCCAGAATAAGTGAATTCTTGATGGCCTTAGACTTCAGATCATATTCATGCATTCAGGGAAGCAACATGAAAACTTGTTCATCATTTTGATAAACAACTTCTCTGATTGCCTGCAGGAAACTCTGTGTAATGCAGCAGAATCAAATACGATTAAATTGCCATCCCTGTTTTTTTTTTTTTTTAAGACTGTAGGTTTACCTGCCTCAGTCATCGTTAATAACTTCCACAGCGTGTCATCAAATCAGGACTTTAAAATAAAATGTAACAGCATTTGCTTACTTTACTGTTAACATTTGGTAAACGGCATGTTATAATTCTGAACTATAAAATATACTATTATTACTTCCAAACCAGATAGAGAGAGATGTATGTGATGAAGAAATAGCTTTCGGCTTCCTCTAAGCATGTGTGACAATTCATAAAATATTTCTATGGTCTTTTTAGAGTTGCCAACAGAAAGGGAGGGGCGAAAGGGGATTGAAAGAGCAGTGTGGCAGCTTGGAAACCAAAAGTGCATTCCATAAATAGTTTTCAAACTAGGTGACTAGGTGACTGAAGTTTCTGCCATGCAAAATTCCAACTGGAGAACATAATTGATGATTCTTGGATGGATGTGTCTCATTGAAGAATATGAATTATGATACACACAGGGATGGGGGAAAACCAAGGTCAAGGGTGACAATGAATTATGTGTCTCAGAGTCGGTTAGCTGTCAGGATTGTACAACTGTACATAATTGTACAGTTACCCCAATTAATCCTGACAGTGTGAGGATAAGCCTTTGGCTGATGATATTCTTTATGTCATTGTTACACACAGAAGGATCCTATTAGGAATAAAGTATTTCACCTACAATCATAGAAAAAAGGGGGGAATCCTGGAGATCATCTAAATCCACCCAGCATGACTTTCCTACTCCTTCAGTGGAGTCTGTTCCATTGTTGAAACAATTATTACTTTTTCCTGAGATCCAACCAAACTCTACCACTTTGTCATTTAAACCCGTTGTTTCTTATCCTCTCCTTTGGGACAATTCTGTTCCATCTTCTACATGACAACCTTCTGGATACTTGAAGACAGTTATTGTGTCTTCTATCTTCTCCAAGATAAACTTTAGATATCCATGAAGAGGGTCAAGAGGGGCAACTGATGAAATGTAAGCCATGATACAAATTCTATCCCTTGTATCACAATTCAGAGATAGAGCACAATGCATATTCCATTATTTTGGTATCATCAAGTCGGGAATAGATAATTATGCCACTTAACATTGCTATAAACCCAACACTTCCAGCTGTTATTCATAGGCTTATATTTCAATTCCCTTACCAACTTGGCATCTTGGTTGCTCTTTTCTAGACACGTTTGCCAATATCTCCAAAAGAAAAAATACATGGATAATTCAATCCAAAAGAAGACTAGGTTGCTTTACTACAGTTTAATTCTTAATAAACTCATGCTGATTTCTTCCAAAGAATGCATATTTCTATTTGTGACATGGCTTCGTAAAGTAGCTTTATAATAGAGATATAAGTGTTGTTATTTTCTTTTCTTTTTTTTAATAAACTTTATTGAATTTTATTCCATTAAAAACATAAAAAAATATATAATTTAATAACAGCTGTTTGTGGTGCTTATCGTGTAACAATCTTTTGTGCGATATTTACAAATATTAATTTGTGCATAATTATATTCTTATTCTATCTATATTCTATATTTAATAATTACTTATCCTTAATCTGTCTCTGATCTATCCAGCTATACCAGTGTTCCCATACCTTATAAAATATTGAAGATTCCTTATCTTTTAAACTCAGTGTTAATTTATCCATTTCAGCACAATTCATAGCTTTTTGTATAACCAGTTCCTCTACAGGTATATATGGCTATTTCCAACACGGGGCAAAGGCAATCCTGGCAGCAGTCAGTATGTGTAATAATAAGTATTTTGTACTCTTTACGTATTTTTTTTTGAAGATCCCCAATAGGAAGATTTCTGGTTCTATGTCTAGTATTGGTGATTTCCTGTAGCCAATTTTGAATTTTGAGCCAGTATTTTTGAGCCTCTGGGCAAGACCACCACATATGATAATATGTTCCCTCTTTTTTTTTTTTTTTTTTACATTTCCAGCACATGGAACTCATTATAGGGTACATTTTTGCTAATCTCAAAGGGGGTAAGTGCCACCTATAGAACATTTTATATGCATTTTCTTTGTATGTTACTGATTTTGTTAATTTTGTGGTTTCTATTTCATACAGTCTCCCAATCTGATAACTTTATGTTATGACCAATATTTTTACCCCATGCAATCATGCATCCTTTAACTATTTCTTCTTCTAATTCTACTTCTCGGAAATACTTGTACATTTTGATAATTTTTTTTTATCTGAGCCTAATAAAATTTTGTCTAATTGTTGAGGTTTCAAGTATATTCCATACTCCTTTACATCCTTTTAAAATCAATTTTGTATTTGAAGATAAGCCCACCAGTCTACTCGTAGCTCTTGTTCTTGGAGCTCTTGTATTGTTTTTAAATTTCCATTTGTATCCAATAAGTCTTTATATTTTAACATTTTGTTCAGGTCTAAATTATTTGGGTGGATCATCACTTCCATTGTAGATAGCCAAATTGGGATTTTTATGTAGTGTTTCTTTTTCACCTTGATCCAATTGTATATCAATGAATCTCTAATTAGATGTCTGTGGAAATATTTTTGTTTAGTGGATCCTATGTCCCAAAGAAAGGCATGCCATCCCCTCTGAAGGTCATGACCTTCTATAGCTAATATTCTTTTATTCTTTAAATTAATCCAATCTTTTAGCCAAACTAATGTAATTCCAATTTGGCAATCCAAAACCTCCTCTGCTCTTCATATTTTGTAGTAATTTTATTTTTATTCTGGGTTTTTTACCCTGACAGATAAATTTTGCTGTCATTCTATTAAGATTAATGGCTGCTAAAGACATCTGTTGCTTTTTGCATGTGGGGAGATAAAGTCTCCTGCCTCCTTTGGGGCAGTCCACACTCATCGTTAGAAAAGCATTGCATTGATCATGGGCAAGAAAGGAGGAGTTTTGCAATCCTCTATGCTTCCCCCTTTCACTTTTAAGATGCTGCATTTTTCTCCTCTGGATTCACAATGATTTTATCCTAAATAATAGTATGAAAATAGCAATTAATCTCTTAATTAATATATGGTTATGAATATGTTGCACTGACTGCATTTGATCAAGAATTGAAACCTTTCTTTTGTTAGCACATAATTTTGCATGACTACTTTCTAAATCTAAATCTTCTGGCAAATTTTTCACCTACCCAGCTTTGCCACACTGTAAAATGCAGCAATTACAGCAACCAAAGATGTAATAAGAACCTAAAATTCCCATGTGTTGAAGGGGGAGGGGAGGAAATCCCACACTTTTCAAAGCATTTATTTATTAAGGGCCAGCATGCCCCATTCTCCATGCCAAGGGAGCATTTTCAACTTACTTATACACAGCTGAGAGCTGGGAATTGTTTTACAGACTATAAAATGTTTACGGATACCCTACCATCTTTCTTGACAACATTTCAAATTGTTGCTGTGGTTATGGTATATGAAGTCAATAATGCACATTTTATACCAATCCCTTAATGGGCATTATGACAAGGACAATAATGTTTTTGTGGAAGTTGCAAAACACTCGAATCAATAATCCATTTTTAGAAGCCTACGAACTATATACATTTATAACTCTTTAATTTCCCCTTTTATCTGAGTTATTGTGGCTGTTCTTTTATATTAAAAATTTCCACATTCCTTCACTGTTTAAAAGGAAAAATAAAGAATATGAACATGTTAAGACTAGTGGCGCTGAAAATGAATTAAAAAGAATTCCAAAGATATTCAACAGACTAGCAGCTTATAATTACATCACCATAAATATTTGGCCTACTTCTACCTATTGAAAGGCTAAACTTTGTTTCAAATTCCTGAGCATTTTTCTCCCTTGTGAAAAATCTGTTAAAATACATTTTCAGGGACCATTAGAACTCCTTTAGAATGTCTTTGCATTATAATCAGTGCAATCTCTATACCTGCCTCTATTTTCTGCTTTGGGAGGAAAAAAAGCATCAGGATTTATGTTATGATGTGGGATTAAACAAGAGGTGGTATTCAGCAGGTTCTGACCAGTTCTGGAGAACCAGTAGCAGAAATTTTGAGTAGTTCAGAGAACCAGCAAATATCACCTCTGACTGGAGATTTTACAGTATCTTTCCCCTGCCATGACCACCAAGCCATGCCCATAGAACTGGTGGTAAAAAAAAAATTGAATCCCATCACTGGATTGAATTGAAATGATACCACAGGCTGCTGAAG
Source organism: Hydrophis major (assembly GCA_033807585.1). NCBI lineage: Eukaryota > Metazoa > Chordata > Lepidosauria > Squamata > Elapidae > Hydrophis > Hydrophis major. Next base: position 76,545,898 of record CM066329.1, read on the forward strand.
GGGCAATTCTCCAGTTAAAGGCAACTGACTCACACACAACACTTAGCCAGATATGAGTTTGCCAGACTACATACTGTTGTCTTTACTAAGTTCAAACTGGGTTCAAATACTGTTTCCTTTATTAGATTCAAACTTGGCAGAACTCTCTCTGCAACTCAACATGATGTGGCTGGATAAAGAATCTTTATTGTAATTTAGACTGAAGCCAAACAAAACTATTGATTGCTCTCTGTGTAAGAATATTGTTTGTTTGTTTATTATATAGCTGTCCATCTCACAATAATTTTTTTCTTTCATGCCATAACAATTGAAACCCATTGCTTTTTCTACCACCTTATAGCTGACATTTTCCTTGAACTTACTGGTATGAAACTGAGTAGTTGATTACTGTCATAATAACTCACAGCCACTTGAAATCAAGTTGAATGATAAAATCTTCCATTTCCCCCAAGTCTATCATTTTCTTTTTCTCAATGATAGCTACTTATGGTTGGCATCATAGGATTGACTAATCTGCCATGATCAGCTGGTGATTAGAAAAATAAATTTGACCTCTGCTCTTTCCAACATTAATTCCTAGACTTCCTATTCTTCAACTTGAGAAATGTGCCTTGTTCCAAAGAATCCATTACAAGAAAAGCAAACAAAACAAGGATATAGTGAATGGTATATACTAATGAAAATGTATCAAGGGTGTACATGACCCAACGTCCAATACATTCTGTTAGCCTTCTGCTGAAAATTAATTTTGATTAATTTAGCAAGATACTGGATGTAGAAACTCAATACTCTAGCAAGTTAAGGGGCCATTTTCTCATCTTTTGATAAGTCCCATTGCTTAATTTGTATGCAAAAAGCCCCCTTTGTCCTTCATCATTTCAATTACTGTTCTGGGATGATAAATTATGGTATGAGGCTGTGAAGGCAGAAAACTTAGAGAAGAAATATCCCTATCCTCATCAAGGCTTCTGGAAGCCAAAGAAAAGCTGAATGTTATTCTTCTTAATCTACAAGGAGAGGTTACAGTGAAAGTTACAGCAAAAGAAAGTTATAGAGATCATTTGTGACTTTAACAGTTCTTCCCCATTTTTACTGAGTTATAGCACCAGCTGAATTTATACAGATAAAAACCACAGAAATGAAATGGGGCAAGCAGGCAGGAGGGCTGTGAAGCAAAGACTTGATTTTCTAGTGGAACAGAGAAATCAACCGTCGAATTTAGAAGTATAGTGATGAATTCACATGAAATAGAATTACCTGGCTTGAAAATTCTAAATGATAATATGTCACCAATACTGAAACCATTTTGAAAAGGAAAAAGGAAAACAATCATTTATGAAAGTGGAATGATCTATTTAAACATTCAATTTCCATTAAAAATACCATTTAATATTCTTTATAGCACTGGGCAAGATCTATTGTAGCAGTCTTTAACAAAGAAATTTATATGTGAGATTTTTATTTCATTTCTGAAACTGCAGCTCCAGTGCAAATTGGAAATTAAAACTGCTTATGACGTGGGTTTGTTTCCATTCACTATAGAAGCTCCACCTTATTGCTGTAAGATTTTAAAACCTAGAGTAGGGATAATGTCCTGCATAGCCAAAATAGAATGCAAAGAAGAAAATGGCATTTCCAGATCTGTCTTCACAAATGATTCAGAAGTGCAAGTCATTCAATAAAGCTTAGCAATACAAACAAAAGGGATGAAGTAATCTTGTTCTTAGTCCAGCAAAGATTTTGTGAAAAGAGATTATTAGGTAAATGATATGCCTCTCACCTGAAACAGCAGCAATAAAGTAATATTACTTTTATTATCAAAGATGCCCAGGATTATTTATTTATTATTATTTGCAATTTAGGTTTATGGCTCACTCAGCCCAGACCCTGGACAACATACAATTAAAACCAATGCAACACTTACAAATCAATAAAAAAAATAGTCCAAAACTGAACATAACAGAGGGGAACAAAACGACGGCACATAACCCAGAGCTAGGAGAAAGAATCAATTTTTTAAAGATAAGTTAAAATGTATACATTAGAGACAGACAAACAGATTGTGATCTGAGGGGTCCTTGGTGGTCTCTGAACTTGGTTGTTTTCTTGAAGATATTTGTGCACTGATGATGTTACCTAGTTTGGGTAATGAAATGTCTGCAAGAAACAACCAAACTCAGAGAGCACCAAGGACCCCTCACATCAACCCTGAGCTACAAATATTCTCCTTTACAATCTAATCAGCACTTTTTAATTTTTTACTATAAACTCAAGATAATGAGTCAAAGATCAATCAGAATGAAAGCAACCATTTTAAAAATAATAATGTAGCTCTTCCAAAAAATACCTAACACTCTAACTGCATGTAATTTTTCAGGAAATAATAGATTCTATTAATTCTATGAAAATAGGAAAAGCTTCAAGTTCCAGTGGTTATCCTATTGGGTGATATAATAAATATATTGATTATAAACCTAATGTTCTTTTGAACAATTTTTCCCCAAATTCCTACAAGGAATTTTATATTATTGATGACTGAATGCTGTTAAAGATTCTACAGATTGCACAAGGTACTGTCCAATTTCCTTGTAAAATGTTGATGCCAAAATTTTGACAGAAACACTATATCTCCTGTGCAATCTGGTTTTATGAAAGGGCAATAAGCCTTGGATAATATTATACAATTGTCAATTTTGAAATTCAGTATCCTGAAACTGATGGTGTGTGTGGGAGTGTCTCATTTCCCCAGAAGAAATCTTTGGAACAAGATCTGTCTAACTTCTTTTGTATTGAAATTCAGTGTTTCAAGTACTGAAACTTGGTATTCTTTTTCCTTTAGTCAGGGAAAGAAGAGAGGGCATTGTCTATGGAGATTCTCAGTCATCCAGGTCATGGTTGTCCCAGAGGTGCTTTTTCAAAAGGCATGAAATTAAAAAAAAATGATTTCCTTGAAATCATTTCACTTCAAAAAAAAGCCCAGTTTCCTTTTGAAAAATCACCTTTGGGATAAGAGAGGGAATTATGTCCCCACTTTTCAAGATGTCTCATAAAACTTATCAAGGATGCTTTCTATTTTGTATATTCAGTTGAATACAGGGATTCCCCGAGCCATCATATCAGGTATTTAAGAGCAATCTGGATATTAAAGAACCTGGAGGTAAATACAACCTATTTTTATACAGAGGTGATGTGTTATATCGTGGTATCCAAAATCCCATGATCCTCCAACCTCTGGCCTTACAAAAATGAGCTATTAAACTTGTTCCTGAGGCATAGGTTAGACTGGATGATGGACCCTTTGGATGGGTATTTGGGAGTGGTTGTTGATTTTTCCAGACTTGGATAGCTTTTAGGCTTTGCACCAGTGGTGGGATTCAATTTTTTTACTGCTGGTTCTGTGGGCGTGGCTTGATGGGCATGGTGTGGCTTGGTGGGCATGGCAGAGGATTATACTGTAAAGTCTCCATTGCCACCCCACTCCAGGGGAAGGATGCTGCAAAATCCTCATTCCCTCCCCACCCCACTAATTTGCTTTCAAGCTCCATTCTCCTGTGCAGGGCAACAAAAGAAGACCCAGGAGACAGAGAATAGATGGGAGACAGAGAATAGATTGGGAGACAGAGAATAGATGGGGCGGGGCCAGTCAGACTCCAGTTCTCCAAACTACTCAAAATTTCTGCTACTGGTTCTCCAGAACTGGTCAGAACCTGCTGAATACCACCTCTGCTTTGCACATTTTTGCTGTATTGTTTTGTGAACTGTCCAGAGTCATGACAGATGGGAGCAACCTAGAAATTTTAAAAATAAATAAATCCCATGACACCAGAAAGGTGGTCAGCACTGAGCTTTTTCCCAAAGATTAATTAATTAATGTTCATCAATAATTATATGTTTTTTTTAAATAAAGACACCAGAATTTATGTTGTCTCTTCATGTGCATGTTTATGGCTAATTTTATGTATTTTATATTTAGAATATTAAACCTTTTGGAGTCCATGTCAGGTTGGCTTATAAATACTGCAAGTAAAATATAAATATCAATTGTATGCCTAGCATTAAAGATAACATGTCATACCTACATGGTATTAGGATAGAAGCATAATTTTGACCCTTATTACTAATTGTAGTTTAAACCAACTGAACTCTTTCCAGAAGAATCTTGATTGTCTAAAATTATGGAATGGCGGTGTATTTGATTAAAAGAATTTTTGATTTTGCATTTGGTCCAAATGCATTAGCAGCATTAAAAACTCTTAAATTACCATTAGTATTGAACTGTGATTTGGACTATTTGAAAATCTACTATATTTTTATAGGCAATTGAAGAATAGAATTAAAGTGGATATTTGAAGGTCTATATCAGTGTCTCAGAGTGTAGCCAGGTTATTAATTCTCTTTAACAAATACATAAATAAAGATTATGTAACCTCTTTACTATATGTAGACGGTGCTAATTAAACATTTCTCATATTTTCATTTATGCTCCTTTATCTTTTAACTGTGTCAGAACAGCATACTTCAAATATAGGTCAATATATAGAATGTTTTATTTAATTTTTTTATCTCAATTTTATTGTTCTGGAAATATCAAATGATGGAGGGAAAATGTATCCATTTGATAAGGACTTCCCTTTGCCCCATTTGTATTAACAGTTTTGAGAAGAGTAACATGTTGTAAAGATGTGGATGTAAGTGTGAATTGTATGCCAAACAATTAGAAATTATCACCATATAAAGGACTATGGATTTAACAAACATAGGACACAGCAAAAATATTATTCCTTTGTGACAGAAAAATGTTGCAATCCTGGATTTACAACCTTGAATTGGTTATTTGTGTTCACTCTTCACTTCCAAAGTGGCTTGTTTATTGCTGAAGTGGAAAGACTGATTATTCCCTATGGTCAGGTGTTAATGCCATGTTTAAAAGCTCCCTGTGTCGGTATGTGTCTTTGTATATATTTTAAAGTTTATATATGCTTTTGTACATTTTTGCATATGCCTACTCAGAAGCAGTTAATATGTGTGCATAGTGTGTATGTTTATACACACATACGTGCATATATTTAACATGTATCTTATCTTACATTTCTCTTTCATTTTTATATAATACAGCAATTTAAATAATCTTGGATGTATAGTTTGACGAAAAGAAGGACTGGGGTGACATGATAGCAGTGTTCCAATAACTAAGGGGCTGCCACAAAGAAGAAGGAGTCAAGCTATTCTCCAAAGCACTTGAAGACAGAAAAGGAAGCAATGACTAGAAACTAATCAAGGAGAGAAAGAAACTAGAACTAAGTAGAAGTGTTAGAACAATTAATCAGTGGAATGACTTGCCTTCAGAGATTGTGGGTGCTCTATCACTGAAGTTTTTAAAGAAGAGATTGGACAGCCATTTATCTGAAATGGTAGAGACTCACCAGCTTGATGAGAGGGTTGAACTAGAAGTCCTCCAAGGTCTATTCCAACTCTGTTATTCTATTAAAAGAAACAATTTTATGATCCAGTTCTCTTCTTAGGTTTCTTTTTTTGTTAACTGGATAAGACATAACTTCAAATATAGAGCTGTTCTCTCTAAAGCAGGTCACACAAGTATTCCAGAACCTATTAGCCAGGCTTTCTAATGACCTCAGTCTTGGACCCTTGATACCAGGCATGTAAAGATGACACAGGATTCTACTACAGTGAGCAGAATATGGTACTAAGAGAAGAGAGCCATGAAGCTATTTCAGGTTTCACAAATTCTCTCAGAAAAACATCCCTTAGAAAGCAAGGTAGACACCCAGCTTACAAAGGCCATCCTGAAAATGAAAATTAGTTTAAAATAAAAAATAAAAAGTAGAAGGTTAAGTCAAATCTTAGGGAAAAGATTTGACTTGAAGCATCCTTCCAAGTTAACAGGAAACAGCATCAGTATCCAAATACTGATATCCTGATATCCAGCCAGGAAAGTTGTAATTATACCAATATAAGTACTATGCACATCTTTTATGTAAATAAGCCACCAGAAGGCCTGAATAGTTGCATAGGCTGTCAAGATTGAGAGAGAGAAAAATCTGCTCTAGTAGGGTATTTTTCTGTTCCAAGAACTCTAATTAGCAAGTAGCAGAGCTGGACTGTTGATTTTCCCTTTATGTATTTATAGAACCATTCTGAATGATATTTCACCCCCTACTTCCCAGAAGCTGCTAAAGTGTGTTACAGTTAACAATTCGCAAACAAATTACATTTCAAACTTCTGATGATGAAACTATGAAATAACTAAAATTTGAATAACTGAGTGTATACATTGTGCAACAGGTATAGAAAAACAGCACCTGTTAAGGCATATAAACATTCCTAGAAGCAAAGTTGAATGAAAATGTTTGGTTTCCAAAGTTTTCTCTTCCCGTTTTGAAGGGTTCCTACAGAACAGAAGGGGAAGAAATGGCAGATTTTATTTTTCTTAAACTTAAAGATTACTGCAGATGGTGACTTCAGCCACGAAATTAAGATGCTTACTCCTTGGAAGGAAAGCTGTAGCAAACCTAAACAGCATATTGAAAAGTAAAGAGAGCAGCTTGCCAACAAAGGTCTATATAGTTAAAGCTATGGTTTTTCAAATAGTAATGTATGGCTGTTAGAGTTATATAAGGAAGGCTGAGCACCAAAGAATTGGTGCTTTCAGATTGTGATGTTGGAGAATTCTCTTGAGAGTCCCTTTGACTGCAAAGAGATCAAATCAGTCAATCTTAAAAGAAATCAACCTTTACTGTTCTTTGAAAGGATAGATACTGAAGCTGAAGCTGAAATACCTTAGCTACCAAATGAGAAGATAGGATAGATTGGAAAACATCCTAATGTTAGGAAAGATAAAGGCAAGAGGAGTGGGGGAGACCAGAGAATAAGATGGTTTGATAGTGTCATCGATGCAGGGAGGATGAATTTGGGCAAACACCAGGAGACAGTGAAGAACAGGAGAACCTGGCATGCTATGGTCCATGGAGTTGCGAAGTGTTAGACATGACTTAACAATTAAACAACAACAAATATTCATCAGAGTATATTCATGATCTGGAATAGAGCTTAGTAACAAGGTCAGCCAATGAAAGCTGGACTGAGGGCTGAAACTTAAAAGAGAGAATCTGGGCATGGTTTATCTCTGTTCTGTGCTCAGCTCAAAAGTGAAAGAGAAACTAACTCCCTTGCTTGCTTGCTGAAAACGAGAGCTCTGTTCTGAACCTGTAACATGTCTGCTTCTGTTTGAGTTTGCTCCATGTTGGAGAAATCTATAACTGCTATTGTAAAATTTACTTTATGTGTTTATAAAGAAGTTAAATGAAGCCTCAGCCACCTGTGTTTACTTTTCTGGCATTGAATTTATACTGCAACACTCTGAAAAATTTTCCCTATGTAAAGGTTTAAAGGTTCCCCTGTCTAGCCCAACTCATGGGGGTAATGCTCATCTCTAATTCTCAGTCAAGGGAGCCTGTGTTGTCGGAGAGACATTTTGCCATCATGTGGCCATCATGAAGATGTGGAATGCAGGAACCTTCCTCCCAAAGCAGTACCTGTTTACACATTTGCCTGCTTTATAATTGCTGGGTAGACAGAAGCTGGGGTGAGTAACAGGAGCTCAACCTGTTGCACAGTGCCTAAATTTCACACCCAGGCTCTCATCTTTCCACTTGACCAGCTCAGCATCTTAACCACTGAGTTGTTGCACCCTCTTTTCCCTATTTCCATATTATGAAAAAGAGAGCAACAGCAAAAATAACAGTTATGGCAGGTGATCTTATAGATGATTACTGTGTTCAGTACCTTGAAGGTTCTGATACTAACAATAACGATTAACTCCCTTTTAATGTCAGTGGATGGGAATGGATGAACAAGACTTAAATACAATTTTTCTGTAAAATTCAAAGCCTGGATCTCAGGAGATGTTAATCCTTTCACACTGCATTTTTGCTACAAGAGATTTAAATGGAGTAGAATGCCATGGGCTTTGATAAAGCTCCCAGAAAGAGTTGGGTCAGAGACAACTAAAGCTGTTTCTATGCCATACAGGAAACTGTTCTTGATGAGAAGAATTAAATATTAACCTCTTGGTCAATCTTGCTTTCAGTTTGCAAACTCATCAATATTGAACCCCCTGAGAGCATGACCTAAAGTCTTTTACCTTAACAGACATTAACCAGCTTTGATCGACTCAACCCTGAAAGCTGAAGGTTTGAATATTTTAAATTACATTAAGCTTTCTACAAACATTAGGGGTTGTCTCTTAGCAAGCAGTTTTAGAATATGACATTTAAAGTGGCTGGACAGGTTCTACCTTCTTTTTCGAAAGGCCAGCTTATCACAAGAACAATACATCAAAATGGAAATCCACTCCCATCTCCAATAAGGTCATTGTGACATAGGTGACATTAAGGAGTTGCAAGAGAGATTCTGATATGGCTTAATTGCTATGATATTTCCAGAGAGATATTGATCACATCTGCATAGTTTGAAATATATCCAGCACAGGAAGGAACTGGTAGATCCATCAATTTTGCTCAGTTTTTCATCTTTTCCAACATTATGTTTGTAGAGCTCATTTTGGTATTGGGTTACATGATTTGCTTTTAAAGCTGCACATGAAAATATTTTAGCATCACATGTGCATTATGGACTTCAGCACTTAGTGCTCAAAGTCTTGGGTTTCTGTCAGCTGATAGGACATTTTAACCAGTAGTTTTCCTTACCCAGTGGCTCCTTGGACTAATAACCAATGCATGCAGCTTTTCTTGCAGTTCTATGTATTTGCAAAAGCTGAGGGGGTGAGGTGGGAATCTACAGTTCTCAGGCTAAAGAGGCCATTATGTAAATATGCAGCAATCTCACACTTTTAAAGCACCAAGTGCAGACAAGCTATATATTAATTATGGAGGAAGGGTATTTGCCTAAGGCACTGGAAGTATAAAACTTTTGCATACTGTAGTAGCAATAGCAATAGCACTTAGACTTATATACCACTTCACAGTGCTATCCAGCCTTCTCTAAATGGTTTACAGAGTCAGCATATTGCCCCCAACTATCTAGTTCGTCATTTTAACAACTTCAGAAGGATGGAAGGCTGAGTCAACCTCGAGCCAGTGAGATTTGAACTGCCAAATTGCAGGAAGATGGCAGTCAGCAGAAATAGCCTGCAGTACTGCAGTCTAACCACTGCGCCACCTCGGCTCATACAGTAGTATGTGGTTTTATTCATATAAGCAATACAGATTCTAACTAGCCATACGACATCTGTCAGTGTCCTGCAACATTCAGGAAGCAGTACAGATAGTCCTCAACAGTTCATTTAGTGACTGTTCAAAGTTACAATGGCACGGAAAAAAAGTGACTTATGACCATTTTTCACACTTACGATTGTTGCAGCATCCCCACAGTCATGTGATCTAAACTCAGAGACTTGGGAACTGACTCACCTTTATGACAATTGCAGTGTCCTGGCATCACATCATTCCCTTTTGGGACCTTCTCACAAGCAAAATAAATGGGGAAGCCAAATTCGTTTAACTCCCGTGTTACTAACTTAACAACTTCAGTGATTCACTTAACAACTATAGGAAGAAAGGTGGTGATTCACTTGCCACGAAATTTTATTTTAATGTATGCCCATTAGTGACAATAAACTTATTTCAATTTATCAACTGTGGCAAGAAAGGTCATAAACTGGGGCAAAACTTATTTAACAAATGTTTCACTGAGCAACATAAATTTTGGGCTCAATTGTCAGTTCTCTGGAGCAGTAGGATCTCAGAAAGTACATCGCTGATAATCAGGGCCATCCAGTCCATTAATTAATTTACTGGCAATTAATTTTCAGCTTTAGATAATACAATTTGCTTTCATCTGTAATTTTTTGTAATGTAACTTCTGGCAGATTTATTTACATATTTACATATTCATATCGGGGGGCTCTTGGACTTGTTTCTGATGTCATTGCAACTCCAGGTTTACAAGATGAGGATTTTGAGAATGTCATAGAAGCATGTAAGTGTATGCAAATTTGAGTTTTTTCATATCTTCACTTTTTTGCAGTGGTGGAGATGTATCTCAAATTCAGGTTCCTCTCCTTTTGGATAGGGTTAGGATCATATGGTATATGAGCACAATTTGTCTTTGGAAGCAAGGATGGACAGAAAACCATGGTTTATAGTACTAGACTTAAATACCACTTTGTAGTGCTTTCCAGCCCTCTCTCAGGGGCTTAGAGGGTCAGCATATTGCCCCCAACAATCTGGGTTCTTATTTTACCAACCTTGGAAGGATGGAAGGCTCAGTCACCCTTCAGCTAGTCAGGATCAAACTCCTGGCAGTGGGCAGAGTCAATCTGCAATACTGCATTCTAACGACTGTTCCATTGTGGCTCTTTATATTAAAAAGATAAAACAGTGATCTTCCTGGATATTAAACAGTCAGCTCATAGCTAGGTTACAGATATAGAAGACATTTATACATGCATGATTGTGCAGTTCCCTAATACTTCAGAAGATTGGAGAAAATAGTAACTATCATGCCCCTGACTCTGAGGGAGAGGAAAAATAGCCAACAGGGAGTGGAAGTGTGGCTCCGGAGATTGTGGAGGAGGCTGGGGAAGGGCAGAGGCTGGCAGGGTAGTCAGAGGAGGACCCAGGCCCATCCCCTATCCACCCTAGGGCATGCAGGGAGGAGAGGATAAGGGAAAGACATGGTCTACTCAGGAGGAGAGGGCTTTGATCCTCTTCATGGGCTACAGCTGCGACAACTGAATAAGAATACGGACCTGCATACGGGTGAATGCTGGTGTCAGTCTGTGCTCCCTTTAAATCCCAAGAAAGAAATACTCAGACTCCATGGTGTAGAGAAAAGTTATCCTTTTACTGGAAAATAAAGTGGAAGCTACAAATCAATTCCGAAACTGAGAAATTGGCGGGTAGAATACACATACAAAGAAATAGAATGGCTCCCACTCCCCAAAGTTCAAATGATTCTTCCAATTAAAACTTCTGAAAAAGCTCATGTGGTCATCTCCAGGTGGTGATGAGGTTTCTTGTCAAATGGCCTTGACACATTTTGATAAAAGTTCGCAGTTGCACAAAAGCGGACAGAAGGGATTTTCTCCTCCCCTTCCACGTGTTTGGCACCTGTAGAAGCTATCTCGGAGGGTACCTGGGACTTCGGATGGGATTTTTCCTCCCCTTCCGGATAGGGTTGCTCCTCCCCTTCCGGTGGCCGATCAGTGGGGATGCATATCCACCCCTCTCTCCAGTTCACATGGGGATTCCACTTCCGAAGCCAGGGTAATCCCAATATTAGGGGCTGTTCCATTCCAGGGGCCGCAATAAAACACAGGGTCTCATGGTGGTTTCCCATGGTCATTTCTAGGGGTTCTGTTATAAAACGTGCGGGGCAACCTCCCACCACCGATCCATCCAGTTGGCAGAAAGATATGGGTGTTCTTAAAGTTCTCAGTCCGATGCCCATACCCTTGACTACTTTCATGTTAATTACACACCTCGTGCACCCCGAGTCTAATAAGGCCAACATCACTCCCTCAGTCCCAGAGGTGGGCTGCTTTAACTTTATTGGGGTGGTCATGGGCCCTTGGTTAGGACTTACTGGGACGTCATCTTCCGAGTCAGTCTCATTCTCGTCGAGTGGGGTTGGAGGTCCCAGCTCCTGTCCTGCCGAAAGGGCGACCTCTACAACCTCTTTTGCTTTCAGTCCGGTCTCGCGGGGCTTGGCCGAGGGGTTTTCGGGCTTCCTCCCGGGGCCCCGCACTTTCGGTGGGTTCGTCTTTACCCAGCAATCCGCCATCCGGTGGCCCTCCTTCCCACAACGGAAGCATGCCGTGGTCTTGGCTCTTGCCACCATCCCTCCCGGTTGGGGGTTTGAAGTCTCTTGGAGATGTGGGGGGAACGGTTTTCTCCAGGCGGGACCTCCTCTGTGTTTGCTTCAGACTAGATCAATGTCCACCTTTTCCGCCAACAAGTACCACGACTGTAAATCACAGGGGTCCCTTCTGGAGATGCACATGTGGTATACATCTTCATTTAAGCCATCTTTGTAGGCTTCCACCAGGGCCTCCTGGGACCAACCTCGGATGTGGTATGCCAGCTGCCTGAATTCTTGGGTGTAGTCTGTCACCGATCTCCCCCCTTGGACTAGGGTCTTCATTCTGATCCTGGCCTTTCTCTCTGCCAGAGGGTCCTCAAACCTTCTCCTCAGTGCAGTCATGAAAACATCGAGGTTTCGCAGTTGGGGGGAATTATCATTGTACAAAGTCACCACCCATCCCTTCCAGGGTTCTGGTGACACATCTCACTTTGGCTGCTTCAGAGGTGAACTCCCATTCAAATTCTGCCATATAGCTCCCAACTTGTACCAGGAAAAATCCCAAATTTCTGGGATTTCCTCCAAACTTCACATCTGGGGGGGGTGGCATCTTCCAGGAACCACACCTATTGCTGGGACTCCTCGGGCGGCTGCGCTGGTGTAGGCTGGGCAAGGGGGGTAGGGATAGCTTGACTTCCCTGGGCTGACCTCGCTCCCTCTTCCCCCTCATACCTTTGAGCCATGCCAGGCTTCTCAGAAACATCCATAAGGAATTTCCCGCTTGATCCAGCCTGCATTCCATCTCCTCCCCCTCCTGCCACAGCCGTTCCCTCGCACCTTTTCGTCTTACAGTGATTCTGGGAGGAGGGGGGTCTTCAGAGTCTCTCCAACCAACCCCCAACAACCATCTGGGCATCTCAGCTGGGGTTTCTTCCAGAGTCAAGTCGGCCAGCAGGTCAATCACCGACGTCTCCGGTAGCAGCATCGGCTGCCCCCCCTGCAGCTCCCTGGTCCTCTTCATCGCTGGCTGGAGACGACATGAGATGAAACCCCCTCGGAAGAAAAGTTGCTGTTTTCTCCGGGTGGGTTGATGTGGGAGTTTCGGAATAATGTCAGTCTGTGCTCCCTTTAGATCCCAAGAAAGAAATACTCAGACTCCATGGTGTAGAGCAAAGTTATCCTTTTACTGGAAAATAAAGTGGAAGCTACAAATCAATTCCAAAACTGAGAAATTGGCGGGTAGAATACACATACAAAGAAATAGAATGGCTCCCACCCCCCAAAGTTCAAATGATTCTTCCAATTAAAACTTCTGAATAAGCTCATGTGGTCATCTCCAGGTGGTGATGAGGTTTCTTGTCAAATGGCCTTGACACATTTTGATAAAAGTTCGCAGTTGCGCAAAAGAGGACAGAAGATAGCCAAGAAATGGAAAGTTAAAGAAAAGAATCCCCCCTCCCCTTGCTAGCCAAGCAAAGGAATGCAAAACACCTCCAGCCTTCTTCCCCTTCAAAGTCCCCTCCCCCCACTGTTGTCATGACAGCCGAAAGAAGTAATAGCAGAAAAGCAGCAGTGGAAGATATCTTGATGCTATCTTGAGGCTGACAGCTGGAAACAAAGTGTGGAAATATCTCTAGTTTATGGTTCCTCTATGAGTTTGGCATCCTTCACAGTGTGTGTTATCTGTGGATGTCCTCAAGCCCGTATCTTGCCTGGTTTGTGTTGCTTTTTCCCTTCTTGTAACTGTTTGTGTGGGAGTTTTTTGGCTTCTGTCAAGAATATTCGGAGCTTGGAATCAAAGTGAAGGAATAAAAGGGGCTTCACCTGTTTTCTGTGACTGTGTTTGTTTTGTATTCCACCCTGGGTCATCACAATAACATATTTTGTTTTCACTTTCTTTGCATCTCTTTCCAGATTCAGTATTTTTGGATAAGCACAGATTACTGTGAATTTATTGCACTGTATTGTATTCTATGCACAGATTACATTTTTGAAATCCTATCTTTTAACTCCATCCAAAAACAAAGTATTTAGATCGTTGCTTTGCTACCCAGAGCAATCATAGTGTTTATGTTTTTCTTTTGTTTTCAGAAGGAGGAACATGTGAAGTTATAGCAGCACACAGATGTTGTAATAAGAATCGAATTGAGGAGAGATCACAGACGGTAAAGTGTTCCTGTCTACCGGGGAAAGTGGCTGGGACAACACGGAACAGACCATCATGTGTTGACGGCAAGTAGCTTATACTGAATATCCTATATAAATGTGGGTAAGACTTTATAGCTACAAAGAAGTTTGAAAGAGACCTGCATCAAGATTTTAAGATTGCTGTTACTTAAGGCTTCCATGCAGAATTGGAAATGAAGAAAATGAATTTGGTTAAAACTGTCAAACATTAAAGCTGCAGTCTTGATCTTAAAACTTAACAGCAAATACAAAATATAGAGAATTCAAAAATCATGAAGTTGCTATGGAGAAGAGGTAAAACAACTTTGCAAACAGAAATCAGATTCAAAATACTGTCATTTCTTTCATTGTAAGATTTAATTTTAAAAGCAATCAAGGGGAACAATGAAAAAAAAAACCTTTTTTTCTAAGAGATCTATAAACTGTATGAGTCAAAGACAGGAATGCCATAAAATTTGCATTAGCTTGTTCATCGCTGTTCAAAAAGCCATTATATTCTCTCTTTTTTTTCCGGATAACATAGAATAATCTACTTCTTTGGATACCATTTGACTTCAATAGTCCTTTCTCTTTCTCTTTGCACATTATGTTTATATATTTGAGTTTCTGTGCAGACCACAGTATAAAACAGGATTGTGTATGTTGTGTCCGCAAAAAGATGCTCAGAGTCGGTGACTTTCATTCAAAGCTCTTTATTTACAATGGGAGAACCGAACCGGCGAAAGGCAAAAAGCCCGCGGCTTTTATACCTTTCGCAGCGGCGGCCGCGGCCAATGGCAGCGATTCAAGTCTCCCGCTCTTGGTTTGAACCAATCGCGGGAGACTTCAATCGGGCCAATCAGCGCGGCTCGCCTGGCCAATCAGAAATCCCCGCGCCTTAGCCAATCAAGGCTCGGGGATTTCGAGTATTCAAATTCAGGACATAACACCCCTCCCCTCTTGGTATGGTCCATCACGTGGTGTAGTCACGCAGGTAGGCGGGGCTCCGTCGAGTCCTAGTTGACCTGCGCAACTCACTTGCATGCTGTAACTCGGCCGGAGCGGTCATCTTTTTGGCTGCTCCTGCCTCTGTGCGAACCGGCTGGATGATCGGGCCGGTTCTTTCGCCATGGCTTCCGCCTGGGCCTACCGGGTCGGTTGAGCTACGGATTTCGCCGCTCCCGCTTGGCTTCTCCGAGTCGGTAGAGCTGGCCAGGTGGTTCTTCTCCGGAGGGGACTCGCGATGGCTGTGTTCCGGTGAGTATTTTTGGTTTATTTTTTCCTGCGATTGTCTCTCCGGGTATTCCCTCCCCCCTTGGTTCGTGTCTTGGGGGTTGAGGTCAGTCGCTGTTCGTGACCTGAGCTGGTCGATATGTCGTTTCCAGGCTCGCCCATCGATGGTTTGGAGCCGGTACGACCGTGGACCAGTGACTTGAGTTATGATGGCTGGGATCCATAGGGGGTCCCCCGTCATGTTCTTTGCATAGACTAAGTCACCTGGGTCAAATGTCCGGTACCTGGAGCTGGAGTCTGGGGGCCGCTCCGGGTTATAGGTCGGGTGTAATCTGTCGAGTGGGGACCTCAGCTTTCTGCCCATTAGAAGTTCTGCAGGGCTCTTGTTAGTTGTGGTATTGGGAGTGATGTGCTGTATGAAGAGCAGTTTGTTGATTTTGTCGCTGATCTCCCCGTGGTCCATTTTCCGGAGGGTCTTTTTCGTAAACTGGACCATCCGTTCCGCCCTACCGTTCGCCGCCGGATGCGCCGGTGCTGTTAATGCGTGGCGGATACCCCTCTCCGCCAGGAACTGTTCGAAATCGATGGAAGTGAACTGGGGCCCGTTGTCTGAGACGACGACGTCTGGGAGGCCGTGTGTGGAAAACAGTTTACACAGTTCTTTAACGACGGCCTCTGTGGTAGTGGATTTCATGTCGCATACCTCCAACCAATTGGAGTACGCGTCAACTGTGATTAGAAAAGTGTGCCCATTTGTGGGGCCAGCAAAGTCTAGATGGATTCTGGACCAGGGCCCCCGTGGTGTTTCCCAGTCCCGGATAGGTGCTGCGGGTGGGCTGGATCTGGTCTCCTGGCACCGGTGGCATTTGGCGACCCATGTTTCAATTTGCTTGTCCATCCCTGGCCACCAAGCGTAACTCCTGGCCAGGGCTTTAGTCCTGACGATGCCAGGATGACCCTCATGTAGCATCTCTAATACCCTCTCTTGCAATCTGTCCGGAATTACCACCCGGTCACCCCACAGAATACATCCTCTCAGTAGTGAAAGTTCAGTCTGGCGCTGACGGAATGTTTTAAAAGTCTCGTCATTGTCTTTCTCCGGCCAGCCTTTTTCTAACCAGTGTAAGATTCGTGCCAGACGCCTGTCCTTAACGGTTTCTCTGGCAATGTCTGATGCGGTAATAGGTAAACTCTCGATACTTAGGGTGTTTGTTGTTGGTGCTGGGTCAGGTTCAGAGTCAGGTAAAGGCAAGCGGCTTAAAGCGTCCGCGTGTGAAATTTTCTTACCTGGCTTGTGTAGCAGTTCGTAACTGTAGGCTGCCAGGAATTCGGACCATCTTGTCATCCGGGGTGACAAGATGTTCGGCGTGGCTCGGTTTCCAGCGAGGATGCCCAGCAATGGCTTATGATCCGTCACGATGGTGAACGGGCGGCCGTACAGGTATTCGTGGAAACACTTAACGGCGGCAACTATAGCCAAAGCTTCTTTGTCCAGCTGGCTATAGTTCCGTTCCGGTTTAGTCAGAGTCCTGGAGAAAAAAGCGATGGGTGCTTCTCTCTGGTCTGGGAGGGTGTGGCTGAGGACAGCGCCGACGCCGAAAGGTGATGCGTCGCAAGTGACAGCTAAGGGCAAGGTTTCGCTGAATTGCATCAGGACGGCGTCGGAGGTGAGGAGGTCTTTGGTTTTTTGAAAGGCGGCTTGCTCTCGTCTCCCCCAAGTCCAGGCTGCCTTCTTGTCTAGGAGTCTATGTAAAGGTTCCGCCGCCGTTGCCTTTTGAGGTAGGAAAACATTATAAAAATTTAGTAAGCCTAGGAACGCTTGTAGTTCCGTTTTGGACTTTGGGGTGGGGGCTTCCTTGATGGCTTTCACTTTTTTAGTCGTAGGGTGAATGCCATGCCGGTCTAGGAGATAGCCCAAAAACTCTACTTGCTTTGTACATAGTTGGCATTTTTCTCGTTTGACTTTAAGTCCTGTTTCTTTAAATTTTGTTAAGACTTGTCTGAGTCGGTTTTCTAATTCGGCTTCGTTTGGCGCCGCCACTAATACGTCATCGAAATAGGGCACCACCCCCTTGATGCCCTGTAGCAAACGTTCCATCAGGCTCTGAAAGATGCCTGGTGCCACGCTGACTCCAAATTGGAGTCGGTTACACTTGAAGGCCCCCCGATGGGTCACGATTGTTTGGGCTTCCGCCGTTTTCTCGTCCACAGGTAGCTGCTGATATGCCTGGGCGAGGTCGAGCTTGGCAAAGACTTTGCCCCCTCCCAGTGAGTGCAGTAAATGTTGCACTATTGGGACTGGGTAGGCGCTTTGTTGCAACGCGCCATTTAGGGTGGCCTTATAGTCCCCGCAGATTCTCACGGACCCGTCTGGCTTTACTGGGGTCACTATAGGGGTCTCCCATCTGGCATGGTCTATCGGTTGCAATACCCCTTGTTTGACGAGCTTGTCGATCTGCTCGTCAATTTTAGGCTTTAAGGCGAATGGTACCCTTCTAGGTTTAAGCCGCTTAGGGGGAACCCTTGGGTCTAGGTCAAACGAGATA
The DNA here is from genome assembly GCA_033807585.1 of Hydrophis major. NCBI lineage: Eukaryota > Metazoa > Chordata > Lepidosauria > Squamata > Elapidae > Hydrophis > Hydrophis major. The sequence continues at coordinate 76,563,684 of CM066329.1, forward strand.
AGGGGCCCCTGGTACTTGCCCAAGCCTCCATCGAAGACCTCCTGGAACTCCTGGGCTAGCCGCTGTTCCCAAGCTTCGATGGTGACGTGGTTGACACCTGTCAGCGTGATGTTAAGTGGGGCGAACCATTGTAAGCCCAGTAGGCTTGGGCGGTCGCAATCGACGATCGTGAGTGGCAGTTGTTCGGTGTGGCCTTTGTAAGTTATATTAAAGTTCTTGGTGCCCACTACCGGGACGCGATTCTCTTGGTAGTCTTTTATGATGATCTTTTGGGCATGCACGTTTCTTTTTTGTAGTGTAGGCACTAGTCTTTTGATTTCGCGCCATGCAATCATGGAAAGGTAGGACCCGGAGTCCACTTCCATTTTGCATGGCTGGCCTTCGATATGGACTTCTACGTGTACCTTTCTGGCGCCGTCGGAGATGGCGTGGCCGATGGTCACCGTCTGGTGGGTCTCTTCTTTTCGCCGACCGTCGCCGCTTCTTTGAGATCGTTGAGTACGGTCCCACCGACCGTCTGGCTGGCGCTCTCTGGCTCTGGGCGGGGAGCTTTCTCTCCTTCTGTCGTGCTGTTCCCATTTGGGCGGGCTGCGGGTCTTCTTTTGGCGGCAAACTCGAGCGATGTGGCCCCGTCGTTCACAATGCCTACAGATAGAGTCAAAGAATCGGCATTCTGACCTGGGGTGGTCGCCGCCGCACCCGGCGCAGTTGGTCCTTGACCTACGACCTTTTCGACTTCGTTGGTCGCCGCGTCCCGTCTGCACGCGATGTATGTCCTCCTCGTCTTCCGACGTGCTGGAGGTTGACTGGTATTCACCGTAGTGTGCGGTTGCTTCGTTTCTTGTGTCGGCCGACCTTGCCGGGTTGTTGTTTCCGCCCTTCGCGTCAGATCTTCGCATGCTGTCCGCTGACGTGCGGGTTGCTTCTGCGGCTGCGGCTGCGGTAAGGGCATCGGCTAGGCTGATGTTGCCCTTGGCCATAAGTGGCTCTGGAGTGTAGGATCCCATAAGCCGAGTACGAAGCGGTCTCTTATGAGACTGTTCAGACCTTCAAACTCGCAGAGTCCTCCTAGGCGCCGTAGCTCTGCGACGAAGTCGCTCAATTTTTCGTCTGGTTTCTGGTTTCGGCGGTAGAACTCGTTGCACCGTATCAGGATGGGGACTTCGGGGGCGTAATGGTGCCGCAGTATAGGTTCGAGGACGTCCCAGTCCATGGCGGTTGCGTCTGCCGGCTTGGCCAATGCTTTGGCCATCTGGAAGACCTCTGGTCCGCAGTGAGTAAGGAAGACGGCGCGTTTTAGCGGGCCCGGGGCGTCCTTCATTCCGGCGCATTCCAGGTACATACGGAACCGATCCGAGTATGATTTCCAGTCCTCGGCGGCGGGGTTGAAGGGGGCGGGCGGTGCTATCTTCGCCATCTCTGCGCTGGAGCTGGTACTTGGGTGGACACGGGGTTCGGTTCAGGGGTGAGATCCCATCCTCGTCGCCAGTGTTGTGTCCGCAAAAAGATGCTCAGAGTCGGTGACTTTCATTCAAAGCTCTTTATTTACAATGGGAGAACCGAACCGGCGAAAGGCAAAAAGCCCGCGGCTTTTATACCTTTCGCAGCGGCGGCCGCAGCCAATGGCAGCGATTCAAGTCTCCCGCTCTTGGTTTGAACCAATCGCGGGAGACTTCAATCGGGCCAATCAGCGCGGCTCGCCTGGCCAATCAGAAATCCCCGCGCCTTAGCCAATCAAGGCTCGGGGATTTCGAGTATTCAAATTCAGGACATAACAGTGTAAACTTGCATATCATGGACAGAGAAAGATTATTATAGCGTATGAAACTCAGGCTGTTTTTGCCCAAAGAGGTACCGCTTTTTACAATTATTTCTGATTCTTGCAGAGGGAATAGTTACTCCCATTGAAATGTTAGTAAAAAGAAAAAGAGCCACACACACACCCTTATCCCCTCATCTAAATCATTGAAGAGTCCAAGATATTGAAGAATTTAAGACAGAACTACTTCCCTCCATGTAGATGCAGTTCCATTAAGGACTATATGTTGAATGTGGTTGCTCAGCCAGTTATGAATCCATCTGGTGGTAATGCTGTGTCGCCCGCATTTCTCTCTCTTATCAAGTAGTAGGTTGTGGTCTACTTTATCAAACGCCTCACTGAAGTCCAAGAACATTATGTCCACAGCATTTCACTGGCCCACTAATTTTGTCACTTTATCAAAAAAAATGCAAAAAGATTTGTCTGGCATGATGTCAACTTTCAGAATTAAGGAAGTTGAAGACCTTTGTCAATCTTTGGGAAGAACTAAGTAGGGGGGAAAGTGCTGTAAAAGTTACAATATTATCTAACACCTCATGAGTAGAAAACAAGTCACAAAAAATTAATCAAATCAAATCATCAAATCAGAGAATTTCCAGGTCTTTTTATTAGAGTGTACCAAGGCTCAATAATGCATCATTTCTGTCATTCTTAGGTGCCATGCAAAATTATGCAAAATTAAAAATGGTCTTGAGATCAGATCACCAATGTCATAAGCACTGTTTTTGCATGAGATTTTAAAGTGTAAAGTTGCTGACATTTTCTGAGGTGGGATGGTGGTCTCGTATAAGATTTAAGCCAGATATAGATAAGACAAAGAAAAAGAGAGATGAAATATTTTCAGGGAAGTCACCATCAAAACTATTATTGTTAACTGGAAGATATTCTACTTGCTGGAGTTCTTAAATATCTAATGTATTATATTAGATATATGCTTATTACATTTGCCGAGTGATCAATAGCTTACAAATCAGTTTAATGCTGAAATCTTGCCTAGTTTTTGAATTTCATGGAGTTCTCAGCATGTACTTCAAGTAGAGCAATAATGATATGAAGCAAAACTATGGCATTAATATTTTCTAAAGCATCATTTCCCCAAATACAACCTTGGTAAGCCAATCCTCTTGGCAAGTACAACATGTAACATGTACTGTATGCACAATGCTGTGTAGAAGCCTGTCTTTTCTGGTTTTAGAAGACAGTTGGAAGTGTTAAATGAGGTGATGAAGCACCTTTCTCAGATGATGAAGATATCAAAATGGTCCCAATGGTGTGTATTTGGCCCCCATCTGCAAAGAACCCAATTGTTATTGGTTTTAATTTGGGTGCCTGTAATGCAAGACACAGAAGAAATTCACATAAATATATCCTAACATGAGTTAAATAATGTGAAATTTGGAGTTAATGAAACGGCATGGTTCTAGGTTCTGATAGCCTCTGAGCAGGTCATTCATAAATAATTTGTATTATTTACATAACTTCACAATATAAGCCTTTGAATCTAGAGGAAATTGCTCACAATCAAAAGGCCAATAGTTTTTTATTTATCTAATATGTACCTTATATGCTATCAAGGAACAGTTCTCTCTCAACTCCTTAAAAGTACTTTCAATCAATTCTTATTTCTACAGAAAGAAAGGAAAATGTTATTTTAAATCCAATGAGTCAGCTTCTCCTCCCTCCAGGTGTGCTCCAGCCTACATAAGGAGAAATCTCAGGATTCCTTGTTATTAATGCAGTATTGTAGGAATAACGAACTGGATGGGTAAATTATTTTTTTCACTCTAGGAAAATCTGTTGCCTTTCTTTCTACAGCACCTCTGGAAACCGAACAACAGATTTTGTACCATCTTTTTTTAATTATTTCAGGAATTCTGATGACTTCATTTGTCAAAAGAGGTGCAGGAAGAGACACAAAAAGTATCTTTCTTTAGAAATAAGAATTTAGAAAAAAAAGAAACTCTCCTATTTAAACCACTTACTGTCCAATGAATGATACAAAAGGAAGCCAAAGATCAGGTCTATTTAGTACCTTTAGACAGGGAGATGCAGAACTTGCCATTTCAGAAGGAAAGCAGGCGTGCTCAAATTCAACATCTTACAGTAGCTATTTGCTCAAAATTCTTAGTATTATGTATTCGATCATGTATAATTTCCTTGTACATTTTGACATTTTATCTTCATTTGACAAATGCTACATCTCAGGTCATACTGAAATATATGCTTATAAAGAAAGTAAGGATTTGGATTGGATCCTTTCCAAGGGTACATTACATTCAAATATATTTGGACTAGTTGTTTGCTGGTTGAAGACTGAATCAATGAACCTGTAGATGTTGCTGTTCTATGTCTTCAGGTCACTCTCATTATTGACTATCTGACTAAAGTTAATGGAGTAGTTTTGAAGGCAGAATTCTTTGGCATAAGAATTTTGGCCTTTATAAATTCGATGATAAAAAATATCTGATTTGTAGCTCTTTCATAATTAGGAAGAAAAAGGGGAAAGAACTGCCATATGATAATAATCCCATAAGTAGCTTTGCTAAGGTTTCTCACTTCATATGGCGAATGATCCCTAGTCTGGCAATCTTTTCCCACAACCAACTTGCTTCCTTGAAATGCGGCTTTGTTGCACTTCTTTTTTGAGTTGGTACAATGTCCTGCTCACCTCAGTTGTTTTCCCCCTTCCCTATAAATTCCAAATGTTTTTACTGGGTGGAGACTACCAATTCCCTTATCTCCCCATGCTTTCTCCCATTCTTGCTTTTCAGCCATATATGCATATGCTTATTTAACTATACTGCAGCTGCGCACAAATTCAGTCTTTTCCTGATCTTTGGCTTCCTTTTGTATCATTCATTGGACAGTAAGTGGTTTAAATAGGAGAGTTTCTTTTTTTCTACAATGTTCTGGTCCAATATATGGAGGGATACATAAATTAGGTTTTTTTTTATAGAGATGACTCTGAATCTACAATATCTTTGAATCCAAAGCTAAGTACACAATAGAAAGTTATAAACTTTCACTATAACTTCTTGACCTCATCCTTAGTCTGATATTCCCTATCCAGTTCACTTTTTGAAGCCATTGTTTTTCAATATCCTTTCTGATGAAAAGAAGATTATGATGTCTAGTGAAAGATGAGTATTGCACTTTAGTTCCATTCATTCTGGTGCAGCTGCAGCCTAGGTTTTAAAGCCATACAAAATCAAGGCAAATGAAACTAGCCATATATTGTGCAATCAAACATTTCACTAAATTGCCTCTGATGCCTATTGAAGTTCTCCCCACTGGAAATTTTGATCTGAAGGTCTGGAGGAGAATGAATTCCAAATGCCAAGAAAATCTTTCAGAGAGAAATCCAAGGTAATAAAGAAAAGATCAAAGATTGGTCTGAGCCAAAGGACTTGCTCTGTGGTACTAAGAGAATAGTTCTGAAGAATGAAATCATGCCGGGTCTCAGAGTGGTTGAAGTTTAATACAACTCTGAAGTTAACACAATAAATTACTGTAACTACTCAATTAATAGATTGAACATTGCAAAGGTGCTTGCTTTGCATCATTTTGGGAACAGAAAGTAATAGAGAAGTTTCCAGAATATGGGAATTCTTCTTGGGCCTATAGAAAGACTAGTGGTTTGGGAATTGTTTCTTTTCACAAGAATTCATATAATGAGAAACATTCTTGAGTTGGCTTGCAGTTTTCTGTTTATTTCTCCCTACTACTACTACTACTATTTGAGCTGTTGTTAGTCTGAGATGTTATTGCTGATTTTAGTAAGCCACTCACAGAACCTCTTTGCTGCCAAAGAGTATTTTTACCCTTGGGTAAAAATACTTAAATAACAATAATGCAAATGAATAAAAAGAGGAAATGATAGTTTGGGCTAAAAAAATTTGATATGCAATAGAACTGGATAAATGGCAGAAATTGTAGGCTAGAAATATTAAACTGACTATGTCAACTGCATTGAAAGAAAATTTGTATAAAATGTTTTATAGATTGCATTTTGCACCAACAAGACTGGCAAAAATATTTAAAGATAGATCCGCTAAATATTGGAAGTGTAATCAGATACCTGGTTTGCATTACCATATGTGCTGGACATGCCCAAAAGCTAAAAAATATTGGATGAAAATACATACTTGATTGGAAAAAATGATAAAGCAGTATATAGATTTGAAACCAGATTTTTTTAAATTGGGCATCCTGCCGGAAAAATATGATAAAAGGACTATATATTTGATTTTACACATATTAACTGCAGCCAGAATTGCATTTGCACAACAATGGAAGAACAATGAGATCCCAACAGATGAGAGTGTGATTAAGAAAATATTAGAACGTGCAGAAATGGATAGATTAACGCTTACTATTAAGGAAAAAGAAGAAACTGAATATTTCTTGGTAGGGGACCTATTTTACCAATGGTTAGATAATAAAAACAGAAGTTAGAAATATGGGAATATAAAAAGGATAAATGTTAAAATGGAGATTTGTTAAAGTAGAGAAGTTAAATATTGTTATTATAGTATTAAAATTATTGTGATGAGTACCACTGTAAACATTTTGATTATGATTGCCTAAAACCAATTGTACCCAGACAACACACTGTTTGATTGAAATTGAATTTTTATGTTATATAAATAAAACAAATAAAACATCAAAAAGAGTAAAGGAAAGGAGAAAGGTTTAGAGATTAGTTTATCACAGTTCCAGTCAACTATAATTGTAGTGAGTTAGCCAAATTTCATTCTTAAATAGCTTAAATAGCCTCCAAAAGTCAGGAATTTAAAATGTAAAATTTAAGAGGGTGCAGAATGTTTAGGATTAACATAATTGATGCAGCCTTATCATACATTTAGATGTTTAGGTTTCTTTTTGGAATTTTATTGTGGTTTTTATCTCTTCAATAAGATTTGTACATTTTCTCTACACTCAATTTGACAGGATCAGTGTTCTAAAAATAATACTGTTAGACATCTGGCCAAGATGAATGAAGAGCAGTTTTAGACCCTTCAAGCTTTTTCTCCACACAAACTAATGTATATAGTCTTCCAGGGAAGAAATAGTGAACAGAAGGTGGCTCCATGGTAAAGTTAACTACCATGGAAGAATGAAGATCCTGATAAGAAGATCGGGGGTTGTCCACAAGCTTTCCAGACAGTTGCTTCTCATGAGGACACCAGTCTCCAGTGGGTATAATGCTCTGGGAATTGAAGGAATGCCATCTTCACCCAAACCTCAATCAGCATCTTTATGGGAGAAGGAAATAAATAGCAATTAGATTTCCATTTTGGAAAGTTGAAAACTAAGCACCTAAATGAATTTGAAATAAGAGTTTGAAATTAATTATGACAATCGTTCCTGTGCGAAAATTCTATTTTGAATTCTTTGAAGAAGAAAAAACATTATAAAATGGGATTTGGACATGAGAGGAACTAAAGATTACAATTAAAGAAGAACACTTAAATTTGACTTACAAATACAGAATGGAGCAAAGTACTTTAACAATGGTTATATTGAAAACATTATTTGTGAATAACCAGGGTTAATTTTACAAGAGACTGACATTGTAGATACTCTGTATTTAAAATATATTTTGGAACAAATTTTAGCAGACAAGACAGAAAGTGGATTTTAAAATGACAGGCTACAATAATGATATGGAAAAAGATGTTACACTGGATATACAAATGAAAACAACTAATGTCTTAATATTTAAAAGAGATATGCAAATAACAAACCAAAATAGTGATCTGGATAATTTTCCTATATTAATTTACATTTATATTCTTTTCTCTCTCTTTTAGTTTCTATTTTTTGTATTTTTTTAATTGTAATGTTTAAAATATTACTATTTTATTATACTACTATTTTTAAAAAGATTAATATATATGTAGAGAGAAAGAATATAGAGAGAAGGACCTCATAGCTCCAGCTCAAATTTATTATCCATCCAATATCATGTATATCAAGCAGTTCAGCAACTGGACTGCCTCTACATATTTTTTTGCTAACCACAATTGTGCCGAAATGAGAAACATGAGTCCTGATATCACAAGATACCCTGACGTTACATATAAGAGTTTGTGTTGTTTTGCTGTAACATCACTTGGCTCACCCCTGACACTATGCCTCTCGATTATCTTCTTATAGATAATATTAGAATAGAATCAGGTTTGCCCAGTTTTCAACATATAAAAATTCAAAACATAATTTCTACTGAAGAATGTGAAATGAGTTCATAGAACCACCAATAACTTCAGCAATGCTCCTCAGTTCCCCATTACCATTGATGATGCTACATTTGCCTCACAATCTGGAGGTTGTGAGTTCAATCCTAGGTAGAGGCAGATATTTCTTTCTCTGGGCATGTTGAGAAGATATCTGCTGAATATAACTCCACATTGGTGACAGGAAGGGCATCCAGCCAGTAAACATTCAGCTCTGTTCAGTTGCCCAAACTCCACCCTGCAAGGGATTATGGGGTTGTTAAAAGGAGATGACTGATGGTGCTATATGCAGGTTGGTAGAAAAGAAGTGTAAGGGTTTCACAGAGAAGGAAAAGAGTGGGAGATCTGAATTGCTGAAGTGTGACATGTTACTTATAAATAAGTTGTAAATAGATAAATAGGTTCACTGACTTATTATAGTTTTAACCAAACTATACATCAAGTATATTACAATGTTCGGAGCATCTCCTTTCAAAGAATCCACTGGAGCTTCCTTTTGCTCCAGTGATTCTTGTGCTATGCTTCCCATAGCTGTGTCAGGTAGATTAGCTTGTGAGATAGTGACTGGCTAGGATCATCCAGTAATTTTCCTCATAGAAATTTTCATTCAATTTTCTTTTACAAAGTCTGCACTACTTATTACTATTAACCTTCTCATCACTCCTTATCACCCATCCCCTACCACTTGTGACTGTATGACTGTAACTTTGTCGCTTGTATCCTTACGATTTATATTGACTGTTTCCTAGTATGATTTGATTGCTTATTGTACCCTATGACTATCATTAAGTGTTGTATCTTATGATTCTTGATTCTTGACGAATGTATCTTTTCTTTTATGTACACTGAGAACATTTGCACCAAGACAAATTCCTTGTGTGTCCAACCACACTTGGCCAATAAAGTATTCTATTCTATTCTATTCTATTCTATTCTATTCTATTCTATTCTATTCATAGAATAGAGGTCAGACTAGAAAAGATAGCATACTCTGTACCCTCCAGACTCTCAGAAAGTCTTGTAGTCCCAAAAGCCTTGCCAAACTTGGAATTCTCCAATCAATAATAAAATACCAACTATTAACCAGTGGAACAGCTTGCTGTCAGAAGTTGTTGGGTGGAGGAGGTTTTCAAGAAGAGACCCTGGAGGTTTTCCCTGGAGGTTTTCAAGAAGAGACAGGACAGTCACTTGTCTGAAATGGTATAAGGCCTCCTGCTTGAGCAAGGGGATGGATTATTAGACTTTGAAGGTTCCTTCCAGATCTATCCCGATTGTTGATTGCTGTTGATAGTCCTTGACTTATGACCACAATTTGGACCAGAATTTCCATTGCTAAGCAAGGCGGTTGTTAAATGCCTGGTTTTATGTTTGTTAAGTTAAACACTGCAGTTGTTGAGTGAATCAGGCATTCAATGAATCCAGCTTCCCACCCTCACCTCCCCATTGACTTTGCTGGTTGAAAGATGGCTGGGAAAGTTTGCAAATAGTGACAACGCGACCTCAGGCCACTAAATACATACCAGTTGTCAAGGGCCCAAATTTTTATCACATGATTGTGGAGATGCTATGACAGTCATAAATGTGAGAACTGCTTGTGAGTCACTTTTTGTCAGCGTCCTTGTAAATTTGAATCATGTTGAAATGGTTATAAGCCAAGAACTATCTGTATTTGTGCATGAGATTAAACTGTGAGGTCCTTGATGTTTTCTAAGCTTGGTTATTTTCTTGCAGACATTTCATTACCCAACTAGGTAATATTATCAGTGCTGCAGTAATGATGTTACCTAATTGAGTAATGAAACATCTGCAAGAAAGCAATCAGGCTCGGATAATGGCAAGGACCCCACAGTATTAAAATGTTAGAAGTTTCACTTCTAACACATTTCAAGAGCACCAGATGCTCCAAACCATTAATCAAGATGCAAACAATCCCAGGATTTCAATATTTTTTTTTGCAGTCATGTGACCTTCACATTTGCTCTTTTAAAGCACATGAAACCAGGCATTTTGAGTACTTTTTCTAGAGTAGAGGCATCATCTAATCCTTTATTCATTTGCTTAGAGATCCCACAGATGCTTTGGGAGCATGGCTTCCACTTAAATAAAACAGACTTTTATGCTATTCCACGGTATTGTCACAAATTTATTCAGATCTGACAAGGTACAAACACAACTCGACAAAGCTCTGTTGGAAGCAGAATTATTTCCAGCAAATGCATGAAGCTTTGGGTTGAATTCGCAGCTGGTAAAAGCATATTCTGTTGAACACTGGAGAGCTGGGTAAATGCTGAAATGCGAGCATTTGGAAGAAAGGAAGAAACACAATAGAGAACTCAAATTCTTTATTATGCTTTTCTCCCCACAAAAAACAGAATGAATATTCTCCCCTTAAAACAGATCAGCTACTGAATCAGTTTTAGGGCATAATAGATTGCCAGTTCATATTTTGATCTAAGGCTAGGATAGGGTTGTGTTTCCATGCATATTTATATATAAAACTCTTATTTAATTATGATTCATGGCTTATGATACTTGGCTGCTAATGAGGGGAGCTCCAAAGGAAAGACACAAGGAACAGCTGTCCCCCTCAGATAAGGAGGTTGCATCTTCCAACCCACGAATTTCTTACAAGAAAATATGAAATAATTTGTGTATTTTTCTGCTACAAAAATATAAGAGACAGCATAGCCACCTAGAAATGTTCTCTGCCCCTTCTGGGCCTTCACTGATTTTTTTTTTTCTCCTCTGACTGCTCTTTAGCATGCTTCACAGAGTTGTTCTTATGAAAAGGCAAAATTATATCATAGTCCACAATGAATCATCTGGCAGATTGGGAAAGAAAGCTTAATGCATAATTACATGTGATGATGTGCAGTCTCATCTTCAGAGATTCACTTTGAAGGGCCTTACTCTAATTCCAAATAAGTATGCTTAAGAACGCAACCGCACCATCCATCCATGTGCATTTTTTTTTATTTTGCAGCAAAGTCCTCTTAAAGATGAGCATAATATAAGCAGGAACTTATCTGAAAATAAAATAAGAACAGTATGCTTGAATGCCTGGGATGGAAAAATGTTGAAAAGCATTCAATCTGGATTGCTCCCTCCTTTCTGCCTACATAAGGATTTTAGCAAAAGTGCTACAAATGTCAGTGAAATAAAACAAAAATTCAAGGCAAGAGGCAAAACCACACAAGAGTAGCCATTTCAAAATCTTTGACCATAGAAATAAGATGATGCATCTTGGACTGGACACTAACCCTGCAGGTATGTTCGAAAGAGGTGGAACTTGTGCCACAATGACAACAACCCTAATCATGTCCTTATGTTGATAAGAGCTTGAGATCTTGAGAATGCCTTTGATTCACAAGGAATGGTATTTTCTTCCAGGGAAGTTATAGTGCTTCATCCAAGAGAAAAATAATGATGATGAGGCAGTTTTGTGCAGTGCTTAAAGCACCAGGCTAGAAACCAGGAGATCATGAGTTTTAGTCTTGTCTTAAGACACAGATACAACTGGATGACTTTCTGAGATCAAGGAAAGAGGCAATGGAAAACTACTTCTAAAATCTTGCCAAGGAAACTGTCTAGGCAGACTTGTCTAGGCAGTTGCCAGGAGTCATGGCTGACTTGAGGACACCAAACAAACAAACAGCAGGACTAGGGAAAAACCAGTCATAAACAAGAAATAATATTATTCCACTAATGGGTACTTAAAATAATTGTCTGCTAAAATGCGATGCTGTTTCTGAGTTTAATCTTTAGGGGAACATGAGAAGAGTTTCAATGCTGGTATTGTTTTCCAAAGCTGGTGTTGTTTCCCTTACTCAAAACTCTTCTTCGTTGTCTACCATATGCCAAATAGGAGTTTGCTCAAGATGTCTTGGTTAAAGAACTCCCAAGAAATCCTCCAGAATATGACATCTTCTGCTTTGGTATTCCATAAATCCTCAAGGAATGCTAGTGATATTTCAGGAGCACCAGGAGACAGCAAGTTCACCCCCACCCCCCACCCCAAAGTAATGAGAAGCACAGATCTCTATGGGTTGGTTAAAAGAAATACCCAAATATTTGGAAAAACAGCTCCATTCATGTGTTGCTTCATGCTAATTGAGCAATTTGGACAACTTTGTAAAGGATAAATAAAGTAGACCAAGGAATTTGCAGGTTGGGCAGTTGACCTATAATGAAAAACCATAGCATTCATTTGTGACAATTTAACTTAAAAAGCATATAAAGAGCATATATATTAGGCAAGGCCATTGCTGTTGCTAGAATTTTCAAATATTTGAAAAGTTATCCCAGATTTTATTCTCAATAGCTACAATAACTTCATCTTCTTTTCCTCCTCTTCCTCATTCTCTTCTCCTCCTCCTTCTTTCTCTTTCTCCTCCTCCTCTATAAAAAATAAACTCTTACATGTGGATTTTTGTCTAATCAAAGAGTGCCACATTCTCTTCCCCTATATCTGAGAAATAAGGGGAAGGTTTCCAAATCAGGTGATATATCTACAAAGCAACTTTGATTTCTCTCTTATGAAAAGTTAATGATTGTTAGAACCAAAATTCCTAAATTCTACCAAAGTTTTTCAGATAAGCCAGTGAACTCTTCCCAACTAATTTACATGCATAACCTACTGTAGTGTTTCAAATCAATCTCAAGGGATTTGGTTTAAGCCAGAGTCTTAGTGAAAACTCTAATCCAAAAGTAAGAACGTATTGTTGAGATTTTAAATAGGCTGCAATATATGCAGTTCTTAGTATATGCATAAGGAAAGAGAGAGCTGTTCTCAACTTCAAAGAAGTAATGAGTTTTCAAATCTTGATCATTTGCTGTAATTGCTGAAAGCTATTAGATTGAACAGAAGACAGTGCAGCTGATAATTTTGGTGGTGTTTAGGAAATGCCCAAGGTGCTTTTATACTCATCATTTTTATGCTTTATATACATATATATGGGGGGAAATGCATTTTAATTGCATTAGATTTATATTGAAATACTATTTGTAAGTATATTACTTTAGACAACCTTTTCCAACCTAATATCAATAAAATGTTAATCTTTAAAAAGACCTAATTTTAAAGAAAAAATGTTAGAATGCTTATGCCCAGAAAGGCCATTAAAAAAAACTAAATAACAAGGGCAAATAATAATAAAATAATAAGGCTTCCTACTCCCACCAAAACAATTGGTAAACTGGACTGAGAAAGCATGACTCACCGAAAGTCACGTAGCTGGCTTTCATGCCTAACGTAGGATTAGAACTCACAGTCTCTTCACGCCTCTCCTACAGGTTTATCTGCAAACAAATATGCATGCCCTACCAGCAGAATTCTAATGTAACTGTTTTAGAGTCAGTAAGGAAAATTGGGAAGGTTACAAAAAGTTGGATTTACATTAATATGGATTAATTCACTATATGAATAAATTAATCCAATATTTTACTTCTCATCATGGCCAACAATAGCCTATCCATAGAATGTGAAGAAAAGCATGGAAGCTTGGCAAACATGGCAGCCTATTCTCCTTTGCCACCCTTGGGCAATATTCCTTTAAAAAGAAAGAAAGAAACTAAAGGCAGATGGTTGTCTAAAGATTTGTTATAATCATGTAGGTGGAAGAAGTGCCATTTAAAAGCTAAATATGTTCCCATCATCAGTATTATCTGAAATTTGCTGAAATTTGATTTTACATTAATTCATCAACTCTTTCTTGCTTACTCTAAAACATTTACATGACTGGAATTCCTTCTATTCGCCAAAATGTAGTGATCTAGTTTAGAAAAGAAGAGGTTATTATAGACTACAGTATATCATGGCAGATTTTGCTTTTCCATATATAACTTTATCTAAACCCATTCTTCCCTTCTTTGTGCATTTAGCAGACATGGAAATATTAAATTAACATTATCCAGTAGCGATGATAGCAATAGCAATAGCATTTAGACTTATATACTGCTTCACAATGCTTTACAGTCCTCTCTACACAGTTTGCAGAGTCAGCATATTACCCCAAACAATCTGGGTCCTCATTTTACTGACCTCAGAAGGATTAGAAGGCTGAGTCAACCTTGAGATGGTGAGAATCAAACTGCAGCAAGCAGGCAGCAGAAGTAGCCTGCAGTAATACTGCATTTTAACCACTGTACCACCATGGCTCATAGCAAGAGCGATATATCCCTTTTGTCAAGATTGTCAAGATTCCATGCAAATATGGAGATAAAACTAAATGTTCTCACACATTATGTCTCATCAATGCAAAAACCTATCATAGTGTAAAGCTAAATAATAATGTTTTGCAATAAGCTACTGCATTTGTCACCCCAGTGTTTTTAATCCTCCTTTCTTATTTATTTCACAGTCCATAATAATAATGATTGTTGTTATAGTTTCAGAATAAGTAGTTCTGGAGAAACTAGAATTCACTGAAATAGACTATTACCTATGTTAGGGATAACATTGTTTACCCTAACTGTAAATTATTATTATTAGGTAAAATAATAAATATGTAATCATAGTTTATAAGTTAAAGTGTCTGCAACTTTAAATATAGGAATGTAATTAAGGGAATGGTTGTGAAAGCACTTTAAAAGAAGCAAGACGACAGCTTGCTCTCTCTCTGGCTTTGATGATCCCTAATTACTGCATGGACTCAAGACTGCGTTACTCGAACGGGAGAGATAAACAAAGGACTGATTTGTAAGTTAACTGACATAGGATATTATACACGGACTTTGCTAACTGAATATCCTTGAATGGACTGACTAAATGATACATGACTAATGGACTGTTATTTTGACTTTGCTATAAATGGAATAAACTATATTTTTGATAGCACAAGCGTATCTATTATTTTTACTGTATGTTAACAAACATACAAGCTTATCTCACTCATTTATCTGTGTGCCTATCTGACTAACGCTGCACATTCTGTTTAGCTTGTCTCCCTAACCCTAGTTGGGGAACCCAGGCTTAACACTGGTTATGGGCCCAGAGGCTGCAAAGTCAGTTTAACTAGGTAAAAAGTGAGAGTTTGTGTTGTTATGCATTACAGTAAACAGACAGCTGTGTTTTATTAATTATAGTTTTATATCCATATAAGAAAACAAGGCACAAGTCAATCTACAAAGTTTGTCCCTTATATCCAAGTTGGATGGAACAAACTATGTATCATGGTCTATGAAATGTAGTCTACTTCTATGAAGAGAAGGTTTGTGGAACATAATTGAAAATCCACCAAACGTAGAGGAATGGGATCCAGAGGATGATGAAGATAGACTAAAGATAGAAGAATTTATGCATAAAAATCAACAAGCTATTTGGATAATAGGTTTAACACTGTCTGACAAGCAACTTGTTCATATCCATGGAGAACAAACGGCTGTTGGGTGTTGGTAGAAGCTGAAGAGGATTTATGTCCGAGATAATGTTGGTGCTCACATAAATCTAACACAGAAGCTTTTCAAAACACATCTCCAGATGAATGGTGATATGCTGAGTCATTTGAAAACTATGCAAAGCATTTTTCAAGAACTGCACGAGAAAGAGCTTATTTTCTCTGAACTAAACCAAGTCTACATAATTCTATCTTCACTAGATGAAAGTTATGACAACTACATCACTTCCCTTGAAATTTTGCCAAAGGAAAGTTTAACTTTAACTGATATAACTGGCAGATTGATTGAAGAGGCCAGAAGAAGACTTGAAAGAGTTGAGTTAAGGAGGGAGCAACCTCAAAAAGAAGATAATGAATCTCCTACTGCATACGCAATTAAAAAGTGTTTTAATTTTGGAGGAAGAGGACATTTGGCAAGATTTTGTAAAAAAGCAAAGTGCCAGAACGCTGGCCAGAATAATAAAAGTCATCAAAAGATAAATAAAAGTTTAGAGTTAGCCATGTATACTAACGGAGCTGTAAAAAATAATTTATGGGTGGTTGACAGTGGAGCATCCCACTGTACAACAAATGATAACAAAAAATTTATTAAAATGTCCAAGAGTATACAGCAGATATCGTTAACCAATGGCTGGAAACTGAAAGCTAAAGGTCAAGGTATAGCATATTGTTCTTTCATAAAAGAGAATGTAAAAATGTTATATGTACCACAACTTAAGTTTAATTTAATTTCAGTTAGAATTTTGGTTAAACTAGGATATGTAGTTACTTTTAAAGGAGATAAGCACAATTGAGAAAGAAGATAAGAAAATTACTGCATTTTTAAGAGGTGAATTATATGTGTTAAATGATAATGGTTTAAAGGTGGCTAACACAGTTTATGATAATAAGAAACCTCATGATGAACGTATTCACTTGTTACATCGAAGGCTAGGGCATTTAAATTTTAAAATGCTTAAGAAAACTGTTGAATTATCTAAAGAAATAAGTTTAAAACCTTGTAATAAGTATTTACAATGTAATGCTTGCAATCAAAGCAAGAGCAAGGTCAAACCGGCTAATAGAGTTGATGGATTTACTACCAAAGAGCCTTTAGAAGTAGTATTTGCAGATTTAATAGGTCCGAAAAAACCAAGTGTAGGAGGAGCTCGATACATATTAAGTATAATGGACCACTCTTCTAGATGTGGGTTTTGCTTTTTAATGAAGAGCAAAACTGAAATGTATCAAAATCTCTTTAATTGGATTAAATTTGCTGAAAGGAAAACTAAAAAGAAATTAGTAACTCTTATAACAGATAATGGTGCGGAATTTACAAATAATAAATTCCAGAATAGACTTAGAATGTTTGGTATACAACATAAAAAGTCTGCACCATATAGGCCACAACATAATGCCTTTATAGAGAGACGAGGCCAAACATTACAATCAATGACACATACTATGATGTCTGATTCAGGATTACCTGACAATTTGTGGGGAGAAGCAATAATGTGTGGTAATCATATATTAAATAATGTTGTTAATTCAACAACGGGTGAATTATCATTCACACTGTGGCATGCTACAAAACCTGATTTAAGTTACATGCACACATTTGGAGCACCAGCATGGGTGCATATCCCTACACAACTTAGACAAAAAGAACAGCATAGAGCTAAAAGATTATTTTTTGTAGGATATAAATCTAATCATAGATCTTATAGATTCTGGGAACCAGGTACATCTAGAGTTTACACCAGTGCTAGTGGAAAATTCCTAGAACATGTAGGATGGAATAGATTAGAGCAAGATTTAAATAACGAAGTAATTATTGAACTCTACAAAAGGCAGAAAGAACAGACTAGTTATAAGAAGAGTCCAATTAAAGAAGTCCACGAAGAACAAATAGGATCAGAACAAGAAGAAACAGTTGATCAGGAAGAGTTAGATAATCAAGAAGAGTTAATAAATGAAAGTCCACCTGTAAGTCCTGTAATACCAAGACGTACTACACGTATAACTAGACCACCTGATAGGTATCAAGCAAGTATAGTTTGCCAAGTAACTAAAGTTCCAACTTGTGTAGATGAACTTAAGATGTATCCTGCTAAGGATCAGGAGAATTGGAAAAAGGCAATGGAAAAAGAACTAAATTCATTAAAGGTAATGAAAGTATATGAAGATGCTAAATTACCTCCAGAAGAAAAATCCATTGGGTGCAAATGGATATTTAAAGTAAAAACTGGAAATGATGGGACTGTTACCCATAAAGCTAGGTTGGTAGCTCAAGGATTTAATCAAACTGCATCTGATTACGATGAAGTTTTTGCACCAAGTCTTAAAGCAACATCTTAAAGAGCAACATCAGTGTGGGCAGCTAAGAAAAACTATGTCATTAACCATTTAGATGTAGAAACTGCTTATTTGCATGCACCATTGCAGCACACTATATATTTGAAAAAGCCAATTGTTATAAAAGACAATAAAGTAAATAGTAATGATTGTTGGAAACTCAAAAAGAGTCTTTACGGGTTGAAACAATCTGGCTTTGAGTGGAACCAATATATTGTGAAAGAATTAAACAATATAGGTTTTAAATCTGGTTTAGCAGATCCATGTGTGTTTAAAAGAGAAAATAATGGAACGGTGTCATTATTATTATTATTTACAGATGATATTGCTTTGATAACTAAAACTAATAATGAAGCTAATGAGATTATATCATTATTAGCCAAAAAGATAAAATTAAAGCATTTAGGTGAAATTAAAAAGTATCTGGGATTGACAATTAACAAAACAAAAAATGGATTTAAGATATCTCAAGAAGATATAATTTGCCAATTAATTAAAGTATATAAAATGGAACTTTGTAAACCGGCAAAGACTCCAATGAGTCAGGAAGTTTGCCAAACTGATTATCAAAGTCCATACATCAATCTTTGATTGGTAGCTTATCATATATAAGCAATTGGTCTAGGCCAGATATAGCTTATAGTGTTAATCAGCTGGCAAGTTTTAATTCGGATCCACAACAATGTCATTGGCAATCATTAAAGAGAATTTTAAGATATCTTAAAGGAACAATGAACCATGCATTGTATATAGAACCAAAGGGTGATTTGAGTCTTAGTGCCTATGCAGATGCAAGTTTTGCAACTGACATAAACACTAGAAAATCAACATCTGGGATGGCTATATTATTTGGTAAGACACTAATAGGGTGGAGGTCAATCAGACAACAGCATATCAGCTTGTCCACAATGGAAGCGGAATTTTCATGTCTGTCATTACTATGCACTGACTTGATTTTGTACAAACAGTTATTATTAGACATGGGTATAACTGTTAAAGATTCCATTATTGTGTACGAGGACAACCAGGCAGCCATAAAGTTAGTTACTAGTATTGCTGTAAAAACTAGATCAAAGCATACTGATTTAAGATACTTAAATGTTAGAGAATCTGTAAAGAATGGGCTAATTAAATTGGAATACTGCATGACAGAAGAAAACATTGCAGACCAATTTACAAAAGCTCAAGGAGTAATTAAGTTTAAAGAGAGTTGTAACAAATATGATTTAAAGATGTAAATAGTTATATTTATTGTTATTTCCTAAAAGGAGAGAATGTTAGGGTTAACATTGTTTACCCTAACTGGTTTAGGTAAAATAATAAATAAGTAATCATAGTTTATAAGTTAAAGTGTCTGCAACTTTAAATATAGGAATGTAATTAAGGGAGTGGTTGTGAAAGCACTTTAAAAGAAGCAAGACAACAGCTTGCTCTCTCTCTGGCTTTGATGATCCCTAATTACTGCATGGACTCAAGACTGCGTTACTCGAATGGGAGAGATAAACAAAGGACTGATTTGTAAGTGAACTGACATAGGACTACACAGACTTTGCTAACTGAATATCCTTGAATGGATTGACTAAATGATACATGACTAATGGACTGTTATTTTGACTATGCTATAAATGGAATAAACTATATTTTTGATAGCACAAGCGTATCTGTTATTTTTATTGTATGTTAACAAACATACAAGCTTATCTCACTCATTTATCTGTGTGCCTATCTGACTGACGCTGCACATTCTGTTTAGCTTGTCTCCTTAACCCTGGTTGGGGAACACAGGCTTAACAACCTAGAACAATGAATTGATTAAGACATCCAGTAAATTAACAGGAACTGAACGCCATTAAATTTGAAACTTAATTGTCTTCCACTTTTAATTGCTATTGGCTGTAATCAATAAGTACTTGAGAAAAGTTAAGAGTTATTTAGCAAGCACCTGCTTGCTGAAGCATAATAAATAAATACTGTTTTATCATCTAATTCATGCAAATAATTGCAGTTCAAGTATGACCACTTAGGCAGTTGATCAGAAGATTCACTTTGATTCTTGTCTTGATTAATCAGAAAAGGTTTTCCTCTCCTGATGCCAAAGGGTAGTAATTTGTGGACTTGAATCATTTTTATTGTCTTTATTTTTAGTTTTTATGCTTATAATCTTATAATCTCAGAACAATGAAACTAATGAAGCTACAGAAGTGCCTGTCCCTCTTCTTAGCTGCAATCACATATCCACTGACTGGAGTGGCCACTTACATGACACCAGAAAAGAAAGCAAATTTGTGTGAAATCTGCTGGGTTATTTTTTTTTAGTCTTAGCATAACTTTGAAAAGTGCCTACTTGGTAATGGGTTCCTAATGTACCTTCCCATGGGCAGAATAACAGAACAGTATAACAGAGTTGGGAGAAACCTTAATCTAACCCCATGCTCAGGCAGGGGACACTATACCATTCTGGACAAATGGCTGTCCAATCTCTTCTTAAAAACCTCCAGTTTCCTCTTGAAAAAGCACTTAGGGGTCTCCTTTTTCCTTCCTTCGTTTCACTGGAATTGTTTGCTATTTATTGGTAGCAACATTTGAATGTGGTGCTTGCTACTAAGGAAAAAAAAAATAAGTGAAGGATTTGCAGCAGGTGGATTTTAATAGAATCTTGATAAAGGTGACATGATGACATGATATAATGGCATCATTAATTCCTGCTATTTAATTATCTTTAGAATTACTGCCTTGAAAATTATGTATAAAATTAAGACATAGTCTTTCATAAATAGAGATTAATTATCATGGTGTAGGAGTTCTTAAATTGAAAGTAGGCATAATCGTGTTTAGAGTAAATCCATTAAAATCAACAGAATTTAATCAGCTACCTTAGCCCATTTATTTGAGTCTAAACATCGCTAAGTCTGTATCCAATACAATTTTAGTTATATTTCTATTTATTATCAACCATTTGTCTATTATGATTTATCTAAAGCCATTTCCAATTAAAACTCAGAGTAATATCCAGCTACATTCATCCACTTGTACAATGGTTTCTGCCCAAGGAATGAATCAATTATTTCTAGCCTTCTTCATTTCATTGCCTCCACCCCACAAATGTGATCCAGAGGTTTAGAGTTTAGAAATGACAAACTTTTCTACTGTAATAGTCTATAAATATCACCTGCAAAAGTCAAGAAAGTTACATTAAAGGTAACTAGATTCTTGATGATATAGCAAAATAGGAAACAGTACCCTTAACGTTCTCCTTTGTGTTTCTTTTTGCTTGTTGGTTATTCTCATAAAGCCATGAACAAAAGTGGCAAAAGGCAACTTAACATTCTGTCATGGTTACTAGCATCCCCAACATGCTGCAATTTATATATTTGTTGCAGACAAATGCATTGTGACACAAGTATGTAATGGCAGCATTAATATAGAGGCATGGCCACATGGATATTATTGTTTGTTGACGTCGTGGTTTGGCGCAGATCTTGATGGGATGGCCTTTTGACATAAAAGTATCTAACTCACTTATTGTTTCTCCTCCTCATTAATTTTTCTCTTTTCAAAATGAGAATGCAATATATATCTTGATTGTAGCTTTAGGGGATAAAAATATTTCTGAATTTGGAACAGCCCATGTGGTAAAAAAAACAACAACCCAAAAACCTATCTCTGTGGTCAAATGTGAACTTATATTCATGCACGTATCTGCGCTTAATCTTACATGCAGAGCCAGCCTCCTCATATTTCAAAATCTTTTGGAGAGGCAGCTTTTTAATCTATATTTGGTTCTTCTTTCCTTTCTGAGATTGATTCTTTTTTTTCTTTTTTTTTTGCATGTAATGCTACAGCATTTTCAATTTAAAGGAAAATGTGAGATAAAGGATAGGAATTTGAAATCATAGCAGGGAGGGAATACAGAAACAATTACCTCTTTAAAAAAATAAAATAGAAACGTAGGGAAATGGATTTTCACCTATAATTTCAAACTATGGTAATTTGCTTGGAAAATGATAATGATCCAATTAATATTAATGCAAATTATCAACAGTTAGCATATAAATCCAAGTTTCCTAAGGCTATGGTTAAAATGTGAAAGGAAGGAGGAAAAGAAAAATCATCAGCCAATTTTGAGTAATTAATACTGAGATTAACATATGCCACTATTTCAAATCAACTATACTAAAAGCCACATGTGTGTTCATAGGCTAATTGCAGACATGGTCTGAAAACAAGTGACTTCAATGTATTAGATGTACCTAAGATTGTCTTAATGGACACCCAACTTCCAAAAACCTACCTTTTTTAGTGTTTATTATGGAGTTCTATTGTTTCCAGTGCACAGGTCTAGCAATGGTTAGAGTCCATTGGAGTCCATTGTGATACATGTAGTCCTTCACTCACAACCATTTCTTTCGTGATTAAAGTTACAAGGGCAGTGAAAAAAGTGACTTACAGCCATTTTTCACAGGACCATTGTAGCATCCCCATGGTCACATGATCAAAATTCAGACACTTGGAAAACTGGTTAATATTAGTGACAGTTGCTCTTTGATCACCTTCTGAGAAGCAAAATCAATGGGAAGACAGATTCACTTAATTGTGTTACCAACTTAACTGCAATGATTCATTTAAGAACTGTGGCCAGAAAGTTCATAAAATTGGGAAGAACTCATATAACAACTGTCTTGGTTAGCAACAGAAATTTGGGCTCATTGTGGATGTAAGTTGAGAACCACCTATAATACAAAATATACAGCCTCTTATTTTAAATATTGCTCCATTAAAAGTTAAGTAACAACATAGGTCAAGCTGAGGTTGTTGATGGCAAGAGATAGAACCAT
Organism: Hydrophis major; assembly: GCA_033807585.1. Lineage (NCBI taxonomy): Eukaryota > Metazoa > Chordata > Lepidosauria > Squamata > Elapidae > Hydrophis > Hydrophis major. The sequence goes on from CM066329.1 coordinate 76,586,302, forward strand.
TCTATTCTTTGAAGTCATATATCAAATTTCTTATTTCAAACTATAATAGCCCATTCTGATACAGACTATCACAAACCAAATGACAATTACATTGGGGCGGGGATTTTTCACAACTTGGGAGAAGACCATAAAAACTTTGTCTCAGCCAGCATTTAAAAACTTGTAGATTTGCACACAAACCACAAACCACCATGCAGAGCAGGAAGCAGGTTTCAAGGGTTTTAATGTCAAACAACAATTTTTCCATCCAACAAGAATGGTATCCCACCAGTTTAGGTTAATACTGCTTTACAATGTTATTTAAAGGTATAAATACACCCACCTGAACACTTCTATCTCTTATCTATGCCCTTAATTATTCCCATCATCCGGTTTACCTACTAAGGTTTACCTATCCATCAATCATGATTCCTATCTCCTCACAAGTAAACTAAATAGTGAAACTTCCCCCCCTATTACCTGTTCCTTCATCACAGTTGATTTACCAGCCGCACCGGCTGTTATCTTTTTCAGTTCAGCTTCAGTAGAATCATTAAATTAAATCCAACCATCCATCAAACACAAACAGGGGTTTCCTTTCAAGTTACGGATGACTGAGGAGCCCCTCACATGTCATGATTCTCTGACACTTCAGTTGTCACAATTACCTGGGAGTATCTATCATCAGCAGGGTGCGATGGCTCCTGAAAAGGTGTTGATGGGCTCAGATCTTCTATCATCCCTAACGAAGCCCGACAGGCTGCCCCCTCTACCAGAGAATGAAAAGAGGAAAAGGGAACAAACAGATGAAATGTTATGCAAAGTATGAACTCCCTACTATGTACTATAAAGAAAAGGGTTTTTCCAGTACTACGGTGTATGGTGTTATTATACGCTACTTCCACAAACAGTAATAATTCTGACCAATCTGTTTGTTGGTAGAATACGTAATAATGGAGGTAGCGTTCTATGGCTGCATTAGTACATTCTGAAGCACCATTAGTGCTTGGATGATAAGTCATGCTTAACCCCTGTAAAGACCCTATTAAACATATAAACTGTTGGCAAAAACGTGCAGTGAACTGCACTCCTTGATCAGAGATGATTCTTCGCGATAACCCATGTAGTCCATAGATGTTTTTAATAAACATGACAGCTAATTTTCGAGCAGATGTCAGCCTGGCACATGGGATAAAGTGCACCTGTTTTGAAAATAAATCTGTAACCATCCAGATCACTGCATGTCCTTGACTATTAGGTGAGTCTACTATCAAGTCCATAACAATGTCTTGCCATGGTTTAGTGGGGTTTGATACTGTTTGTAATAATCCCAAAGGTTTTCCAGGTTGGGACTTATTGATAGCACAAACTGTACACTTCTTTACATAATGTTCAATATCTGATCTCATTGAAGGCCACCAAAATTGCCTTTTGGCTAAATGTAATGTTTTTAAGGATTCATAATGTCCAGCTTGTCAAATATCATGGCAATGGTATAATACTTTAGTTCTCAAGACTTCAGTTATATACAACTTTGTCCCTCTCCACGCAATCCCATTGCGGATATCACATTGCGTTCAGTTTTTTGATATCCACATGTCCCCTTTTAGAGCATTTGGTAGATCCCGAGCCAATAATTGCAGCCTGTAATGTCTCCCTCCCCTGGATAATCAGCTGTACTATCACCTCTCGTCTGCTGTCATATTGTGGTAACTGTGACAAAGCGTCAGCTAAAAAATACTTTCCCACTGATATGTACTTTAGGATGAAATTAAACCAACAAAAATATAGAGCCCATCGGACCTGCTTAGGAGATAATAATCGAGGTGATTGGAGCACTTCCAGATTCTTATGATCCGTCCATACTTCAAACGGATGCTGGGACCCTTCAAGGAATTGTCTCCATGTCAATAATGCCCAATGTACAGCATAGGCTTCCTTCTCTCTCACAGCCCATTTTTTCTCAGTTGGACTTAATTTCTTCGATGTATAAGCACATGGTTGTAAGCTACTTTTTTCATTCCATTATAAAAAGAACAGCTCCCACCACCATGTCACTGGCATCTGCCTGAATCACAAATGGCAATTCCGTATTTGGATGCTTCCGAACTGGCTGTTGAGCAAACATCTGCTTGAGGGAATCGAATGCTCGTTGACATGTCTCCAACCATATGATGGATTGTCCTGGGCAAGGTTTTATGGTCTGTCCTGGTTTTGTTTTTAACAAATCAGTAAACAGTAAGGAAAGAGCAGCAAACAAGGGGGTAAACTGCCTGTAAAAATTAGAAATTGACCCACAATAGCTTATGTTTGATTCATAGGAGTTATCCGCAGCATCAAACATTCTCTCTCTCTCTCTCTCTCTCTCTCTCTCTCTCTCTCTCTCTCTCTCTCTCTCTCTCTCTCTCTCTCTCTCTCTCTCTCTCACACACACACACACACACACACACACACACTTTGCAGTTTATAATATTTTGGTGAATATAAACTGTTTATTAGAAATGGCTTCATTATTCATTTAAATTACCATATAAATAATTAAGAAATCCATGCAAAAGGCAATCATCATAAATTAATACATCCTACCTTTTATGTTAGTTAAAGTTGATGTGATAAAATGTTAGGTTTAGTTTGCATTGTGAGATGCATTTGGAAGGGTGGAAAGAGCTGTCCATTCTCAATTTGACACATGAAATAAAATTATCATCATACGCCATAGAAATGTATGTGCATGTGCATGTATATATATATATGCATATCAAGCTTTATTTAATATTAAACATTTCAAATTCAGCAATTCAAATTCAGAAATTTAACATTTTACTTGCAAGTATCTTTTAAGTCTCATTACCTTCCTTACATTCCTTTGGGAACAAATTATTGCAGCAAGTTATCCACCTTTAATGGCTATCATTCACATACTTACTTGTCATTTACTCATCCAGTGTCAGCCTTTCCATGTAGCTCAGAATGGAAAAACAACCAGATGAGCTAATTCTACTTTATTTTAGGGCTACATTAATAGAATCTTGCAAATCTACTAATCTCCCACCACCTCCTTTATAGCCAGAGAAGTTAGGGATGTTCCTTCTTGAGTTTCTCTGTTGTCCAACCCATTCCTCAGCTGCAGACTATGTGTTATCTTATCTAATTGTTCCATAGGCAGCATTCCACTACTTCCAAGGTCATTCACACATCCCATTTCATTTAGCTAGCTTTTGTTTTCCATGGCCTTGGGGCAAGGTGTTGAATATGCTTTGAAAATGAATTACTTACAGGTTGCAGTTCAGAGTTCAGCATGGCAGGATAAAATTATAGATGAGTTCTCATTAAAAGTAAAAGTAAAGGATGTCATATTTATTAGACAGAGATAGAATAGAGATATAGAGATGGAGACAGAGATATAGATGGAAGTGGAGATAGATAAATGATAAATGATAATAATAGTTAGATACTACAGTGATAGATGGATAGATAGATAGATAGATAGATAGATAGATAGATAGAGGGAGAGAGATTAGGGAAGGAGGGAGAGGGGGGGAGGGAGTGGGAGAGATGGTTCCCTTAAAACTTTAGGTGGAGGAGAAGTTTACTCAGTAATACAAACACTAGCATTTATCTAATGTCTGACTTTTGAAGCTAAGTAGGTGTAATGGTATGTGGAATGACCTTGGGAGACAGGAGGAAGTGACACAAACTGGACAACCATCATGTAAAGGTATCTCAGTCCAGAGAAAAATGGGGGGTCATGGGAAGCATTTCAGAAGGGACCGTCACTGGTTTTCCAGAGAGCAAAAGGAGAGGAGGGAACACATCCTTTCAGTCTTGCAAGATTTTGTTCCTGTAACCTTACAATACAGAGCTGGTATTCATTGTTCTGCTTCTTGTCTGGACTAACTTAACTGTCTAACAGTAAGATTGGATCTAGCCAGGGGTGGGCTTCAAAATTTTTAGCAATGGGTTCTCTGCTCGGTTTCTGGGTAGTCTTGGTGGGCATGGCCTTGTCAGCCTCCTGCACCAAGATGGGGGGCGTTTTTGCCCTCCCCGGTCTTTGGAAGCTCTCTAGAAACCAGAAACGGGCCCATTTCTGGCATTCACAAACTTCTAGGAAGCCTGTTTTTCACCCTTTGCAAGCCTCCACACATAGCCTGCACTTACCTGCATCCAGGTGGGGACTCCTGGGAAGGGCCAGGCAGGGTGGGCAGTGCCAGTTCTCCAAACTGCACAGAATCTTAGCTAGCAGCTCTCCCGAACCTGTGCAAACCCTCAGCAGCCCACCCCTGGATCTAACTAATACTATGCAGTGGAGGAACATCCCAGAAGAAAACTGTTAAGTTCTGCGCATGGGTGCAAGGAACAGAGACAAGGCAGTGAACAGTGAACTTCAACTCTTTATTAATCATTCTGAACAGAGCAAAAACCTAGGGCAGCAGCAGCCCTTTTATAGGGCAGGCTGCTGATCTAGTAACCAATGAGAAACGTGGAGTGTTAACCCCTTGAACCAATGAGAGTGGCTCATTAACAGCCAATCAGATTCCCCTGAATGGACCAATCTGATATCGCTATTATCAGCCAATCAGAAGTGCAGGATTAGAACCCTGCTTTTTCTAAAGGTTTGATAAAACTTTATTTAAGCGTTTTATTAGTTCATAACAAAAACAATGGCAAAGCACTGATACAGTGACCAAAATCTCCACATGTCTCTATGAAATCATTTTCATTTTCGTCTCTCCTTCCAGTAATGCTGAGTTGTTTACTTTCCCTGAGAAACAGGTACTTTGTTTTGGGAAGGGGGAATCTATATTATTCTCAAGGTGCTTGATAATTCCTCAAGAGCTTTTCTTGTTCGTGCTGTGTTGCTGGAAATGCTGTTGTCTTCTTGCTGTCATTCTGACATTCTCCCAATTTCCTGTACTTCTCAATCTGAAAAAAAAAACAAAACCTAAATCTTCTATATTATCTTGGAATATTGTTTCTAGGGATTTCTTTCAAGCAGTGGAGTGAGAAAGCATCAGGTGACTGGAATAATTATGGTGCAATTGAAGAAAACACATTCATGTACATCCTTGCCTTCTTATCACTAAAAAAAAAAAAAAACATGTGCAGGAATATCACACAACAGCTATAAGAGTTCCCTTGAAATGTTTTTTTTTTTAAAGGAAAAGAAGGAAAATTGAAAACAATTCTGTTTGCCTCAAACTGATTGAGAATTAGTAATTGGGTGAGGGAGAATCAGAGCATTGTTTTTCTATTCCTGCCATAGTTACATCTTATTGTGCACACCAATTAGCATGCAATGTAATTACCTTCACATACATTTATGAAGTTCCACCAAGGTTCAGACTAAGAAAATGATGTATATCTGCATTTAATGTTAATATGTAATACATGTAAAAAATAACTTTATTATCGATTCCTGTTCCGTTCTGGTTTTTAAAAAAATATATTTTGGTATTTGTGATACTGAACCCTTGTTAGAGATAAAGTTGGGATATAAATTTAATAGCTTTTTAAAAAGGGACAAATTGTGTTCTGTTCCTATCTCAATTCAAATTTTCAGCAGCTCTTTTGCTCTTGTGGTCCATTTTCTTAGTTTTGTTGTAAACGGATACTACAGACAACTGTAAATTAAGATGTATGGTGTCAGTTTCCCTCCAAACTAGCTTGGTAAGAGTTAAAAGGGTTAAAAGCCTGTACAGTTATTAATGACTGACTGGTTGGTTGAACTACTACATGGAGGTCACTCAGAGTTATGAGATTCTGGAACAAAATCAAGAAAGCAGAGCAGATTTTATTGACAGAAATGTGTCGGACTGTCTTATATTGGTTTTTCAGCAGTGTTTCCCACATTACACTGAGCAAAATTTAGGATCTGACAGCATCTCAATTAAATGATGGCAATCACATCTTCACTTTTTTTAAAAAAAATTAATTATTTGGTATGAAATGGAAAAAGAGAAAAGAATTCTCATAGGAATAGCTGTATACAGCTATAACATGATCATAGTAAATGAGAATAGAATAGAATAGAATAGAATAGAATAGAATAGAATAGAACAGAACAGAACAGAACAGAACAGAACAGAACAGAACAGAACAGAATAGAATAGAATAGAATAGAATAGAATAGAATAGAATAGAATAGAATAGAATAGAACAGAACAGAAGTATAGAGTAGAGTAGAGTAGAGTAGGACGGGACAGGACAGGACAGGACAGGACAGAACAGAACAGAACAGAACAGAACAGAACAGAACAGAACAGAATAGAATAGAATAGAATAGAATAGAATAGAATAGAATAGAATAGAATTCTTTATTGGCTAAGTGAGATTGAAACAAGGAATTTGTTTTGGTGCATATGCTTTTAGTGTACATAAAAGAAAAGATATATTCATCAAGAGTCAAAAGTCATAAGGTACAACAGTTAATAATAGTCATAAGGTACATTAAGCAATCAAATCATACTAGGAAACAGTCAATAAAAATCGTTAGGATACAAGCAACAAGGTCACAGTCATACAGTCATAAGTGGGAGGGGATGGGTGAAAGGAAGGAGGGAAAGATTAATAGGAATAGGAATAGGAAAAAGAACTGTGATAATGGAGTTGTATACCCTAAATTAGATGGAGGCAGTCACATGCTTTGCATTGCCAAAAAAGCCAATACAGTCCTAGGCTGCATCAACAGAGGGATACCGTCAAGACAATGAGAAGTGGTAGTTTGCTAATAGTGGTGAACTTCTGTAGCTCAGGTGTAGGGTGAAAGTTCATTTTCTGAGCTTGTGAGTTGGTTTCTGAGCATTTTGTTACCTGGCTAGGTAACATCTTCAATGGAGTTTAGGAGAAGTGGTAGTACTGCTTTACACTATACTGGTGAGACCACATTTGGAATACTGCACCTAGTTCTTGTCAACATGATACAAAAAAGGATGTTGAGGCCCTGAAAAGAGTAACAAAGATGATAAAGGGCCTGGAGCCTAAATTGTTTGATGAATGGTTGAGGGAGCTAGACATGTCTAGCCTATCAAAGAGAAGAATTAGAGGGGATGTGGTAACTGTCTTCCAGTACTTGAGGAGGTGTCACAAAGAACAGGAGATTGACTTATTATCTAAGGCATCAGAGGGCAGAATAAGAAGTAATGGATGGTTGTTTGTTAAAGAGAGATCCAACCTAGAAGTAAGGAGACATTTTCTGACATTGAGAACCATTATTCAAAGGAATAGGTTCCTGAGGTTGTGGGTGCTCCATCACTGGAAGTTTTTAACAATAGACTGACAACTATTTGACTGGGATGTGGTAAGTCTCCGGCCTTGAACAGAGGATTGGATTAGAAGGTCCTTTCTAGCTCTCTGATTCTATGATTCAGTAAAGGTTCTAACATGTCTCATTCTGCTTCTCAGGGTATAGCTGATATGGCAAAGCAAATTCTATTTTCCTGTGATTCCTTCAGGATGATAGATGAACTGATAGAGAGCAAATTACCCTTAACAATTTATACATTCCCGAAAAATATTATGAAATGTATGCCAAAGGAAACATACTTCATCCTTTTGATTCGCAGGAAAAATGTTTTTTAAGATATACATTTCTCAAATCTAACCCTTTATAGTCAACATAGAAGTACTTTTTTAGTCTTTCAGCATAATGATCTTAACTATTTCCCACGCTCACTGGAATTCATTTTAAAAAGATCAAATTCCATAATTTTTCCATAGAAACTATAGATGGCAAAATTAATATCCAGATATATTTCTGAAAGACTACCTTCCCACACAAATGGCCCCAATCTATCTATCTGAATAAAATACAATTTGAATTAACATCAGAATGCCTCTCTGCAATTCAATCATTAGTCCATTGAATTAATGGAACTTTAACCCATCTTTAATATCCACAGCAATCATGTCTATAGTCTCTAATACATTTTCATATAGTTTGAGATGTGGGGTGGTGCATGTAATCGTAAATATTTTATATATTTCATGAAGATTATAAAACCAAACTTCTTACATCGATCTAGTAATATATTAGATCCCAAAAGAAAGAAATAAGATTTTGCCAATTAATCTCATTATTGTCCTAATGGTTGCACTGGCCATAACACATTAGAATAGAATAGAATAGAATAGAATAGAATAGAATAGAATAGAATAGAATAGAATAGAATAGAATAGAATAGAATACTTTATTGGCCAAGTGTGATTGGACACACAAGGAATTTGTCTTGGTGCAAATGCTTTCAGTGTACATAAAAGAAAAGATACATTCATCAGCAGTCAAGAATCATAAGGTACAACACTTAATAATAGTCATAAGGTACAATAAGCAATCAAATCATACTAGAAAACAGTCCATATAAATCATAAGGATACAAGCGACAAAGTTATAGTCATACAGTCACAAGTGGGAGGGGATGGGTGATAAGGAGTGATGAGAAGATTAACAGTAATAGTAGTGCAGACTTTGTAAATAGTTGGACATTGTTGAGGGAATTATTTGTTTAGCAGAGTGATGGCTTTTGGTAAAAAACTGTTCTTGTGTCTAGTTGTTCTGATGTGCAGTGCTCTATAGTGTCGTTTTGAGGGAAGGAGTTAAAATAGTTTATGTCCGGGATGTGAGAAGTCTGTAAATGGCCAATGAGGTAGAGTAATTATTAAATATCATGAAACTATATAAAAATAATTTATACCCAGAATCTGCCCATACTGTACTAATAATATTGCAAGATTCCTTAGAACTGGTTGGGAATAACAACTTGGCAACAGCAACTATGAAAAAGATCTTGGAACTGTAGTTGATTGCAAACTGATTCTGTATCAGCAACATGATGTGATGGCAATAAAGAAAACCATATTATGTAGGTGGTAAATATTTCTATTTTATTTTGCACTGGTAGTATAGGTAGTCCTCGGCTTATGACCACAATTAAGCCCAAAATTTATGTTGCTAACTGAAACCCTTTACAAAAAAACCCATTTTACAATCTTTCTTGCCATAGTTGTTAAGTGAATCACTGCAAGTGTTAAGTTAGTAACACAATTGTTAAGTGAATCTGGCTTCCCCATTGACTTTGCTTGTCAAAAGATCACAACAGGTGATCACAAAATGACCCTGGGACACTGCAAACATCATAAATATGGGTCAGTTGCCGAGCATTTGATCACATGAGCATGAGGATGCTGCAATGGTCATAAGTGTGAAAAACAGTCAGGTCAATTTTTCAGTGCCATTGCAACTTTGAACACCACTAAATGAACTGTTGTAAATCGAAGACCAAAAATACTGTGTCCAGTCCCAAGAACTGTACTTCAAAAGGGATTTAGACAAAAAGGAATGACCAAGTATGATCAAGTCCTGCGAAACGAGATTGGTATTTTGGTATTATTATTGATAAATTGGTATTATTTATCGGGAAAAGAATTTAAGAAGGGATACAATAGGACACTTTAACTAACAAAAGAAAGACATACACAACGAAGTTGCGGTATCTGCCATCCCGCATCTGATGGGCGGCTCATGAAAGGGAGCGAAGGGAAGAGAAACGACAGGAAGCGAAGTTTCCTCTTGATGAGCGCGCCCCGAATGTCTTGGCACACGCTCTTTTATTGTGCTTTTTTACAAGAAAATGATTTAATTAAAAAGCTCAAGTCAAACATGTTAATCTCATCAGGATGTGCATGTTTACAAAGCTGCATACTGGACAGATTATTTACAAAGTGGATAAGCTTATTAACAAACGTCTATCTCCTTGTCTCTTGTACGTGCCTTGCAAAGGTCACTGAAGAGACAGAAGTTAATGATTACACGTGAATGATACAATGTTGCAAACGCTTGAATGATACATAGTTGCAATGATACATAGTTGCAAACACATGAATGATACATAATTACAACATCTCCTCTGTTTTTATTATTTATGACGAGTCTTCTTCCTCGTCCAAGAAGACAGGAACCATTTTTCTGAAATGTTCGCCGTCCCCGTCATCTAGGCAAGAGTGCGACCCGTCAGCGTCAGGGTTGTCCAAGGAGCGGTAACTCAGCAATGACATTTTTTCATCCGGTGTTGAGGATATAACATAAGCTTGCAATAGCACATTAACATCAGCAGAGGATAATTAATTTTTAAAAATTGTAATATTCTATTAAAACAATAAGGTCCTATAATACAAATCAATATAGTGATTATTAACTAGTGCAGTTAAAAAGGTTGTAAACCATGGCGAAATAGAAAACAACCCCCCCCCCGCTATCAGCATAAAGACAACATTCTTCTTTAAGCATAGCACACAATCCCCCTTGTTTTAAAAAATAACAGATCTAAATCTTTACGATTTTGCAAAAGGGGGTATTCCATGGGTACCTGTAGGGATATAAAATCATCAGAGTTATACACACAAGCCATACTTGAATGCAAAATGATTTGGATTTAACAATTTCATCCCCGTGGACACATGCCATGAAACCGGTGGAACAAGTCCAAACAAATTTATTGCCAGGGATAAAATACATTCCTTTCAGGCGTGATGTTAAAGTTCCTCCTGCAGTGGTGTGGATTGCAGGATATCCCCTGGTTGTGTGGGTGCGTCTGCCAAATCGAATTGAAGTGGTGGGTAGAAGTCTTCTGTGTGAGAAAAATTGGTTGTAGAACTTAAACGAATGCCTTGAAAGTCAATTATAGTCCAAGCAATATTATATCTTCTATGAGGCTTCTGCGGATCGTCATGGACAGTTCTTTTGAAGCGTCGTTTGTTGACAGGATCAAAGTTCGGGTATATAAAAGCATGACAAGTAGGAGAGAGGGCTATGGACAAGTTAGTTGTAGAACATTTACGAGATGAGGAGGGAATTCAATTAGTAGAAAAAGGATAATAATTACAATAATGATAATAAAGATTAATTTGGAAATTCATCAAGGATGTTAGTTGGGGTGGGGAAACCCATAATACAATATAAAGACATCTAGGTCCCCCTATGTTTAGATTGAATAGAGGAAAAGATTTTAAGGTTCCTTTCCATAGGAAGAGTAAAGAAGGAACAAAAGAGCGAGTGGTAGAGTGTTCTTTAAATAAAACAGAAGTGACAGAGTGAAAACTACGGGTAGTATTTTCATGACGTACCCACATGGAGCAAGTATAATAGCCTTCTGTTAATGAAATAGTTTTAACATGAATAGTCTTTTGACAGGAAGCATAGGTTTTGTTGAAGTAAGGTAGAAATTGCAAAGAAGATATAGGCAAGAATATCAGGAAGAGTTTTAAGATACAGATGTAGCAGAGGAATTCCCATGATAGGGTCTTACTGCCCGACCAGGGATCCAGCAAGTGGTTTTGTTTGGCAGTAAGATCGCAGCGTAGCCTCGTCCCCAAGTGAGAAGCTCAGCGGGACCCTGCCAGGCAGGATCTGGCAATCTGCGATAATATACCAGAGGTCTGTTAGGCGGGGGTGAGGGGGAGGAAAAATGACGCAAAGCAGCAGAAGTGGGAGGAATGCCAGTCAGATTGAGAAAGTTTAAAGTGTAAAGACAAATGTTAAGAGAATTTTGCAATGCTGGAAGGTTCGGGGGTTTTTCCCGCAACGAATATCGATCAAGAGCATTTTTCAGAGACAAGTTCGCTCGTTCCACAATAGCCTGCCCCTGGCTGTTGTAGGGAATCCCAACCTTGTGGGTTACATCCCATCTGTTACAGAAGTCCTGGAAAGCAGAACTTGTATAGGCAGGTCCATTGTCTGTTTTTATTTCTTTTGGACGTCCCAGCGAGGCAAAGGTACGAATTGAATGATTGATGACATGTTTTACAGTTTCTCCCCTTTGAGGAATAGCCAGAATAAACCCTGAATATGTATCGATGGAAACGTGCAAATATTTCCAAGGGGCAAAAGGTGGATACTGAGTTACATCCATTTGCCAAATTTCACAAGCTTTTAATCCTCTAGGATTTACTCCTATGGGAATGGAATGTCCTTGCTTACTATATGTGGGGCATTGTTGAATAATGGCAGCAGCTTCTGCCTGAGTTAGAGAAAATTGAAAAGTTATCATAACTTGGCGGGGGAGATTCAAACACACTCCCTGCCTCTATTTTATAATGGACTTTTAAAGCCTCCATAATTTTCCTCCAAGTGACCAAAATGCCAATAGGTGCACGAGGAGGACTATGGAGATGTTCACCAATTTTTTGCCAAATGGAAATTTTTAAGGACCCTTTCTCTGGATAATTGGGACAATGTTGCCACACATAAGCCAATAATGTAGCAATAGGTTTCATTTTTACAGGCGAGCCCTTTAAATTAGCAGAATATTTAGAAGAAGCGACTAACTCCCTCAATTCCTTCAGATGCTGCGTCTGTTGTTGAGAAAAGTTTCCACCCATACTTACGAAAAGTCGAGACCGTGTTTCAGATCCGATGACGTGCAATTCGCTTCAGGCCTGGCGATGCACAGCTCCCATCGAGCTGATAAGATATGGGCGCATCGCTGCATATCCCCCTTAGGGAATCACGTCGGGGTCACCAGAATGCGGTATCTGCCATCCCGCATCTGATGGGCGGCTCATGAAAGGGAGCGAAGGGAAGAGAAATGACAGGAAGCGAAGTTTCCTCTTGATGAGCGCGCCCCGAATGTCTTGGCACACGCTCTGTTATTGTGCTTTTTTATAAGAAAATGATTTAATTAAAAAGCTCAAGTCAAACATGTTAATCTCATCAGGATGTGCATGTTTACAAAGCTGCATACCGGACAGATTATTTACAAAGTGGATAAGCTTATTAACAAACGTCTATCTCCTTGTCTCTTGTACGTGCCTTGCAAAGGTCACTGAAGAGACAGAAGTTAATGATTACACGTGAATGATACAATGTTGCAAATGCTTGAATGATACATAGTTGCAATGATACATAGTTGCAAACACATGAATGATACATAGTTACAACACGAAGTTTCATCATTCCAGAATTCAGAAAGGTTGAATATGACTAAATGTTGAGTAAAAGAGAATTAGAAAAGTCCAACAGTGAAACCAACTATCCAAAAAGGTTTGTCTTCCTTTACTGGATATGTACAAACTGAGGATTGATAGTAACTTGTCATTTTAGGGATATTTAATTTATGAGAGGGAAGGTTCCTTCTCTGAGCTCATGGTTGGTTTCCAAATGTTTCCAATTGGGTTTAGGGTATGTCAGTGTCAGTGCTGTTCTATTTATAAGGACTTCAAGTGTGTTAAGTAAGGTTCTTGTGATGGGTCTTGTGATAGGTCAGCTATGAGTCACCAGTGAATCTTTTGATGGGTCTTGTGATAAGGAGATTACATCAGGTCAAGGTCATTGGGACGTGGACTGCTGGTGGTGAGAGAATTGCCTGAGTTGGTGCTGACTCTGGATGGCAGTGTGGTTGATTTGGATTCTGAGCGGTTCATGTAGAATGCCAGGCTTCAATAAATTCATGAGTGTGGCAGGGGGGTGGTGTGGCCAATGATTTTTGTGTTGCTCCAATCAAACTGGTGCTGTTTAATGTCAGTGTGGGTAGAGATTAAGGATTTAGGATTGTGGTGTTTGACTGCCAGCCAATGTTTGTGGATCTTGATTTTTAATTGATGTGATGTTTGTCCGATGTAGAATTAATTGGTTGCAATGGTTAGAGATGATTTTGTCGATTACATTGTTACTTTCATCCCTCTGTGTTTTGTCTTTGTTTCTGGATGGTTCCCGGTGGAGTGTGGCTGTGAGTTCGTGGGCTATTGCTATTCGTATGGGTTGGATGATTCTGACTGCATTTCTGACACCCCTTTTGTGTATGGTAGGGTTAGTCTTTAATTTATATTCCTGAGCAGAAAAAGAAATTAAATTCAATTTAAAGTTAAGTCCTAAACAACTTTACACATGACACTAACATGTAGATCAGCAATCTTCTCACTAAAGGCAATTATATTGCAGTCTCCAACTTTTCAGCTGAGGATTTTCACATTCTGACATCCTTAAATTCTTGGCTTCAGGAAGAACAATTCAAGTTTTAGATAAATTAATACTGTTCAGAAATGAAAAGCCAGCTACTATTGATTTCTGCCTCTTAGAGAAAAACTTAATCAATTCCTACATCCATGCCATTAGTAACTGTTGCATCCAGTGTTGAAATCTTCATTAGCTCATTTTCAAGGCCACATAACTATATCCATCAATTTGCATTCAGGCAGATTTAGAATGAACTGCAGAAAGGCTACTGGCATAAACTGCAGTCTAAAAGGAGAGCTGAGGTTGGGGAAAGTTCATGGACAGCTACTAATACTGAAGTGCTGTGGTCAGCATAAGGAAAGGAAGCCTAAGGAGGGAAAGGCCACCGTACAAAGCCAATCACATCCAGTCAAAGTTTTGACAAATGGTACAGAATCTGGGGGCTCTGAGATTAAAGAATTCATGTAGGTAGAACGTCAGCATAACTTAAACATACAATGGGCAACCTTTAAATATCTAGATAGAGAGAGAGGGAGAATGGAAGAGATGGAGGGAAAAGGAGAGAGAGGAGGGGAGACAGGGAGGGAGAGGAAGGGAGAGAGAGGAAGCTAATTTATATGGCCACCCAATTCACATAATAAGGACTCCACATAGCTTGTAACATTAAAAATCCACCATATAACAATCCATAAAACCCCACATCTCCCCTAATGGCAGCAGCAATACATACAGATAGATAGAGATAACGGTAAAAGAGATATAGATGATACACATGCAGATGCATCATGAGTCCAGTGGATTCAGTCTCCTGCCATCCAGAACTTCAATCTCTCCGTAACAATCCTGGTTACTCCTATCATCTCCATCAGTGTGATGAGTTAGTAGGAGTGATGGAAGCGTAAGACTTGCATTTCTGGAGAGACAGCTGCTCTATTCCAACCATTGTTTATTCTAGGCAATCACAGCCCCCCACAGTACTTGTGTCCCATTTAATTATTAAATACTGAAGATTGATATGGAGACCATCTTTATCAGAGGTGCTATTCAACCAGTTTGCACCTATTCGGGCGAACCAGTAGCAGTTATTTGGTATGGGTTGCCAAACCGGTGGCAATCTCTGGCTGGTCATGCCCCCAACCTGGTTGCTCACTTGAGATCGCTCTCCTAGCTTTCCATTCCCCACATCCTCTTTCTCCCCGGGGAAAAGGAAGAAAGGCATGGACGCTGCAAGTATCACTTTCCCCTTGTGAGTTAAAGTGCTGGAGTGAGAAGGAATGTGGTCTGACAGAGGGGGTGGGGGAATTCACTCCAGCCTTGGAGAAATTTAAAGGAGCTGCTTCCAAAATGCTTGTCTGTTAAGTGCTGTGTGTGTGTGTGTGTGTGTGTCTTTATGAGAGAGAGAGAGAGAAAGAAAGAAAGAAAGAAAGAAAGAAAGAAAGAAAGAAAGAAAGAAAGAAAGAAAGAAAGAAAGAAAGAAAGAAAGAAAGAAAGAAAGAAAGAGGAAGGTAGAGAAAGAAAGAAAAAAATAGGAAGAGAGAGAGAGATAAAACTCTGTGCTATTATTTTTAATTGTGCCATTATTTATCATGTGTTAATATTTTACACTGTCCCTACACCAAGAGTGATTTTTCTGTCTTTCTTTTGCCCAGGGCTACCACATATTTTTCAGGGTTTACATGCATTCAATGTCAATGTCCAGAGCATAAAATACACATGTGTTTAACAAGAGTTGAAAGGGACCTTGGAGGTCTTCTAGTCCAACCCCCAGCTCAGGCAAGAAAACTGAGGATGCCAAACTCTTAGTAGAAATCCTGGGAAAAGTATCAGAATAATACTTAGAAGGGACCTTGGAGTGAACCCTATACCATTTCAGAGAAATGGCTGTCCAGTCTTTTCTTAAAAACTTCCAGTGATTGAGCATCCAGAACTTCTGGAGACAGGCAGTTCCACTGGTTAATTGTTCTCACTGTCAGGAAGTTTCTCCTTAGTTTTAGGTTGCTTCTCTCTGTTCGGTTTCCATCCATTGCTTCTTGTTTGCATTCTGCTTCTTTGGAAAATACATTGTCCCCCTTTATTTGTGGCAGCCCCTGAAAAGCCTGTTACCTATCACACTCTTGAGTAAAGCACATGAGCCATTTCCTCCTTTCAGTGGTCCATGAAAGTACATCTACCCAGTCACATGACTACCAAGCCACACCCACCCAGTCACATGACCACTGCTATTTATCTAAATTTATTCCTTTGCTAACCATAAAATAGTTTGCCAAATATGCTCTGCTGCTATGAACAAGTAAAGCACAGTGTAATCTGCAGTCTCTTTCCCCTCCCAAAGGGGCTCAAATGTGTTTATTTCAGAGCAATTTTAACTAAGTGAAGGATACAAAAAGCTCTAATCTGAATATCTGTTTCTTCTTCAATGAATGCTTTTCTTTCCTCTTACTACATTTTACCCTACAACCAATAATAGATTTCAGGGACACGACAGTCAGTTGAGATCAACAGCGGTGCTTTAGCTTCTGCACAAGGCTATCCACTTTCCAAAGAACAGACTGGTTCCATCCCATACTACTAATTTAAAAAGGGAAATGCAGAAGTTTCCTTGAGTGGGCATCAGCAATACCTACTTCCTCTGGACAAATGACTACACAAAAGACACTGAAACATTTCAGCTGAGGATTGGTGCTTTTATTTGTTAGGCAAATGTGAGAGGTGGCCCTCTAATTGCATTCTTAGAGATAACAATTTAGAACAGGAGTCTGCAACCTGCAGCTCTGGAGCCACATGCGGCTCTTTCAGCCATCTGCTGCAGTTCCCTGTTGGCTGATCCCACCACTGGCTGGCCCCTATCCTCCCCATCACTCCTCACCTGGCTTGAGAAGATGAGGTTGATGGCGGGGGATGGAGAATCCCTCCATATTCAAGAGCAGGAGATGATTGGGTGGGAGTGAATGACGTTGAGCTGGCCATGCCCATCCAATCATACTGGTTGTTAAATTATTGGCTCCTGGTATTTCTTTTCTGTGGGAAATGGATCCAAATGGCACTTTGAGTGTTTAAGAAGTCCTTGAAGCTCTCCTTGAATAGTGTGACAAGACTTGGGCTGGAGCAGTAAACTTCATCTTCTAAGACTGTGTGTGGAACAGCTTCTCCTTATCAGAATTATAGGGTGGGAAGAACCTTAGAGGTCTTCTAGTCCCCTGTTCAATCAGGAGACCCCATACCATGGGACAAGTGGCTATCCAATCTCTTCTTAAAAACCTCCAATGATGGAGCACCTCCACAACTTCTGAAGGCAAGCTGCTCCATTGATTAATTTGTACTCACTGTCAGAAAATTTCTCCTTAATTTTAGGGTGGATCTCTCTTTGATAAATTAAAAACATTTAAAACTGATGGGCAGTGGTTCATTGAGTCTGCTCTTTGAAGTTTTTTTTAAAATTTAATTTATTTATTATTATTATTTTTAATAAATTTTATTGTTCTTTTACATTTAAAAAGAAAAATTTCATAACATTAACAGTACTGTAGCATCATTATTATACATATCTATCTCCTGTGCATATTGTTAGGAATCTGTCCACCAATTAGTTGGGTTGGCAACATATAAGCCAACAATGTATGTTTTGTAGCTTTAAGACAAAATCACTGTGTTGATTTGTACTGTGTTCCGACTGGTTGATTGTATTGCAGATTGCCATAAGAGGGAGCTAGAGATCATGGCTTGCTCCCTCTGACATTCTGTCTCTCTCACATTCTGTTGCTATCTAAGGTTCTGTGTTGTATTTATACTGTGCTTATACTTTGATATTTTTGTTTACTGGAAATGATAAAGGCAACCAGTAAGAAGACTTTGTAATTGGATATTCTTTGGACTGTAAAAGCAGCTATATGACCTGGACCATTTATTGGACTATGCTATTTCTTAAAGTAAACTTTAACTCAATTTAGCGTATTGAGTATGAATAATTATTCATAACTACTCTCATAAATGTTTCCATGTGCATATCCTTGTTACTCAAGGGTTATTCTGTACATATCATAACACATATTTACATTAATGTATAATGTTATGTGATTATATATATTTATCTTTAGCTTTCTTATCTTAACTTTCTTTATTTCCTAATTTCCTATTTTCCAGACAATTGTTCCACATATCCCAAATTTCATGATATTCAGACTCTTCTTGGTCTTTTAATTTTAGGGTCAATCTATCCATTTCAGCACAGTCCAAGATTTTTTGTATTACCAACTCATCAGAGAAATGTTGTTATGTTTCCAATATTGTACATACAATATTCTTGCTGCAATTAATAAGTGTAGTAGAATATATTTAATCTTTTTCTCATATTTCTTTTTAAATATTCCTAGCATAAATAACTCCGGTTCAAATTCTATTTGTTCTTTAACAATTTCTTGTAACCACTGCCTAATTTTGGTCCAATATCTTTGGGCTTCAGGGCAGGACCACCACATGGTAGAAAGTACCTTGTATCTTTTTACATTTCCGACATGCCGGATTCATGTTGGGATACATTTTAGCTCATTTCATTGGAGGTAGGTGCCATCAACAGAACATCTTATAAATATTTTCTCTACAGGCTGATAATCTTGTTAATTTATAATTCTGATTCCAAATTTTTTCCCATTCTGCTACAGCTATATTATGTCCTATGTTTTTGGCCCATGCTATCATTTTATGATTTCTTCTTCCAAATCAACTTCTAATAAATATTTATATATTTGGGTTATACCTTTCTCATCGGGGCCTGTTGAGATTTTATCTAAATGTTGCAGTTCTGTATAAATTCCAAATTCTTCTATGTCTTTTTTATATCTATTTTGCAATTACAGATACAGATATAGATAAGCAGAGTTGGCAGGGACCTTGTAGGTCATCCAGTCCAACTCCCTGCCCAAGTGAGAGACCCTATACCATTTCTGACAAATGGCAGTCCAATCTCTTCTTGAAAGTCTCAAGTGATGGCGCTCCTACAACTTCCGAGGGCAAGCTGTTCCATTGGTTGATTGTTCTCACTGTCAGAAAGTTTCTCCTTGTTTCCAGGTTAAATCTCTCCTTGTTCAGTTTCCAACCATTATTCCTTGTCTGGCTGACAGGAGCTTTAGAAAATAGATTGACCCCTTCCTCCCTGTGACAGCCCCTCAGATATTGCAAGACCGCTATCATGTCTCCCCTGGTCCTTCTCTTTACTAGACTAGCCACGCCCAGTTCCTGCAACCGTTCATTTTATGTTTTAGCCTCCAGTCCCCTAATCATCCTGATTGCTCTTCTCTGTACTTTTTCCAGAGTCTCAACATCTTTTTTATAATGTGGTGACCAAAACTGGATGTAGTACTCTAGGTGTGGTCTTACTAAGGCTTTATAGAGTGGCATTAGTACTTTCCTTGATCTTGACTATACAAGTTGAAGATATGGCCACCAGTCTACAAATATTCCTTGTTCTTTATGTTCCTGATTCAAATTTAATTTCTCTTGTTTGTCTAAAATATCTGTATATTTTGCCATTTTGTATAAATCCAGATTATTGGGATAAAGCATGGCTTCCATTATGGATAACCATATTGGAATTTTCATGTAATGTTTCTTCTTAATTTTATTCCAGTTTTGTATCAAGGAATCTCTTATTAAGTATCTATGAAAGTAGGATTGTTTCTTGGTTTTTTCTTCCCATAGAAAGGCATGACATTCCTTCTGTAAGTCATGTCCCTCCAGGCTTAGTATCCTTTTGTTTTTTAAATTAACCCATTCTTTAATCCAAATTAAAGCTGCTGCCTTATGGTAAAGCTCCCAGTCTGGGAGTCCAAAGCCGCCTCTGCTTCTACTGTTACACTTTTATTTTTATTCTAGGTTTTTTCCCTGACCATATGAATTTTACCATAATTTTGTTCATCTCTGTAAAAAAAACATTCTCTAATTTTATGGGAACTGTTTGAAATAAGTATAGAAATTTAGGTAGGATAGTTAATTTGAATGCCACAATTCTCCCTAATAATGAAATTTGTAGCTTCCCCCATGATTCCAAATCTGTCTTTCTTTGTTGCAGAAGTTTCATATAATTATTTTCTTTTATTCTTTTATTCATTTTGCAGTTAGCCATATTCCTAAGTATTTAATTTTCTGTCATTTGAAGCCCCAATACTCTTTCTAATTCTTTTTCCTGCTCTTCTGTCAAATTCGTAGTTAACATTTTAGTTTATTGTCTATTAATTTTAAGGCCTGATACTTCTCCATATTTTTATAATTCTCAAATTAAAATGTTTCCTGTCTCTATAGGATCTTCAATAAAAAATACCAGGTCATCTGCAAAAGCCTGAAGTTTGTATTCCTCCTTTTTTAACTCTAGTACCTTTTATATCCACATTCTGCCTAATTCATATTAGTAGGATTTCTAGCAACAGAAGTGACAGTGCACAATCCTGCCTTAACCCTTTCATTATTTTAAAAGTCTCTGTATTTTCGCCATTTAGTAAAATACTCTCCTTTTGGGTAGAATATATATCGTCTTTATCATATTCTCAAATTTATATCCTAAATTCATATTTTTGATTTGTTGCATCATAAATTGCCAGTTTAGATTGTTTTTCTGCACATCCAGAAAAACAAGTGCCACTTGTTTTTCTGCATGTGCCTCTTAGTATTCTAAAATATCCAACACTATCCTTGTATTGTTTCTGCCTTGATGGAAGAAA
This sequence comes from Hydrophis major, assembly GCA_033807585.1. NCBI lineage: Eukaryota > Metazoa > Chordata > Lepidosauria > Squamata > Elapidae > Hydrophis > Hydrophis major. The sequence continues at coordinate 76,606,936 of CM066329.1, forward strand.
TCTGTTTTGATCCGGATGTATGTATTCATTTAATAGTCTTTTTAATCTGTCTGCTATTATAGTTGTAAATATTTTATAATCAGCGTTCAGCAGTGATATCAGCCTATAATTTTGAATTTGTCTACTGTCTGTGCCCTCTTTTGGTATTAATGAAATGTTTGCTTCTCTCCATGAATCTGGAATTTTGGCTTCCATCAATACCTCGCTGTACAGTTCTAACATTAATGGTTCTATCTGTTCACCCTTCATCTTATATATCTCCCCTGGGAGCCCATCTGGACTTGGAGTTTTATTATTTTTCTGCTTTTTGACTGCTTGTTTTAGTTCTATCCTTATTATTTCCTCAGATAAAATCTCCCTCATTTCTTCTATTATTGGTGGACTCCCTTCCTCTTTCAGGTAGTCTATTATTTTCTCTTCCTCTATTTCTTCATTTTTATACAGGCCCTCAAAATATCGATATGCAATTCTTTTTTTTCCCCTTCCACTGTATGTTGAAATTCTCCACTTTCATCCTGAAGTTGATGTATTATCCTCTTCTCTCTCTCTTTTTTTTAATCTATAGGACAATCATCTCCCAAATTTATTCACTTGCTCAATGAAGTTTTGTTTTACTGCTTTTAAATTCTTTACCATTTCTTCTTGTTCTATATATTAAGTTTGTGATAGTTAAAGTCAATTCCCCTTTAATTTTAGTATTCTGTGTTGTTTTCTGTAATTGGGTTTCTAAATTTTTAATTTCTTCTTATAATATATTCTGTTGTTTCCACTTCTCTTTATTTCTTTTTGATGTATATGACATTATAATTCCACATGAATAAGCCTTCATGGTATCCCAAAGATTTTGTATTGATGTATATTGTTTGATAGTCTCTTTAAAAAAAAAAAAGTCCAATTCTTTCATAAATTTCTGGGTAAATTCTTTATCTTTTATTATTTGTGGGTTTAAGGTCCATCTTCTTTCTGTTTTCTGTCAGTCCAAACTATTTTAAGTGGATTATGATCTGTCAGATATTTGGTAATATTTCAATCTTCTCCACCTCTTTTCCTACTTCCCCATTCATCCATGCCATATTAATCTGGGACCAAGATTGGTGTAGGTTAGAGTAGAAAGTGAATTGTTTTTTTTTAATCTAAATTCAGTTGCCTCCATATATCTATTAAATTAAATTAATTTATTATTTGTATTGTGAAATGTTTTATTTATTATGTTGGATGATAGACATGTATCTGTCCAAAACTTGTTTAAACTCAGTTACTGATGATTGATCTACTACCACCACTAGAAGTTGGTTCCAAGCTTCTGCTGTTTTTTCTGTGAGATAATACTTTCTAAGGTTACTTTTGAACTTCCCTGTCAGTTTGAGGTTATGCCGCTGTTTCCATCCATTACTTCTTGTCCTGCCTTCAGGTGCTTTGGAGAATAAGTGACCTCCTCTTCTTTGTGGCAACCCCTTAAATATTGGAAGAAAGCTATCATTACACCTGTAGTCCTTCTTTTCAGTAATCTACTAGATATTCCCAGTTCCTGCAACAGTTCTTCATATCATTTTTATCATTTACCTTAAAATGAGTCTCAATTAGGTTTTGAGATGTAGATAAGAATACTGTATTTCACAATTTTGGAAAAATGAAGGAGAAATAAATAAATAATTACATCCTTTCCTTCTTCCTCAAAGAGAATCTGACACCAGGGCAATTAAAAGACTAATCCATGCTAGTGATTTATACTGTCATCTAGCCATCCCTGTAGTAATAGATCATTAATTTTGGCAGGTTTTATATCACCATAGGGATGATCAGACAATGCTATAAATCACAAGTGTGGATATTCTTTAAGAAAGACTATTTAAGAAATAAAGTAAAGGTAAGGTCCCTCTTGAGCTAGAGCCAGGCAATAAAATGAGCACATCCATCCAATTTTATTCAAGACACTATGGAAATGGTTTACCATTGCTTTCTTATGAGACCTCTTTCTCCTCCTCCTCCTCCTCCTGGAATTCCCCATCCATATCACAGAACATGAGTAAATTAATCATCCATTTCCTACCCATTTTCAAAAATAAGCAATTCGTCAGGCTAATTTCTCATAGGAAGGCACAGATGATCGGAAAAATAATATTGGAAGCTTTGCCTGAGAAGACCAACTTCTACTAAAATTGTGCTTTATTGCCGAATGAAATAAAAGATCACTGCTTGTCAGAGGCAGCTAGTTTAAATGTGACATGCACCTGACTCTCATCAGGATATGATTTTGAATGATGAATATCAACTCTGTGCATTGCGTTCTCATGATCAAATGTATCACTTTGCATCCATGGGTGTGAATCTGGTAGAAATAATGGCACATTGTAAGGCAAGAGGTAGAGTTTTTGATTCACTTGTTCTTTGTAAAAGTTCCTAAGCAATTGCCAAAGATTTTATTTGCCTCATAGTAACTCTGCTTCCCAGCTAGCTGCATCTTCTCTTCATTTTGGATTTTAATTTTCTGTACAAGTTGTTAAGCCTGTGTTCCCCAACCAGGGTTAAGGAGACAAGCTAAACAGAATGTGCAGCATTAGTCAGATAGGCACACAGATAAATGAGTGAGCTAAGCTTGTATGTTTGTTAACATACAGTAAAAATAACAGATACGCTTGTGCTATCAAAAATATAGTTTACTCCATTTATAGCTTAGTCAAAATAACAGTCCATTAGTCATGTATCATTTAGTCAGTCCATTCAAGGATATTCAGTTAGCAAAGTCCGTGTAGAATATCCTATGTCAGTTCACTTACAAATCAGTCCTTTGTTTATCTCTCCCATTCGAGTAAAGCAGTCTTGAGTCCATGCAGTAATTAAGGATCATCAAAGCCAGAGAGAGAGCAAGCTGTTGTCTTGCTTCTTTTAAAGTGCTTTCACAACCACTCCCTTAATTACATTCCTATATTTAAAGTTGCAGACACTTTAACTTATAAACTATGATTACATATTTATTATTTTACCTAAACCAGTTAGGGTAAACAATGTTATCCCTAACATAAGTCACTAGCTCTACTCCTATCTACTAATTAAGGTTATTTCAATACAACTGAACAGCTTGCATTTTAAAGGGACAATCCTGAAATTGTATGACACTGAATCTTTCTGGTTAACTTCTAAAGATATCTCCAAGATTTAGCAACCTTCAATGTGCTCTTATTATCATTCTCAGAAATAATTTCCAGACATTAATGCACCATTAAGGTCAGTCTGGCAGTCAAAACTACCTCTGGCATTACCTTCTTTTCTTTAAACACATCAAGTATTAAATGCAAAACAACCGTTTGAATTTAGCATTTTCTCACTGCATTAAAAATGAATAGCAAATCAGTTTCAATATTCTAACTAATGCTACTAGATCACAAAACTCAGGGTAGCCATTAAATGGTAGCAAGTAGACTTTGAAAACTCTAGTGGTTTTCTGTCATCTAGTGGCCATCTGTATTTTTGTATCCCAGATCTGATAGCCCTATACCAGGGGTGTCAAACTGGCAGCCACACAGTCTACATCCATCCCAGTTCCACAGAGGAAAAAATGTCACAATATGTCATGTGACAGCAACCTGATGCCACAAATTTGATGCACATGCCCTACACAATGTTCTTCTAAATATTGATCAAGATGGCCATTTTCATTATGTCACTACTTCAATGCCAATGTATACTATAAATATTTCCTAGAAGTATCTGGCCATTTAAAAACATGAAGTGTTCACCAAGTCTACCCTTTTCTCCACTTTAATTCTGGATTGACCATGAATTAGGTAGCTGATGTCATGCTACTTCTTTTCATTACTCTTTCTCTGTGCCAGCACCTTGTTTCTACCTCCTATCTTCCCCCAACTAGTCCCAATTTCTGTCGGCACTAATTATAACAAGAAAGTAGTAAGTAAGTGACCCGTTTAGACATTCTCAATATTCTTTAGGCATTTCCTTAAATACTTTCCCTCCTATCCTGGTTTTAATCCTTCTTTAATGGATAATTTACTTCCAATGATAGAAAATCCCGTTTTAAAAAAAAGAGTTTGTCAAAATTCATATTGAATGGAAGTTTTCCCCATCTCATTTTGGACTCAATTGTATTATTTAAAGGGTGAGGTGATGGTTGGATTTACAGCTCATCGTAATCTCAAGCAGTCCACAGGCTGAACTGAAGATCCACTAGCTAATTTAGGAAGCGATTTAGAAACTAGGGTGTTTTGCTTAATCAAAAAGAAAGCAGTATTTTTAGGATATAATGTGACCTTTATTTATTTATTTTTGTCAATTGCTTACAAGATAATAGGTATAAGTAAAACATAGTTATGAATACATGGATACATATAAGAAAAAAAATAGGACAGGGACGATAGACATGGTGTGCTTATGCACGCCCCCTACAGACCTCTTAGGAAAGGGGTGAGGTCAATAGTAGACAGTCTAAGGTTAAAGTTTTTGGGGTTTGGGGAAGAAACCATAGAGTCAAGGTAGAATATTCCAGACATTGACCACTCTGTTGCTGAAATCATATTTCCTGCAATCAATTTTGGTACGATTAACATTGAGTTTGTATCTATTGTTTGTTCTTGTGTTGTTATGGTTGAAGCTGAAGTATTGACAGGTAGGACATTGTAATGTATGATTTTATATACTATACTTAGATCAGACCGAAGGTGACATAGTTGTAGGTTTTCTAGGTCTAAAATTTCAAGTCTGGTGGCATAAGGTATTCTGCAACAAGTAGAGGAGCAGAGAACTCTTCTTGTGAAATATTTCTGGACTTTCTCAACTGTGTTAATATCAGATATGAAATGTGGGTTCCAGAGTGATGAGCTGTATTCAAGTATTGGTCTAGCAAATGTTTTGTATGCTCCAGTTAGTAGTGTAATATTACCAGAGAAAAAGCTATGTAAGATTAGGTTAACAACTCTTAACGTCTTTTTGGCTATAGTTACAGTGGGCTCTAGCACTAAGGTAATTAGAGATGAGTACTCCAAGATCCTTGACAGAGTTTGTATCATCAACAAGGTCTTGACTATTCAGCCTGTATTTTATTTTCTGATATATATTTTTATGCCAAAATGCAGGACAGAGCATTTATTTGTTGAGATTTGAAGTTGCCATTTGCTTGACCATTCTGATACATAGTCAAGTATTGTCTGTGGTGTTGAATAGCTTTACATCATCAGCAAAGAGAACGCAGCTGCTCTTGATATGATCACAGAGGTAATTTATGTAGAGTATGAAAAGAGTTGGTCCTAGTACACTGCCTTGGGGGACACCACTGTTGACAGGTACAGAATTTGATAGGATGCTCCCAATTTTGACCATTTGTTGTCTGTTTGACAGGAATGCTTCTCTCCAGTTATGCAGGTGTCCAGTATACTTATACTTCCAAAACAGTATAAAACTGGTTTTGTGTCCCAATTTCATAGAAGCTTTGGCTTCAGTCTCCTTCACCCACTCAAAAAGTAAGGAAGATCTGCATGCCAGTTGGTAACCTCTATTCGATATAGTTCAAAGGTTGGTATAGTCTATAGTAGGATGTGCCAAGTAGATCTAAACCATGATCCCAATGTTCTCATTCCTCACACTTCTTCAAATGTGTCTTTCTTAGAAATTTTATTTCTTGTTTTTAGTTTTTAAAAAGGACATCAGGAACAACACTGTTTTCATATCTACATATCAGCAAGGATGGAAATGCATTTATAGCATGGATAGATTCTTTAAAAAAAAATAACACCAAGGGAGTGAAGCTTAGGAAATCCTCTTGGATTATGGACACATTGGGAAAAATTAAAAAGTTTTACGCACCTCACAAAATAATGCAGTGGTAGGAATTTTGGTGCCCAGAGGCATTTTTTGGAAATAAATGTGAAGCTAGTGGTTGCTGTTCGGTTTTGCAGCATGTTGGACCTGTATATTTCATGAGTCAAAAAGAGGGCTGTGAAAATATTTACAGACCCCTCACATCCCATACATAAACTGTTTCAACTTCTACCCTCAAAATGAGGCTATAGAGCACTGCACACTAGAACAACTAGACACAAGAACAGTTTTTTCCCAAACGCCATCACTCTGCTAAACAAATAATTCCTTCAACACTGTCCAACTATTTACAAAGTTGGACTGCATTACTATTACTATTAATCTTCTCATCACTCCTTACCACCCATCCCCTCCCGCTTGTGACCATATGACTGTAACTTTGTTGCTTGTATCCTTACAATTTATATTGACTGTTTCCTAGTATGATTTTGATTGCTTATTGTACCCTATGACTATTATTAAGTGTTGTACCTTATGATTCTTGACTCTTGATGAATGTATCTTTTCTTTTATGTACATTGAGACAAATTCCTTGTGTGTCCAATCACACTTGGTCAGTGAAGACTTCTAGTCTATTCTAAAGAATTCTATAATTGTTAACATCAGAAGTTAGAAGACACAAGGGAGTATCTTGAGCAACAGATGACAATGCTTATACTATGGTTGAAAATCGATCTTTATTGGTGTGTGGATTTTCATCCACTGATCACCCACTCCATTCAGAAAATTTCCTTTTCTTTCCCCAAATGTTATATATCTGAGCATTCTACGTCTAATAATAACATCATAGATTTGAAAATATGGTCACTGTTTAAAATGAAAATGCCCCAAAGTTTATCAATACTCAATATTCCTTTCTATAAATGTAGTTTCACAGGTTTCCCCACTTTCTAACAGTCAGCCTATTATAAAAACTACCTGCTCTGTTCTGAGATAGCTCTACAAGGATTGTAATTTTACTGTAAACTTGTTTCATTACTTTAATAAGTATATTAGTATAAGAGGTAATGATATAAAATGGATAATTAAACAGATGGTGGTATGAAAGAATAGAATTCCAAATTGCAAGTTCAATGAAGAAAAAGCAGAAACAGACTTAACAAGTATAAAACAATTTAAAGAAGTCAAATGCTAAAGAAAAAATGACCTCAGAAGGGTGCAGTAACTATGAAAAACAAAAGAGGATGAGAACAATTTGTTTAAAGTCTGCTCAAGGGTACAAAGGACAGTTGTAGAGATTGTTACAATTCATTGGAAAAGAAAGGTACTGGCAGAGCCCCTGGGAAAACAGGATTGTCACAATGATGTCCAAACCCAACATCTGCTAAAAATATGCCTTTGCTCATAGATTGACACGTCACTCTAATTATGGAGGAGTCAAATTTCATCCTGAGAGTCAACCTAAACCATCCTTCATTTGGACTCCATATTTGCTTCATAGAAGATGTTCCAGAATTTCCCTCTGGGACATGTGTTTCTTTCTTAGATGCAAACCAGGGGTGGGATTCTGCCAGTTCGGACCAGTTTGGGCAAACTGGTAGGTACAGAAGTATTTGGCCCCACCCATCCACCCTTGCACTAGTCTGTCCTGTATTTCCGGGTTTTGCAGCCCAGCTGATTCATGCAGCACAGTGGATTGCTGCACCTCAGCTGTTTTATTCAATGGGGCTGAGGCAGAAGGTAAGTTTTAGAGCTGAAAAGCGTGCATTCACCAAACCGATTGTTTCATCAGTTAAATCCCACTACTGATGCAAACCCATCGTGATATGATTTGTCACTTGTTCAAGCATATTTATCTATTTATTCAATTTACTGGCCACCCATCTTACCATATGATAACTCTGAACTGCTTACAATCATAAAAATATATCTATACATGTACAATTAAAACATATATAATTAAAGTAGCAATAGCACTTAGATTTATATACCGCTTCACAGCACTTTACAGCCCTCTCTAAGCAATTTACACAGTCAACATGTTGCCCCCAACAATCTGGGTCCTCATTTTACTGACCTCAGAAGGATGGAAGGCTGAGTCAGTGTTGAGCCTGGTGAGATTTGAACTGCCAAATGGCAGTCAGCCAGCAGTCAGCAGAAGTAGCCTGCAGTTACTGCACTCTAACCACTATGCCACTGCAGCGCATCAACATTAAAATCCAAGGAGACATTGGGGAAAGTGGGGACAGAGTCAGGGGGAGGTAGGATATGTTGTTATGCAATCAACCATCTTCACTGTGCTATTCCTCAACTGATGATCATTATCACCAGGAAACTGGAGTTAAAGCCATAACATGAAGCTGGTGTTTACTGAAATGAGTTGGCTGGAACATATACTAGTCCTCACCATATTTTAAAACTGATTCTTTAGAATAATCGTATTATAGGTGTATATGTGTTTAGGTTTATATATACACATGAGTGTGTATGTGTGTGTGTCTATATGTCTTCATGTCTACATGTCTATATGTATGTTTGTGAATTATCCAGTTTCTTTAATACAGCTTTTTTCTGCACCAAATTTTTTGTTTTCCATTTTTTATTTTTCTAGGCTGTCAGATTCCAACTTTACAACTCCCAGAGCAAATTATTTCTGCTTGCAAAATGCATAGTATTTCAGTTGCTATATTATACTATTTATACTTTATTCATGACTCTCCAAGTTCCCAGTACTCTAACTCCCCCCCAACATTGTTATAAAAATAAGAAAGGTATATCTGTATGTCATAAGAACACAGTGTTCAATTTTGATTAAATTTGGAGAGGAAGGGAAAGAAATAAGCGACTGGGCTATAAACATCCTAAACATCCAATTTTTATAGATCAGAATTTGCCTTCCAAAATGCTTTTACTCCTATGCTTTTTTTTTGTCATTTTCCTCATATAAAGTCTCCATCAGTGGCACAAATCAATCCCAGGGAGTTTAGAATTTTCCTTAATCTAATCCATTTGGAAAATAACTCACAATTTATTGAATGAAGAAGACAAAATGGATAGGTTTTCATTAGGCTAACAAACTCCTTTCTCATTTTTAGCAGCTAAAATGTGTTCTCTGTTGAAATGACATTTATTTTGCCCTTCGGTAGTGGGGATTAGATTAAAATGGAATGCACCACACCAAACACTACAACTGGTTTGCAGTTTTTTTTTCTGTATCAATATTTCAAGAAGTTCATCGACAAGCCTCTCTTAGGGTGTTTTTTTTTTTTTTTAATAGCTAGAAATAGAGCGACTGGCAGTAATACTTTGTATATCGTTACACAGAATGATGTAACAGGACGTTTCAAATGAAAAGAACAAAAAATACTACTTTAAACAGTACATTCTGGAATCGTTTTAGAAATTTTTGCACAGTTTCACTATGGCTCCGAAGCTGTTGTGGCGCAATGGTTAAAATGCAGTATTGCAGGCTAATTCTATCCACAGCCTGGAGTTCAATCCTGACTGACTCAAAGTTGGCTCAGCCTTCCACCCTTCTATGGCTACTAAAATAAAGACCCAGATTGTTAGGGGCAATATGGTGACTCTGTAAACTGCTTAGAGAGGGCTGTAAAGCACTGTGAAGTGATATATAAGTCTAAGTCCTATTGCTACAATGTACAATTTTTTTAAAATGGTTAAAGAATCCAGTGTAAGGCTTCATTCCTTAAAGATCACATTCACACAGGATAATGATAGCAATAGCAGTTGACCAACTCAGCATATTGTCTCCAACAATTTGGGTCCTCATCTTACTCACCTTGGAAGTATTGAAGTGTTCTGACCAAGGCTTCCTGAGACACCAACAAACACACATAAAATCCAAAACTCTTTTATTTTTTGTTCAATGGCTGTGGATTATTGTCATTCGCAGCCAGGAATGAGTCTTAACTAGTTACAATTAGTCCCAGGGATGTCTGCTAAAGTTCTTCAAGAAACATCAGATAAGAATGCACCTTATCTCACTTGAAGCACTGCCAATGACTAACGTCCCAATTAGTCTTTCCAAAACCAGAGAACAAATTCACCACAGAGCTTTCAGAGTCCAAACTGATCAGAGCAAATGACGTTGCTTCCTGCAAAGGATTCCTACCTTTGCACTTCCTTTATACCTTATGGGGGGGGGCAATCATCTCCAAGCCTTACTCCCAAGTCATCCCTCTTGTCTTAGCTGCTTCTGGCAGCTCTGCACACGCACACACAGTAGGAACAGGCTCCCCTTGTTCCTCTGCCTCACTGCTGACAGATTCTGGAGGCTCCGATTCAGCACATAATTCCCAGATGGTCCTAGCCACATTTCTGTATCAGATGCAGGACCCTCATCCAAGACCTCCCCAGACTCCCAGACTGGTCCCTGTTCTTCCCCACTGTCTGATTCTGCTGCCATCTGCACAGGCTACCAGCAAACCACAACATGAAGACTGAGTCAACCTTGAATCTGGTGAGATTTAAACTGCCAAACAGCAGGCAATCAGCAGAAGTAGCTTGCAGTACTGCATTCTAACTACTGTGCCACTGTGGCTCATGATGATAGTTTTATCCATATTTTAAAAAAATTTGTAGACAGATAAACATTGAAAAGGAGAATAAAGAGGCTATAGCAATTCCCGATGCACCGATTAGGCAAATGAAAAATTAGATTATGACGACCCTTTAAAATTAACAAGCTACTTTAAAGATTTTAAAGAATGGCCAAATAGATCATAAATTTTGAGAAGGTAATGCCAAGGGGGAAATTATATGAAAAGATACCTAAACTTCAAGCTCAACTCCAAATGACTGCATAAATCATTAGTTTTCTTGGCAGTTTTATGGAACTTGACTTTTTTTCTAGGAAGCATTTTATCTTCCTGGTCTAGTCTAAAATCCCAGAATTTCCAGGTCCTCCCTCTTCCCAATACTGTCCAACCTGCTTAACTCCCAATATCAGCCAGTCTAGCTAAATGCTACCATCTACTAAAGCTGAGTGACAAGACTGGGAATGAGATGGATTAGAAGGAAAGGGCATGGAGAAGGATGGAAGGTGTTATTAGTATCTTTGATACCTTCAGGTGAGATGAAGTGCACAAACCTGGATGACTACTAAATGGCAACAAAGTGATACCAAAAAGTTGGGTTTTTTTCCCCACCACTACCTATTCTGGATTTTTGCAGCCAAAATCTGGCAGTCTTAAACTTTAGGTGGATTTTCAACTATCCTTAATTGGCAGAGGGGGGAAAAATCCTATTGACGTCCTATCTTTCAAACTCTCTGTGTCTTCTATTTTTAATTTAAAAAATAAAATTAATGAGTTATTTTACTTGAACAATATGTATCACGTATAACAACTCTGGAATCGCTACAGTCCTATTCACACATGTGTAGGAGGAATTCTCACTGAATCAGCCCTGCATATCGTTTTAAAATCTGGACTGAAACCAGTGTTATGAATGGGAGGTAAGTTGAAGATCATACCAATTTTAGGGGATGAAATGTTTGATTGATGAAATCTCAGATCAGTATATTCATGCTATAGGGCAATGTGACTCAAGTATTTATTTCAAATATTCTGTTATGAATGGATTGAGAATAGAGTTGTCCTTTCGCCAATGGGAGAAGATTGAGATCAATCATTTTCTCATATTTGTTCTTTCTCTGGGAGATCCACATGCATTGTTCATATTTCTCCTATACTACAGAATAAATTTTAGGAAGCACTATAAGATTCGGGGGGAAATAAAGCTGTGAAATGTTTTACTCACCCCATATGAGTGGAAACTCATCAAGGAGAGAAGCAACTTAGAACTCAGGAGAAATTTCCTGACAGTTAGAACAATTAATCAGTGGAACAACTTGCCTCCAGAAGTTGTGAATGCTCCAACACTGGAAGTTTTTAAGAAGAGACTGGACAACCATTTGTCTGGAATGGTAAAGTGTTTCCTGCCTGAGTAGGGGTTGGACTAGAAGACCTCCTAGGTCCCTTCCACCTCTGTTATTCTATTCTATTCATATCCTCCTGATGAAGTATATGGATCCACATCAAGATGAATCCACTTCCAAACATCAATCTAAGTCTGGAATATTTTCTGGAAATCAGGTTTTTAATAAAATAATGACATCATTCAGTTACTAGTTCTGAAGTCAATATTTTAAGAGAAGTAACATATGTCCTAAGACATTGGTAGAAAAAAAAAGTTTCAAAAAAAAAAAGTCTAAATTTCTTCTTTCTTTAAATAGTGTAAATTGTTCAGCCAATATGAATAAGCCATTGATAACATGGACTTATCCCAAATCCTTCTGTTAGAGGCTCTTTCTTTTTGAATCTATGCTCAGATATGGCATTATTTCTAGAAACCGGGTGTTCACTTCAAAACAGCTGCAAGTATACTAACCCCCCAAAAACCTGTGTTTTCTTATGTCATGTCTTCTCAAGTTTCTTCTGCATTGAAAAGCTATAAGCCTTAACCCTGTGATGCAGAAGATATCCAACCCCAGGCATCCTCGAAACTGAAAGATTGGATTAGACTGCTTGCCTGCATGCATTGTGATCCACAAGTTTGTTTTGGTTTTTTTCTTCTATCAGTATAATTGACATTTATCCTATCCCACCTAATTTGTAGGAATAACCTGTAACCCCATTCAGATTTCTATTAAAGATGTCTTATGGGTTGATGTGCTTGCATTTATAATGAATCCTTTGCTTGTCACAAGTGAATGTTTGTGAGGTGCTGGCTACAGGTTTTATGAGACACCTGACTATTTGTTTGCTGTTTTAATCAAGTTCACTTATGATAGGATTTTGGTTCCATTCAGGTACAGCTATCATAAATAACAAGAAAAGTAGTCAGAGGATCTGTGGGGGGTTTTCTTCCTTCTGAAGTTATACATTTTGAAGTATTATCTCTGAACATTCTTAAGAGGTGCTGCACACAAAATCATCCATGCTTTTCTGCAATGAGGCAGCCAGCATCCCAATGTGTTGGACTTCAATTTGCATCATTATGTTTGAAGCTAATTTGTAGAGACACAATTCTCCACATTTCCATTAAACATATTCTATTCAGATTAGTATATTACTTGAGGGGTCCTTGGTGATCTCTGAGCTTGCTTGTTTTCTTGCAAACATTTCATTACCCTAACTAAATACCATCATCAGTGCATATTACTTATGATCTGGTTCAATAAAATGTTGTGACAGTATCTGAATATTCCACTGCTCCTTAATGGTCCAGGGTGGACATTTCATGGTTCACCAGTGGGAGATCATTTCCTGTTCATTCAGTTAGTTGTTGTTGTTGTTGTAGTAGTAGTAGTTTTTGAAAATTTTATTTGGGTTTTCACAAAAAAAAAAACATAATACAAATAAAACATCTTTTTTTGAAAATAGCATGGTCCTAGGTTATCACTTCTTCATACAGACACAAACTCAATTTCATATTCATTTTTGTGTTCTATTCCATATCTTATTACTATTTTGCATTTTCTACATAGGTTTTCCCCTCTTTTAATTTTCTCAACTTTATTTTGATTATCTCATCTCAATTCAAATCATTATATTTATACTTTTGTCTGTCCTATTTCAATTTCATATTATCTTTTCTCATTAAACAAATTTTCCCCCTGTAGTTACTAATTGGAGTATGAGACCTTTATACCTTTTAATTTTGTCCATTCAACTCTTATTTAAGCTTCAATGTATACTTTTAAAATTATAACATTCAATATAATACATAACTTCCAATCGAATTCTGCTTGGTACATTCTTAAAATACACATTATATTCTTTAAAAAAAGATTATATATATATGTAAATAAAACACTCATTCCATCCCAATTCAATTCTATCATTAATATTCATTAAAATCTTAACATCTTTAACATTTCTTTTCAATTAAATATCATACTTCCTTGGGAACACTTATAAACTTTCCATAATTAATTCTTTTTTTTTTCCATATTTTTCTTCACTTATATTTTATAAATCATTAAAAATAATTAAAATATTCCCATCCTTTCCTAATTTAATTTTCTCATTCACTTTATTTCATTTATTTATTAACAAACATTCCACTAGATTATGATAAATATTTTATCCATCATTTTAATCATATTTTCTAAAATTATTTCTATTTGTAATATAACAATACTATCTTATGTACCTTTGCAAAATCCCTTTTACAATTAAGTTTTCACCCATTATCACTAAACAAACTTATGGTTACAATACTTATACCTTTTCCCTGTTTCTCTATATCTTGTTTCTGTCCTTTATAACTTTTTTTCCTTTCCTTCTTCCCCCTCTTCTTCTCCCTCCCCTTTTTACCCCCTTGTCTCTCTGCTCCTAATTCTCTCTTCTGTAATCCCCTCTTCTGTTGCTTTCTAATATTATACTTATTTTTCAAACTATTCTTCTTTTTTTCAGTTGTTCTTTCAAATCTTAAACTTTTCATTCTCTTTCCCCCGTTTCCTTTTTTCCCCCCACATAAAATTACTTGATCATTAAAGATGGCTTCTTCTTTGTCCCAATCTTCTTGATCTGCAAGCGTTTCTTGCTGTTTCTCATAATTCCAAATCTCCATTTCTAAAAACTGAAATACGAAGCCAAAAGAACCTCTCCCTTCTTGTGCATCTTCTTTGTACTTTTTTTTTTAAACAAATTTTATTAATTTTACAAAAAAAACAATACACAATAACAACTTGAAAAAACTTTTCTAAAAAAAAAATAATAATAATTAAAGAAGAAAGCCAATAGAACATATAAAATAACTCCAAATTGTAATATCAATATTTACATTATCTATTTAACTTCATATCTTATCCAAACTTCTCCTTTTATCCAAATTATATTTCTTGCTTATTAACATTTTATTGCCTTTCATAAACATACAAAACACAAAACATAAACAAAACTAAAACATCTTTTCTGAAGGCTGCCTGATCCCAGGTTGAAACTCTTCACACAGACACAAATTCAAACATCATATTCACTTTATATATCCTTCCATATCTTATTATCATTTTCTTTTTTATATATATAAACCAATTTTGTCAATTTTACAAAAACAGTGCATAAACAATCAAGGCATAACAGCTTATAAATTCTTTCCTAAAAAAATAATAATAATTAAAGAACAAACCAATAGAACATAATGATTCCAAATTATAATATCAATATTTACTTTATCTATTTAACTTCATATCTTATTCCAGCTTCTCCTTTTCATCCAAATTATTTCTTATTGATTAAAATGTTATTGCCTTTTATCAATATACAAAAAAAAAAAAAATAACAAAACCTTTATATATCCTTCCATATCTTATTTCCATTTTCAATAACATTCTTTGTCTGTTCTATTTCCAACTATCCATTCATCTTTTTTCTTTTACTATACTTCTCCTATACACTAACTGGAGTTTTGACACCTTTAACTCATTACCCTACCTTAAAAGTACTTCATATAACAATTTTTCTTGGGGTTCTGTTTAAAAGATTCTAAAATTACACAATCAATTTTATACTCTAAATACACATATAAAAAACACAATCTTATGTACCCTCCAGAATCCCTCTTTTATCCTAAGTTAAATTCACCCATTGTCTCTGAATAAACTTTTTTTCTTTAGATCTTGCTTCCCCTCATTGAGGCTTCTCCTCCCCCCCTTTCTCTCTTGCTTATTCTTCTCCTTGCCCTTTTTACCCCTTTGTCTTTCCTCCTCCCTTTTCTTACTCCCTTTCCTTTGCTTTCTAACCTTGCCTCCACCTTTCCGCTCATTTTTCTCTTCTTTGGTTGTTTTTATAATTCTTAAAATCCCCTTTTTCTTATCCTTTTTCTCCTCCTCCCCGAAAAGAACCCATTGTTCATCAAAGATGGCTTCTTCTTCTTCTTTGTCCCAGTCCTTCTGCTGCGTAGTCAACTTTTCATAAGTACATAACGCCATTTCTAAGAATTGAAACAAACTGCCCAAAGTATCTTCCTTTTTATATTTTTGATATTCAGTCTTTAGTTCATCCACAAACGATGCCATCATGAAAAAAGAAACTTTTCCCAAAACAACCACAAATATTTTTAATCAAGAATAATTCAAAAAAAAAATTCCAAAAATTAATATTTTTCTTCCTTCTTCTCTTTCTCTTTCTGGGGTTAATGTTTAATCAAAGAGGTCCAATTACCATATACCTTTCTTTGGGATTCTAGGCAATCTCCTCCTTTTTCAGCTTCTGCTCCAATTTTTTTTTCCTCTCCCTTCCCACTTGCAATATCAATTTTAAATAATCAGAAATCCATACCTCCAACAAGGGTTTTCCAATTTCTTAAGTTTTTCAATGTCCAAAAACCCTTTTGTCCCTTAGCTTCAACTCTCAAAACAATTCACTTTCAATGTCCAATATATCCAAACATATCTGCTGTTTCCATGGGGTGGGAGAGTGAAGAAAAAAAAAAAAGTTCCCTTTAACAGCTTCTCCGCCGCTTTCGATCTTCTTAGGGATACAATGTATCCTCCAGCAATTCAGACAGCTCAGTTCCAACCAATTTGAAAGATGTTACTTGACCCGGCTCAGACAGCACTTTCACTCTTCTTACTTCCTCCAGCGCAATCTTACCCGGTTGCTGGCTTCTTCGTGGCGGCCATTGCTGACCGCCGCTCCACTGCCTTGGGAAAAAGGGTTTTTTCCGGAGAGGGAGGGGGTCTGCGACACCCCCAACCCCCTGTCTGACTCCCCTCTCTCTTCAGCTGTCCCTACAGGGCAGCCATATCCCCCTGACCCATCTGGATCGGGGGTACCTCGGCGGCTAGCACAGCAGGAATCGCGAGCTGTCGCGAATTCCTGCTGCCCCGAAGCCAAGCGAAACCGGAAACCCAGTGCATCTTCTTTGTACTTTTTAAGTTCCATTTTCAGTTCTTCTAAAAGTGATGCCATTTTAAACACTGTTAAACAACCACCCGATTGATTGTAGTTATTTAAATGCAATAACCAAAAATCCAAAGATCACCAAGTGATCCAAATATTCCAAAGCTGTTTCTTCTTGCTTATTTTTTCCACTTTCTCTTCCTGGGGTTCTATTATTTTGTTGCCAAGTTTCAGTTATGATGTATCTTTTAGAAATCTTGTTGAGGTTTCACTGTAAATTCCTTTTAGTTCCAGACAGTCTCCTCCATTTTTCCAGATCCTGCCTTCCTTTCTTGCTTTTAAAAGCTTTTAAGTATTCAGAAATCTTTATTATGCCTTTGACATTTTATTTTCAGCTTAAATGCCTATTGATGTCAAAGTGGTTTTTTTTTTTTTCAATTTCTTGCTTAAGTCTCTTAGCTGTCAGTATAGGGAAGGGAAGAAAGAAAAACCCAAATCCTTTCCCTTCCCTCTTTCCTTTGCTGCTTCAAAATCTTATTTGGGAACAATGTTATTTTTTTATATAGTTTAAATTCCAGGGTACCTTACATTGTTGCTTTTGCAGTTTAACCTGGTCAGCCAAAACTTTCTCTTCTTATCTTCCTCCTGCACATTCTTTTCCAGTTGAGTTCTTCTTTGAGGTGGCCATTTCTGACCATCGCTGCAACCGCCTTCAGGAAAGGGAGTAATGGTCAGCTGAGGAGAAGAGATGCAGCTCTCCTCAACCCTGCTGGCAGTCTCCCCACTCTTCACTATCTCTATGGAGTGGCTTAGCCCCGAAACCAGCCGGCTCGAGGTGCTCCGGCAGTGAGCATGGATCGAAATCGTGCATGATCACAGTTTTGGTCTGTCAGTGAAGGAACTCAAACCGGAAGTCTCCTTCATTCAGTTAGTTTTGAGAGCTCTCCCTGTGTGATTTCTTTCCAATTATCAAGAGGAAGGAGATGGTTTTGTGTATGTGTGTAGGAGAGAAACAGGGGAGGGGGGTGAGGCGGGGCCTAGCTTGGAATGTAGAGCAAATACACTGGAGTTGTCCACTTAATCAATAAATAATAAAAATAATAAAAACTAAAGCTATTTGTTTACTTTTCCTTATGAAATATTGTACAGACATTAGGTACCTACAACTATTCATCATATGTATTATTCTCCAGTCCCTGAATTATCTTGGTTGCTTTTCTCTGCACTCTTTCTAGAATCTCAACATCTTTTTTATAGTGTGGTGACCAAAACTGGATTCTCTGGAATTTGTTGAAACAAGCTGCTATTGTGAACTGAATCACTAATATGGCTTTAAAAGCAGCCATGTCCTTTTTTCAGGCTCACACAGAACCCAACCAAAAAAAACCCCACATTTTATTCTATCATAATAAATGAATAGCAGAGATATGTTTTTCATACCTCTGCATGGTTCACATCCCTTCTTCTAAATAAGTTTGAAAATAATAATACATAAACAAAACTCCCATAAAGATAAGTATAATAAAAAAGACATTCACAATGAAGAAAAAAAAACCTAATGGTTTCTCTCAAAATCAAATCAAATACTCCTACTTAGCTGAATTGAGGAATAATATCCCCATTGTACCCTCTTGGCTTTTTAGGTATTTAGCTCAGCAGGCAGAGATTCATCTATAATCTAGTTATATATCAAAATTAGTTATTTGTACCTATTTAAAGAAAGAAGGTTGACTTTTGAAAAAAATTCCTGGTTTGGTTTTACATAAAGTAGGGCAACCTAACTGAACTTGATGCCCTTCAGCAGTTTTAACTCCCATTGTTCCCATTTAACATAAGATTGCACCACGATGGGGTTCCAATCTTGATATATAAACCAGTGAACTCTTGACCTATTTCAGCAAATTCTTCCTATTCTTCCCAAATGTAATATAGGCTTATGCTATACGCATGACTCTCGGGAGAGCTTTGGTGAAGCCTCTTCCTCCTCTTGCTGCTGCATTTCATCTGACCTGCAGAACTTCCTTCCACTTTGCTGGGGGGGGAGGGACAAAAGAAGCAGCAGAATATGAGGAAAAGGGCACCCCTACTCACCATTCCAATGGATTTTTCCTTCCAAGGAGGAGGAGGCTCATCCATCACTGGCAACCCTAGCAGCAGTAGCAACTCTCCCTTGTCCTTCCTTTTTCCATATAAAATATAGATTTCCACCATTTCATGACCCTCAGGAGATCCTGGTGAAGCCCCCTCCTTAGCTGACCATGGAACTGATGCTCGGTTGTGAGAACATGGTTCAAAGATAGCAGAGATGGGGTAAACTTCATCCCACTTCTCATCCTAGCCTGTCCCCAAGGGGCCCTTCGCTCCAGGGAAGAAGAGGGCTAGCCCATCAACGACTGGCACCCCCAAGTCAGTTTTACCTTGACAGAGGCATCCAAGTGGCTCCTTTGTTCTTCCCTCACTGACTACCACCATTAAGGGATTTCAGATTTTGGCCTCAATTCCAAAGCAGCCAATGGTTGCTCACCTGTGAGGCCTTGCTACCAACCAGTTAGGCACAGAGGTCAGAGGGAGGTGAGAAAGAGGATAGAGTTATACAACTTATGGATTCCTGGGAAATGTAGTTGGAAGGTGTGATGGCACTGAAGCATCCAAAAATTTGCCAAATTTCAGTCCCACAGGAGTCATGGGTCCTGGAATTTTGGGCATATTCTACAAATTAGCCTACTACATGTTGATTCAAAATTGTATTGGTTCGTATATGGCCCTGTGATGCACCATTCCATCCAACTGAAGATTACAACATATCAGACATGTGGATAGTATACTACAGATTCATATATGCATCCATGTACACGTACATATCTCTGAAACTACTGCAGGCTAATTCTCTTGGCAATCCATCCACATTAATGCCTCCATGGAAAAAAGATGACAATTTTTTTAAAAAATGTATTATTTAATCAGCTTGCCTTCCTGCTGATATCAGCTGAACTGAAGCCAGTTTAAGGAATAACTGTCTGGTTTTCAAGATTTGACAATTATGCTGACCAGGCCCTCTGTCTTGATAGAAGTTACCATGACCTCTAGTTAGTAGATTTCCCTGTTTCTTTATCCTTCCTACCCCCATTTGGGAAAACAAGTTCCAATTGCCTTCTTTTTTCATGAGCAAAGAGCAGCCAGCAATCACAGAAGCATTCAATTGGAAAGTGACTTGGAGGTCATCCAATCCAACCTCTTGCTCAGTGTAAGAGTTGCTTATTCACAAGGAGATTTTCACAAGTCAATTCCAGTTTTTACTGGGGTTTTTTTTTTCTTCTTAAGTTAGAAAAGAAATCCTGGCAAATTCTTGCAAATTTTCTCCTGAACAGTCCAACAGATTGAATGTAATCCCAGTCTCCCAGTCCCATTTGTATGTTCCTTTAAGAAAGCTTCAACAAGCTCAAGAATCTTGGACAGATTCCAAGAACATGGGGAAGGGAATCTTCTTTGGAAAAGAGGGAGGGGGTTGAAAGCACAGGTTCCCCCACCATCTCCTCAATCGTTCTTATAATTGTCAATAAGAATTGTTTGGGAATTGCTTGCCCTGAATTTCAGCCCCTTGAAGATCATTCTATAAATGACCCTATTCTACATTGATTCAAAGTAGTGCCTTATGATGCACTAATTGCAAAGGAAGGGCCATGGAGAACAAGGATCTGTACAGTCAGGAGACAAATGTTAGCACAATGAAGCAAATGCCTTGCCTTTAATGAGATGCTGCATAGCGGAAGTCTAAGCTACACCAGTCCTGCCAGCCTAAGTTGAAAAACAGTGTTTTTGATATGGATCCAGAAAAAAGGTGGAATGCAGGGTGGAAGTTGTTTGCACAGTGGGCTACACCTAGGTTGAAGATGACTTCAAGACTTCCGTTAAGGGTGTTTTCCTTCCATTGAGAGCAGCAAGTTATGCAGGAATCTCTGTACAGGAATCTAATAGGCCTTAGTATATCAACTAAATGTGTAAAGAACCAGGATTTTTTTAAAAAAATCTGGAGTTAAATAGTCCTCATATAGCTTTAGGCCTGTACCCACTGTACCATCCCCTGTACAAGCAATTTTGAGACAATTTCTTGTCAATGCATTTCTTGTAAAATAATACAAAAAAAAAAACCTGCCTTTTTTTTTCATCTGATTAATATATACTAGCAAAGAATTACTGGCAAAGACTGAATCTAGTTTCCAAAAGAAGCTATAAATTGTATCATGGTTTTCATACCACACTATCATATTTCGATTGCTCCCAGAATTGCATATGGTAATATCAGAGTGTGAGTTTTCATATTCCAAGGCATTTTAATAATATAACACAATTTTCAACCAATTTTTTTTTCCTACAATGCATGTCTTCTGTAACACTGGTTAGAGTATCAAGGCTGGAGAGCGGGCGCAGTAACGGAGACGAGGCATCGAATAGTGACTTCAACTCTTTATTGTGACTTCAGGAAAACAGAGCAAAGAGCCTGACAGCAGCAGCTCCTTTTATAGAGCTAGCTGCTGTCATAGCGTCCAATGGTTTAATTTTGGTGCGTTTGGAGCATCCAATCGTGGCAGCCCGCTAACTAGCCAATCAGATTAGTCCGGAATGACCAATCACGACTCGCTGTTCACGGACCAATCAATATGCAGGATTACGAGCCTGCTGTGTAAAGGGCCAGTCAGGTTTGCAGGCTTATGAGCCTGCTAATTCGGAACAAAGGCACCTGGTCATTTGGGAGTTGTTATTTGTGGAATCAAGGTAGATATCAAAGGACCCAAGGAGGCACATATCTTTATCTCCCCCATGAGGTCATCTCACATAGCTCATTTCACCTCTTCACCAAGAATTATAATCCTCGGTAGACAATCTTTTTACTTTGTAAAAGCTCCTTGGATACTTGTAGAATGCTTGCAAGGGATGTTCACTTGAATAAAAAAGATTTCCTGAATTGATGGGAGCCTGGGGAAGATATTTTTCATGATCTACAGGATGTTTCTCACAGCAGTAAGGTACATAAGCCAAACATAAATCTGTTTACAAATCTTGTGATCCATATATGTGATGTCCTCTAAGCTGAATTGCATTGCTTGATTGAAGAATTATCACATCCCTTTTTTTCCACTCAGAGTGGGTTTTGTTCCTCTCCTCCCCCCCCCCAACTTCTGATGTTCTCATTTTCACCTTTTTTTATATCCCATTTGGAAACTGATGATCTGTATCATCAGTCTGGAGCAATCCAGACCTGTGCTCAATCCTCACTAAAGGATGTGGATTTGATGCAGGACTGAATGAGCTCTGTTCCTCTGGGAAGCCTCTTCCTGATGAGGCAAAGTAAACTGACGGAGGCAGCAAGGTTCATTCACAAATGCTTTGTCCGTTCTCTTTCAGCCTCAATAGTCATCGGGAAATGGTGGTGTGAGATGGAGCCCTGCCTAGAGGGTGAGGAATGCAAGACATTACCTGACAATTCAGGATGGATGTGTGCAACTGGCAATAAAGTCAAGACCACCAGAGTAAGTTGATGCTTTCCTTATCACTGGATGTTAAAATATTGTAGGTTCACGTAGTAAAATACCTTTTTTTTTCTTTAACAATCCTGAAAACCCTTGCATTGGGGTGGAGTTGGGGGTGACTGAATGGAGATGAGCATTTACTAGCCAGATGCTCTTCCTGACATTTACACAGAATTCACAGTAGATATTTTTTCTTTGAGCCCAGAGAGAGAAATGTCTGCCACTACCTAGGATCAAGTTCACAGCCTCCTAATTGTGAGGTCACCACACCATTCTCGTAGCAAAGTATGGTAGATCACAACCTACTTCTTGGTAAGCTAGAAAAAAGTGGGATAGATAGCATCACCATCAGAATGGATTTGTAACTGGCTGAAAAACTGTACTCAATGAGTACTGTAGTCCTTAATGGCACTATACCTACATGGAGGGAAATAAGCAGTGGGGTACCACAGGGTTCTGTGTTAGGGCCAATACTCTTCAATGTCTTCATAAATGACCTTTATGAGGGTCTAGAAGGGGAACTTACCAATTTTGCAGATGATACTAAACTGGAAGGAATAGCCAATACCCTAGATGAAAGGCTCAAGATCCAGATGGATCTTGACAGACTTGAACACTGGGCTTATCTAACACAATGAAAATCAATGTAGAGAAAAGTAAAATCTTACACTTAGGCAAGAAAAAACAAAAGCACACTGGGTGAAATCAGGTTTAATAACAGCAACTGTAAGAGGGATCTTGGAGACTTAATGGACAACCAATCAAATATGAGCCAATAGTGTGCAGCAGCAGCCAAAAAAACCAATGCAATCCTAAATTGTATTAACTAAGTTGCATTACTCAAGATCAAGTGAGGTACTAATACCACTCTCTAAAGCCTTAGTAAGACCACACCTAGAATCCTGCATCCAGTTTTGGTCACCACACTATAAAAAAGATGTTGAGACTCTAGAAAGAGTGCAGAGAAGAGCAACCAGGATATTAGGAGACTGGAAGTTAAAACATGATGAACAGTTGCAGAAACTGGGCATGGCTAGTCTAGTGAAGAGAAGAACCAGGGGAGACATGATAGCAATCTTCCAATCTATCAGAAATGGTGTATGGTCTCCTGCTTGGGTGGGGGGTTGGACTAAATGACCTACAAGGTCCCTTCCAACTCTGTTAATCTTTTAATATGGTTGCAATAATGTTGGTGCAAAATAGGAATGGCTGCCTCGTGTTGCTTCTTTCCCTACTTTTTTATGAGAGGATTTTCTTTTCTGGCTTTCTCAGATGTTCCATGCTTAGTCAGGGACAGAAATCAGGACTATGAGAACATGTTGGGCAGCTTTTACTACAAACATCATGGATTTGGGTACAACATGATTTTGGGTAAGATCCAAAGTGTCCTGATTTGGAACACTTTCAGAAATGGCATTAAAACACTTATTATTCTCTATTTTCTAAAGAAGAAGAAAAAGAATAATTCATTGGTTCCCTTTGCATGGTAGGATCTATAGAGTTATCCTCTCATAGGACTCTAATTTGTCCTGTTTGCCAACTGTTTATCAATGGCTCAGACATGCTGAAGCCAAAGCCCAATTTTCACAGTGCAACTCTAAGGCTTTATCTTAGAATTGTGAAGTGGGAAAGACAGTTAATTATTATCAGTTTTCATGATACAGCATTAGTCATTTGGGTTGTTTGGAGTGAAAAATGATACTCCTCCGAGTTAGACACCACAGTAAGAGTTATGGTTCGCTAATTCTTTTGACATGTTAATCCATTCTTGACCCAGTTAACCAAGATATGAGAGCAAGTCCATCTTTCCATGTGTTTACGTGCTAGTGTACCTTCTGATTTGTTCAGAAAATTTCAGCAAGCATTCTGAACTATAGGTGTCTCAATAAAATGAGAAATGTATGAATGTAAAAATGTGATTGATTATGTCTTTAAACTATGGTCTTTTTCCTCATGTCACAAGTTTTGAGTCTCAGTTAGAATCTCTAGATTAGACTCAGTAAGCTATATATTTTCCTTCCTTTTTTAAAGTAGTCCATCTAACATAGACTTTCTTCACCTTCTTTCCAATGCAAATCACTATTTAAGAGTGAAGAATCATATAGCTTTAATTTAGAGGACAGATTGTAGCTCTTCAGGAGAACATTTTTCATGTACATTTTCAGTCCATCCGTGTTGCATACAGTAATCTACATGTAAGGTTCCCTTCATTCACTTTGCATATTTTTTGCTTCTCACTAGCTATAGATTAATACCTAACATCTCAATTTCTTTTTTAGGCATTTGGAAGCTTTGTTAATATTCAAATATATGGCTTATTCTACTGTGTATGGATTATTGGATTTCATTTCAATTAAATTCCCGAGATACCTTCCTAAATGTTTCAAAATAGAGTAACATTTCTACCCCACCAAGTCTTGTATTTTTCTTTCTTTTAATCTTTCTTGGAAGAACTTTGTTTTCATAACTTTGTTTAAAGTATTCTATGAATTTCAATGTTTTGACTGACTGCTTGAATATATTGCAGAAAGTGCAGCCATTTGTGAGGATAATTTAATGGGGTTAACTTAAGGAGGAAATCACTCAGCCAGGGACATATAAAGATTGAGTCAACACAACAGGTGTCTTTAGAAAGACATGCAATAGATATATTCAGAAATAATTGGACCCTCAGGTGGCATTGAGTATTATGATGAGGGATTGTACTTCCCGGTATGGACAGGACTAGAGAATACAAGTGTAAGGACCTGTCCTAGCTGGTCCTTCAGGAAAGCATAATTCTTGACTCCATTGTAATTGAATCAAAAAGAAATTTTATTGAGAGAAAGTGATTACATTAAAGTCAGGTGGAATCTGAAGATCCTGTGCAAAGCACAAAGCAATTCTGCTGTTTTCCCACACCCAACCCCAGTGACCAGTCCACTAGCAGCCAATGCGATGCCACAAGGCTTTTTTGAGAATGCTGAGGTGCAAGGCAGATAACAGTTCATTCTCGAGGCACAGCAACCTTGAAACCAAGCTGGAACCGGATGGGAGGGAGTCTGCTCCATCTCAAAGACAACCCACCTCCCTAATTCTGAAGCCGTTACAGCAAAAGCAAAAGGATGTGAAAAACGCCAGCAGGCATTCCTCCCTACCCTCCAACAGAATGGCAGACACAATGGTGGACCTGACAACAAATGAGTAGCATCAGGGAAATTGGTGAAGCACTATATTTAATTTAATTTATATTTAAATTTGGTACAAGTAGTTAAATATAGCTATTACAGTTAGTCTTCAGTCATATATTTAATAATTTCTGTTTGGTCACCTTATAAACTCTTTTATAAAAAACAACAGGTTTCTCAATGGCCATTTGTTGATTCCATAGGGAAGGAGAGTAAACTTTCCTTTCAGCACCTCAATTTTGCCACTTGAAATCCTCCTCTGGAAACAAAGTATTTTTCAAAAAGTCATAGTTCTCAGGATTAAACGCCTCTTAAAGTCCTGGATCAGCTAAAAAACTTTCTCTTGTAAACTTTCTCCCCTCTTCCTCCTGCTCAGTCTTACCCAGCTGCCGGCTTCTTTGTGGCGGCCATTGCAGACGCCGCTCGACCGCCTTGAGAAAAGGGGGTTTTGCCGGCTGGGGAGGGGGTCTGCAACACCCCCAAACCCCTCCCCCCAAACCCCTCTCCCCCAAACCCCTCCTCCTCTCACCAGCTCCCCCCTATCTTCAGCTGCCTCTGCAAGGCAGCCTTAGCCTCCAAACCCGTCCAGATCAGAGGCACCAAAACGGCTCGTGCGGCAGGGATCGTGTAGGATCGCGAAACCCTGCCGCTGGCGAAGCCGACAAACCGGAAGTTTCCCGGTCACCTTATAAACTCAATTCCCCTTTGGGACTTGAGAACTCTTGCAGAAGCCACAACCAGCCCTGGGGCCTCAAATTGTGCCCCTTTACATTGACTGGATTACTTTACTTATTTCTTTTATTGAAGATGATTTACTGAACGACTGTTCTAGGCTTTCTTTAGGAAGAAGAGCAAAATAAAAATGTGTATTACCTGCATGCAGTTTGGGTCAGAAACCATAAGAAGTGGTTTTAAAAAACCTGGCAAATTGCATCCTGAAAGTCTCCATTCAACTAGACAGCATCAAGGAAGCAAGAACTACCTTGATTTAATGCTAGTCTCATTATAAATGCAAAGTCTTAGAAAGGGCAAGAGGAATTTCCAACCCTCATGAGTTCGTTCAGGCAATACCCCTGAATGATTTGAAATGCTTCTTCCCAGGTTCCTTGCTACCTGGACTGAGTTGCTGCTTAAGATATAACCTGCAGTCTCTTCATTGTTTATGTCCTCTCTCCCATTACTTTTCCAGCCTCTGTATAATTTCTCAGTGGGGCATGGTACTCATTGTTAAAGCATGCAATTGCAATTTTAATTTGGAGGTTCTTTCATTAGAAGAAAAGAAAAATCATGTCAGATTGCCCCTACATCCTGCTTTGCATATGTGCACCTTCATTTATTTAAAACAAGGAAGTGCAACCTGCAACCCTTACCCTAGAGTCCTTTCAAATGTTGCTCCCGAATTATACTTTTTAATGTGACAGAAGGGAGAAAATATTGAATATCTGGGAAGCTGATTACACTACTTCTCTTTAATCAATTTCATTTAATTACATTATCATTCAATCAAATGTCATTTATGATCTGTTCTCAGCCACTTCTTTTCCCAAATTGTGCATGCTACCTGGGAATAAAGTCTTCTGCATTCTTCTCAAAGGCCAAGGGTAGCCCTCACTTCAAAAAAAGTTGCAATGAATAAAAATGGGGTTCACATATCCGTTTTCCTCCTCACCATTGAAGTTCTTGAAAAACTGAAATGATGCCTTTAGAGTGGCTTGGTGTCCTGTAAATCCCTGAGGAAACATTTAATGCTTTCCCTTCTCTAGTCTTTTTCAACTTCCTTCTTGAAAACATCCTCAATTATTCCATAATGAAAATGAAACTTTCTTTTAGTAGCTGCTAGCTTATTTACTAATCTTTGATATCCCTGGGCCTCGTGGGTCAAGCTAAAACACTCCCCTTCATTTACTGAAATTAAAAAAAAAAAATCAGAAATTATCAAAGAAAACATTCTGGTCAACAGAAACCATATTCCAGCACCAGCCCTGAGTCACTTTATTTCTTTCCGACAAAAGATGAACTATTTAGAGCTCACTTTTGCCATCAAAAGCTGAATGAGTACAAAACATCCCTTCAGTCACTTTGAGCATTTCAGGAAAACAAGGTGTACTACAAGAGTCTGATGTCAAAGTTCAGGCTTTTATGCTTAGAAGGAGCAAACTCAAATGAAAAACCTATTTTTCTGCCTCTGTTCATGTGCTGTTTCACCATCAATCTCCCCTCCTCCAATATCTGTGGTGTTTTTGTCCATAGATCTGCACAGCAAACCATCTGCTGCCTGGGAAAGGAGCTACCACTCTATTCCATATTTCTTAGGAAAACAAGGGACTTTCCTAGACAGGCATGGAATCCTCTAATGAAAATGCCCCTGCTTTCTCCTCCTCTGAATTTTCCTCATATATTTGCCATGTGTCCAATTGGCTTACCGAACTAAGTGAATCCATTTTCACTTCTAGGAGCACCATTAACAAAGGAAGACCCCCACGCAGGAGATAATTAGTCCACAACTGAATGACATGGCACTCAGTTAAGTACACAATGAGAAATGACATGGTGATTAAGCAAGCACCAATGCATAACCATAACAGCTAAGGCGTGCTGAGTGTTAAGCAACATTGACATCATTGATCTGCTTCATCTTGAAGTGTAAAATTATTGTCAGTGGTTCAAATCTCATTTTTCAATCTCCACCTGATGAGTGAAATAAAAGGATTCATCTCTTCGGTAGAGAAGGTGTTCATTTCCTTGATGGAGGGTGGACTCCTCCATCATACAGCTAGTGTTACACTAAGACTGGAGAGATGAAAACTCAAATTCATTCTCAACCATGGAGGCTCATGGGGAGAGTGGGTTATAGGTTGTGGCTGAAAAAATAAAATGAAAGGAAATCCCCATTATAAGAACCTTTGAACTCAGAGGATAAAATTCTAAAAGACAAACAGTAAACACATCTAAGCTAGAGGATGAGAGTGGGAAAAGCCAGCTCAAAACTAGGGAAGAGAGATAAATTGGGATAATAGGAAATGCTATTTCCTCCTCCCTCACCCATTCACCCCAGTCTATATATTATAAATGGGACAGGAACTTAGCAAGAACAGATGAAGACAGTAGAGAAGGGCTTGATTAACCCAGAATAGGAACTTACTTGACATTGAAAAGTAAACAAATACTTTGAACTTGTCCAAAAATCAGTATAATTTGTACCTTCTTCAAATAGAATTTATTCCTAAGGAACCTCCTGGGAAAAGAGAGCATTTTTGAAGAAGAAGAAGAAGAAGAAGAAGAAGAAGAAGAAGAAGAAGAAGAAGAAGAAGAAGAAGAAGAAGAAGAAGAAGAAGAAGAAGAAGAAGAAGAAGAAGAAGAAGAAGAAGAAGAAGAAGAAGAAGAAGAAGAAGAAGAAGAAAAGTTATTTTGAGACTCATCAATGTTGCTGCAGATCACGATAAGAATTGAGGTGGTGGTAGTGATGTTGGTGCTGTCAGATGGCCAATTTCCCAAATTGTATTTAATATCCAGGACTGATGTAAATGTACCTCATACACATTGTGTCTATGACTGCCATAGCAGCAAATGAACATAGCAGGGAAGCTACTGAGCAAAGAGACAATGGATGCAGTTAGGGAAGGAGAAACAGTTGGTGAAATGAAATTAAATGAAATGTATCCAGGTCATAGTTGTCTCAAAAGCACTTTTTTCTTCTAAAGGCAACTAGACTATTTTTTTCTTGAAGGAAGAAGATGAAAATATTTCACTTCTCACCCAAGACACTTCATCAGTTCTGATGGCAGGGAGAGGGAAGGATAGGTACTGACAGTTGAGACTGGATGGTAGGGAAGGATAGCTTCTGATAATGGTTTATGTGTTTGGAAGGATTGTATTTCTTTGCAGTCATCTGATCATTAGCATACTCTGAGAACTGTTGGAGCTTCTTGGGGGTTTATCTGTGCCCTCAGGGTCACCTGGATCAGGGTGCAATTGGTTGTGGAATTTTCTTGGAACTGCTCCAAGGGCTGCATTGTAAAAACTCTACATTTTGTAGACTCCATGTTTTGGATTAAGAGTCCTTATTTTGGATAAAGAGAGCCATTGATTTGAAAGACGGGAAAAGAATCCATCAATAGCAATAGCACTTACATACTACTTTACAGTGCTTTACAACCCTCTCGATGCAGTTTACAGAGTCAACATATTTCCCTCCAAAATTTGAGTCCACATTTTACCAACCTTGGAAGGATAGAAGGCTGAGTCAACCTTGAGCTCGGTGAGATTCAAACTGCCAAATTGCAGGCAGCCAGCAGTCAGCAGAAATAGCCTGCAGTACTGCATTCTAATCATTGCGCCACCACAGCGCTTATATATGTTAGAATTGAAACCCTTCCTCAACCAGGGAGGGGCGGGGAATAAGACACCACCTATCTCCAGTTTACAATGCAGCCCTTGCCGCAGTTCCAAGAAGATTCCATAACCAATTGCATTCTGATTTAGGTGACCCTGAGGGGACAGATAAACCTTCAAGTGGTCTTCACAAATCTCAAAGAATGCTAATGACCAGGTGACTGCAAAGAAATACTGTTCTGTCCTTAATTAACATTCTTGAGATCCCCGCGCTTTGATTGGCCAAAGCGCGGGGCTCTCCGATTGGTCAGGCGAGCCGCGCTGATTGGCTCGCTAAGAATCTCCCGTGATTGGTCCATTCGGATTGCGGGAGATTCAAAGTGGTGCCATTGGCTGCGGCCACCGCGGCTAAAGGAATAAAAGCCACGGGCTTTTTCCTTTACGCCAGTTCGGTTCCAACTTACAATAAAAGAGCTTGCATTGAAGTCACCGACTCCTGGCATCATTTCGCGGACACAACAAATACAATCCTTCCAATCATCCTAGCAGAACTTATTCAGTGGTAGGATTCAATTTTTTTTACTTCCAGTTCTGTGGCATGGCTTGGTGAGTGTGGCAGAGGAAGGATTCTATAAAATCTCCAATCAGAGGTGGTATTTGCTGGTTCTCCGAACTACTCAAAATTTCCGCTACCGGTTCCCCAGAACTGGTCAGAACCTGCTGAATACCACCTCTGAACCTATCCTTCCATCTCACTACCATTCAGTCTCAACCTTCAGTACTATCCTTCTATCCCGCCACCATTACAACTGATGAAGCTTCTTGGATGAGAAGTGAAATGTTTTCTTCTTCTTCCTCAAAGAAAAAATAGTCCAGTTGCCTTGGGGAGAGAGAAATGCAATATATATTCATTGTCCCACTGATTAACTGAAGAAAAATAAATCAGGCAAAGTGAATACATTTCTTGTGGGTTGGATAAATAGAGTATGTAAGTTAAGCAGATATTCAATATAAATTTGTATCACAGCAGAATTCAGGTTTATGTTTTAGTTTTTTCCATTCCCCTCTCTCCAGCAAGAGCTATGTGCTCTCTCTTTTTCTCTCTCACACTCTCTCTTGCTCTCATTCTCTCTTTGCACGTATATGTACCATTCCCAGGACTATATTCTATGCCTCTGATAAATTGGATTGTGATACACCAAACATATCTGATAATTACATTGTTAGTCTTCAGATGCCACAAAACCATTTTTTTTCTACTGCAAAACACCACCACTAAAACTGCTGTGTAAACTCGTCTTGTGGCTGCTGTTTTTCCACAGAACTGGATGAAATTTGCATAAAGTCATAAAACAGAGTTATAAATTGTGATCTTTTCAAGTGGCTGGCAATTTTTTCACAGGGCTGGCATAAAATTTTGTTAATGATTGCATTATAATACTGCAACATCCACAAGGTAGCTGCTTTTTTCAGTGTGTATGTGTGTGTGTGTGTGTGTGTGTGTTGATGAAATTAGAGTATTGTTAGAAACCGGCAATAGGGTACATTTGTGAAATTTCCTATGAACATCCAGTAAGGCATCTCACCCAGAATTGCTGGGAGTAAGAAGGAATAGATAATAAATACATAAATCAATCAGTCAATCAAAATCTTACTGATAAAACTTGCCAGCTTCTCATGAGAGAGAGAGAGAGAGGCCTAACCTCTCTAAGATTGACTGCCATTTTTCTCAACTCTATTAAAATCTCTGTGAAAGTCCTAATAGGCTTCACTGACAAAGTTCTCATGAATTCCTGCTACTCTAGAAAATGTTCCTGACCTTTTGTACAAACATTAGCTTTTTTTTTCCCTCCCTCCTATTTCTCTTAAATGACTGACTACCTTTGTTGATTTCAGCACGACAAGGTACAAGAGTGGATACTGACACATATAACGATGTGCAACCTTATTTTCCCCCTTGCAAAGAACCATTCTGCCTATTTTCAGACTTCTATTTCCCAGAGGTAGATGTAGAAAATTGCAAACTGAAAGTCTCACTAGGATTTTTAAAGGCACCCTCAAAAAAAATAATGTATTCCCTGAAACCAAACTCTTGACCAAATCTTAGCCCAATTTGCAACAAACGTTGATGATTGCTGAGTGTTGTTGCCTCATTCATACAACCAGAGTTTCTGGATGGATAGTTTATGTTCGATATAAGATCGAATGTTTGCATCTGAAAGCAAGGGAAGTTCAAAGGGTGGACCTTGTATGCAGAGATAAAGCAGGGCAGGAGATGGAAGAAGAGGAAGAATATCTTCCACAGATTGGTATTCCAACAGCAGCCACAAAGAAAATTTTTACTGCTATCTCCAGCAGGTGACAGAGAAATAACCATGGGGGCGCAACACCTTAAGGCTGAATGGTCCTGCAAAAAAGTCACCAGCCACCAGTCACCAGCCGCAAAAAAGTCACCAGCCACCCTCAGCTTCTCTCCATGTGAATCAGACTATCTGGAGAGAGCAGTCCTCCTATTGTTTCCCCTAATTTTCCACATCTCTCTGGTCTGATTTTGAGCACACTGTCTTGGTTACCTTGGCTATGCAGCTTTGAGGAAAGATCTTCTTCCATCCACCAAATTGAAGAATCAAGGTGGTTTTTCAGATGCTGAGCATAATCCTTTCTCTCTTTTTGGTTTGTTTTTGCAGATTCATCCAAGGACTTAACAAAAATTCTTCTGGCAGCAGCCTGCAAAGGAACTCCCAGACAGAGAGAAGGCAGAAATCTCGAGCTTCTACAAGCCAACTGGTTTTTCTTTTCTTTTCTTTTTAATTTGCACTTTAATTCTGTACTAGAAGAAACTGCAATGACTTTGCTTGCGTAGAATCAAAGCACCCTAGATAAATAATGAACCAGAATGGACAGAAGAAAAAGAAGAAGGGGGAGAAAGAGAGAAAGAAAGAGGGAAGACATTGACAAGCAGTTCAACAGAAGCAAATTTTGTGATTCTGAAAGATGAACAATGGTCCTGTACATGTGGATTGACCATTTTTATTTGTATCATTTACAAATATATAAATATATAAAATATTTTGAAATAAACCCTAATTCGTGGAGAAACTGAGCAGAACCACACTTTGCTGCAACTGCTTAATTTTGCTTTATTTAATTGCAAAGAGATAAGGGCTTTGGAGATCAAGAGGATGGCAAAAAAAGAACATGAATAAGACTGACCCAAAAAATTGGAATGCTGCTTTCTTTTCATTACAATGATGGTTTGTGTCAGCCAGATGTTGAAGGGAATTCCATTTTTGTTTTTCATTTTCCTGTGTTCCGCAGTCTTCTTTTTTTCCCCCTTTCTTTCTCTTCGTGCAACATTTGCATGCTGGCTTTGCTTACATTAACCATACTTTATACTTAATTGATACATGATGCTGGTTCTAATCTCTTCTGAGAACATTTTTCGGGGCCAAGAACTGTCCCACAGAGAAGAGGAAAGAGACTCTTAGTAATTAAACAGACCCAACCTGCACTCTGAAATTCACTGGACAACTTTTCATAAACAGCAGGTTCATTTATTTAAGAAGAAAAATCCCTGTACAGACAATTGTCTACAGACTTTGTATAGTTGATATAGACAAGCCTAGTAAAAAAAAGAAAAAGAAAAACCAATTGCTAACTTTTATGGCTTCTGTTGTTTGCTCATGAGAATCATTTTATAATGTTTTAGGAAAAATGCAAGTTTTTGCACTGTTATGGGTTTCACCTGACTGTTTCATTTTATTTATTTTTACGTTATTAAACAAATTTATATAGCCACCCCTCTAGTGAAAGGAACTTTGACTTTTTCAGTCGTAATGATAGAAACTTTAATAGAAAAGTCCCACTTCAATATTACATGAAAGAAAAGCAATGGGTTTAATTATCAACACTTTTGAAAAGTTAAAAGCAAAATCAGATGTACATAATAATAGATTCTAAAATATGGCTGGAATTGTTCCCTTAACTTTCCATAAATGGATCCACAGTATTGCTTCTACTTAGCACTGCACTTACTCCAAGTATATGAAGCTACTTTAGTATGGTTAAGATCAAGCTCAATACAGGTAGTCCTTGACTTACAACAGTCCATAAGAGCCTTGGTGGTGCAGTACTGCAGGCTACTTCTGCTGACTTCTGGCTGCCTGCAATTTGGCAGTTCAAATCTCACCAGGCACAAGGTTGACTCAGCCTTCCATCCTTCCGAGGTGGATTAAATGAGGGCCTAGATTGTTGGGTGCAATATGCTGACTCTGTAAACCGCTTAGAGAGGGCTGTAAAGCTCTGTGAAGCTGTATGTAAGTCTTAGTGCTATTGCTATTTAGTGACCATTTGAAGTTGCAGTGACACTGAAAAAAGTGACATGACTATTTTTTCCACACACTTAAACTGTTGCAGCATCTCCAGGGTCACGTGATCAAATTCAGACACTTGGCTCAACTCATATTTATGACACTTGCAGTGTCCCAGGGTCATGTGATCACGTTTTGAGACTTTCTGACAACCAAAGTCAAAGGAGAAGCCAGGTTCACTTAACACCCATGTTACTAACCTACCAACTGCAATGATTTACTTAACAACCGTGGCAAGAAAGGTCATAAAATGGGGCAAAATTTACTTAACTGTCTTGTTTAGCAACAGAAAGGTTGGACTCAATCTGTGGTCATAAGGTGAGGGCTACCTGTATCTGATGAATAAAGTAGAAGGCATAATCTTATGGAACCCGGGGCTGACCTATCCACACCAATGATAACTATAACATACCTGTCTCATTTGGTACAATTAGCTCCAGGGAAATAGGGATTATTACAAAAATGTTCATTTAGAAAACTGGAGATGGGCCCCCTTCAAGTTCAAAGGGCTGTTTAAAACCATAGCTCAGAAGAAAAGTTTGGACACTGGGCTCAAGAGAAAGTATTTAGCTTTCACTCTTGGTTTCTCCCTCTAACAATTCTCATTCCAAATCTCCATAGTAGTTTTGGATGGAAATTGGGAGACAGGAAGGGGACTTTTCAAAGAAAAGGGTTTTGTAATTCCTGGCAGTAAATGTTCCACTTGGATGATAATGGCTTTAAAATGTATATATTCCTTGAGCATTTTTTCATAGGATGAAATAGAGAGGGGAAAGCTTCCATAGTCTGCAAAAAGACAACATGGTTATGAGAGGAAGCATTCACATTTCCTACAATCATGCCTTACTTGCAAAACCCGAAGGTACTTTTGCAAAAGGCAACTGGACTTTGGGGGCTTTTTTGAAGACATTTTCTTCTCATCCAAGAAGCTCCTTCAGCTGTGACTATCCAGGTGGAAGAATTTATATTCTTTGAAGACAGCTGGTAATTTGCATTCTTTTAGAGCAGGGGTGTCAAACTTGCAGTGTCATGTTGTCATCATGTGACATATCGTGACTTTTTTTTCCCCTTCACTAAACTAGGGGTGGGCATGGCCAATATGTGAACCATTTGGCCCATAGGCCGTGAGTTTGACACCCCTGTTTTAGAGAGTCATTGAAGCCACCTGGAGGTTATCTGCATCCTCAGGGTCACCTGAGTAGTACAAATGTGTTTGGAGCCTTCTTGGAACTGTTGAAAGGACTTGTGTTATAGACTGGAGATAAGATGATGTCGTATTCCCCACCCCATGTTGAGAGAGGGCTGTTCAGTTTTGACATGGATGGCCTCTTTGATCCCTCTTTCAAACCAGCAGTCCTCTCTGTCCAAAATTTGGATTTTGCTGCCTTCAAAGAAATGACCTTTGTCTTTTCAATGTAAACGGACTGCTGAATCTTGTCCTGATGGGTTTGGTACATTTTCTACAACCCCTTAACTCTGCCATATTTTTTTTTTTTTTGAAACAAATTTTTATTAATTTTAAAGATAAAACAACACATCATTAACCATTAAATACATAAACACATAAAACCTCTTAACATTGTAAATCCTTACAAGTCAAACAAAACATTATTTTTATACAGCATAATTCCAATTTATCCCATCTCCATATGGACACACAAATATCTTCCAGCAAATTTCTCATTATTTCTCTTTACTCCTATTCAATTTCATTTCTCTTCCATATTTATCCATTTTATAGTCATCATATTCTTTTCTTTCTGGCTTGTTTAAATTATTCTCGTCTAACATTCCTCCAAGGTTTTATTGATTCTTTTTTCCTTTTTTTTTTATAAAAAACAAATTTTGTTAGTTTTACCATAAACACAATACACAAACATACAAACACAAAACATAAACAAAACTAAAAGATCTTTTCTGAAGGTTGTCTGTTCCCGGGTTAAAAGTCTTTATACAGACACAAATTCAAACATCATATTCAACCCATATCTCCTTCCATATCTTATTATCATTTTCTTTTTTATATATATATATAAAAACCATTTTTATCAGTTTTATAAGAACAATGCACAAAGAATCAAGGCATAACAGCTTATAAATTCTTTTCTAAGAAAAAATAATAATAAAAGACCAATAAGGCATAACATTTCCAGATTATAATATCAATATTTCATATAATATTAACTTCATATCTTGTCCCTACTTCTCTTTTCCATCCAAATTATTTATTAATTAAAATTTTATTGCCTTTTATCAATATACAAAATCCAAAAAAAAAAAAAAAGCATATATATCCTTCCATATCTTATTACCATTTTCAACAACATTCTTTGTCTGTTTTATTTCCAATTATCCATTCATCTTTTTTTTTCTTTTACTATACTTCTCCTGTACACCAATTGGAGTAGCATCTATAACTCATTACCCTAACTTAGAAATACTACATATTACAATCTTTCTTGGGATTCTGTTTAAAAGATTCTAAAATTACATAAAAACACAATCTTATATACCCTCCAGAATCCCTCTTTTAATCTAAATTAAATTCACCCATTGTCTCTAAATAAACTTTTTTTCTTTAGGTCTTGCTTCCCCCCATTAAGGCTTCTCCTCCCCCCCCTTTCTCTCTTGCTTATTCTTCTCCTTGCCCTTTCTACCCCTTTGCTTTTTCCCATCGCTTTTCTTACTCCTTTTCCTTTGCTTTCTAACCTTGCCTCCACCTTTTCGCTCATTTTTCTCTCTTTTGGTTGTTTTTATAATTCTTAAAATCCCCTTTTTCTTATCCTTTTTCTCCTCCTCTCCGGAAGGGACCCATTGTTCATCAAAGATGGCTTCTTCTTCCTCTTCTTCCTTGTCCCAGTCCTTCTGCTGCGTAATCAACTTTTCAACAGAACATAACGCCATTTCTAAGAATTGAAACAAAGTGCCCAAAGTATCTTCTTTTTTATATTTTTGATATTCAATCTCTAGTTCATCCACAAACAATGCCATTATAAAAAGGGAAACTTTTTCCAAAACAACCACAAGTATTTTTAATCAAAGATAATCAAAAGCAATTAAAAAAAAAAAATTCCAAAAGTTAATACTTTTCTTCCTTCTTCTCTTTCTCTTTCTGGATTAATTTTTAATCAAAGAGGTCCAATTACCATATATCTTCTTTTGGGATCCACAAAGACGTTCTAGACAATCTCCTCCTTTTTCAGCTTCTGCTCCAATTTTTTTTTTCTCCCTTCCCACTTGCAATGACAATTTTAAATAATCAAAAATCCATACCTCCAGCAGAGATTTTCCAATTTCTTAAATTTTTCAATGTCCAAAAATCCCTTTGTCTCTTAGCTTCAGCTTTCAAAGCAATCCACTTTCAATGTCTAATATATCCAAATATTTCTGCTTTTTCCGTGGGGTGGGAGAGTAAAAAAAAAAAGAGTTCCCTTTAACAGCTTCTCCGCCGCTTTTCGCTCTTCTTAGGGATACAATGTATCCTCCAGCAATTCAAGCAGCTCAATTCCAGGCAGTTTAAAAGGTGTTACTTGACCCAGCTCAGACAGAACTTTCACTCTTCACACTTCCTCCAGCACAGTTCTTACCCGGTTGCTGGCTTCTTCATGGCGGCCATTGCTGACCGCCGCTCCACCGCCTTGGGAAAAAGGGGTTTTCCCGGAGAAGGGGGGGGTTTGCGACACCCCCACCTCCCTATCCGACTCCCCTCTCTCTTCAGCTGTCCCTACAGGGCAGCCATATCCCCCTGACCCGTCTGGATCGGGGGTACCTCGACGGCTAGCACAGCAGGAATCGCGAGCTGTCGCGAATTCCTGCTGCCCCGAAGCCACGCAAACCGGAAGTTCCAACTCTGCCATATTTTTTTTGAATGATGGTCTAAATTTACAATAATTGATCTTAGAGAGTATCAGATCAGAAAAAAAAAAATACATAAAGTGGGTTCAGATAAATCAATCTATTTGTCCCACAACAACAGCAACATGACTGAATTTATTTCCCAACTAAATCAAATTTGATTGGGCAGAATTCCCAAAAGTCAGGAGTAGAAACCCTCCAAGCCAGGTCAGCCTATATATAATCTTCCAGACATGAAGGAAAGAAGACAAGGTAAACATCAAGCAACATCTTAAAATCATGCTATTTAAATTCACCTAAAATGCGATTCATGGGATTTTTCTCCTGAAGATAAAGATCAAAATAGGGACAAGGAAGAGAAGACATTAAAATGCTAAAATATACCTGTGCTTTCTGTGAAGTTAAATCAAAGTTATTATATTCTAAGATATTCATCAATTCAGCCTAGATTCCTCTAGATTTGACAATAATGCCCCGTTATATCTAAGCATGCATTGCAGTGTTACTGTAATTAAATGAATATATGAAGTGAAAATCCAGTCCATCCCCTTTAACTTTTACAGGACATAAATGACTTTGGGAACATTCCATTATTTCTTTCTGTAAATGCTAAACATGCAGAAGTTCAAGCAGATAAGACTGGGGACAGATTGAAATATCACTCCTGCATGCAAAGGTGAAAAAAAGGTTATTAGTGGTGAACATGCTTTGAATCCAGAAAAATGTCCATCAATGTTTTAGTAGATTTTCTTTCATGAGAGATGAAGAATACCCAATTAAATGCTATCAACATTCTGTACATATTACCTACATATTACCACATACTACCCACAATCTATCCACACAGAGCTACTTTACACATAAATTTATAACTCAACAAGGATCCCATTATAAAACATGGCATTATACCAAGCTTCATTTGATATAACAGAAAGCTTCAGCCAATTCATTCAGAATTTCCTGTGGATTCCAGATTTTAAAAAATGAGAAGGAAGCCTTAGAAGAGTATTATATATTCTATAAGTTAGAAAGAAAGCATGAATATCGAAAAGGCAACTATCATATTAAGTTTTATTTAATAACGTATTAAATAGAAAACTAATGCCTTGCAAACCAATGCCAACCCAACGATTGTATGAAAAAGAGAAAGAAAAGAATTATTTCAAACTTCTGATGCTGTCCAGTAAGTCAATCTGACTTGGGATGGATTACTTTTTGCATCACATCAAGCAAATCTAATTCTTTTCTAATGGAAATTGGACTGAATGCTTGAGGTCTGACAGGTAGGAAATGACTTCTCTTTTACACCCACCTTGTGTTTGCTCTCTAGAAAGATCAGCAATCATGTGCAGTCATTGTTAAATTGATATCTAATGTACTATTAGG
This sequence comes from Hydrophis major, assembly GCA_033807585.1. NCBI lineage: Eukaryota > Metazoa > Chordata > Lepidosauria > Squamata > Elapidae > Hydrophis > Hydrophis major. The sequence continues at coordinate 76,646,214 of CM066329.1, forward strand.
CAAAATTGCAAACATACTTGAATTTCATTTTAGTAGGGATTATTCTGAACAAAGATACTCTGTGTTTAGAGGCGGATAAGGAGTTAAGGATGCTCATTAATACAGTAGATGTGCATAAAATTTGGATTTAACTTGGCCTCAAAATTCTAAGGCTAAAGGCTCTGTTTAGTTTTGTCTAGCTCTATCCAGCTGCCTGATTATGCTGATTGTAATTTCAGCATTTGTCATTCATGCTAAAAGCAAGGCTGTTGGGAGCTATAGGAATAAGAATAGTTTACTAACATTAGAATTTAAACATTCTCCACTTTTGTTCCATTTTATGCTCTCTTTCACACACATACACAAACACCCAGGCACACAAACACCTACAGACATTCTTGCTGCCTTCCTATCCAAGAGAAAATTGGAATAGTTAGAGAAAATAGCCCAAGTCTTATATATAAGAGGCAAACATTAGATGAGAAGGCTTGTTTCTAGGGAAGTCATGTAAGACTGTGATAGCAAAGCAAAAGTGACTTGGTTCTTTAATTACAGGCTGTTACAAGCCTAATGACAAACCCAACATCTGGATTTGTCACAAATTCTGACTCTCTGGCTTGTATGCCTGCAATTTATACATGGTTGAAAACATCTGTGTATCCAATTTGCATATAACAATAATCTTTACAGAGCGTAATTATCCACATAAAATGTGTAAAAGACTCAATGAAAAGCAGGTAACTCTGAAGGCTTCTTCTATCGTATTCCAACTTTATTTGGCTTGGAAATACCAATTCTAATTCAAAGCAAAAAGAAATTAATGCCAGGTTGAAAGATTTATTTTATCTTTCAGAGAACAACCAGCAAACTAAAGTAAGAACAGCTACTAAGGAGCATTGAAGATATAATTTCAAGAGACTGGACTCATCCAAACCAAAAATGTCTTCTCAAAGGCTTGACATGGGTGCTTTAAGGCCTTCCTGGTGTCATCAGAACATGCATATCATATCACTTCTATTGCTATGAACCACAGAGAGGCATGGTATCTCCATGCTTTGAGCAGGGGGTCAGCAAGGCACTTCCTCATGTTCCAAAACAATGGTCTTCAAACTTGGAAAGTTTAAAACTTGTGGACTTCTACTCTTAGAATTCCTCAGCTAACATGACTGGAGGAGGAATTCTGGGAGTTGAAGTCCACAAGTCTTAAACTTTCCAAGTTTGAAGTCCCCTGTTCCAAAGGAACTTTCCAAACCTTTTCTCAGCGGTAGTAGTCAGGCTTCAGAAGAGAGAATAGGATCAATTCATCTTCTTAGAAGAAGCATCTAAAGTTTAGATTCTAAAGAACTTCTAGCCCATCATCTGCGTATATATAGAATATTTGGAATGAGGACACCTTGTTTCAGAAGGATGTGCATTTACCACAAATTGGGATGAATCAGATCTTTTCAAGGTCATGTCATTCTTTCATGCACCACTGAACTTTAGCATTGATTTAAATTTCCTTTAAAAGCCCCACAAGATGTGCATTGAAATAGGTGTTCTAAATCTCTTTCTCTCCCAGTATATGCATGTATGATTTTGTTGTTGCTGTTTAACCCAGAAATATAAACCTCAAAATTCAATTTGTCTAATATAAAACAATTTGGGGTGGTTTTCTGGGGGAGGGGAGAACAGTTCCTTTGAGTGAAACTCAGCTATTTGTGTTTACATAGTTATGACCATCTTGTTTTCTTGGTGTCAATAGTGAAGTATCCTGCTGTTTTATGCAAAAAAAAAATACATTAGGAGTTTCCAATCATCAGTAAGCCTATTATCTTTTCGCTAATCGAAGCCAATGGAATCATCACCGTTCCATCATTTTTATCAACCATTCCTCCATTGTGGGTAAAGCTAAATCTTCCCATCTTTGTGTATACAATAATCTTGCTATAATTTTCATGTACAAAAACAAAGTTCCAAGATTTTTTTCCCAACTTTTTGTCCAGTAACTCCTAAAGAAAAACCTCTGGTCTCAATTTTATATTAATCTTTAGAACTCCCTGAATCAGTTTGTGTATTTGAATTTCTAGTTTTTTTGCATAACCACCAAATGTCCCTTTTTGTTTTTTAATACTTTCAACATAAATTTGAAATGCTTTTTTTAAATTTTAAATCATTGTTCTGGTATCTTCTGCCAACAATACATAATTTTATAAAAAATTCCTTTAAGATTATAATATGATGTAAAGTTCAATTCCTTTCAATCACATATTGTTCCATTTGTACATTGTAACCCAAAAAATTAGCTCATTTTTACCATATATTTTTCCATTTCGTTCTTCGATTTCAATAAAAGTTGATACATTTTAGCAATTATATATTTATTATTTGCATACAGTTCTGTATCAAACTTAATCTTACTATGGCCAAAACTATTAATTCTTTTGTCTAGTTTAAATCTTTCTAGTAATTGTAAATAAGAAAACCATTGACAACTCTATGCTTCTGCCACCAGTTCTTCTCTTGATTTTATTTGGCATTACTCTTAACAAAATTCTAGTATTTCAGGATAAGTTAACCATTTGTGTTTGTCTATTATTTTTCATCTATAAAATGTGCCACAAAGATACTTTCAAGCACAACCTGGTTTGTTTCTATTCCATATTTCCAATATGGAACATCTAACATAATCATTTTAAAAATCCATATTAACCATAACTTTCTCATATCACAAAAATCCATACCACCCAAACCTTAGGTTGTGTCCTCCTAGCTCCAAAAACCTTTTATTTGTCAGAATCACACACTATTCATCCAAACTAAACAATATGCTGCATAACTCAGTTTCAAATCAGATAAACTTTCTTTTTGTAACACCTTATATTTAATTTGTTGTTTTCCCCTGCCACACAAATTTAGATATATCCTTCTGCCAATGTTTATATAGTGTATCAGTTGTCAAAAACAGTATTGTCTGAAACAAAAATATCATTCGAGGCTAGACATTCATTTTTATATTGGAAATTTTCCCCAGCAATGACAGTTGTAGTTTCTCCCATCTTTAAAAGTCTTTTTTAAAAAAACTTCATTCCATGTCTTAATATTGTTATTTTAAAATAATGTGTAGTTCATATTTTTCATAGTGATACCTAGATATTTTACTTTAGATCTCTTAAAGTATTTTATTCTTTATCAAGACTGTTGGATCTTCTATTTTCATGTATTTTGTCAGCATCTTTGTCTTCTGCTTATTAGGAGCTGGCAGAGGTCATCTCAGAAACACAGCACCATATCTTTCAAAAATCCTGAAGCACTGGGGAACTACCAGAGGACTGGAAAAGAGCTGATGTGGTTCTCATCTTCAAAAAAAGGAAAAAAAAAACAGACCCAGGAAACTATAGACCAATCAGCCTAACATCAATACCAGGGAAGATACTGGAAAAGATAATAAAAAAACAGATCTGCCAACATCTAGAAACAAGTAAAGTAATAACTAGCAGTCAGCACGGGTTTGTTAAAAACAGATCATGCCAAACCAATCTTATTTCATTCTTCAACACAGTGAATAAATTAGTAGATCAGCAAAATACTATAGACATAATATATTTAGATTTCAGCAAGGCATTCGACAAAGTGGACCACAACCTACTTCTTAGTAAGCTAGAAAAATGTGGAATAGATAGCACTTGCAACTGGCTGGCAAACTGTACTCAAGGAGTAGTCCTTAACAGGTCTAAGTCTACATAGAGGAAAGTAAGCAGTGGGGTGCCACAAGGTTCCATCTTAGGCCCAGTACTCTTCAATATCTTCATTAACAACTTAGATGAGGGAATAGAAGGGGAATTTACCAAATTTGCAGATGATACTAAGCTGGCAGAAATAGCTAACGCCCAAGAAGATAGGCTCAAGATCCAGATGGATCTTGACAGACTAGAACACTGGGCTGTATGTAACAAAATGAAATTCAATGTAGAGAAAAGTAAAGTCCTACACTTAGGCAAGAAAAACCAAAAGTACATGTATAGAAATCAGGCTTAACAGCAGTAACTGTGAGAGGGATCTTGGAGTCTTAGTGGACAACCAGCTAAATATGAGTCAGCAGTGTGCAGCCGCTGTCCAAAAAAAAGCTAATGCAATTCTACATTGCAATGACAGAGGGATACAATCAAGATCAAGTGAGGTACTAATACCACTCTATAAAATCTTAGTAAGACCACACGTACAGCACTGCATCCAGTTTTGGTCACCACATTATAAAAAAGATGTTGATACTCTTGAAAAAGTACAGAGAAGAGCAACCAGGATGATGAGGGGACTGGAGGCTAAAACATACAATGAATGGTTGCAGGAACTGGGCTTGGCTAGTCTAGTAAAGAAAAGGACCAGGGGAGATATGATAGCGGTCTTCCAATATTTGACAGACTGCCACAAAGAGGGAGGGGTCAAGCTATTTTCTAAAGCACCTGTAGACAAGGAATAATGGATGGAAACTAAACAAGGAGAGATTTAACCTGGAAATAAGGAGAAACTTTCTGATAGTGAGAACAATCAACCAGTGGAACAGTTTGACCTCAGAAGTTGTGGGAGCTTCATCACTTGAGACTTTCAAGAAAAGATTGGACTGCCATTTGTCAGAAATGGTGTAGGGTCTCCCACTTGGGCAGGGGGTCGGACTAGATGACCTACAAGGTCCCTTCCAACTCTTAATATCTGTTATCTGTTATTAATCTTGAAACCTACTAACACACTAAATTCTTTTAATTTGCCCATTAATATTTCAAATCCCTTTAAAGGATCTTCCAGAACCAGCACCAAGTCATCAGCTACTGCCAATACATCACATAAATTTCATCTATTTATTTATTTATTTCAAATATTTATATAGCCAACCATATTACATCATCATTTTATTTATTTAAAATATTCATATGCCCAACCATCTTGTATCAAACACTGGGCATCACACAACCAATAGTTAAAACATTGTGTACAATAAAATAAATAAATAAAATTGGTACCATAGTTAAACTTTCATATGCAGTTCGTCACAAAGTGCTCTCATCAATTTTACCCCGTTCCAACACTTGTTTGGGTGGGAGGATTGGGAGCCAAGTCTTGAGAGCTTTTCAGAAGGTGAAAAGGATGGATTGAATCTTGCTGAAATTCAGAGAAAGGGTGTTCCATAGGGCAAGGATTGCCAAAGAAAAGGCACATTTCCTAGGTCTCATAAAACAATTACCTTTAAGGGAAGGGACTAGCATTATGCCCACCTTATCCAGTCTGGTAGGGATCAGCAGAGGCAACCCTGCAGATAACCTGTCCCATGCTATGAATAGTGGTTTTCAAGGTCATAACCAACACCTTCTATTCAAACCAGAAGGGAACTTGGAGCCAGTGCAGCTAATGCAACAGGTGTCTTCCCTGGAGCCATCTTTAAAGAGAGCCTTCAGGGTTGCCCCAGCAGTGGCTGAGCAGGAAAGGAACAGGAAGTGGGAGGTGAAGATAATGTGGAATGTGAAATCATAACAACATTCTTTCCCTTGAGAGTCAAGCACATCTCACCAGCACATGGGAAGGAAGGACTGAAAGTTAACTGAAGTTGGGACGGTGATCTGACTGGACCACATGATGTCGATGTGAATGGAGGGGAAGAAATTTTGATTTTATTTTGGGTGATTGTGAAAGCGTCTCAAACCGTTGCCTTTTAATAGCCCATGAACTTCTGTATGAAGCAGTAAAGGATCAAAATCTTCATCATTCTCAACACAGAGCTCTCAGAATAGTCGATCATTGAGAGCATGTACTTTAATTTTGTTCACAGCAGTAATGACAGTGTGTAATGACTTGTTCAAGCGATCACTGAGGTTTTTTGCAACCAGATGTTGGCGATGAATGACACAGTGAATGGTAAAGACATTTGGCACTGCTTTTTTCAAGTAAGCAACATACCCACGGTAATGACCAGTCATTGATGGTGCTCCATCAGTTGCACAAGCAACTATGTTGGTTAGTGGAATTTCCTTGTCTTTGAAGAACTGCTCAACAACATGAAATATTGACTCCCCTTTAGTATCTGTATTTAGCTGCTTTGCAAATAACAACTCTTGAGTCAAACTTTCGTCTTCAATAAAGCACACATAACCAAGAAGCAAAGATTCATTGCCTGGCAAAGTTGATTCATCCAGTTGTAATGCAAAGTTTGTTGTCTGTAGTATGCTGCACAATACATCTTCTACATTTTCAGCCATTTCATCTATGCATCTTTGAACTGAATTGTTGCTGAGAGGAATTGTCTTAATTATATCATGTGGTGACTTATACAAAACAGTACTCAGAACCTCACTAATGGCTGGCAAGATGTGTTCTTCACTAATAGTATGTGGCTTTCCAGACTTAGCAATCAGCAATGAAATGTTGTATGATGCACGCAAACTATCAGTGTTTGGTTGGGAAGCATTAGAAAACATGTGAGACAGTGTTGGGCGCTTTTGAAATTTGTCACGAAGTGATTGAAAAAAAGTCAGATTCTTGTCTGCCTTGTCAGGATGTGCCTCCTTCAAATGTTCGTTCAGTCTGGAAGGCTTCATTGCCTCATTAGAAAATACTTTCCCACATATTAGGCACTGTGGCAGCTGCTGGCTTGATGATGCTGGTATAAATCCATACTTCAGATACACCACACTATATTGTCTACATTTCTTCTTTGATTTTTCTGCTTCTGCCATTTCTGCTCTGAAAATCAAAATATTTACAATATGTGTGTGTTCACATCTGGTTTGAAAAGAGTTACAGTTGCAGGGTTTTTTTTTTTTAGTAGAAACCTGCTTTTTTAAATCAAATACAAGTGGTCCTTGCTTAATGGCCGGTTGCTTGGCAAGTGTCCTAATATTTATGACTGACCTCCCCAGAGATACTTGACCTGTTTTGGAGTTTTGACAGCCATGCACACACATACACACACACTCCGTTCTAACCCTGCTGGAGTAGTCATTGGACTAGAATCGGCAAAACATCTCTGATTAGATTCTAGCAGGGTATAGAATCTAATCAGAGATGATTTGCTGATTCTTGTTCATTTGTTTTATGTCCGAGTGGAGCGGTGCACCAAATCAATGGGGTGAGCCTGAGAGAATGAAAGAGAGAGAGAAAAGAGAGAAGGAAGAAAAGGGAAAAAGGAAAAAAAGAAAAAGGGACAAAGAGTGGGGGGTGGAGGGGGGGGAGAGAGAGAGACAGAGAAAGAGAGAGAGAGACAGAGAGAGACAGAGAGACCTGATGCATCAGATTGAAATGAGGTCTAGTTTAGAAGCCCTTTCCCACATTGAAACATCTTTGCCAGCACATTGAAACATCTTTGGCTTCTATTAATTAATTAATTTGTGGACGAAACATGGCCAAGACTATCAGGAAGCTCTCACATTTTGTTGAGGCTTTAAACAGGATCCATTGGACCAGACCTCCATCCTAAAAAATTACTTTTCCCCAATGTATTACCGTGCCAATTCTGAAGAAGGCAAAACTAAAATGTATTGGTAAATTATGAGAACTCTCTCTCTCTCTCTCTCTCCTAACCCTGCTGGAGCAGGTGATTGAACTAGAATAAATTATCTCATTATATTTCTCCTCCCTCCCTCCCTCCCTCCTTCTTTATTTCTTTTTCTTTCTGTCCCTTCTTTCCATCCCCCCTTTCTTTGTCTGTCTTTCTTTCTTTCTGTCCCTTTCCTCTTTCTTTTCTTTCTCTCTCTCTCTCAGGTTCACCCCATTGACTTCTGCATGCTCCATTGCAAAGGGCTTAATGGGGTGAGCCTGCGGGGCCTCGCCTTGAACACAGCAGCGACGGGACATTTAAAAAGAAGAATGCATTTCTGCATTCTGGATCAATTGTAAGTCCCAAGTCATTTTCAAGGCAATCTAGTGGAGTTTGCAATAATCCAAATGGGAAGTGACAAATCAAGAGTAACCATGACCCCAAGGCCCCATGGTTCAGAAAGGAGCACAGTTGGCCCAACAGACAAATCTGTGCAAAGACACTTCAAGCCATCACTCCTAATGAAAATTCATACCAATTGAACTCCTGAAGTCTTTCGATAGAGGGTTATTAAATCCATGGCTGGATTTGGATACCTATCACTTCTTGGTGCCCCTTCAGTTCAGTGGTGGGTTGCAAAGTAGGTTACCACCAGTTCGGTGGGCATGGCTTGATAGGTGCACTTTGCACATGTGCATGTGCCAAATGCTCACTTTGCACACACCCAGAGGCTTTCCTACTCATCTCCTGCAATCCTGCATTCTCCCTGTCACTTCAGCAGCTGATGCACGGCAATCTGCTGTGCCACACAAAGCAGCTGTGCTTCAAAAACAGAGAATGAAGATCAGTACGGGAGCCTGGGCAGGCGGGTGGGCCCAACAGCAGCTCCTCAGAACCCTCCAAACTGGTTCAGTCTCCACTGATCTTCAGTACAACCGGTACGCCAGAACCAGGCCGAACCGGCGAATAGCACTACTGATTCAGTTTCCTATTAAATTGAGACTTCATTAGCTTCATTAGAGGTGTGGGCAGTATGTTCAAGACATGAACTTCATAAATTCAGCCTCTGTTTTCGGTGGAAAAATCTCTGGGAGGCCAAAAGTGTGTGGACAGTTAGAATCAGACATTTTTATCATTCTTCCTATGCTTCTTCTCCGAAAGGGTTTGGAGGGAAATATCTTCAAAAGGCATTTATGATGAGCATGCAAGCCATGGTGCTTTTCAATTCTCCATTCAAGCAGCTTCCTTTTCATTTAATGCTTTATTCAGCTCAGCCTTCAGGCGCTCAAAGACTAAGCCACTCCATGGTGGAGCTGAAAAGTTTGGCAGACTAAGCATGTGTGCCTCAAAGAGCCATGGAGAGTGCCGTTTTTATGTAATTTATTCATTTATTCTTTTTCTCTGTTGCTTCATACAACCTGATGGCTTCTGAAGCTGGTGCTCACTGGGCTTGCTAGAAACTCTAGAGCTCTAATTTCCATACTGACAAAGCCAGTTCTCTCAGCAGAATTGAGATGGTGTGAAAAAGAGGAAGAGGAGAAAGAGGTGGAGAGGAGGATGAAGAGGTATGGAGGAGGAGGAGGAGGAGGACGAGAGAAGGAAGAGGTATAGAGGAGGAGGGAGGGAGGAAGAGGAGGAGGAGTGGAGGAGGAAGAGGTGTAGAGGAGGAGGAAAAGGTGTAAAGGAGGAAGAGGAGGAAAAGGAGGAAGAGATATGGAGGATGCAGAGGAGGAGGTGATCACCCCAAGTCCTTTTTTTCACTAGACTAGACACACCCAATTTGATTCTGCTTCATATTATTACCATATTAAAATTTATTACTGTCAATCATTAGAATACAAACAATTTTAAAAACCCATAACTACATGTATCTACTTCTCTGAACATATCTTATCCATCTCCACACATCTTTCCCAATACTATTCTGTTCTTATATATTGCTCCATATTTTCAGGGGCACAATCATACAGAGGTCTTACTTAGTTTTATTTCATCAACAAACACTTTCATCAACTTAGTTTTATTTCATCAACTCAGGTAATGGTTTTTGATCCTGTGGATTTCAGAATAGAATTTGCTCTGCTTGTGTTTTGCTGTTGTTGGTTGTTGTTGTTGTTGTTGTTTTTTCATCCCTGCCACTGCCATGGAAAAGGCTGACATTGTCTTCTCTCAGTTTCTCTCTCCTTTCTTTTCTATTTTCTCCCCATGGAAAGAAGCTAAAGGAGCAGAAACAATGCAAATTTTCACCTGGAGCAAGGAGGAGATCATCACTGCTCATCTGCCAAAGTCCACCAGAGCAGAGAACTCTTCAGTGTTTGGAGTCCAGCTCTCATTTCCTGTTGTTCCTCACCCATATCTGTTCATTTTCAGTCATGGAAAAGAGCATCCAGGCAAAACAGAAAAGTGGGGAAAGATGAGGCATGGAGGGTCTGTAATCTTTTTTAATCTTTTTTCACTGTATGATAGTGGAAGTTGACTGTGATAGTAGAGAGAAGCTTGTGATAATGGCATGAGAAAAGTAGAGACTGAGAAACACGACAAACATCTTGACAAAGAAGCCATGACATAAAGAGAATGAACCTGGAAAATTTATCTTCTCTCCAACAACTTATCCTTCCAGGTCTAAGTTGGTTTTGTTCACTGTTGTAAAAAAAGGAATTACACTATGCAATGCACATTGTCGCAATATATGCAACTCAATGCCTTGTTTTTCCCACTCTAACATTATCCCCACTCCATTTTCTCTAATGTGCATTTTTTCTTCACCATTTTCACCGATGTACAAATTTTATGCATATTTTTTAATTTATCAAGTCCATATTTGAATGCATAATTCCAAGAAATCCAAATTAGGTATTTCTTTATTAAACCATGAATCAAATTAAGCCTTTTCCTCTTGCTGCTTGAACCAGCACTTTTACTAAGTCATTTTATGCTCCTGTCCTCCATTCTCCTCTACTATGTTAATGCAAAGTTCTTTCCTTTTGTGGATTCAAATTTCCTGGCTGGGAGAAATGTAAAATGATTTGGTCAGCTGCTGGAAAGTCAGAATCAGTTAGTTAATAGGAAGGCAGGTAAGAAATCTCACAGCGTTCCTAGGATTAATCTAATAAGTGAGTAGAAAAAACTCTCTTTTATACACTTCAGGTTCTTTGATTTGTAGGTGTGAATCTTTGAAGACTTTGATTTGTGTGTGTTGAATTCCTGTCTCTTTGGGATCTCTTCCTGGGATCTTGGTTTTATGGTCCTGATCCTTTGTAGTTGCTTGTTTGCTATCATGTTTCCTTCCTGCAATGCCTTTTGGTTTGCTTTTCACAAGTTTTTATAACTTGCCATCTATTTGATTTCTATGGGAAAGGATCTTAGCTAGTTTGCAGGGTTTTTTCTCCATATCTCATGCCTGTAATTTTCTCCTTCCTTTGTTGTGAAAAGTAAGCTAGCTCCAACTATTTTAATAGACCTACTTGACAAAGGGTGGGGGCTGTTTCCTTAGAAGAGGGGGGAATCATAACTTCCAACAATAGTGCTAGAAGGGAATGGGTTTTGCTTTCAGTTTATATACTAGTGGCTTGCCCTGTCACTGTTGGTGAGACTGTTCTTGATGGTTAATCAGTACTGTTGATTAGGCTGCTGTTTATTGTTTGATTGTTTGTCTGATTTGGTAGTTTCCTGACTGGGCTATTGTTTACTTCTTGATTGTCAGTCTGGTGTTAATCTTGGTATTAATCCCTGCTCATTTGGGTATTGAGTGCTGGTGAGGTGGAATTTGGGTTATTGTTGCTTTTTTTGAGTTGTCTATTTTGAATGATGTGTAGATATTGTTTATCTTTATGTGCTGATTTATGGCTGATTTATCTAAGTGCCAGTCTTCTGGGATTTCTCAAGCATTTTTTGTATTGTTCTTAGGTCTAGGATGTTCATCTTTTCCCAGTTGTAGCTGTAGTTGAGTCTGTTGTATTGTGATATTAAGGAGTTTTCATTATGTTTTCAGACTGTTGTTTGGTGTATGTGGTTACGGTCTGCTAATCTCCTGCCTGTTTGCTTACATATCCTTTGCTAATATTGTTTCCAATGAAGGCTTTCAGAATCTGGTATCTGCCTTTCTTGGTGCACATTGAAATTTGTGCCCTAGCCAGATGAGATAGAAACCTTCCTGCAAAACTCCTCTGCTTCCCTTCCTCAGTTTTAGCAAATGCCTCCCTTTTCAAGGTTTCCTGCAGATAATCCCTCAAGCCATTGGCACACTCCCTTTGCATAGAAGTCTGTTTCTCCAAAACAACTGCTAGGATTCAATACAGAAGTACAAACATTTGGGAGAAGTAAGAGTTGTGTTCTCTCTTAGGTAATCTAAAACTAATTGAACCAGGACAAAAACTAAATCCAATTGATGTTAAATTTATATGAATTACAGTTAGTATGGTTATACCCCAGATTTGGAATGACCTGCCTTTGATATGGCATTAAAAATTACAATCTGATAACTTTTATAGAAGCTCTAGAACAGGGGTGTAAAACTCAATTTCACTGAGGGCCACATCAGGGTTGTGTTTGACCTCGGGGGGGGGCAGTGGGCGGGGCTGGCCAGCTTGATGTCATTCATGTCACAAGGCCTTCCCTACCTTCATTTTTGCTGGCAGAGATACCAGGGACCGGTCCTTCGCTCTTTCCAGGGCAGCCCTGTGGGCCAGATCTAACCAACCCATGTGCTGGATCTGGTCCTTGGGCCTTGAGTTTGATACCCCTGCTCTAGTAATTATTTCCAAAGTGGGGAGATGTAAGCAGATGCAGGTTATTGGGCCCATATAAGCACTTTCCTTTCTCTCTCTCTATTAAATAGCAGAATAGGCAATCATTTGATTTAATCTGATATTCAGCAACCTTTTCCCTATATCCTACCTTCTTCAGGTTTTCAGAGCACTTCAGATCCCACAGCACAAAGTTCAGATAGGAACCATTTTTTATGTTCACTGCAAATTCTACTAGCAAAAAATACCTTAAAGGATTCATTAGCCTTATATAAGGCAAAGGCTATCAGGCTAACACTCTGGCGGAGTTCATTAATGGTAATACCTCTCTCTTCAAATTTTAGAATTCACAGGTCGACTTGATTCCATTCATTTTTAATTAAGAACGCTGTTTAGGAAGGAAAAACCTTCAATTGACCTGGACACTATACAAATTGGGACCTCTTACACCACCTGACTGTAGAATAAATGCTGCATTCCCACTGTGAGCTGTTAAAAGCCACACAGGGTAACAAAATCTCAACAGAAGCTAAATCAAAAGGAGTTTTAACTGAAGTGATTGCCTTGTTCTCTCCTCAAATATTCTTCCCCACATAGTACATTTGCAATTCTGCATTCACATAATTGAAAATAAGCCCCTTGAACTCAAAGAATATGATTCTGGTGGATTAGACATGAATTGCATGCATAGCCTGATCCAAGAGAGATCTAGTAAGTTTGTTGCATGACTTCCCAAGTTTACTTAGTGTTGTGGCTATGCTTCCTGGAGCTTACTCTGTTATTCAAACTCAACCCATTTGATTAGTTCATGATCCAATATATTGTACAAACCAAAACATCAGCAATTTAATAGCCATGTGAAGGCAGTCCTCAGAGCCTTGATCTTCGGTACCTGAGAAAATAAAAAAATCCATAAAAATGGTTCTGCTCTTTACAGTCAGAGAATATCTTGAGAAAGAAATTGATATGCAGTAAGATGTAATACCCAATCCATCAGCATTCTTATGATACCTCCTAACTGACAAATGTTCTAATGTTACAGTTTAGAGTTGCTCAATTCTGCAAGATTGTGGATGGCATGCTACTTTAAAAATAAGAAATAGTAATAAAATAATTTAGATCATAGATATTAGAGGAAAATATCAATAATATATTTGAAAAGCCCGCCAAGGACTGGGAGAAAAAGAGAATATCAAAATAATGGAAAATTATTGAGAAAATGTTAAAATAGCAATAAAATATGGAATAGAACCCAAAGATGAATATGAAATTGAGTTTGTGCCTGTAGGGAGAAGTGATAACCTGGGACCATGCTATTCTCAAAAAAAGATATTTTACTTGTATTATGTCTTATGAAAACCCAAATAAATTTTTTTTAAAAAAAATAAAAGAGAATATCAAAATAACTGAGTTGGAAGAGAACTTGGGGTTTCCAGCCAAACCTCCTACTCAAGCAGGAGACCCTACACCATTTCAGATGAATGGTCATCCAATCTCTTCTTTGAAACTTTCAACGACAGACCACTCAAACTTCTAAAGGCAAGTCATTCCACTGATTAATTGTTGTAACTGTCAGGAAATTTCTCCTTAGTTCTAAGTTGGTTTTTGTTGTGGAGCGGCGATTACAAAGGGAGACGGAGCCAGGCTAAAGGCTAACAACTTTATTCTTGCGAATAAAGGGTCGCCGCAGCTGCCAAGGCTATCTGACAGCCAGCTGGCGGCGACAGCTGATGCCATTTGACAGCTCCCTTTTATAGCCGGCTGTCAAATGGCATCAACCAATGGGAGAGATCGGCGCTCCTGTGTTGGCGGCGGACCGGAGGGAGGACTGCTGCTAGTCTTTGAACACAGCACTCCTTCCCCCTGGCCACGAGCATGCGTAGTCCTGTAGCCATGATGGCCGCTTTCGCTCGCAGCCCGATCTCCGAAGATCCTGAGGCTTGTTGGCGGCTGGTGCGTCTTGTTCCTCCCAGGCGGTGACTGGAACCTGCAGAGGGTTGCTGGCCATCCCTGGACTGCTGTCTGGCGACTGCTCAGGTGAGTCTTCCCGCGGCGGTCGGCTGGTTGCGTTGTCGGGCGGCAGGTAGACCGGGCCCTTCAGTGGGTTGGCTGGCGGTGAATAGACTGGGTCGTCCGGCGGTGGGTAGACCGGGATTTCGGTGGCAGTCTTGTTCCAATGCCTCCTCAGCTGGTCTATGTGCCTTCTCCAAATCCAGCCATCTTCCAGAAGGACTCTATATGATCTGGGTCCTGCAACAAAGACTATCTGCCCTGGCAGCCATAAGGGGTGCCCCGCATAGTTCCTGGCATACACCTGGTCTTGCAGGGCGAATTCCCTGGCATGGCTGTCAGAGGTTAGTGGCGTGCTGGGAGCGTACTGGGGGTGCAACCTGTCCAGGGTGGTCCTAAGGCGCCTTCCCATTAATAGTTCAGCAGGGGACTTGTTGGTGGAAGGGCACGGGGTGGCATGTTGTGTGAGTAGGTAAGTTGACAGTTTGGCGTGCCAGTCTGCCTGGCCCAGCCTGGCCAGAACTTCCTTGGCAGACCTGACAGCCCTTTCTGCCATTCCATTACTTGCTGGGTGAAAGGGGGCTGTGAGAGCGTGTCTGATGCCCAGATTAGCTGTGAAGATGGCAAACTCATTAGAACTGAATTGGGGGCCATTATCTGAAACTAATGTGTCAGGAAGTCCATGAGTAGCAAACAGTCTGGTCAAGGCCCTCGTGACAGCCAGCGTTGTGGTGGAGGGTAACAAGGCTACTTCAGTCCATTTGGAGAATGAATCTACAACCACCAGGAATGTCCTCCCTTGTATGGGACCAGCCAGGTCTACATGCAGCCTGGCCCAAGGAGCCCCCGAATCTTCCCACTTGATTGGGGCAGCTGCTGGAGGGGCTGCTCTTGTTGCCTGGCAGGGCTGGCACGTGTTAACCCAGCTGGCAATCCGGGCATCTAATCCTGGCCACCAGACGTAGCTGCAGGCCAAGGCCTTCATCCTTACGACGCCAGGGTGACCCTCGTGCAGTGCCCTTAAAACTGGTTCTTGCAAGGTGGGTGGCATGACCACCCTTGTCCCCCATAACAGACAGCCCTGTAGTGAAGAAAGCTCCTGCCTGCGGGTCTTAAATGGCATGAATTCAGGGGCGAACTGAATGTCAGGCCACCCCCTCCCTACCCAGTCCAGGACTTGGGAAATAACACGGTCCCTCTTGGAGTGTGCAGCAATATCCCCAGCTGAGACTGGTAGGTTAAGTTCATTGCAGTCGAAGATCGCGTGGATGGGCGCTAGGTCCTCGACTGGTGATGGCAAGGGGCATCTGCTGAGGGCATCAGTATGGTACAGGGTCTTCCCCGGGTGATGTACCAGTGTGTAAGAGTAGGCGGCCAGAAATAGAGACCATCTGGTCATTCTCGGGGATAACACCTGTGGGGTTTGCTTATTCCCAGCTAGCAGTCCTAATAGAGGTTTGTGATCTGTTACAAGTTCAAAACTATGGCCATAAAGGAACTCATGGAATTTTTTTACAGTGGCTACAGCTGCCAAGGCCTCCTTATCGATCTGACTATAGTTTCTCTCTGCAGCGGAGAAAGTTCTTGAAAAATAGGCAATGGGTGCCTCTGATCCATTTGAGAGCCTATGGCTCAATACTGCTCCTATACCAAAGGGTGAGGCATCAGAGGCTTACACTAGGGGCAGGTTTGGGTTGAACTGAACTAACACAGAGTTTGAAGTTAAGAGAGACTTCACTGCTTGGAAGGCGTGGGCTTCCCTTTGTCCCCATTGCCATGGGGCTTTCTTATCTAGTAACCTATGTAGGGGTTCAGCTATGGAGGCTTTGTGAGGCAAAAAGGAAGCATAAAAATTAAGGAGTCCCGAAAAGGCCTGCAATTCAGTTTTGTTAGAGGGAGTGGGTGCCTCGTGAATAGCCCTAACTTTACTCTCTATGGGGTGAATTCCAGATGCATCAATTCGATAACCCAGGAAGTCTACCTGTTTGGTGGCAATGATGCATTTGTCTTTTTTCAATTTAAGCCCGTTTAGCCTGAACCTGTCAAGGACAGATCTCACTCTGAGTAAAAGTTGTGTTTTGTTGGTGGCAGAAACTAAAATGTCATTGAAGTATGGAACCACCCCAGGTAGGCCCTGGAGGATTCTTTCCATGAGTGATTGGAAAATGCCAGGGGCTACGCTAACTCCAAATTGCAAACGTTTACATCTAAATGCGCCCCTGTGAGTAACTATAGTTTGTAGGTCAGCAGTGTGTTGGTCAACGGGAAATTGCTGGTATGCCTGGGACATGTCTAACTTTGTAAAAATTATGCCTGGCTCAAAAGAGTGGAGCAGGTGTTGGATTACAGGTACTGGGTATGCGCTAATTTGTAGGAAACGGTTGAGGGATGTCTTATAGTCAGCGCAAATTCTCACGCTGCCATTCTTTTTTAAAGGGGTGACTATGGGGGTTTCCCACTTGGCGAAGTCTACCTGTTCTAGCACCCCCTGTTTGATAAGTTTATCTAATTCAGCATCTAACTTAGGCCTAATGGCGAAAGGTACCCTCCGAGGTTTCAAGTGAATTGGGGTGGCTTGTGGACCCACATCAAAAGATATGGGGGTGCCTGAATAACAGCCTAGTTCACTGCTGAAAACATCAGAGTAGTCCCTAAAAAGGGCATCTACATCAGAATTTTCCACAGAGTGAATTCCTGTAACATTGAGGCCTAGGGCAGGAAACCAATCTCATCCTAGCAAGCTAGGAAGGGCACCATCTACAACCACCAGTGGCAAGTGACCCCTAATGTTTTGGAATTGAATGAGGAATTTTCCCTTACCCAGGACTGGAATGGTCTTCCCCTGGTAGTCCCGAAGAGTTAGGTGGCAGTTGGTCAGCTTCTTTTTTGAGAGCGAAGGCAGCAACTTTTTCAGGGAGGCCCACGAAATGATGGAGAGGATTGACCCGGTGTCTACTTCCATTCGGCAGGGCTTACCTTCTATAAAAAGAGAAATGCTTAATTTGTTAGACCTAGAGGTGGTGTTGTTCGCATGGTAACAAGTGTAACAATGTTCCACTTGCCTTTGGTAGGAGGCAGAAACTTGAGGTCTTTGTATGGAGGCCTGATCAGCTTGGCAAACCCTGCCTATGTGCCCTCTCTTCTGGCAGTTCAGACAGATAACGTTTCTGAACCTGCAGGTTGATCTATGGTGGTTGCCCCCGCAGCTTATACAAGGGGTTTGCTGTTTGGCTGTCTGATTGTTGTATTTCCTAGGTGGCCCGGGGGGGGGGGTCTTGGACGCGTGAGGCGGTTTACCTCCAGAGGTTCTTCTTCCACTTCTTGGGAGACCTCATCATAGTGGACTGTAGCCTGCCCTTGCTTAGGGGTGTTCCCCTGAATTTCAGCTGCTGATAATTCTGACAATTCAGCGGCCTGAGCTTCCTCAATAGCTGAGGCTAGTGTTAAGTCTTTTTTAGCCAGTAACCGCCTTTGCAGCTTTAGGTCCCTTACTCCTCCCACAATTTGTTCTCAAGGTAGTCCCTAAAACCGCAGTGTATGGCAGCAGATCTCAATGCTGCCATGTACTGACTCACAGTCTCCCCTTCAGCCTGAGTTCTTCTTCTAAAAGCCAATCTCCTGGCTATCTTAGAGGGTCTGGGGGAGTAGTGATTTGACAAGATTTCTCTCAACTCATCCCAGGGAATAGCCTTTATAGAACATGGGGACACTAGCGCAGAGGCTGTGTCAAAAACTGTGGCCCCACAGAAACTTAAAAAATTGGCGCTTTTCCTTAGATCCATGGCTTCAGTTAGATCAATGGCATTTAAAAAACATTCAAATTCAAATCTATTCATATATGATTCCCATGTTTCTGCCCCCAGTTGGAAGTGCGGGAATGTCGGATTAGATGCCATTAGAGTGGCAACGTTGGTTTCCTCAGCTGAGGAAAAAATAGAGTTTTCGCTTTTAGAAAAGCGTTTCTGGCTGCGCCTGTCAGCGGCGTTCGGCTCCTCAGCTGAGAGGGCTTTTAAATTTCGCGCTCTTTGGAGAGCGTCAGTGGCGGTGACTCGATCAGCTCGTAGCGGCTTCGGCTCTTTCTTGTTGTGACTTCGGCTCGATTTCCTGCCTGGTCGTCTTAGCTGTATCCCACCCTCGTCGCCAGTGTTGTGGAGTGGCGGTTACAAAGGGAGACGGAGCCAGGCTAAAGGCTAACAACTTTATTCTTGCGAATAAAGGGTTGCCGCGGCTGCCGAGGCTATCTGACAGCCAGCTGGCGGCGACAGCTGATGCTGTTTGACAGCTCCCTTTTATAACTGGCTGTCAAATGGCA
Source organism: Hydrophis major (assembly GCA_033807585.1). NCBI lineage: Eukaryota > Metazoa > Chordata > Lepidosauria > Squamata > Elapidae > Hydrophis > Hydrophis major. The sequence goes on from CM066329.1 coordinate 76,664,764, forward strand.
TCAACCAATGGGAGCGATCGGCGCTCCCGCGTTGGCAGCGGACCAGAGGGAGGACTGCTGCTAGTCTTTGAACACAGCACTTTTCGACTTCATTACTTTCCAAATATTGCTTTTTTTTTTTTTTTTGTTCTACATTCAGGTGCTTTGGAGAATAGGTTGATCCCATCTTCTTTGTGGCAGTCCCTTAGATCAGTGGTGGGATTCAAATTTTTTTACTACCGGTTTTGTGGGCATGGCTTGATGGGCTTGGCAGAGGAAGGATACTGTAAAATCTCCAGTCAGAGGTGGTATTTTTCAGTTCTCCAAACTACTCAAAATTTACACTGCTGGTTCTCCAGAGCTGGTCAGAACCTGCTGAATACCCTCTCTGCCTTAGATATTAGAATACTGCTATCACGTCACCTCTAGTTCTTCTCTTCATTAAACTAGATGTATCCAATTTTTGCCACTGTTCTTCATATGTTTTAGCCTCGGTGATCATCTCAGTGATTTTCTGGATATCAGGGTGGGATCAATACAGACTTTTGACGGGATACTATTCCAGAATGAAAGTGTTGTGATGAAAAAGCATGCTTCCTAGATCCTGCTTGATAACATTTAAAAAAAATAAAGGAGACCTGGAGCACTTCTACACTGCCCAATCATAAAGGATGAGCTTGTGCACTGCCCAGTCATAAAAGATACCTCTCAAATAACCAGGGCCTATTCTGGGAGGGGCTTACAGATGGTAGAAAGCACATTGAATTGCACAGGCAAGCCAAATGGGAATCAGTGTAGCTTATGGAGCAGTGGTATCATTAGCCATCCTAGGGCATATTCATCAGTACCTGTATTTCTATCACTGCATTTTTGATGACTTGCAGATTTTTGGTCTTTAAAGGCAGACTTATCTGTAGTGCATTGTAATCATCCATTCATGACTAGGACATGAATGGCCATCTGGAGGACCTTATTACTGTATCTAGGAACAGAGGCACTGGATGAATCAGGTATTTGGGTTGGAAATATATATACTTATTCATAGTCGCTCAATCTTGTCAGTCTGGACTGTTTCTGCCCATCCAAATCCACATAGCCTTCAAACACTGGGACAGAGAATGAATAGAAACAATGAACAATTGAATCTAGGATCAAGAAGTCATCATCATCATCATTAGCTATTCAGTCGAGTCCAATCCTCAGCCACTCTATGGATCAGTACTCTCCATTCCCCTCTGTTTCATACTGCTCCTTTCAGATCCACCATGGCTGTTAGGAATATAAGTCACCTAACAGATATTTGGGTTGGAAATATATAAACCAGGGTAGACATTTTAATAGTGTCTCTTTAAGAAAATGCAAAAAACATGTAATTGGGTGTGGTTTCTCAAACGGCCATAAGATGGAGCCAGAAACCTTGGTTGTTTAGTCTTAGTCTTAGTCTCAGAAGAGAATGTGTCTCAGTGAGTCTCTGTTTTCCTTCTGTTGGAGAGTATTGCCATTACTTCTAAATGACTGCTATTCATGGATTTGATGTAAGTCTGTTACTGAACTGTTTTTGACACTGGACTTTGTTATTGGATTATCCCTGGAGTGAAAACTGACTGATCTTACCTGTGAATGACTTTGGACTGCTTATCTTGAACTTTGCTTAAATGTTTCTGAAAGTAAAAACCTATATTTACTGTACAGTGTATCTGTGTGCTGTGTGTGTATTATTCAACACTTCTCTCAATACGTCTCTCTGTATGTGCTCATTCTCCTAATGGGGAATTACCTCAACAATGACCATCATTTAAAGAAGAGATTGGACATCCATTTGTAATGGTATAGAGCTTCCTGCTTGAGCAGAGGGTTGGACCCCCCCAAGGTCCTTTCCACCTCTTAAACTGTTATTCTGTTATTCTGTTCGTGCCAGTGTCATCCTTTATAAACAATGGGTATTAGGGTGGCCTCTTCTCCTTTTTCTGCTCATCGCTCCTGGCATACTTGACTTTTTGAGTGAGTCAGCTTGCATGACATGTCCAAAATATGATATCCTTTGTTTGGCAATCTTGGCTTCAAGTGATATATTTGGTCAGGTTCAGTTTAGGATTTCTTTGTGATTTTTGCAGTCCATTAGATCCGTAACAGTCATCTCCAACACCAGAGGTGGTATTCAGCAGGTTCTGACCAGTTCTGGAGAACCAGTAGTGGAAATTTTGAGTAGTTTGGAGAACCACCAAATACCATCTCTGATTGGCCCCACCCCTATCTATTCTCTGTCTCCTGAGTCCAAGCTGATCGGCTGGTTCTTCTTTTGTTGCCCTGCACAGAACAGAGCTGGAAAGCAGGTTAGTGGGATGGGGAGGGAATGGGGATTTTGCAGTAACCTTCCCCCTGGAGTGAGATGGGAATGGGGTCTTGCAGCATCCTTCTCCTGCCACGCCCACTAAGCCACACCACGCCCACCACACCACACCACGCCCATCAAGCCACGCCCACAGAACCTGTAGTAAAAAAATTGAATCCCACTACTGTCCAACACCATAATTCAAAGGCATCTACCCTTCTCCTAACTGTCATTTTCTGATTCCAAGATTCACAGCCATAAGTAGCAGTTGGAAAAATTATTACATCAACTAATTTGCATTTGGTTGGGAGGCTGATCTCTTTTACTCTTCCAGGTGTTATTCATGACAGACAATGCAGTACAAGAAGTACAGCCTGATAATATCACATCCAATGGATGTCCTTACCCGTTGTAATGATTCCTGGATTCTGTATGTGTACACATAAAGCATACTTAGAAAACACTCATACTTTGAATTGGGATGAATTCCATCTCTGTATGCAAAGATTCATCTATTAGGCTGAGAGCTTTTTCACACAATCAAACTACTTTTATAACTTCAGTGTGTAAATTATAGATGAGAATTGGTTGGCAAAAAAGGTCTCAAAAGTCTCCATTCTATAATCAGCCAACTTCATAGTTACATCCATCAAAAGATTGAGTAACAGATCAAAGTACAACAATCTAGGGAAAAAAAGTGATGTCCACTTTACTGAAGTAATGTCAAACGTAATCTCACATACAATAACTTTTTTTTGCTGGGAAAAGCAAAATATAGTGGTTGCATGTTTGTGCACCAGTGGTGGGATTCAAAAAAGGTTACTACCGGTTCTGTGGGCGTGACTTGGTGGATGTAACTTGGTGGGCGGGCTTGGTAGGCATGGCAGGGGAAGGATAGGGTAAAATCTCCATTCCCTCCCCGTTCCCGGGGGAAAATTACTGCAAAATTCCACTCTTCCCCACCCCACTAATGTGCTTTCAGCTCCATACACCTGCACAGGGCAACGAAGAAGACTCAGATGATCAGCTGAGAATCAGAAGGCAGAGAATAGATGGGGGTAGGGCCAGTCAGAGGTGGCATTTGCCAATTCTCTGAACTACTCAAAATTTCCACTACCGGTTCTCCAGAACTGGTCAGAACCTGCTGAATACTATATCTGGTATGCGCCCATGTGTGTGCACACACAAACATACATATCTGAGAGCAGCATTTGAAATGGGTGCACATGCCAAAGAAAAGATATTACTGTTCTAATAATTCCAAAAGAAAAGATTCTTGGCACACAGTCTTTCCTGTTTCAAAGCACCTCTTTCAAAGGATTTGCACAGCCCTACAATATGGTATTTTAAAGGCTTTAATGAAGTCCTGTGTTGGCAACTATGTTTTTGGGAGATGGATGGATAGATATCCTGAAATTATTTTTTCTTTAGGAGTGGGAGAAACCAACCACTTTTATTTTCATGGTTTCATGGTTGCTTGATTTCATATAGTAAACAGCTCCAAATTTTTTTTTTCTTTACATGTTTTATCCTGACGCAACAGAGCATTACATTAATTGACTTGTCTTATTATTTCTATAAGCTATGTCCAAGATGAAATGCTTAGCAATGGCTGCTTGTTCCTTTGATGCTTGGGGGTGGGTGGGTTGGATTGTTAAAGGAAAGGCTTGAAAGCTTGAGTTGTTCTGAAGTTTTCCACAGCTCACTGAATCATTTTATGCACCACTGAAGACTTTCCCACATTTGGAATTGCTACAAACTGCATTCCCCTCCTCATCATATTGTAATTTAATTCACACTTTATAGCATGATAAGCAAACCTTTAGACTCATTTGCACGGTAGAAGGATATCTCAAATGCCAGGAAAGGGTCAAGTACTCACTAAATATCACTATTTCTCTGACCTTGGAATATGCATTAGGAAGGGAAGAAGGGAAGAGAGAAGAAAAAGACTGATTCAATCTGAATTTATTGTGTGTGCATGTTTGACTGACTGACTGACTGTCTCTCTGTCTGAAAGGTTATGACTCGTCTGCATGGACCACATGTCCCAGTTCTAAAAAAAACTCAGTTCAGAAAGATTGTGTTTTGCAGGGCTTCCATCTCACTGCTTCACCTCTCAGGTGTGCAAGTGGGAGTTAAGGTCTGGAAAAGATGAAAGTCTATACTTGGTCTGTCCTGATTTTCTAAAACATTCAGCTCTCAGATTCCTTCGGGTTCTCCCTTTTGTTCCCCATCAAAACAAAGATGAGGAATCCGAGGTGGTGAAAAAATTGAAATAAAAGCAAAAAGTTCATCCTAACACCCAATGCACTGCTTGGAGATACAGAGCTTTGGAGATATCTGCTCTTTCAGCATTTTGCCACCCCACAATTCTTTATTTATTTGTCAAATTTTAAAACCTGTGGTGGTCTCCCATGGAAGGAATGAGACACAAACATGTGTTCTCGGGATGGGAGCCCAGAATAAATTCCAGTGCTTCCTTTTATTGAGATTTTAGTACATAGTAAGCAAAATTACATTGTGGATTACAATAATTAGAAATAGTACAGACTTGTTTGCAGTTGTCTGAGCTGCTTAATTGTTTCTGGTGTTTGCTTTTAATTTCCTTGCATTATCTCAGTGACCTTTAGGCAGACATGTATATATAAAGCATTAGATTAATCATTACTTGAGCCCAATGCCAAAGTTTATTATTCCCACATCTCCCCTGTTTTAGTTTTTTGATGATCGTGGATGCCTCGGTAGCTTTTCGCCATCTGCAACAGCAATTCTCATTCCTTAGGCTTCACCCAACACATTCCTAAAAGTCCAGGGAGACATTGGATAATACAGCATGCACAAAGAGAAAGTATAAAAAGCAATATCACTCCAACAATTAGGTGACGAATCCATGAATCATTTGGCAACCAGGACCAAAGTGCAGACCACATGTCCAGTCCCTTGTCCTTCGATTGTAATGGATTCTTGTTCAGGGTTTGTTCCATATGCTGTATAGTAGCTGTAATGTTTGGAGAATAATCAGAGATATACATGCAACAATGTGTATGAATCACAGCGCAAACTCCCTCTTGCACAGCCAAAATAGTGTCCACCACATATCTGGTTTGCAGGACAAAGTCAAGGATTTTTCCTTGCTCTTCTTCAAGCAGCTTTAGCATTTTAATGGTGTCTTTAAACATAGTAACTATCCAATTGTTTAAACGATGCAAATCTCTATAGTTCATCATGACTCCTAAAGGAGGAATAACTTCCCTTGATATTTGTGTCCAGTAGTCATGAGTCAAAACAGAGTTTACTTCTGTTGCAGAACGTGCATTGCGGATATGAGCAGTCCCCAAAATTTTTTGAATGAAATGAGATGGGATTACTTTCCCAAAGGTGCAGACTCCTTTCCATCATGCTGGCATGCGATCATAGGCCATCCGTCCACATAGCAACCATAAATTTGCTCCCAGGAGATGATCAACTTTATTTGGCTCAGCATAGATTAGTTTTGCAAAGGACTCCATTAACATAGCCAAATAAGTGGACAATGGTGCGTTAGTCCCATCTGCACATTTAGGCAACTGGTTTTCTGTCGTGGTGGGACAACATGTGGCAGGAATATATGGACACCCATTTTCATTGATCAAAGATGTGATAGTAAATTTAGAAATGTTATGTCCAAAGTAAGTTAGAATTTTAGTTTTCATGTCTTCTGGAAATAGTCGTGTCCCATTTGAAATAGTGATTGTCTTATTACAAAATGGATATGTTCCTAAATAAGTCATATTCTCTACTGTCTCATTGTGGGTCCAACAGATACCCTCCATCTCTTGGATCCAGCTTCCAAGGTGTAAAGCGGTTATGTTACTTGTAGTCCAACTGTTAGACCACGTCCCCGAACAACCATAGCATTGTCCCTTATACCAGTCACCTTTGGCCAGAGGTACTGCAACCATTGGAAGCCCTGATGTTTTGTCAGTTGGCATGTGCATACATACCCAACAATCAGTTTTGTTAAGAAGGTTTGCTAGCTTCCCCATGTCCTGGATCAATATGTTTCTTTTCCATTCCCCCAAATCCACCCCCTTGCCCCTTTGGCTGATGATAAGGATGCACACAGTGAGCAGGAACCCAAACAACTGTCCCCTCATCTTCAATGGCAGCGTATTCTTGGCCCCAAGTTATCAACGGGACAGGTCCTCTCCACGTTGGATCTGGCAGTCTCCTGTACCAAACTTTCAGTCTTGGCGCTCTCGCAGAAGGGGAGGAAGCAAAATGTCTACTGGCTGCCGTAGCAGTGGGAGATTCTGTCATGTTTAGAAAATTTAAAGTAATATTAAAAATGTTTTGTATGTAAGGCAAGCCATATCCATCCACTTCCCCCGTTTTTGTTTTTATAGGAAGGAGCTCTTGTTTGAGTATCTGATTAGGTCGTTCCACAATGGCCTGACCAGTGGAGTTATAGGGAATGCCAAATTTATGTATAATTGACCATCGATGACAAAATTCCGCAAAGGCGGTGCTGATGTAAGCAGGGCCATTGGTCTGAGAGGTTAACAATTGTAATTGGCTGAGAGGTTAACAATTGTAATTTTTCCATTATCCAACAACAAATTTTGTGTGGAACTGTGACAGTAAATCTCTGCCTCACAAGTTTATATGCAGGGGCAATACAAGAGGTTGAATCCTGGGTTTTCTGGTTCCGCATGGCTTCGGACAGTCGCGAATTCCTGCTGCGCTTGCTGCCGAGGTGCCCCCAATTCAAATGTGTCAGGGGGATATGGCTGCCCTGTAGAGGCAGCTGAAGACAGAGGGGAGCCAGACAGGGGGTTGGGGGTGTCGCAGACCCCCTCCTCATCCAGAAAAAACCCTTTTTCCCCGAGGTGGTGGAATGGCGGTCAGTAATGGCCACCACAAAGAAGCCTGCAACCAGGTAAGATTGCGCTGGAGGAAGCAAGAAAAGTGAAAGTGCTGGCTGAGCTGGGTCAATCAACACTCTAAAATACTCTGGAAATGAATTGTTTGAACTGCTGGAAGAAATATTGTATCCCTAAGAAGATCAGAAAGCGGCGGAGAAAGCTGTTAAAGGGAAGAAACTTTTTTTTCTTCACTCTCCCACCCCATAGAAACAGCAGATGAAGATTTGAAATTTATTTGGGCACTGAAAGTGAATTATTTTGAAAGTTAAAGCCAAGGGACAAAGGATTTTTTGGACATTGGATTTAATAATTTAAGAAATCGGAAAACCATTTTTGGAGGTATGGATTTCTGATCATTTTAAAAAAAATGTTGTTGTAAGTGGGAAGGGAGAGGAAAAAAAATTGGAGCAGAAGTTGAAAAAGGAGGAGATTGCCTAGAATTCTAAAGAAAGATATATTGTAATTGGACCTCTTTGATTAAACAGTAACCCCAGAAAGAGAAGTAAAGAAAGAAAGAAAGTATTAACTTTGGAATCATTTTGGAATTATTCTTGATTAAAAATACTTGGGTGGTTGTTTTGGAAAAAGTTTCTCTTTTCATGATGGCATCGCTTGTGAATGAACTAAAAACTGATATAAAAAGGATGAACAAGATGAAAAAGATACTTTGGGCACTCTATTTCAATTTTTAGAAATGGTGGTATGCATTTTTGAAAAGCTGACTATGCAGCAGGACGACTGGGACAAAGAAGAAGAGGAAGAAGAAGCCATCTTTGATGGACAATGGGTTTTTTCTGGGGAGGAGGAGAAAGAGGATAAGAAAAGGGGGATTTTAAGGTTTGAAAAAACAACCAAAAAAGAGAAAAATGAGATGAAAGGTGGATGCGAGGTTAGAAAACAACAGAAAGGGAGTAAGAAAAGGGAGGAGGGGAGACAAAGGGGTAAAAAGGGCAAGGAGAAGAATAAGCAAGAGAGAAAGTGGGGGATGAGAAGCCTTAATGGTGGGAGGCGAGATTCAATGAAACAAAGCTTATTCAGAGACCATTGTAAATTTAATTGAAAAAAGGGGGGGGATTTCTGGAAGGTACATAAGATTGTGTTTTTATATGTGTATCTAGAGTAAAATGCTTAAGATATAAATGAATATTAATATATATGATTAGTTTTTTTATGATATGGATAGTGGGTATATAGGATTTTATTTAGTTATTGTTGTGTTTTTACCCTTCTTATTAAAATTATTGTGTAACTTTAGAATGTACTAAACAGAATCCCAGATAAATTAAGTGTTATATTAAGTAATTTTAAGTTAGGGCAATGAGTTAAAGGCGTCACTCCAATCAGTGTACAGGAGAAGTATATTAAAAGAAAAAAGATGAATGGATAGCTGGAAATAGAACAGACAAAGAATGATAAGTATTACAAACTGAATTGAGATAAGATAAATTAAATTAAATTAAATTAAGAGAGATAAAAGAGGGAAGAAGCTATATGGAAAATTGAAAATGGTAATAAGATATGGATGGATACATAAAGTGAATAGGATATTTGAATTTGTGTCTGTGTGAAGAGTCTCAACCCGGGATCAAGCAGCCTTCAGAAAAGATGTTTTAGGTTTTTTTTTTTCTATGTTCTATGTTTTATATGTTTATGAAAGGCAATAAAATTTTAATTAGCAAGAAATACAATTTGGATAATTAGAATGAAAAGGAGAAGTTGGGATAAGATATGAAGTTAAACAGATAACGTAAATATCTATATTACAATTTGGAATTATTTTGTATGTTCTATTGGTTTTGGTGTTTGTTTGTTTTTTAGAAAAGATTTCTTAAGTTGTTATGCCTTGACTGTTCGTGTATTGTTTTTGTAAAACTAATAAAATTTGATTTAAAAAAAAAAGAGGTTGAATCCTTGCGGTCTCGCCAGTTGCTCTATGTAATGCCATCAACCAATGTACACTACCTCTTGCAAACTGCATACCACCCACTCCACGAACAGCCAGAGAATCATCAAGCACCCATTCATTTGGCCATTCCTTTTGGCGTATCACAGAGACATCTGTTCCGGAATCTATAAGGCCAGAAAATGATTTTTCTTGAATTTCAATTGTCATTTTAGGTTGGTCTGTCGTCAGATTTTTTGTCAGCGCTAGCAATTCTTCAGCAACTGGAGAACTGGCCATTTCAGTGGACCCAAAACCACCAGTTCGTGGGAACCCAATTAAAGGATTCATAGGAATGTATGGAAGCAATAATAACTGGGCAATAGAGTCACCGGCCATTGATGATGTAGGAGTATCAGTGTACAATTGTATCTTAATAACCCCTTTATAATCTTGATCAATAACCCCTGGAATAACAAAGAACCCTTTTTTTGATGCAGAAGACTTGGGAAGTACCAATCCCACTGTTTTTTCTGGCAGTGGCCCATGCAAATGAGTGTCCTCAATGTACACTTGATTAGGAAAAGTCACATCAATTGAGTTCAACATTTTAAAACCCAAACCTACACTCCCGGTAGTTGCAGGCAATGCTTTTGTGACAGCCTTGGGAGCGGGGCTAGCTGCATGCCCCAAATTTAGTTTCCCAAATTTTGGTCCTGATCAGAGCGACATTGATTTGCCCAATGAAACCCCTTTTTGCATTTCGGACAGACAGACTTCGGGCGGACGTCCTTATTTTTGTTTTTGTTAAATGCCATCCTCCCCCCCAGGGGATCGGCACTGGGCTTTAAAATGGCCAGGTTTCCCACAATTAAAACAATTCCCTGTAGGTTTCATCCCTTTTTGCAATGCCATAGCCAAAGTCTCCATGTTGTAAGCCTGAGAACCCACTACTGCACATGCCTTTAACAGATCAGCCAGAGTAACCTCACCTCTAATCACCAAAGGCTTTAAGATACGCTTGCAGTCAGCGTTTGCATTTTCAACTGCCAATTTTCCTTTGCTGCTTCCTCATTAGAGATTTGCCGGGTAATAGCCAATTGTAGCCTTTCCACAAAATCATTATAAGACTCAGATGCTGTTTGATTAATTTGAGAAAAACACTGTGCCGGGGTTCCCACATCCTGGATGCGGGACAACGCCTCAAAGACAGCTGCCATAACCACGGGAAATACGTGATCAGGCAAATTAGCAGCTTGATCAGTAGTGGATTCAAACAAGCCTGCCCCATAGATTTGGTCTGTCGTATATAGCCCCCCCGAATTTCATCCCCTAGTGATAGCTTCCCTTTGGTACTCTGAATCAAAAACCACATACTGAGTAGAGCTCAATATCATTCTCATTAAATCTTTCTAGTCACTAGGAATCATGCGTGAGGTAGCTAAACTTGTCAGGAGACCCTTTGTAAAGGGACTTTGAATACCATAATCTTTAACGGCTTTCTTGATTTCCCTAAGTACTGCCAAAGAAATCAGAACCCATTCAGTCTGCAGATTGCCTTGAGCATCCACTTGCCTATTAACTGGAAACAAATTCATCTGGGAAATCTCATCAGGCTTTAATTTTCCCTCATTGAAAGCCTGATGCATCATTGCTTGAATTTTTTCCATTTGTGGTTGGATTTTATCATCCACAGGCATAGGCGCTATTGGAGGTGAGAAAGCATACTCCAGTTTTGGGGTTGGAGGGTGCAACACAACTCCTTTATAAGGAGGAGGTTCTACTAAAGTTTTTAAAAGAGGTTGTTGCTGGGTCTCTAAAGCAGTCATAACAACTTTCCAATATATCAAAATTTCAGCTGTTGCCCGTGGCTCTTCATGAAGGATAGTTCCAATTCTCCTCCACGTGTCTAATTTTAAAGAGCCTCTCTCTGAGTACCAGGGGCATTGCTGCCAGATCTCTTGCAGCAGCTGTTTCACATTACCTTTTGAAAGAACTATTTGCTCCCCCCCCCAAGGGTTTAAAGATTAAGAAATTTGTCCTTCAGCAACTCACTGACATGACATTCCTGTGGCTGAGAAAGTTTTCCCCCCATGTTCCCTGAAAAATCCTATGGTCCAGCAATAGTTAAGTACGTACTTTACCTATTCCAGGAGAGGAAACACGGAGGTCCGGATATGTAGCAGTGGATCACATCGGGGTCACCACTTGTGGTGGTCTCCCATGGAAAGAATGAGACACAAGCGTGTGTTCTCGGGATGGGAGCCCAGAATAAATTCCAGTGCTTCCTTTTATTGAGATTTTAATACATAGTAAGCAAAATTACATTGTGGATTACAAGTTACATTGTGGATTACAATAATTAGAAATAGTACAGACTTGTTTGCAGTTGTCTGAGCTGCTTAATTGTTTCTGGTGTTTGCTTTTAATTTCCTTGCATTATCTCAGTGACCTTTAGGCAGACATGTATGTATAAAACATTAGATTAATCATTACTTGAGCCCAATGCCAAAGTTTATTATTCCCACAAAAACCATCCATCTCCATCAAAGAGGGACACTGGGCTAAGATGTTCAAAGATAAATCAGAAATCAGGAATGCTGGAAGTGCCACCAGACACCTGGAACATATTATTATATATGGTGGTCTTGTACAGAAGCTAAAAGATACTGGACAAAAATACACACATGGTTGGAAAAAAATGATAAAGCAACACATAGGTCTGAAACCGAAATATTTTTATTAGGAATGGTACCTGAAGGCTATAGTAAAGAAAAAACATATTTAATTGTACATGTATTAACAGCAGCTAGAACTGTATTTGCTCATAATTGGAAAAGTGATAAGACATTGACAGAGGGAAAAGTAATTGAGAAAATATCTGAATGTGCAGAGATGAATAGGTTAACATTGGTAATCAAAGAAAAAGAAGAAACGGAATATTACATGGCATGGGATTTATTTTATCAATGGTTGGAAAATAAAACAAATTAAAATGGGTCAGATGAATATATAGAGAAATAAGTTAAGATTGTTAAAATAATAGATATATTAAATGATAGTTATAAGAAAATGTGATTATTGTTATATTGGTAAGAAAAGTATTAATTATAATTGTAAGCACAAGACATATGTACCCAGATGATACATGACTGAAATGAAAGATGGAATTATTGTAAATAAAAAATAAATAAATAAATAAATTGTAAATAAAAAATAAAAAAAAAACAATTTAAAAAAAGCATAAGAGGGACACTGGGTAGTATACAATTAAAATTTAAAAAATGTAAAACAAAACAGTATATAAAAGTTAAAATTTAGAAAGATGCAAGGATGATTAAAAAGTAAAATGGCGGGGGGAGGACTTTCAAGCCACTTACTAATCCTCATGGCTGCATGCTTCTCTGTGAGTACTAAGCAAGATCACAGAGCCATATTTTCATGCTTTTTCAGAAAGCTAGGAGAGTGAGGGGCCCATCTCACCTAGTCTCACCAAGCCATCACTTGAGACTTTCAAGAAGAGATTGGACTGCCATTTGTCAGAAATGGTGTGGGGTCTCCTGCTTGGGTGGGGGGTTGGACTAGATGACCGACAAGGTCCCTTCCAACTCTGATTATCTGTTATCCATTACCTCTGGGGATGCTAATGTTCCACAGAATGGGGGCAACAGCAGAATACTCTCTCTTCCTGAACACCATCACTCAGAATTCTTTCACTGATGGGAAATACAATATACTTTCCCAACAATTATCATATTTTGACCTTGTTTCCATGACTTCAGTCTTCAAAGTGTATGCAACTATAATTTTATTATAATTTTTTTTGCAATCTTAAAATTTTTATTTTAAAATATATATAAATAATTGTCCTCAAAATATTGTCTTTAACATATACCCTCTTTCAAGAATCCCTACAAACAGAAAGTGAAGACGTCAATATGTTTCTGGAATTTTATCAGGTTATTGCATCTGTAGGGGGCAACCAGGAGATGGTTTTCAGAACCATCTGCAAAATGAAATTGTATATATAGCTCATACAGATTAACCATGCTGCTGGTGTGAGTTACATATTTTTATCATCACAGTCATTCACCTGTATTTCTTCATACTATGACCTCAATCTCTTTATGGTTCAACATTATTTTACTTTGCAACCATCAAGAACGATTTAAACAGAGGAGGAACATCTGGTGAGCTGAAAATGTTAAGAGGCCACAGACTGAGAATGATACTGTATTTTTTTTTTTTACCTCTGAATATGAAAATGCACCATAAATTATACCTTCTAACTACTTGGAAAGATAAGTGCGACAATGCCATCTCATGGCCAAGGTCAAATTTTATGTGTGAATACTTCCAAATGGAACTTGACTCTCATAAAATAGTTTTTTACTTTTTAGAAGACAGAAACCAATTGAACCACAACACAGGAACCCTCGTACCAGTCCCATCCTCTAAAATCCTAATGTTCCCACCTTGATCAGCAAAAATAGCTTTTGCTTATGATCACTGGAAGCCAAGCAGAACCTTCAGGAATCCTACTTGTCTATACTGTTCCTTACTACGATCCCATCTCACGTATATAATCCTGTCAGTCCTGAAGGAATAGTGCTGGATTGTTCCTGAATATTTCACATTTCTTCTTTGAATGTTTGAGAAGCAGGATTAAAAATAAATTCCTAACTTACCTACTTCATGCAGTAATGATGATGGTGTTATTCATTCAGTCATGTCCAACTATTGCCAGTTCCATGGCACAGGTCTCTCCATATCTTCCAATCTTACATTGCTACTGTTTGGTGTCAGCTTGGATGGTCTCCAGCCACTGTGTTCTTTGGCTTTGGCACCGTGTTCTTTACTTTATGAGATATGAACAAGAAAAAATCATTTTTTCCATAGTCTTCCTCAATGTAACCTCCTGCCTTGAGAACCAGGCAGTATCTTCATCAGTGGATTTTTCTAATAAGTCCAGAAAAACTTACACTTCATAGACCATGTACATTTTCCATAAAAATGTCACTTGCTGTGTTGAATTTATATTTTACCAACAAAGAAATAAACTGAGACTAGTAGAGATCTATTTCAAACTATTTGGCTTTCATCAACTAACCATACCCTTTCTGGGACCCAAACCCCAGGCTACTTGTATATTAGGTAGATATATTAACCTCTAAGCCACAGACTCTCCTTGTGTTTTTGGCTATATCAGGGGAGAGATTAAGTGGGTTTTTTTTCCAGTGAAACTGGTCTATCAGGGCAACTTTGATTGAAAGTTCCTGGATTGGGGCTGAAAGGCGAAAGTGGAAGCAGTATGCTCCTTCCCATATCTGGGTAGACCAGGTTGCCCTGATAGACCAGTTTCACCAGGAAAAAAACACGTTATTTGCTGGTTCTGCTGCTTTCATTAGATCATTTCATCATTGTGATTGCTTTTTGCTGTTTATTTCAAAAGGTCTGAAATCTGTATTCCGTTCATTGGTGTTGAATAGTATATATGCAGCAGAAAGGCAGAACGTAGCAATATTTTAATATTTTTTTAGAAAGAAGGGGGAAAATTGGAGGTTTTTCCCCAAAATTAATGTTGTCATCTTGAGAGTCTCCACAGAGCCTCAGAATGGAGCTGGTTGCTTGCCTTAATTATACATAGGAAAGATAGTAGAAGAAGGAATTAGTGCCACTGAATGGAAATCAAATGGCAACTGGAAGTCTACAGGGGCTGAAAGATGCATTTGTAATGGTTTGACTGAAACTCTCATTGTCCTTTAGCATTGATTTGGCTTAGTTTCCCAACCTCTAATGGGCCCAGGATGCTCATTCTTGTATTAGAGAATTGGCACACTTGGTTACAAAACTCTATAATTGCCTCTATCCAGATTCTATCTGATAGCATTTAATACTTTAGTTATAGGATTTACTTCCAAATATATTCTCAAAGAACTAAAGCTATTAAATTTGCCATCTTAAAAATCCAAATTGTAATGCCAAATTAAAATTATAAAGAGGTAATGCAACCTTTTGGAGATTGTAAAATTATTTTAAAGTTTACTTCAGCAAATTTGTAAAATCCTTTTTGTACTTTGGTTTATGAGAACTAGGAATTTCAACAGAGAATCAATTCAGAGGCAAAATAATAATGAAACCACAGGACATGATTTTATGTCTGGAAAAATGCAAGTGGCAGATTGCTTTCAATCTGACCATATAGTTGCTCTCTTTATTTTCACTGGGAGCCTTAACTCATCCTTATATTTATAGCACTTGAAAAAAAAGATATCCAGATTTGTTTTGAGCTATGAAAGGATTGCAAGTATGCCTGTCTAGCTGCTATCCATAGACCCTGTTGGGAAACGTTCAGAAAAACAATGAACTTGTTTGAAGGGGCAATGTTTTTCATTTCAAAGTAAAGCAAAACAAAACATCCCTTGGTCTCAAGGTATTGGGGATAACAAAGATCTATGGCCATGCTTACTTTAATAAAACTCATGTAGACAGATTGCCCTGTTGGATTTACTTTTCTCTTTTCATATATTGACAGAGCTCTGTGATTTGAAAGATACCAGATGATCGATGAAGTAATCTAGCTCTTTTAAGTCCTATCTAGAAGTGTTCTGTAGTGTAATTAGCATTCTTGTAAATAACTATTCTGATTGGCTAAGACGCGCGTCTATGCGATTGGCTGAGCGAGCCACACTGATTGGCCCGCGATGAATCCCCCGCGATTGGAGGAAACCGATCGCGGGAGATTCAAAGCAGTGTAATTGGCCGCGGCTCAGCCGCGGAATTCAATATAAGCCGCGCATACCCGAGCCAAGCCAAGCCGATCTGGAAACCTAATAAAGAGCTGAAACTGGTCACTGCCTCCCGAGTTTTCTTTTAGTCAGCGATGTAACACTGGCGACGAGGGTGGGATTGCGGAACTGATACCCACCGAGCACGTGGCACCGAGACGAGAGATCATCAAGATGGCCAGCATCACACTGCCCGCACCCTTTAACCAAGCTACTGAGGACTGGGAATCATACATTGATTGGTTCCTAATGTTCCTAGAGAGTAGCAACCTCAAAGAAACAAACGGGTAGAAAAAAAGGGCCGTTTTCCTGACACACTGTGGGCCCGCAGTGTTTAAAATGGTGAAAGCCCTCACGAAACCCGAGGACATGAAGACGATGGACTGAGCCGACCTCGAACTGCTGCTACAAAGCCACTATGCCCCCGCTGTGCCCACCCTCATCAGGCAGCACGATTTCTACCAGCGAGACCAGAAACTGGGTGAGAGCATCAGCGATTTCATAGCAGACCTGCGGAACCTGGGAGGAATGTGCAATTTCACAGACATGGATGAGGCATTGCGAGATCGCGTCGTCCTCAGGCTCAGGGACCCAGTCCTACAAAGCCGGCTGATGGCAAAGGGCGACATCGCCCTCACTGACGCCCTTGCCGAGGCCACTGCAGCCGAGGCGACCCGAAAATCAGTGGCCCGGATGCGGAGACCCAACGCCAGGAACTGGCACGGAAGTCAGACTGGCACGGAATTCACCCAACCAAAAAAAAGATCAAAGCAATCAAGGAAGCACCCAGGCCAAGGAATAAAACTGAACTGCATGCATTTCTAGAACTGCTTAATTTCTATTATGTTTTCCTGCGCCAGAAGGCGATCGCGGCAGAACCATTGCATAGACTCTTGGACAAAGCAGCCACCTGGAACTGGGGGAAACGTGAGGAAACCGCATTCAACAAAACCAAGGACCTGCTCACTTCAGATGCCATCCTCATCCAGTACAACGAGACCCTACCCCTAGCAGTCACATGCGACGCATCACCCTTTGGTGTCAGAGCCGTCCTCAGCCACACTCTCCCCGACAGAAAAGAAGCGCCCATCGCCTTCTTTTCAAGGATCCTCTCCAAGCCAGAAAGAAATTACAGTCAGCTGGACAAAGAGGCCCTGGCAATCGTCACCGCAGTGAAGAGGTTCCACAAGTACCTCTATGGCAGGACTTTCACCATCATCACCAATCACAAGCTGCTGCTGGGAATCCTGGCAGGGAACAGGGCCACCCCGAACATTCTATCTCCAAGAATGACAAGGTGGTCCGAATTCCTTGCCACCTATAACTACCGGCTATCACACCGACCCAGTAAGACAATCACCCACGCAGACGCCCTGAGCCGCACGCTGTTGCCCGACCTGGACACTGACCCAGCACCCACAACATCCACCCTTAGCATAGAGACTCTGCCTGATCTACCCATAACTACGTCAGACATTGCCCGCAAAACCAATAAAGACAAACATCTGGCGCAGGTTTTACATTGGGTAGAGAAAGGGTGGCCGAAAAAAGAAGATGACGAGAAATTCAGGACATTTCGGAACCGGCAAACCGAACTGTCATCATCACAAAAAGGTTGTGTACTATGGGGGGATAGGTTTGTCATCCCAGAAAAATTACAAGAAAAGGTTTTAAAACTATTACATGAGGGGCACCCGGGCATTGTCAGGACAAAAGCCTTGGCCAGGAGTTACGCCTGGTGGCCAGGGATGGACAGAGAAATCGAGGCTTGGGTGGCAACATGCAAACCAGGCCAAGAAACCAGGCCAAGCCCTCCCTCTGCACCAATCCGGGAATGGGAAACCCCCAGGGGACCATGGTCCAGATTGCACATAGATTTTACTGGACCTACAAAGGGACACACCTTCCTCATCATGGTAGATGCTTACTCCAACTGGCTGGAGGTAAGCAACATGAGAACTACCACCACGGAGGCCGTCACCAAAGAACTCAACAGACTATTCACAACCTACGGCCTCCCAGATGTCATTGTGTCAGATAACGGGCCCCAATTTACCTCGCTGGAATTCGAAAAATTCCTAGTGGAACAGGGAATACGACATGTGCTGACAGCACCGGCACATCCGGCGGCAAATGGGAGGGCAGAACGAATGGTCCAATTTACAAAAAAAACAATCCAAAAAATTGAAACCGGGGAGATCCAAGAGAAAATTAATAAAATGCTACTTATACAACATATAACTCCAAACACGACAACCAACAAAAGCCCAGCAGAACTATTGATGGGGAGGAAATTAAGGTCCCCACTCAACAGACTACACCCCACATACAACCCAGAAAAAAACCCCGACTCATCTAGCAAACACCGAACATTTACACTGGGCGACGCAGTATACATGAAGAACCTCACCAGGGACCCACTCTGGGTATCAGCAACCATAACCCAAGTAACAGGTCCCCGCTCGTACCGGCTACAGACAACCGACGGACAAGCATAGAAAAGACACATCGATCAGTTAAGATCGAGAACCTACACAGGAAAAACAACCGACACGCAAACACACACGGAGGAAGAAACCACAGGGGGAAGGGAAAACCCAGGTACCAGCCAAGAGGGGAGGGAAAATCCGGAAAACCAAAATAACCACCCCCCACAAGAAAGAAACCAACAATATTCACCAGCAGAACCACCGACAGAAGACCAACTCAAAGCCTCACCTGAAAGGAGCAGCCAAGCAAGTTCAACCAGCCCAGAAAGACCAGGCGGGAACAGCAGAACCAGCAGCTCAACCAACCCGAGTAGACCGGGAGGGAGCTGTGACGGAAGGCTCGGCCTACCCTTCCAGGCAGTTCCATCGATGAGGCAAGGAGCAATGCAGAAACCAACCGAACCGCTCAAAGACCAGACACCAACTAACCTGCGCAGGTCCAGCAGACAAGTACGGAGCCCCGCCAACTTACGGGACTACGTCACGTAGGACCATACCAAGAGAGGAGGGGTGTTCTGTACTGTAATTAACATTCTTGTAAATAACTATTCTGATTGGCTAAGACGCGCGTCTATGCGATTGGCTGAGCGAGCCACACTGATTGGCCCGCGATGAATCCCCTGCGATTAGAGGAAACTGATTGCGGGAGATTCAAAGCGGTGTCATTGGCCACGGCTCGGCCGGGGAATTCAATATAAGCCGCTGCATACCCAAGCCGAGCCAAGCCAATCTGGAAACCTAAGAAAGAGCTGAAACTGGTCATTGCCTGCCGAGTTTTCTTCCAGTCGGCGACGTAACAAGAAGTCCCATTATTATTACTATATACATGACAATGTGGAGTCACAGCTGCTAGTTCTTTAGCTGGTGTTAGCCTTCATATGCACCAAGAACCTAGGACATCATAATGTATCAGCTAGCATAAGTGTGGATCCAAGCAAAGTGGCCTTCTGCAATTGAGTGATGGAAATGTGGCCAATGCACAGATTTTCTAAGTGCCATCCAATATTTTTTTGATATGACACCCAATGGTGCTGATAACCAATGGGACCAGAGGTGATATTCGGCAGGTTCTGACTAGTTCTGGAGAAATGGTAGCAGATATTTTGAGTAGGTCAGAGAACCAGCAAATACCACCTCTGATTGGAGATTTTACAGTATCCTTCCCCCACCAAGCCATACCCACAGAACTGGTAGTAAAAAAAATTGAATCCCACCACTGACTGGGACCACTATAGCTGGTTTATGCCACTTCAATTTCCACTTAAATTTTCAGATCTTGATACTTGTGTTCTTCTCCATTTCTTGGTCTTCTATTTTACTAACTTTTGGTATTGCCACATCAATTATCCACACATTCTTCCTTTCAACCAAGGTTAAATCTGGTGTGAGCCAAGATTTTATGGGTTTGTATTCAAAAATCCCACAACATATTAACTTGCTCATTTTCGATTACTTTTTGAACTATATATTCCCACCTTTTTTTTACTAGTGTATGAGAAAATTTTCAGATGTTCCAGTGAATCATTTTGGTGACATGTTGTTGCTTATATGCAAACTTTTTGCATGAGCTGAGTATATGATCCACTGTTTCTTCTGACTTTTTTCATAATCTGCAATTCAAATAATTCAACTATTTTTCCAGTTCTGGCTGGAACTAACCTAAAATAAAATAATTACCTAAAATAATTGCTCTTAAACAGCCAAAATCAAGCCATCAGTATTTTTTTTAATCTTCCAATTGTAAGACACTGCCAGGTTTTATCTTTATCCACTTTCTCCTCAACCTTTTGTAAATATTGGCCATGCAATGCCTTTCCTTGCCAGCATTCTGTCCTTGCTTTTATTGTATTTTTTTTTAAACAAATTTTATTAATTTTACAAAAACAGTGCACAAACAATCAAGGCATAACAGCTTACAAATTCTTTTCTAAAAAAAAAAAAAAATTAAAGAAGAAAACCAATAGAACATACAAAATGATTCCAAATTATAATATCAAAATTTACATTATCTATTTAACTTCATATCTTATCCCGACTTCTCTTTTTCATTCTAATTATCCAAATTATTTCTTGCTAATTAAAATGTTATTGCCTTTTATCAACATACAAAACACAGAACATAACAAAATCTAAAACATCTTTTCTGAAGGCTGCTTGATCCCGAGTTAAAACTCTTCACACAGACGAAATTCACACATCATATTCACTTTATATATCCTTCTATATCTTATTACTATTTTCAATAACATTCTTTGTCTGTTCTATTTCCATCTATCCATTCATCTTTTTTCTTTTACTATACTCCTATACACTAATTGGAGTGACGCCTTTAACTCATTGCCCTAACTTAAAAGTACTTCCTATAACACTTAATTTATCTTGGGATTCTGTTTAGTACATTCTAAAATTACACAATAAATTTTATAAGAAAGGTCAATAACTAAAGAAAAAACCTATATAACCACTATCCATATCATTTAAAAAGGAAAAAAAACCTATATTAATATTCATTTATATCTTAAACATTCTACTCTAGATACACATATAAAAACACAATCTTATGTACCTTCCAGAATCCCCCCCCTTTTTTTTCCCAATTAGATTCACCCATTGTCTCTAAATAAGCTTTTTTTCTTTAAATCTTGCTTCCCACCATTGAGGCTTCTCCTCCCCCCCTTTCTCTCTTGCTTATTCTTCTCCTTGCCCTTTTTACCCCTTTGTCTCTCCTCCTCCCTTTTCTTACTCCCTTTCCGTTGCTTTCTAACCTCGCATCCACCTTTCCTCTCATTTTTCTCTTTTTTGGTTGTTTTTTCAAACCTTAAAATCCCCTTTTTCTTATCCTCTTTCTCCTCCCCCCCCAAAAAAAAACCCATTGTCCATCAAAGATGGCTTCTTCTTCCTCTTCTTCTTTGTCCCAGTCATTCTGCTGCATAGTCAACTTTTCATAAGTGCATAACGCCATTTCTAAAAATTGAAACAGAGTGCCCAAAGTATCTTTTCCATCTTGTTCTTCCTTTTTATATTTTTGATATTCAGTCTTTAGTTCATTCACAAGCGATGCCATCATGAAAAGAGAAACTTTTCCCAAAACAACCACCCAAGTATTTTTAATGAAAAATAATTCAAAAAAAGTTCCAAAAATTAATACTTTTCTTCCTTCTTCTATTTCTCTTTCTGGGGTTACTGTTTAATCAAAGAGGTCCAATTACCATATACCTTTCTTTGGGATTCTAGGCAATCTCCTCCTTTTTCAGCTTCTGCTCCAATTTTTTTTCCTCTCCCTTCCCACTTACAACATTTTTTTTTTAAATGATTAGAAATCCATACCTCCAATAAGGGTTTTCCGATTTCTTAAATTATTAAATCCAATGTCCAAAGAGTCTTTTGTCCCTTGGCTTCAACTTTCAAAATGATTCACCTTCAGTGCCCAAATAAATTTCAAATCTTCATCTGCTATTTCTATGGGGTGGGAGAGTGAAGAAAAAGAAAGTTCCCTTTAACAGCTTTCTCCGCCGCTTTCCGTCTTCTTAGGGATACAATGTATCCTCCAGCAATTCAGACAGTTCAGTTCCAGAGAGTTTAAAAGATGTTAACTGACCCGACTCAGCCAGCATTTTCACATTTCTTGCTTCCTCCAGCACAATCTTACCCGGTTGCAGGCTTCTTTGTGGCGGCCATAACTGACCGCCGCTCCACCACCTCAGGAAAAAGGGTTTTTTCCGGATGAGGAAGGGGTCTGCGACACCCCCCAACCCCCTGTCCGGCTCCCCTCTCTCTTCGACTGCCTCTACAGGGCAGCCATATCCCTCTGACCCATTTGGATTGGGGGCACCTTGGCGGCAAGCGCAGTAGGAATCGCAAACAGTCACAAATTCCTGCTGCCACCGAAGCCACACTTTTATTGTATTATTTTGATATTCATGTTTTTTTTCCTGCACATTCAGTAAATTCCATTTGTTAATTTACATCAATGCTTGTTTTTGCCTTGTTCTTTACTAATCACATTTTTTTTGTTTTATATTCTTGATGCCAACTGTAAAATGCCCAATTATACTTGTAGGATTCATCCTGATGGCTCCTGATGGCTTAGCCAGTCAGCATTTCAATTCCATGACTGTTTGTGATTTCCCCCCATTTTATTGTTTCTATAGCTTTTTCTCTAGGCCAAATCACATTGCTATATTTGTACTACAAGTTTTATGGTGTTTGCTAGTGTCTAAATTTCAATTTACTATCTGGAGCATTACTATTTTTGTTCTATTTCCTGATTGCACACACACACCCCAAAAAACACTCCAGTGATAATCATATTACACCTGGTTTGCCAGCTAGTTTCAGCAGAATGCTTGACAGTCTGAAGCAGAGTGTCTTTTGATTACTTTGAGCAGACAATTAAGCCTAGTGATTAAAAAGAGCAGATTGAAAGAATTGTAATGCTGAGCATTCTGATTCTTGAGGACACTGAAATTTGCCTGGTGCTGAGAATGAACTAAGATGCTAGATATGTCTGGCTGTGAGCTATTCTCAGATCCTGTTCTCTCAAATGCAATCTTCAGGTAACGTTGTGCTTGCTAATGGGCTAACATGCTTGATTGGTTTGAGAATAAGTTTGGTATTTATAAGACTTTTCAGTAAAGTATTATAGAAATGAACTAGTCTAGCTCACAATCTTGGGTAATGTGCATTGAATGGCACTAGGAAAAAAGAAGGGGCACAGCAAGCATCTGAACAGGTGACTGCACCTGCAACATGCTTTAAATGACTGATTTGCTGAAACAATAAATGATTGCCCATCTTGCTAGAGCAACTTTGAGCAGCCAACAATAAAAATAAAAATAAAAAAGGAATTACAATTATCACTATACAGCCAACCGGCCGACCAACCAAGTTCACCTAAAACTCTGTAGGCTGTTCTGAGTTCCAGGCTTGGTTGAGCCTTGCTGGATGATGCACTGAAAGGGCTTTGGGCAATTGCTATAGTTTTACCTGGAGATCTTTGTTATGTAAAGTATTCTGGCCCAGGCTTAATGGCCCACCCATTAACAAAGGTGGGGTCAGTTTCTGCTTCTGAGGTGAGTTTCTGCTCTTGAGTTTCTACTCTTTTTAGGGGAAATATTCTGCCTTTTTAATATTTCCTAGGATATTTCAATTTTCTAGGAGAGGGGTGGGTGCTAAGTTCCTACAGTTTCAAAATAACATAATCCTCTCACCAGGTTGTCCTGCACAATTATGATAAAAAAGTTTTCTTTTTCTACTGAAGTACCGTGTTTCTCAGGAAACACAACCCACCCCAACAATAAGCCCAATCCTAATTTTTGGGAAGTGGTCCTAATATTACCCCTACCCTGAAAATAAGCCCGGAGGATGGGCATGCAGTATGAGTGGCAGTGCAGGCATGAGGGAGCAAGTGTCCAGCTGAAGTGGGGGGCAAAAGTCATTCTGTGCTGAAGCATATTTGGAATGGAGCCTTCTGCGTTGCAATCCTGGGATACAGTGAAGGCTTGGAGTGGAGCCATTTTCGTGAAAGGCAGGAAAATGGGGAGGTGAATTTTCCTGTCTGTTATCCATTCCTTTTAGAGCAGGACCCTGCAAGGCTTGTTGTGGCATTGCACTCATGAATGGCAGCACCTCCATGAGCTTCACGGTGCAGCTGGCATCCTACCGTGACCAGCTGCACCAGTGTATCCAAACTCATGGTGGTGCTACCACTCACACACACAATGGCACAGCAATGCTTGCAGGGTCCTGCTCAAAGAGGCTGCACCGATGTGACAAACCTCACAGCCACCGTTTGCACGCACACTACAAAAAGCCTTGCAGGATCCTGGGATATGCTGAAGGCTCAGAGTGGAGCCGTTTTTGCGAAAGGTAGGAAAATAGGGAGGGAGAGGGAGTTTGAGGAATGGATGACAGGAAGGAAAATCCCCCCTCCCCATTTTCCTCCTGTTTGCCAAAAACCCTCCCTTCCGAACGCTTAAGTTTTGGAATTGAGGCTTTTTGGCAAACAAGGAGGAAAATGGGGAGGGGGAATATTCCTGCCTGCCATTCTTCTCTCAGTCTGTACTAAGCTTGTGGAATGGCTCCTTTTAGCTGCTAAATAAGGGGCCTGTTGGAGAGGCAAGGCAAGTGGGGCATTTCTTCAGGTAGAAGCAGCCCAGTGGCTGGGCAAGGTACTTGGGGGGGGGGTTGTCATGCCCCTGGTGGAGTCTGATTCTGAGGAAGAGGAAGAACAGCCAACAGGGAGTGAACAGGGAGTTGAAGTCCACAAGTCTTAAAGTTGCCAAGGTTGGACACCCCTGGTTTAGGCAAAAGCATAAGCTGAAGTTGTTGGGGGTTTCTTAAACTTCCCAACACAATATTTTATCTCAGGATTGCAGATGATAATCATGAACAATTGAAACATATCCAGGAGCAGATGTAGAGTGCTTTTCTATTGTTTTGGGCTTCATAGTTTGTGCTGCTTTGTGTTATGCTTCCTTTCCGAATGATCCTATGATTTCCTGTCCTTAGTGATAATTTAGCAAGCATCTCCTAAAAGAAAAGCTTTATGTGTTCAAGCTTTGAATCCTGCAAAACATAAATAAGCTGTAATTATAGCAGCTGTACCCCTTGTTCGGTCACCAGAGAGATTGGCTAGTCATGTTCTTTTTGTTCACTTAGTGATGGTATTCACAAATGAAATAAGACATAAAACAGCACAAACTGTGAACTTTTATTTTGGCTGTATTATCTTTGCATATTTTATGTGTGTCTGAATCAGAAAAATCTGTTGAGATTGTTAAGTTCTGCGCATGGGCGCAAGGAACGGAGACGAGGCAGTGAACAGTGAACTTCAACTCTTTATTAATCATTCTGAACAGAGCAAAAACCTAGGGCAGCAGCAGCCCTTTTATAGAGTAGGCTGCTGATCTAGTAACCAATGAGAAACGTGGAGTGTTAACTCCTTGAACCAATGAGAGTGGCTCGTTAACAGCCAATCAGATTCTCCTGAACGGACCAATCCGAAATCGCTGTTATCGGCCAATCAGAAGTGCAGGATTAGAACCCTGCTTTTTCTAAAGGTTTGATAAAACTTTATTTAAGCGTTTTATTAGTTCATAACACCCCTTCCCCCTGGATTCCGTTTAAGGGGTGCGGTGACGTAATCCCTGAGGTATGAAGGTTGTTTTGACTGTCTATTAGATTTACGCTGTCCCACCGGTTCCTGTCTGTAATCCGGTTTTGGCAGGACGTTTTTTGGCAAGTCAGGTACCGGTGGTTCCGTATCCTCATTGGATGACTCGGTGCTGCTAATGTTCTCGTTGTTGTCCTCTGATCTTTGCGGGCTTGCTTCTGTTGAGGTGTTCCTCTGTGGCAAGGACACTCCCCTCCCTGATTCTTCTTCATTTGTCACACCCAATTTCTGACTTCTTTCGCTCCTGCTTTCTACCATCTCGAATTCAGTTTCTTCGACATCCCCTTCCCGCTCAGTTTGGGAGTTCCTGGAGTTGCGGAAACTGGGTTGTAGCCTCGAGCAAAGCTGATCTATATGGCGTTTCCATATTTTTCCATCGCAGGTTTTCACACGGTACGACCTGGGTCCGGTGGCTTGAATTACGGTTGCCTCGACCCACAATGGTTCGCCGGAAAGGTTTCTGGTAAAAACTAAGTCGTCTATCTTGAACTCGCGGCATTTTCCGCTAGATCCACAGGGTTTCTCTTGCTTGTAAGATGGGTGAAGCCGGTCGAGGTGGGAACGGAGTTTGCATCCCATCAATAGTTCAGCTGGAGTCTTGGTGGTGATGCTGTGTGGAGTGATTTGTTGGAGAAGGAGTATTCTGTTTATTTTATCTTCAATGTCCCCATAGTCCATTTTGTAGAGGGTTTTTTAACAAATTGTACTATGCGCTCGGCTCTTCCGTTAGCCGCAGGGTGCACTGGCGAAGTTAGCGTATGGCGAATACCCCGGTCCGCTAAGTATTATTCAAAGGGTAGAGCGGTAAACTGGCGTCCATTGTTGGAGACCAGAACATCTGGCAGTCCATGCGTCATGAATAGCTTGTTCAATTTCCAGATGATGGACTCGGTTGTAGTTCTCTTCATTTCGTGGATCTCGAGCCAGTTGGAATAGGCATCCACTGTTAGTAGGAACATATGTCCCTTAGTAGGTCCCGCAAAGTCAATGTGGATGCGGGACCACAGTCCCCGGGGTGTTTCCCATTCTGTTGGAGTTGCTTTAGGTGGGGCACTGCTAACTTCTTGGCACTTTAAACAAGTCTTTACCCAGGCTTCGATCTGTTTGTTGATGCCCGGCCACCGCACGATGCCGGGGTGACCCTCATGCAGTGTTTTTAATACTGCTCATTGTAACCACTCTGGGACGACAACTCTATCCCCCCATAGGATGCAGCCTTTTTGTGAAAAAAGTTCTGTTTGCCGGTTCTTGAAGGGGGCGAAGTCATCAGGGGTTTGTTCTACTGGCCATCCCCGCTCGACCCAGCTAAGAACTGGGTCAGCTAAGACAGGATTGCGGTTTTTTTCAATCGCAATGTCTCTAGCTGTTAGCAGCGGTGAATGTAGCGTTTCAATCTGGAGTGTCATAAGGGATGGAGCTGGGTCGTCGATGGTTTCCGGAAGTGGTGCATGGCTCAATGTGTCAGCGTGGGGAATGGTTTTCCCTGGGTGGTGTTGCAGTCTATAGTTGTATGCAGCCAAAAACTCTGACCAGTGAGTCATTCTAGGTGATAATATATAGGGGGTTGGCTTGTCTCCCGCTATAATCCCCAGCAAAGGTTTGTGGTCGGTAACAATAGTAAAAACTCATCCATATACATATTCATGAAATCGTTTCACAGCAGATAAAACAGCAAGAGCCTCTTTATCAATTTGACTATAGTTATGTTCAGCCTTTGACAAGGTCCTTGAAAAATAGGCAATAGGGGCCTCACTACCGTTTGGTAACACATGACTCAAAATGGCTCCTACTCCAAATGGTGACGCGTCACATATAATTGTTAAAGGCAAAGTCTCGTTATACTGCATTAAAACAGCATCTGAGGTTAATAAGTTTTTCACTTGTCGGAATGCGTGCTCCTCTCGGTGCCCCCAGACCCAGATTGCTTTTTTGTCGAGAAGTCTATGTAGGGGCTCAGCTATGGTTGCTTTGTGGGACAGGAAGATGCTGTAAAAATTAATGAGCCCCAGAAAAGCTTGGAGATCAGTCTTATTTCTGGGTCTTGGGGCGTTCTTGATTGCTTTTAGTTTGCTATTGGTGGGGTGAATGCCTTGTTTATCGATTAGGTACCCCAGGAACTCTACTTTATCTGTACACAGTTGACATTTATTTTTTTTTAACCTTAAGGCCAGAGTCTTTAAATTTCTGGAGAACCAATTTAAGATGCTCTTCTAGTATTTCTCTATTCGGGGCAGCAATTAAAACGTCATCAAAGTATGGTACGACCCCTTTGATCCCCTGCAAGAGTCTCTCCATCAAACTTTGAAAAATCCCTGGGGCAACACCAACTCCAAATTGCAGTTGGTTGCACTTAAAGGCGCCTCGGTGCATAACGATCATTTGTGCCTCTGCTGTTTTTTTATCTCCAGGCAGTTGTTGGTATGCCTGTGCTAAATCCAATTTAGCGAAGACTTTTCTGCCCCCCAAGGAATGGAGAAGGTATTGTACCACCGGCACCGGGTAAGCGTTCTGTTGAAGGGTGTGATTCAGGGTGGCTCGGTAGTCACCACAAATCCTTAACGATCCATCTGGTTTGATGGGTGTTACGATTGGGGTTTCCCAACGAGCGTGGTCTGTTGCTTCTAAAACACCCTGGGCTATTAATTTATCTAGCTGCTCATCAATCTTTGGTTTAAGGGCAAAAGGTACCCGACGAGGCTTAAGGCGGATGGGGGCTACTTCAGGGTTAAGGTTAAATGATATCGGGGTCCCCTTGTACTCGCCTAGTTTGTCTGCAAAGACGTCCTGGAATTCCTGGATGAGGGTCTCCTCCCAGTCATCACTTCTGGTTTGGTGAATGCCGGCTACCTCGATCCCGAGTGGGGTGAACCATTGAAGGCCTAGCAAGTTAGGCCGATCACGGTCGACGACAGTCAATGGTAAAGATGCAGTACGATTTTTGAATGAGCCCTGGAGTACGCTGGATCCAACGACCAGAATTTAGTTTCCCTGATAATCCTTAAGTATGATTCTTTGGGTTCTGAAGTCTTGCCACTGGACAGCAGGGATTAATTGTTTAAGGGTCTTCCAGAAAACCATCGAGAGGGACGATCCTGAATCGACTTCCATCACGCAGGGCTGGTTTTCGATGGCGAACTTCACTCGGATCTTCTTTGCATCTAGTGATGAGGCGTGACCAATTGTAATGGTTTGGTGTGCCTCTTCTCATTTCGTTGAATTGGCCAGTGGTTTATTTCTGTAGGAGTGGTTGTTCCATTGGTGGTTCAAATGTTCCCGACTCACAGGACGATTCCCTGTGGTTTGGTGTTAGTTGGTCCCCCTCTGAAGTGGGCTGGATCCTTGCTTGCTTCTACAGACCTTTCCGATGTGGCCTCTTTTCCCACAAAAATGGCAGAGCACGTCGAGGAATTTGCAGTCTGATCGCAGGTGGTTAGCCCCACAACCTGCGCATTGATGCTGTAGTCTTTGATTATGCCGGTGGCATTGATCACATTCAGACCAGAGCCGGTTGACTTTCTCCTCATCACTTTCTGATGACGATTCGAGTGCCTCATGGTGGGTTGCCATTGTGTGTCTCTCTAGGCGAGGTGAGGTTTCGCTGGCGAGTTGGCGGAGCAGTGCGTTGGTGCGGCGCATTCGGGTAGCTGACTTCCTGGTTGCTTCTGCTGCTGTAGCGTCAGTGATGGCATCTGCAAGCCTAATGTCGCCTTTCGCCATCAGCTTACTCTGCACATGTGGTGCATCTAATCCCAGAATTATTCGGTTTCTCAAAGCTTCTCCAAGGTTGGTGAACCCACAGAGGCCTCGCAGGTTCCAGAGATCCACGATGAAATCTGCAACGCTCTCTCCTTTCTGCTGGTCTCTCTGGTAAAATTCATGTCTTCGGACAAGCGTTGGTATCGTAGGTGTATAGTGGGCCCATAAGAGGGGCTCGAGGATGTCCCAGTCCATGGATTTCACCTCAGCCAGTTTCGCCAGTGCCTTGGCCATCTAAAAAATGGCAGGTCCGCAGTGGGTCAGGAATACCGCTCGCTTTTTTCCCGTAGTGGCATCCTTCAAGTTGTTGGTCTCCAGAAACAACTGGAACAGGTCCATGTACGAGTCCCAGTCTTCTTGTGCTGGGTCAAATGGAGCAGGTGGTATGGCGCCGCCGGACATGTTAAGCCTGGGTTCCCCAACCAGGGTTAAGGAGACAAGCTAAACAAAATGTGCAGCATTAGTCAGATAGGCACACAGAAAAATGCTTGAGGTAAGTTTGTATGTTAGTTAACATACAGTAAAAATAACAGATACGCTTGTGTTATCAAAAATATAGTTTATTCCACTTAGAGTTTTATAGCATAGTCAAAATAACAGTCCATTAGTCATGTGTCATTTTTAGTCAGTCCATTCAAGGATATTCAATTAGCAAAGTCCGTATAGAATATCCAATGTCAGTTCACTTACAATAAATCAGTCCTCTCACAGTTGATAAATCAACAGTCCTTTCTCTCTCCCGTTCCAGTAGGGAAAAGCGCAGTCTTCAGTCTATCCAGTAATTAGGGATCATCAAGCCAGAGAGAGCAAGCTGCTGTGCCTTGCTTCTTTTATGGTGCTTTTACAACCACTCCCTTAATTACATTCTTACATTTAAAATTACAGACACTTTAACTAACAAACTATGATAACATATTTATTATTTTACCTAAACCAGTTAGGGTAAACAATGTTATCCCTAACATTCTCCCCTTTTAGGTAATTATAATACTATAACTATTTACATCTTTAAATCATATTTGTTACAACTCTCTTTAAACTTAATTACTCCTTGAGCTTTTGTAAATTGGTCTGCAATGTTTTCTTCTGTCATGCAGTATTCCAATTTAATTAGCCCATTCTTTACAGATTCTCTAACATTTAAGTATCTTAAATCAGTATGCTTTGATCTAGTTTTTACAGCAATACTAGTAGCTAACTTTATGGTTGCCTGGTTGTCCTCGTACACAATAATGGAATCTTTAACAGTTATACCCATGTCTAATAATAACTGTTTGTACAAAATCAAGTCAGTGCATAGTAATGACAGACATGAAAATTCCGCTTCCATTGTGGACAAGCTGATATGCTGTTGTCTGATTGACCTCCACCCTATTATTGTCTTACCAAATAATATAGCCATCCCAGATGTTGATTTTCTAGTGTTTATATCAGCTGCAAAACTTGCATCTGCATAGGCACTAAGACTCAAATCACCCTTTGGTTCCACATACAATGCATGGTTCATTGTTCCTTTAAGATATCTTAAAATTCTCTTGAATGATTGCCAATGACATTGATGTGGATCTGAATTAAAACGTGCCAGCTGATTTACACTATAAGCTATATCTGGCCTTGACCAATTGCTTATATATGATAAGCTACCAATCAAAGATTGATATATAGACTTATCAAATTTGGGACTTTGATCATCAGTTTGGCAAACTTCCTGACTCATTGGAGTCTTTGCCGGTTTACAAAGTTCCATTTTATACATTTTAATTAATTGGCAAATTTTATCTTCTTGAGATATCTTAAATCCATTTTTTGTTTTGTTAATTGTCAATCCTATATACTATTTAATTTCACCTAAATGCTTTAATTTTATCTTTTTAGCTAATAATGATATAATCTCATTAGCTTCATTATTAGTCTTAGTTATCAAAGCAATATCATCTGTAAATAATTACAATAATGACACCATTCCATTATTTTCTCTTTTAAACACACATGGATCTGCTAAACCAGATTTAAAACCTATATTGTTTAATTCTTTCACAATATATTGGTTCCACTCAAAGCCAGATTGTTTCAACCCGTAAAGACTCTTTTTGAGTTTCCAACAATCATTACTATTTACTTTATTGTCTTTTATAATAACTGGCTTTTTCAAATATATAGTGTGCTGCAATGGTGCTTGCAGATAAGCAGTTTTTACATCTAAATGGTTAATGACATAGTTTTTCTTAGCTGCCCACACTAAAGCTGCTCTCAAAGATGTTGCTTTAAGACGGTGCGAAAACTTCATCGTAATCAGATGCAGTTTGATTAAATCCTTGAGCTACCAACCTAGCTTTACAGGAAACAGTCCCATCATTTCCAGTTTTTACTTTAAATATCCATTTGCACCCAATGGATTTTTCTCCTTGAAGTAATTTAGCATCTTCATATACTTTCATTATCTTTAATGAATTTAGTTCCTTTTCCATTGCCTTTTGCCAATTCTCCTGATCCTTAGCAGGATACATCCTAAGTTCATCTACACTAGTTGGAACTTTTGTTACTTGGCAAACTATACTAACTTGGTACCTATCAGGTGGTCTAGTTACATGTGTAGTACGTCTAGGTATTACAGGACTTACAGGGGGACTTTCATTTATTAACTGTTCTTGATTATCTAACTCTTCCTGATCAACTGTTTCCTCTTGTTCTGGTCCTATTTGCTCTTTGTGGACTTCTTCTTTTATTGGACTCTTCTTATAACTAGTCTGATTTTTTTGCCTTTTGTAGGGTTCAATAATTACTTCGTTATTGAGAAGGCGGAGCTTCGTTTCGGCGATACAGCTGCAATCTCGGGGCTCTGAGATCGCAGCCGATATTTTCGCCCCTGGTCGGTCACAACGGACCTAAACCGTCCCGTAGAGATGGGGATTGTGAAGGGTACTGTCCCAGGATCCCAGAGATATCGCAAAATCTCTGGTTTGATCCGGGAGAAGCCCTTTTGCTGGCGGCGGAGAGGCAGCCTCCATAGCTGCTGAAGTCGGGACAGCTCCGGAAAGAAAATGGCTGGAAAGAAAGTGTGTCGGCTGGGTGAGAAACTTCTTTTGTGTTGTAAATTCGCTGAGGTTTGAAAGGGCATCATGAACAAAGAAGAAACCTGTGAGATTATTTTTTTTTGACCAAAACTGTTTGAGCGGCGTTTTTTAAAGTGATGTCAACTTGAGGCTTGGATTTTTTTTCTACTTTTTTTCTGGGTACTTTTATGTGACTTTGTAGGTAACCGGATTGAATTTTCTCTTATATATATTTTTTATGCTCCTTTTGATTTTTTAATTTGCTTTTGGATAGAGGCTCCCTTTGGTTATTTTTTTTCTTTTTTTTTGTATACATTATTCCTTTTTTCTGGCTGGGGGGGGAAGAGCATTAAGAAACTTTGCAACACTGCCAACTAGAGGCTTGAAAATACTTTATTTGAATTGGAGAGAACTGTAAGAAGACTCCTTTTCAAGGACATTTCAACGTGATAAGATAGAGGGAGAGCACAGCAAAATATTACAGATGCTTTCGTGGACTCTTATCAATATTTCAACACTTGAGGCTTGGCTTTGAAGCTGCTGGAGAAGAGAGTCATAATAAGAGTCTTGGATAAATAAATAGTGCAGTGTGCTCTCTCATATATCTATCTATCTATCTATCTATCTATCATCGATCTATCTATCTATATTTACTTGTGATATCCCTACTCACCAGCCTTTTTGTAAATTTCAATTCTAGTAATATTCTTATTTTTGCTTTTTATTTTAAAGGGAAAGCCTCAGAGTTTTTTCTTTTTTTTCTTTTTTTCTCCTTATTTTTATTGGGACTTCTTTGCTCTTTCTATCCATGTTTTTGGACCACTTTGTTTTTCTTTTTTGATTATTGAGACTTCTCAACTGGATTAAGGTGTGAAGAACCTGAAGGAATTTCTTCTTTTCTTTTTGCTTTTTTTTGCTCTTAATCAATATTATTATTCTTGGGTTTGTTTGTTTGTTTCCTTTTTATTTTTCATTTTTTATGGTGGACTACTTCCTAATTGGATTAAGGTCTAGAAGAACCTGAAGATCTTTCTTCTTCCTTTTTTCCTTTTTCTTCTTTGGTTTTGGGCCTTTTACTATTGGATTTTTCCATTTTAGATTATAATTTGCTACTCTACCAGTTGGATTAAAAGTCAAAAAGAATTTGAAGCTTTGGAAGCATTAAAATGAGCAGGAAACCAATACCATCTGGCATTTCTACTTCTACCTCTGCTTCCCCACCAGCTGGAGGACAACGTTTAATTCAAACAGTGTTGAAGCAAGATAAAGAACAAGAAAAAGTAACTTTACAGATGATTATGCAAGGAATCCAAGATCTTAAGATAAAATCAGACATCATTGAACAAAGAATAGAGAAGACTGATGAAAAAGTGGAAAATATTAAACAAATAATGGGGAAGTATGAGGAGAGATTCCAAAACATTGAGGAAGAAGGAAAACAAAGAGAGGAGAAAATTGGAAATATTGAGAGTAGATTAACATGGTTGAACAAGAAAAAAGTGGGATGTTGAGGTGGGAGATGGAAAGGTCAGAATTTTATCTCAGATTTCAAAATATGGAAGAGGAAAAAGGAGAAAATTTGGCTGTGATAATGATAGAAATTTTGGCAGATGCTTTGGAAATTACAGAGGAAAAGATGATGGATGGAGTAGATGAGGTATATCGAGTTTATACAAGATATGCAATGAGAAATAAATTACCAAAGGAAGTCCATATTAGATTTACCAAAAAATTCATTAAAACACAAATATTACAAGTGGTAAGAGAGAAAACATTGAAATACAAAGGCAAAGAGATTGTGGTTTTAAAACAAATACCCAGAAGAGTGAGAGAGATGAGAAGAGAATATCGATTTCTGACCAAAATGCTACTGGAAAACGAAGTGAATTATAGATGGCTGATTCCAGAAGGATTAATGTTTACGTGGCAAGAGCAGAGACATAGAATTGATTCAATTGAGAAAGCAGAACTTTTCCATGCAGAATTTTTTGGAAGAAGAAGAGAGGAGGCAGAGAAAGAGGTCTCATTAATTGAGTTTCAAGAGGAACAACTGGAGACTGAAAAAGAGAAAGGAGCTGTAGGTGGACAGGTGGATGGTAAAGAACAGCGTGAAGTGAGATCCACGAGAGCTGTTAGACCTAAATATAAAGCATAATTATGGAAGAAAAAAAATTGTTTACAATGAATATAAATGGACTTAATTCAGCTGTTAAAAGAAGGAAAACTTTTCATAAATTAGAGAAATTAAAATTTGATATAATTTGTCTACAAGAAGTTTATATTAAAAAACAACATGAACAATTGTTAGTACAGCCAAAATTAGGGAAAATATTTACTTCTTTGACTCAATGTAAGAAAAGAGGAGTGGTTCTATACATTAAAGAGGCTATCCCAGCAAAACTGATCTACACGGATGAAGACAGAAGAGTATTAATGGTGGAAATAATGGACAATAATATAAAAATACTCTTGATTGCAATTTATGCTCCGAATGATAAACAAGAAGAGTTTTATAAAAAGCTACATATGAAAATAATTGGACTGGACTATGTTAATATAATTATGATGGGAGACTTTAATGGAATTGTGGACAATAAATTGGACTACATAGCAACAACAACAAAGCAAATTAGAAAGGCTCTCTCTAAATCTTTTTTTAAAATGACAGACGAACTAACTTTAAAAGATATTTGGAGAGAAAGAAATGTTAAAGCTAAACAATATACCTTTTATTCAAATAGACATTTATCATGGTCCAGATTAGATATGATTTGGATCTCAACAGAGTTAATATCCAATATTCAAGAAACAAATATCGAAACAAGTACTTGGGCAGATCATAGCCCAATGACAATTAAATGGAAGGGACAAAAAAAGAGATCGAGGTGGACATTAAATAATACTATTTTAAAGGAGAAAGATTTTATACAATGGATGGAGAAGGAATTGGCTTTTTTCTTCAGAGAAAATAAAAAAGAAGATACTTCAAACGCAGAATGTTTGGGATACAATGAAGGCATATGCTAGAGGTCTGATAATAGATTATACAAGAAAAAAGAATATTAGGAAAAGGCAAGCTTTTAAGGCCTTGGAAGATGAGTACAAAATTCTTGAAAAAGAATTACAGAAAATGCCACAGAAAAAGGATATTAAATTGAAGCTGGATGTAATTAAATATAAAATGGAATTAATAGAGAAAGAAGAACTGGCACAGAAAATCAGAAATTCTAAACAGAATTTCTTTGAAGATGCAAATAAACCAGATAGATGGTTAGCATATAAATTGAGAAAGGAGAAGGAATCAAGAAAAATATTGAAGCTAATAGATGATCAAGGCCAAGTTTGTTATGGTAATAAGGAGAAAAAGGAAATTATTCAAGATTTTTATGGGCAACTATATAAACAAGAGAATATTGATGAGGAAAAAGTCAAACAGTATTTACAGAATGCTAATTTACCGAAGATACCTAAAGAGATTGAAGAAATGCTAGAAAGTAATATAACAATGATGGAATTAAATGAAGCATTTAAGAGACAAAACAATGGGAAAGCACCGGGCCCAGATGGGCTTCCGGCAGAATTCTATAAAATATTTCAAGAATTATTGAGCATCCCATTGTTAGAAGTGAAGTTTTGTTAAAGAAGATGATACCCAAAACATGGTCAGAGGCTTATATCACACTTATTCCAAAAGAAGAGGCTGACCCGTTGCAAATTAAGAACTTTTGACCCATCTCCTTATTAAATGCAGACTATAAAATCTTTGCTTCAATTTTAGCAGAAAGACTTAAAAAATATTTAAATAATTTTATTCACCCAGATCAAAATGGATTTCTGCCAAAGAGACAAATCAGAGACAATGTGAGAGTAATCTTGGATACTTTGGAATACTATGAGGCTCATCCTGAAAAGCAAATGGCTTTGATATTCCTAGATGCTCAAAAGGCATTTGACAACGTGAACTGGAGATTTATGTTATTACTATTGGAACAGATGGGTTTTGCTAAAAAATTTACTCGAGCAATAGAAGCCATATATAATAAACAGACAGCAAAGGTAATGATGGAGGGGGAACTTACAGATTTTATTAATATAAGAAAAGGCACAAGACAAGGGTGTCCCCTATCTCCTTTGCTATTTGTGTTGACCTTGGAAGTGTTGAATAGAAATATTAGGGATGATAAAAGCATAAAAGAAATGAAAATTAAGAAGGAAGAATTTAAACTACAAGCTTTTTGTCGTGTCCGTCAGTAAAGAGACCAGGAGATGGTGACTAGGTTTCAGCTCTTTATTGGTCCCTGGAACCAATCTGGCTCCAAGGGGAAAACAGCGGCTTTTTATTCTCAAGCCGCGGCGGCCGCAGCCAATGGCACCATTTTGAATCTTCCGCGATTCGTATCCACCAATCGCGGGAGATTCTTAGCGGGCCAATCAGCGCAGCTCGCTAAACCAATCAGATTGCCCCGCACTTTGGCCAATCAAAGCGCGGGGTTTCAAGAATGCTAATGAAGGTACAGAACACCCCTCCCCTCTTGGTTTGGTCCTACGTAATGTAGTTCCGTAGGTAGGCGGGGCTCCGTACTTGCCTACTGGACCTGCGCAGGTCAGTCGTGGGTTCGGTCGGGTTCTCTGTGTCTCTCGGACTCGTTGGTGGAACCGCCTGGTATGTCTTGCTGGGCCGCTCGTCGCAGCTCCCTCCCGGTCTACCCGGGCTGGTTGAGCTGCGGTTTTCGCCGCTCCCGCCTGGTCTTTCCGGGCTGGTCGAGCTGGCCTGGCTGCTTCTTCTTGGTGAGGTTCCGAGCTGGCTTCTTGCTGGTGAGTATGGCTGGTTCCTTTCTTCTGGGATTTGGTTTCCGGGGTATTCCCTCCCCTCTTGGTTTGTGTTAAGGGGATTGGTTATGTCTGGTTGTGTATCGGTTATGTTTGGTTGCGTGTCGGTTATGTTTCTTGTGGCTGTCCTCGATCTTAATTGATCGATGTGGCGTTTCCATGCTCGTCCGTCGGTTGTTTGTAGCCGGTACGAGTGGGGACCTGTCAGTTGGGTTATGGTTGCTGGTACCCATAGTGGGTCTCCAGTTAGGTTCTTTGCATAGACGGCATCGCCTGGTGCAAAGGATTGGTACTTGCTGGAGGAGTTTGGGGGTTTCTCTGTGTTGTATGTGGGGTACAGTCTATCGAGTGGGGATCTTATTTTCCTCCCCATTAGTAGCTCTGCCGGGCTTTTGTTTGTTGTAGTGTTCGGGGTTATGTGCTGTATTATTTATTTTGTCTTGGATCTCCCCATGATCTATTTTCTGGATGGTTTTTTTCGTGAATTGAACCATCTGTTCCGCCCTTCCGTTCACCGCCGGATGCGCCGGGGTTGTCAGTGTGTGTCGTATACCCCGTTCCGCTAGGAATTTTTTCAAATTCCAGCGAGGTGAATTGGGGACCATTGTCTGACACAATGACATCTGGGAGGCCATGTGTTGTGAAGAGTTTGCAAAGTTCCTTGGTTACGGCCTCTGTGGTGGTGGTTTTCATGTTGTTTACCTCCAACCAGATGGAGTAAATGTCTACGGTTATTAGGAATGTATGTCTCTTTGTGGGCCCGGCAAAGTCTATGTGGATCCTAGACCAAGGTCCCCTGGGGGTTTCCCATTCTAGGATTGGTGCCGTGGGCGGGCTTGGTCTGGTTTCTTGGCAGCGTTGACACCTTGCTACCCAAGCCTCGATTTGTTTGTCCATCCCTGGCCACCAAGCGTAACTCCTGGCCAGGGCTTTTGTTCTAACTATGCCCGGGTGCCCCTCGTGTAACAACTCCAGTACCTTCCCTTGCAGTTTTTCTGGGATAACCACCCTATCCCCCCACAGTACACACCCTTTTTGTAGCGAGAGTTCTGTTTGCCGGTTCCGGAATGTTCTGAATGTCTCGTCGTTGTCCTTTTCCAGCCACCCTTTCTCTACCCAATGTAACACCCGCGCCAGACGTTTGTCTTTATTAGTTTCTCGGGCAATGTCTGACGTGGTTATGGGTAGACTGGGTAGAGTCTCTATGCTGAGGATGGTCATCGTGGGTGCTGGGTCGGTGTCTAGCTCGGGTAGCGGTGAGCGGCTTAAAGCGTCTGCATGTGTGATTATCTTACCGGGTCGGTGTGTGAGCCGGTAGCTGTAGGCGGCAAGGAATTCGGACCACCTTGTCATTCTAGGAGATAAAATGTTCGGGGTGGCCCTGTTCCCTGCGAGGATTCCCAGCAGCGGCTTGTGGTCGGTGATAATGGTGAACGTCCAGCCGTAGAGGTACTCATGAAACCTCTTCACTGCGGCAACGATAGCCAGGGCCTCTTTGTCCAGCTGACTGTAGTTTCTCTCTGGTTTGGTGAGGGTCCTTGAAAAGAAGGCGATGGGTGCTTCTTTTCCATCGGGGAGAGTGTGGCTATGGACGGCATCGACGCCGAAAGGTGATGCATTGCATGTGATGGCTAGTGGTAGGGTCTCGTTGTATTGGATGAGGACAGCATCCGAAGTGAGCAGGTCCCTGGTTTTCCTGAAGGCGGCTTCCTCGCGTTTCCCCCAAGTCCAGGTAGCCACCTTGTCCAAGAGTCTATGCAAAGGCTCCGCCGCGGTCGCCTTTTGGGGCAGGAAGACATTGTAAAAATTAAGTAGTCCCAGAAATGCCTGCAGTTCCATTTTAGACCTGGGTGTGGGGCCTCTTTGATGGCTTTAATATTGGTGTCGGTTGGGTGGATGCCATGCCGGTCTAGGAGGTACTTTTCCCTCTTCACCTTTAGCCCGGTTCCCTTGAATTTGGTTAGCATCTCTCTTAGTCGACCCTCTAGTTCTGGCTGGTTGGCTGCCGATACCAGCACATCGTCGAAATAGGGCACCACCCCCTTGATGCCTTGTAAGAGTCCCTCCATGAGGCTCTGGAAAATTCCAGGTGCCACGCTGACTCCGAACTGGAGTCGGTTACATCGGAACACTCCCCAGTGGGTGACTATGGTTTGCGCCTCTGCAGTTTCTTCGTCGATCGGCAACTGCTGGTATGCTTGGGCCAGGTTGAGTTTGCCTCCCCCCAGTGAGTGTAGAAGATGCTGCATTACTAGGACGGGTAGGCGCTTTGTTGCAAGGCGCAGTTTAGGGTGGCCATATAGTCCCCGCAGATTCACACCAACCCATCAGGCTTGACTGGGGTGACTATTGGGATCTCCCACCAGGCATGGTCTATTGGTTGTAGGACCCCTTGCTTGATGAGCTTGTCAATTTGCTCATCAATTTTTGGCCTGAGTGCGAAAGGTACCCGCCTTGGTTTTAGGCATCTCGGGGGAACGTTCGGGTCTAGGCTGAAAGAAATAGGGGGCCCTCGGTATTTGCCTAGGGTGCCGTCGAACACTTCTTGGAAGTCCCGTGCCAGTGGTTGCTCCCAATCGGTCTCGGCGATGTGGTTGATGCCCGTGACTTCGATGCCGAGCGGTGCGAACCATTGCAGTCCCAAAAGGCTGGGTCGGTCTTGGTCCACGATCATTAGGGGAAGCTTTGCAGTGCGTCCCTTAAATGTTACTCTGAATTGTCCAGTTCTGACTACCGGGATGCAGTTTCCCTGGTAGTCTTTAATGATTAGTCTCTGCTTCTCCAGTCCCTTCTTTTGGATGGTAGGCACCAAGCGTTTGATTTCTTGCCAGGTGACCATGGAGAGGTAGGACCCGGAGTCCACCTTCATCTTGCATGGCTTGCCTTTGATGCCTACCTCCACGTAGACTTTTCGGGCGTCGGTGGTTGATTTGTGGCCAATGATGACTGTCTGGTGGGTTTCCTCCTTCCGCCGGGTCTCGCCACCTCGTCGGGCTCACCCACTCTGGTCCCAACAGCTGTCAGCTGGGCGATCTCTGGTTCTGGGGGGTGTGCTGTCCCATCTCCACTCACTGTGGTCCTGCCGTCTGGGGCTGTAG
The DNA here is from genome assembly GCA_033807585.1 of Hydrophis major. Taxonomy (NCBI): domain Eukaryota; kingdom Metazoa; phylum Chordata; class Lepidosauria; order Squamata; family Elapidae; genus Hydrophis; species Hydrophis major. The sequence goes on from CM066329.1 coordinate 76,705,052, forward strand.
GCTTTCTTCAATCAGCATACGCGGGCGATGTGACCCTTTTTGTCATAGTGCTGGCAGACTGCGTCGAAGAACTGGCACTCGGATCTAGGGTGGTCGCCTCCGCAACTGGCACACGTGGTCCCCGACTTACGACCCCGCCAACTGTGCTGGTCGCGTCCTGCCTGGAGCCGGTGGATTTTCTCCTCCTCGTCTGAAGTGTCGGAGGCGGAGTGGAATTCGCCATGGTGGGTGGTAGTTTCGCAGTGACTTGCTTCCGGTTGGGCCTCGGTTGCCCTTCCAGGGTTGTTGTTCATGGTGCGGTCCCCGACGTCCGGTCTCTGCATGCAGTTGGCTGACTGCCTGGTGGCCTTGGCTGTGGTGACTTCAGCGATGGCATCGGCGAGGGCGATGTCGCCTTTGGCCATCAGCCAACTCTGTAGGACTGGGTCCCAAAGCCCGAGCACGACTCGGTCCCGTAGGGCCTCGTCCATGTCGGAGAACCTGCATAGTCCTCCTAGGTTCCGCAGCTCCGCATCAAAGTCGCTGAGGCTTTCACCCGACCTCTGGTCCCGCCGATAAAACTCATGCCATCTGATGAGGGTGGGCACGGCTGGAACGTAGTGTTTTCGGAGTAAAGGTTCGAGGTCGGCCCAGTCCATCCCGGTGACATCAGCGGGTTTCGCTAGGGCTTTCGCCATCTTGAACACTGCGGGCCCGCAGTGTGTCAGGAAGACGGCTCGTTTCTTCGGCCCGGTGGCGTCCTTCATGTCGCTGCATTCGAGGAACATGCGGAATCTGTCCGTGTAGGATTCCCAGTCCTCGCTAGCGGGGTTGAAGGGCGTGGGCGGAGCGATGCTGGCCATCTCGTCGGTCTTGCTTCCGTCGGACACGTGCTTGCTGGGATTCAGAATCGGGATCCCATCCTCATTGCCAGTGTCGTGTCCGTCAGTAAAGAGACCAGGAGGCGGTGACTAGGTTTCAGCTCTTTATTGGTCCCCAGAACCGATCTGGCTCCAAGGGGAAAACAGCGGCTTTTTATTTTCAAGCCGCGGCGGCCGCGGCCAATGGCACTGCTTTGAATCTCCCATGATTCATATCCACCAATCGCAGGAGATTCTTAGCGGGCCAATCAGTGCGGCTCGCTAAACCAATCAGATTGCCCCGCGCTTTGGCCAATCAAAGCGCGGGGTTTCAAGAATGCTAATGAAGGTACAGAACACTTTTGCTGATTGATGATTTAGCTTTTATTCTGGAAGACCCGTTAGAAACAGCTCCAAGGTTATTGGAAAAGATAGAGACATATGGTGAGATGGGTGGTTTGAAAATAAATAAAGATAAAACAAAGATTTTGACAAAGAACATGCTATTGAGACAGAGAGAAGAACTGGCAGATCTTTTGAAAATCCAAGTTACAAATAAGGTTAAGTATCTGGGGTTATATCTGACAGCAAGATGTAGCACATTAAAAGAGAATAATTATATTAAACTCAAACAACAGATAGCTACAGATTTGAAGAAGTTGGAAAACTTGCAATTGTCATTAATAAGGAGAATTTCAACAATCAAGATAAATATTTTACCCAGAATTTTATTTTTGTTCCAAACGATACCAATTAGGCTTGGAAAAGACTATTTTGAAGATTTAAATAAAATCATGTTGAAGTTTATATGGCAAGGTAAAAAAGCGAGAATAAAGCTAAAGCTTTTGCAAGACGCTAGAATTAGAGGAGGTTTTGGCCTGCCTAATTGGGAATTGTATTATCAAGCTGCAAGTTTGATATGGGTCAAAGAAGGGATAATATTAAGAAAGCATAGATTGTTGACATTAGAAGGGCATGATTTGCTGTTGGGCTGGCATGCTTTTTTATGGTATAAGGGAACTAAAACACAGGGTTATTTTAGAAGACATTATATGTGGGAGTCTTTGTGGTTAAACTGGGAGAAGACAAAAAAACAATGTTATTTGAAAATTCCAGTTTGCTTATCGACTATTGAAGCATTTTCCTATCCTATAACTTATAAGAAGGAACAAACAGTTAGATATGGGGAACTATTGGATGAAAAGGGTGAACTTAAATCGATCCAAAACTTAGAGGAACAAAGTATAAGGATGAATTGGTTTTCATATGCGCAAATACATTCAAGGTATGATGAAGATTCTAAAACAGAGGGATTCTATGATAAGCAGACTGATTTAGATAAGATCTTGATGGGTACTGATGAGAAGGTGATTAAAAAATTATATGGTTATTTACTGGGAATGAAATTAGAGGAAGAACAAGTCAAAGAAACTATGATTCTTTGGGGGAAGAATTTTGGATATAGGATTGATCTAGAGAAATGGCAAAAATTGTGGTCTCAAAATTATAGAATGACAATGTCAACAGCATATAAAGAAAACTTGTATAAGATGTTTTACAGGTGGCACTTTCCCCCGACAAGAATAGCAAGAATGTTTAAGAACAAATCTGAAAAATATTGGAAATGTCATCAGATACCCGGCTCGTATTACCATATGTGGTGGACTTGTGAGGACGCTAGAAAATATTGGACTAAAATTCGCATGTGGTTGGAAAAAATGACAAAGAAACACTTAGACTTGAAACCAGAGATCTTCTTATTGGGAATTTTACCTGATATATATAGTAAAGATTTGAAATACCTGATTGTAAATGTATTAACAGCGGCTAGGATTGTATTTGCTAAAAATTGGAAGAATGAGAAAATACCATTACAGGAAGAAATTATTAAGAAAATATTGGAATGTGCTGAGATGAGTAGATTGACATTTGAAATTAGAAAGCAAGAGGATAAACAATTTTACGAAATTTGGGATCTTTTTTATCAATGGCTAGATGATAAAATACGATAATAGAATATTTAGAATGCTAGACAGTAACGAATATTTTTATTTTGCTATTTTGTTAGTACTTTGTTATTTGACATTATATTTATAAAGAGTTTTTTACGATTGATTTGGTATGATTATATGATTTGTTACAGAATAAACTGGTTAAAGTATTGTTATCTCATAAAGCATGAATGATTAAAAGTATAGTCAAAAATTTCTTTTTTTGTTAGTGATATTAGGATATATAAGTTTGGATTGACAATATGAGTTGTTATGTAACATAATTGTAATTGAGACTACAAAATGAATGCACAAAACTGATGAACCAACTGACACACTGGATGTACATATGAGAGTTGATGTTTTAATGTTTTGTTTGTCTTGTTTGTTTATAGAAAATTAATAAAATCTCTTTCAAAAAAAAAATAATTACTTCGTTATTTAAATCTTGCTCTAATCTATTCCATCCTACATGTTCTAGGAATTTAGCACTGGCACTGGTGTAAACTCTAGATGTACCTGGTTCCCAGAATCTATAAGATCTGTGATTAGATTCATATCCTACAAAAAATAATCTTTTAGCTCTTTGCTGTCCTTTGTGTCTGAGTTGTGAAGGGATATGCACCCATGCTGGTGCTCCAAATGTGTGCATGTAACTTAAATCAGGTTTTGTACCATGCCACAGTGTGAATGGTAATTCACCTGTTGTTGAATTAACATTATTTAATATATGATTACCACACATTATTGCTTCTCCCCATAAATTGTCAGGTAATTCTGAATCAGACAACATAGTACGTGCCATTGATTGTAGTGTTTGGTCTCGTCTCTCTATAAAGGCATTATGTTGTGGCCTATATGGTGCAGACTTTTTATGTTGAATACCTAACATTCTAAGTCTATTCTGGAATTTATTATTCGTAAATTCTGCACCATTATCTGTTATAAGAGTTACTAATTTCTTTTTAGTTTTTCTTTCTGCAAATTTAATCCAATTAAAGAGATTTAGATACGTTTCAGTTTTGCTCTTTGCTATCCTTTGTGTCTGAGTTGTGAAGGGATATGCACCCATGCTGGTGCTCCAAATGTGTGCATGTAACTTAAATCAGGTTTTGTACCATGCCACAGTGTGAATGGTAATTCACCTGTTGTTGAATTAACAACATTATTTAATATATGATTACCACACATTATTGCTTCTCCCCATAAATTGTCAGGTAATTCTGAATCAGACAACATAGTACGTGCCATTGATTGTCGTGTTTGGTCTCGTCTCTCTATAAAGGCATTATGTTGTGGCCTATATGGTGCAGACTTTTTATGTTGAATACCTAACATTCTAAGTCTATTCTGGAATTTATTATTTGTAAATTTGTAAATTCCGCACCATTATCTGTTATAAGAGTACTAATTTCTTTTTAATTTTTCTTTCTGCAAATTTAATCCAATTAAATAGATTTAGATACGTTTCAGTTTTGCTCTTCATTAAATAGCAGAACCCATATCTAGAATAGTGGTCCATTGTACTTAATATGTATCGAGCTCCTCCTACACTTGGTTTTTTCGGACCTATTAAATCGGCAAATGTTACCTCTAAAGGCTCTTTGGTAGTAAATCCATCAACTCTATTTGCCGGTATGACCTTGCTTTTGCTTTTATTCCAAGGAAAACATTGCAAATACTTATTACAAGGTTTCAAACTTATTCCTTTAGATAGTTGAACAATTTTCTTAAGCATTTTAAAATTTAAATGCCCTAGCCTTCGGTGTAACAAGTGAATACATTCATCATGAGGTTTCTTATTATCATAAACCGTGTTAGCCACCTCTAAACCATTATCATTTAAAACATATAATTCACCTCTTAAAGATGCAGTAATTTTCTTATCTTCTTTTTCAATTATGCAGTTATCTCCCCTAAAGGTAACTACATATCCTAGTTTAACCAAAATTCTAACTGAAATTAAATTAAACTTAAGTTGTGGTACATATAACATTTTTACATTCTCTTTTATGAAAGAACAATATGCTATATCTTGACCTTTAGCTTTCAGTTTCCAGCCATTGGCTAACGACATCTGCTGTGTACTCTGGGACATGTTAATAAATTTTTTGTTATCATTTGTTATACAGTGGGATGCTCCACTGTCAACCACCCATAAATTATTTTTTACAACTCCGTTAATATACATGGCTAACTCTAAATTTTTATTTTTATTTTGATGACTTTTAGTATTCTGGCCAACGTTCTGGCGCTTTGCTTTTTTACAAAACCTTGCCAAATGTCCTCTTCCTTTACAATTAAAACATTTTAATTGCGTATGCAGTAGGAGATTCAATATCTTCTTTTTGAGGTTGCTCCCTCCTTAATTGATCTCTTTCAAGTCTTCTTCTTGCCTCTTCAATCAATCTGCCAGTTATATCAGTTAAAGTTAAACTTTCCTCAGGCAAAATTTCAAGGGAAGTGACGTAGTTATAATTTTCGTCTAGTGAAGATAGAATTATGTAGACTTGGTGTAGTTCAGAGAAAATAAGTTCTTTCTCATGCAGTTCTTGAAAAATGCTTTTTATAGTTTTCAAATGACTAAGCATATCACCATTCATTTGGAGATGCGTCCTGAAAAGCTTCCGTGTTAGATTTATGTGAGCACCAACGTTATCTCGGACATAAATCCTCTTCAGCTTCTGCCAACACCCAACAGCTGTTTGTTCTCCGTGGATATGAACAAGTTGCTGGTCAGATAGTGTTAGTCCTATTATGCAAAGAGCTTGTTCATTCTTCTGTTTAAAGTCTTCTATCTTTTGTCTATCTTCCTCAATCTCTGGATCCCATTCCTCTCCGTTTGGTGGATTTTCAATTATGTTCCACAGACCTTCTCTTTGTAGAAGTAGACTACATTTCATAGACCATGATACATAGTTTGTTCCATCCAGCTTGGATATAAGGGACAAACTTTGTAGATTGACTTGTGCCATGTTTTCTTATATGGATATAAAACTATAATTAATAAAACACAGCTGTCTGTTTACTGTAACGCATAACAACACAAACTCTCACTTTTTACATAAATCTGTTTTATCTTAGTTAAACTGACTTTGCAGCCTCTGGGCCCATAACCAGTGTTAAGCCTGGGTTCCCCAACCAGGGTTAAGGAGACAAGCTAAATAGAATGTGCAGCGTTAGTCAGATAGGCACACAGATAAATGTGTGAGGTAAGTTTGTATGTTAGTTAACATACAGTAAAAATAACAGATACGCTTGTGTTATCAAAAATATAGTTTATTCCACTTAGAGTTTTATAGCATAGTCAAAATAACAGTCCATTAGTCATGTATCATTTTTAGTCAGTCCATTCAAGGATATTCAATTAGCAAAGTCCGTGTAGAATATCCAATGTCAGTTCACTTACAATAAATCAGTCCTCTCACAGTTGATAAATCAACAGTCCTTTCTCTCTCCCATTCCAGTAGGGGAAAAATGCAGTCTTCAGTCTATCCAGTAATTAGGGATCATCAAGCCAGAGAGAGCAAGCTGCTGTGCCTTGCTTCTTTTATGGTGCTTTTACAACTACTCCCTTAATTACATTCTTACAGTTAAAGTTACAGACACTTTAACTAACAAACCATGATAACATATTTATTATTTTACCTAAACCAGTTAGGGTAAACAATGTTATCCCTAACAGTTTCTGTTGTCGATGTGCCTTCAGCCACGTGCTCTGTTTGGTGCTCTGTAGTGTTCAGTCAGATCTGACGTCTCCGCATCCCATCCTCGTCGCCAGTGTTAAGTTCTGCGCAGGGGCGCAAGGAACGGAGACAAGGCAGTGAACAGTGAACTTCAACTCTTTGTTAATCATTCTGAACAAAGCAAAAATCTAGAGCAGCAGCAGCCCTTTTATAGAGCAGGCTGCTGATCTAGTAACCAATGAGAAACGTGGAGTGTTAACTCCTTGAACCAATGAGAGTGGCTCATTAACAGTCAATCAGATTCTCCTGAACGGACCAATCCGATATCGTTATTATCGGCCAATCAGAAATGCAGGATTAGAACCCTGCTTTTTCTAAAGGTTTGATAAAACTTTATTTAAGCGTTTTATTAGTTCATAACAGAGACAAAAAATGTGACAGCTACAGCTTTCTTCATTAGATTACAAACTCTGCCAGTGAGATCGGTATTTTTTAAAATTGCAAATGTGACATGAAGAATATCAAGAAGAAGCAACAGCATTAAAATAGAAAATAAGTTCTGAACTAACAAGATTTTATCATCTTGCCATTTCTTCATAGAAAATGCCTAAGAAAATTTGTTTTTTTATGAATTCATGTTACCTTATTTGATCTGTGTGGCTTTGTCATAAACAGAAACTTTTGATCAAAGAGGCATTTTTCCATCAGAGGAAATTCCCTATCTCATTACCAACATTATCAATAGGGATTAAAACAAATAGCAAAACCCCTTTTCTCATGATAAAAAGAATATATCAAGGAGTTTTTTTTCCTCCAGAATATCAAAGCTTCCTCTCACCAAAGAGAGGGAGAGAGAGAGAACAAGAGAAAGGGAGAGAAAGAGAGATGTTGGTTCAGATATTTCCATGTATGAAACAAAGCTTTCTTTAATTCTTTCTCAGATGAAAGATAGAGATAGATAGGTAGATAGGTAGATAGATAGATAGATAGATAGATAGATAGATAGATAGATAGATAGATAGATAGATAGATAGATAGCTACCAGTTCACACCTATTCACTAGAATGAGTTGTTAACTTCTAAGCAGTTCGGAGAACCAGTTGTTAGAAGAAATTACTGGCCTAATCCTGTAAGGAAGGCAGGAAAGAAACATTCTGGTGTTGCTTACAGAAACTGACTCTCCATTAATCCTTATTACATTCTTGGCAGGACTAGACTTCCTGTCTCAGGAACTTCTCTGCAGTTTTTTCCCCTCCTTTGCTGGTACTTTGCTTGTGTGGAGTGACCATTCAAAATTACAATGGCACTGGAAAAAGTGACTTATGACCATTTTTCACACTTATGACTGTAGCAGCATCGCCACAGTCATGAGAGGCCAGGTGAGGAGATGCGTACCTCGATGTGAGTGATATTGAGTTGGCCACACCTAGCCAATAACATGACCACCAAACCACGTCAACCCAGTCACATGACCACCAAGCCATGCCCACAGAACCAGTTGTTAAAAATTTTGAATCCCACCCCTGGATAGATAGATGGATGGATGGACTGGGAGGGAGGGAGAGAGGGAGAGAGGGGGAGAGAGAGAGAGAGAGAGAATGTTTGGAAGACTATTTCTATTAAGATAACTTACTTTTGCATCATATTTTTGGCTATGGAAAAGACACTGAGTAAAGAATTAGGCCGAGCAACAATTACAAATATTTGGTTGAATTGCTATTTTTTTATTTTGTTTTCTTTTCTTTTTAGCAATGAAGCTGCATATCTAACAATATCCTCCAGTTCCTTTCACTTAACCAATATATCATAATTTATTATTTCAGTTGTAATATCTTGAGCAGTAGTGAATAACCCATGGGCTATATGTGGCTCGTGACTCCTTGACTGCAGATCTGAAAGATCACATTGCCTGATCAAAATTTGCCAATGTCACAATGCAGAGAATTGCTTTTCCAGCAATTTAGGAACTGCTACAGTAAAAACAGAATGTCAATCAATCAAATATAAGTCTGAAAGTTACAACAGAGATGGAAAATAACTAAGTCTGGTATAAAGTGACAGGTTTGCTAACACAAGCAACCTAGTTGGGTGTTAGGTTCCAGTTACACAAGTCTGTAGCTAGAAAAATTTCAAAAGCAGAGGAAATATATTTCTAGTGATGTTAAAGATAAATGGAATAAATCAAAGTAAAGATCAAGAGAAGAGATAGGAGCTCCTTGGCACACAACATGAAGCCTGCGAAGAATTCAAAATGGAGGACCTTTGGGAGGGGGAAGAAATCTGTCCCAAATATAAAGTGGGAAGATTTAGATTTTGGGAAAAGAATTAAAAAGCAATGGAGTTATGAATGAAATATTCTTGACACAGACAGATGCAGACAGACAAATATAGAAGAGATGAGAAGTAGCAGTAATTCCTCGGGGGAAGGTGGGAGGGAAAGAAAAAATGTTTAGCCTAGTAAGAGGCAGTATAAGGAACAACATAGTAAGTGAGGGGGAAATAGTGATGTGTAAAAAGAAAGCAAAATTTATTTATTTATTTATTTAAATGTATGTGCTGCCCACCTTGCAGTTCGAGCCATTTCTCCATATAGCGTTGAGTGCAGTTGGAATCCCCCTTGAGATCTAATCACAAGAAGGGCCGCTGATGGAATGCCTAGGATTGGAAGGCTCACTTTGCACAAAAAAACATGGCTCATTTTCACCACCTAAGGAATCATCCGGTGGATTTGGTTGAAGAAGGACCATGGTGGACCAAACCAGAAGATAAGAACCAAATCGCATTCCAACAGGGCCAGGATGCAAAAAGTTCCACAACTTAAAAGAGGGATCGATATACACAAAGAGGATGAGATAAAGTTGTCTTCGATTGTAAATATTCCCAATATCCATTATAGAACCATGGACATCATGTGTGAAGGAGCAGAAGGGAACAACTGACAAAATGATTATCAACTCACCTTGTAGCAAGATTGGCAGCAAACAAATGTAATAAATAAATAAACTAAATAAATAAACACTGTGACCTTACAATGCACAGCAATTTCCCATTTTGTACATATGTTGTGACCTTGTCTCTGTATATTTAGCAGGTGGAGTTGGCATTTCAATACTGCAATTCTTATTCCATTATTCTGACAAAACCATTACTTTCATTGTGCAGAAAATAAGATAGATGACAAAGCATCAGCAATTAGATTCATTGTGCTCTGTGAAAATTTCCTTTATAAGAATGGCTCTATTGTATTATCATACTTTATGACAATGGGATTTCCCAGAATTTACAATATTTATAGCACATTGAATTTGGATTGATAAGATTTACAGGATCTCTAGAAGACATTAGAGCACAATGAGGTGGCTTGAAAGATTGGTGGTTGTTTTTTTACAGTTAGTGGTTTTACCTGCATGCATGTATATTTTGATGCTTTATCTTTGCATACACAAATTTGTACTTGCTTTATGTATGCTTTAATATATTTTCCGATTTGTCTTCAGGTTGTATAACACACACTCTCTCTCTCTCTCCCTCTCCCTCTCCCTCTCCCTCTCCCTCTCCCTCTCCCTCTCTCTCTCTTGTACCTTTTCTGTCTGTCTGTCTTTCTGTCTATCTGTCTGTCTTGGTCTCTCCCTTCCTCCCTCCTTCTTGTCTGTGTATGTGTGTGTTAAAGAATTTTTATACTAAGAGGCTCATAATTAATTGTAGGATTTAAATCTAAATTTGGTTCCTCCCATTCAGTCCCTCATAGCCTTCAGGCATCACGTGTCCCCATATCTCCTCCTCCACGACTCCAGAAAAAGCATTAGAACACGTCAACATAGGGATTATACCTCAGCCCAGACCAGTGGAGGGCTGAGCTCTGAAATACCTTGTATTGGAGTGCCCATAGGCTTGATTTTTCTTCCCCCACCAACCCTGATCAGGAACGGACAGAACTACAGAAAAACTGTACCGCTGCCCCCCCCCCGGCAGCCATCAAAGGGGACCAAAAGTGTACTGTGAACCATGGTATCAAATGCTACTGAGAGATCAATCAGGATAAAAAAGGGTTGCAGTCTAGAAGTACAGCAAAGGAGCCTGTACTGGATTCCACTCTTTCATGATGCAAAATATAATATTCTGCACCTCCACTAGAATACAATCCTAAATGAAGTTCATCAAGCCCAGCAGACATTCAGAAAAAAAGGCTCTTGAAGACTATTAGTTTTTTTGGGGGGGGTCTTTTTCCCCCCAAGTGTGTTTCTAAATGGGCTGAAATATGATTTTAATTCTAATGAAAGCTGCAAGAAGCCTATTTTTCCTGGGGGGAAAAATGGTCTAAAATATTTTAAATAAATATGTAAATAATACAGAGGTGTAAGCCAAGGCAAGCCTGAAGAATCCCAGCTGCTATTACCATACATCTGCCAAGTATGTTTTCTTCCAAGTTTAGGGATGCTTGTTTTATTCTCAGACCACCCAGAAGGGCAGGAGATCTTGTAAAAACAGCTGTTGTGAACAGTATAAATCCAGAAGCTGTAAAGAGTAACGAAATTCATTGTTTATCAAGTCCTGCTTACCCCAAACGTGTCAGTTATTGTTAAGTTCTGCGCATGGGCACAAGGAACGGAGACGAGACAGTGAACAGTGAACTTCAACTCTTTATTAATCATTCTGAACAGAGCAAAACCCCAGGGCAGCAGCAGCCCTTTTACAGGGCAGGCTACTGACCTATGAACCAATGAGAACATGGAAGTGTTGAACCCTTGAACCAATGAGAGTGGCTCGTTAACAGCCAATCAGATTCTCCAGAACGGACTAATCCGATATCGCTATTATCGGCCAATCAGAAGTGCAGGATTAGAACCCTGCTTTTTCTTTAAGGTTTGTTAAACTTTATTTAAGCGCTTTTATTAGTTCATAACACCCCTTCCCCCCAGGTTCCGTTTGAGGGGTGCAGTGACATAATCCCTAAGATATGTAGGTTGTTTTAACTGTCTATTAGATTTGTGCTGTCCCACTGGTTCCTGTCTGTAGTCCGGTTTCGGTGGGACGTTTTTGGACATATCTGGTACAGGCGGTTCCGGATTCTCACTGGATGACTCGGTGCCGCTAATTCTGTAGTTGTTGTTATCCTTCGATCTTTGCGGGCTGGCCTCCATTGAGGTATTCCTCTGTGGCGAGGACACTCCCCTCCTTGATTCTTCTTCATTTATCATGCCTGATTGCTGGCTTACTTCGCTTCTACTTTCCACCATCTCGAATTCGGTTTCTTCGACATCCCCTCCCTCCTGAGTTTGGGAGTCACAGGAGTCATGGGAACTGGGTTGTAGCCTAGAGCGAAGCTGATCTATATGGCGTTTCCATATTTTTCTGTCGCAGGTTTGCACACGGTACGATCTGGGCCCAGTGGTTTGAATTACGGTTGCTTCAACCCATAATGGTTCGCCGGAGAGGTTTTTGGCGAAAACTAAGTCACCTACCTTGAACTCGCGACATTTTCCACTAGATCCACAGGGTTTCTCTGGCTCGTAGGACGGCTGAAGCCGGTCGAGGTGGGAACGGAGCTTGCGTCCCATCAACAGTTCAGCTGGGGTCTTGTTGGTAACACTGTGCGGAGTGATGTGTTGGAGTAGGAGTATTCTGTTTATTTTGTCGTCAATGTCCCCATAGTCCACTTTGTGGACAGTTTTTTTGACAAATTGTACCATGTGCTCGGCCCTGCCATTAGCCGCAGCATGTGCTGGCAAAGTTAGCGCATGGCGGATGACCCGATCCGCTAAGTATTGTTCAAACACCAGGGCGGTGAACTGGGGTCTGTTGTCGGAGACCAGAACGTCTGGCAGCCCATGCGTTGCAAATAGCCTGTTCAATTTTCGGATGACGGATTTCATTGTAGTATTCTTCATTTCGTGGATCTCGAGCCAGTTGGAAAAGGCATCCACTGTTAGGAGGAACGTATGTCCTTTAGTAGGTCCCACAAAATCAACGTGGATGTGGGACCACGGCCCCCCGGGGGTTTCTCATTCTGTTGGAGTTGCTCTACGTGGGGCACTGTTGACTTCTTGGCACTTTAAACAAGTCTTTACCCAGGCTTCGATCTGTTTGCCTGGCCTGATGCCCGGCCACCATGCGTAGCTTCGTGCAAGCGCTTTCATACGCACGATGCCGGGGTGACCGTCATGCAATGTTTTCAATACTGCTCATTGTAACCGCTCTGGGACGATGACTCTAACTCCCCATAGGATGCAGCCTTTTTCAAAAAAAGTTCTGTTTGCCAGTTTCTGAAAGGGGTGAAGTCGTCAGGGGTTTGTTCTATTGGCCATCCTCGTTCGACCCAGCTAAGAACTCACGCCAGGACAGGATTTCATTTTGTTTCAATCACAATGTCTCTGGCTGCTAGCGGTGGTGAATGTAGCATTTCAATCTGGAGTGTCGTAAGGGTTGGAGCTGGGTTGTCGATGGGGACACGGTTCAATGCATCAGCGTGGGGAATGGCTTTCCCCGGGCGGTGTTGTAATTTATAGTTGTACGCAGCTAAAAATTCCGACCAGCAAGTCATTCTAGGTGACAATATATAGGGGGTTGGCTTGTCTCCCACTATAATCCCTAGCAAAGGTTTGTGGTCGGTAACAAAAGTAAAAGCTCATCCATACACATATTCATGAAACCTTTTCACAGCAGATACAACAGCAAGAGCCTCTTTGTCGATCTGGCTATAGCTCAGCCTTTGATAGGGTCCTTGAAAAATAGGCAATAGGGGCCTCACTACCATTTGGTAACACATGACTCAAAATGGCTCCTACTCCAAATGGTGACGCGTCACATGTAATTGTTAAAGGCAGAGTCTCGTTATACTGCATTAAAACAGCATCTGAGGTTAGTAAGTTTTTCACTTGTCAGAATGCGTGCTCCTCTTGGTGTCCCCAGACCCAGGTTGCTTTTTTGTCGAGAAGTCTGTGTAGGGGCTCAGCTACGGTCGCTTTCTGGGGCAAGAAGATGTTGTAAAAGTTAATGAGCCCCAGGAAAGCATGGAGATCATTCCTATTTCTGGGTCTTGGGGTGTTTTTGATTGCCCTTAGTTTGCTATTAGTGGGGTGAATGCCTTGTTTATTGATTAGGTACCCCAGGAACTCTACTTTATCTGTACACAGTTGACATTTATTTTTTTTAACCTTAAGGCCAGAGTCTTTAAATTTCTGGAGAACCATTTTAAGCCGCTTTTCTAGTATTTCTCTATTCGGGACAGCAATTGAAATGTCATCAAAGTATGGCACGACCCCCTTGATCCCTTGCAAGGGTCTCTCCATCAGACTTTGAAAAATCCCTGGGGCTACGCTCACTCCGAATTGGAGTCGGTTGCACTTAAAGGCACCTCGGTGCGTAACGATCTTCTGTGCCTCTGTGGTTTTTTTAACTACAGGCAGTTGTTGGTAGGCCTGTACTAAATCCAATTTAGCGAAGACTTTTCTGCCCCCCAGGGAATGGAGAAGGTGTTGTACCACCGGCACCGGGTAAGCGTTCTGTTGAAGGGCATGATTAAGGGTAGCCCGGTAGTCCCCATAAATCCTTAACGAACCATCCGGTTTGATGGGTGTTACAATTGGGGTTTCCCAATGAGCATGGTCAATTGGTTCACCCTGGGCTATTAATTTATCGAACTGCTCATCAATTTTTGGTTTAAGGCAAAAGGTACCCAACGAAGCTTAAGGTGGATGGGGGCTACTTCAGGGTTAAGTTTAAATGATATCGGGGTCTCCTTGTACTCACCTAGTTTGTCTGAGAAAACGTCCTGGAATTCCTGGACGAGGGCCTCCTCCTAGTCGTCGCTTCTGGTTTGGTGAATGCCTGCTACCTCGATCCCGAGTGGGGCGAACCATTGAAGGCCTAACAAGCTAGGCCGGTCATGGTCGACGACGGTCAGTGGTAATGACGCAGTACAATTTTTGAATGATACTTGGACTTGGCTGGATCCAACGACCGGTATTCGGTTCCCCTGATAATCTTTGAGCATGATTCTTTGGGCTCTGAGGTCTTGACGCCGGATGGCAGGGATTAATTGTTTAAGAGTCTTCCAGGAAACCATCGAGAGGGACGATCCTGAATTGACTTCCATCATGCAAGGCTGGTTTTCGATGGCGACCTTCACTCAGATCTTCTTTGCATCTAGCGATGAGGCATGACCGATTGTAATGGTTTGGTGTGCCTCTTCTCTCCTCAATAAAGTGGCCGGTGTTTTATTTTTGTTGGAGTGGTTGTTCCATTGGTGGTTCAAATGTTCCCGACTCACAGGGCGATTCCCTGTGGTCTGACGGTAGTTGTTTCCCCTCTGAATTGGGCTGGATCCTTGCTTGCTTCTACAGACCTTCCCGATGTGGCCTTTTTTCCCACAGAGATGGCAGAGCGCGTCGAGGAATTTGCAGTCTGATCGCGGGTGGTTTGCCCCACAACCTGCACATTGGTGCGGTAGTCTTTGATTCTGCTGATGGTGTTGGTCACGTTCAGACCGGAGCCGGTTGACCTCCTCCTCATCACTTTCTGATGATGATTCAAGGTCCTCGTGGTGGGTCGCTGTTGTGTGCCTCTCTAGGCGAGGTGAGGTATCGCTAGCGAGTTGACAGAGCAGTGCGTTGGTGCGGTGCATTCAGGCGGCCGACTTCTTGTTTGCTTCTGCTGCAGTAGCGTCCTTGATGACATCAGCAAGGTCGATGTCTCTTTTTGCCATGATCTTTCCCTGCGTCGTGAGGTCATCTAATCCCAGAATTATTCAGTCTCTCAGAGCTTCTTCGAGGTCTGTAAACCCACAGAGGCCTCCCAGGTTCCGGAGATCCGCGATGAAATCTGCAACGCTCTCTCCTTTCTGCTGGTCCCTCTGGTAAAATTCATGTCTTCGGACAAGCATTGGTACAGCGGGTGCATAGTGGGCCCGTAGAAGGGGCGCGAGGACGTCCCAGTCCATGGTTTTCACCTCAGCCAGTTTAGCTAGTGCTTTGGCCATCTTAAAGATGGCAGGCCTGCAATGGGTCAGGAACACTGCTCGCTTTTTCCCTGTAGTGGCATCCTTCAAGTTGTTGGTCTCCAGAAACATCTGGAACTGGTCTATGTAGGAGTCCTAGTCTTCTTGTGGTGGGTCAAATGGAGCGGGTGGTATCGCGCCACCGGACATGGTTTCCGTTGTCGATGTGCCTTCAGCCACATGCTCTGTTTGGTGCTCTGTAGTGTTCAGTCAGCTCTGATGTCTCCACATCCCACCCTCATCGCCAGTGTTATGTTCTGTGCATGGGCGCAAGGAACGGAGACGAGGCAGTGAACAGTGAACTTCAACTCTTTATTAATCATTCTGAACAGAGCAAAACCCTAGGGCAGCAGCAGCCCTTTTATAGGGCAGGCTGCTGACCTATTAACCAATGAGAACATGGAAGTGTTGAACCCTTGAACCAATGAGAGTGGCTCGTTAACAGCCAATCAGATTCTCCAGAACAGACCAATCCGATAACACTATTATCGGCCAATCAGAAGTGCAGGATTAGAACTCTGCTTTTTCTTTAAGGTTTGTTAAACTTTATTTAAGCGCTTTTATTAGTTCATAACAGTTATGATGAGAATCAACACCAACTTCTTAACAAGCCAGCTAATGGGAAACTGAGGCCTCCGATTCAGAGACTGTCATCTCAGCTGGTTTAGAAATTCAGGCCTTGGACAGCATTCCATCTCCTTGATTGATGACTTTTGTTGTGATCCAGATAGGGAGAGAGTAACCCTCCTGAGCCCTCTCTCTATCTATCTCTCTTTCTTTTTCTCTCTCTCTCCTGGTCGGCATCCTTTTGATCCCTCTGCAGGGAATGGGAGTTGCAGGGATTATGAGAAAAGATATCAGGAATCAATTGAGAGAGAGCCAGCTCCTTCTCTTCCACTTCGTCATGCATTCTCCTGGTCAGCTGCTGTTCTGGCTGATCCAGTCTCGGAGCCAGAATCTTGGTGGGCACAGGGGGAAATTTAGTTTTAAAGAAAGAGATTTTGATAAAAGACTACGGGGATGACAATAGAAGCCTAATGTGGCCAATAAACACCAGGCTGATTTCACCCTCTAGAGGATCACCAGACTGCATCACTGATCAAATAGTCAATTAATCATACCAGATTGCAGAAATAGCAAAACTGCAATCTGGTTCCAAGGGAAAATGCTACTTTAGCACTAGAACAGCTAAGGGTGGATTTAAACTTGATTCATGTAGGGCTTAAGAAATGAGACATTTATGTCAAGCCCAAAAGTGACATAAGTGTAGCCATTTTAGTTAGCCTTAGTATATATTCTTTTTCTTACTTTCTCTGTGGTAATCATGGGGGAAAGCAGGGGTGGGATTCAATTAAGCCGTGGCTTAATTGGTGGGCATGGCTTGGTGGTCATGTTACTGGCTGGGCATGGCCAACTCAGTATCACTCACATTGAGACATGCATCTCCTCGCCTGGCCTCTTATGACTGTGGCGATGCTGCTACAGTCATCAGTGTGAAAAATGGTATAAGTCACTTTTTTCAGTGCCATTGTAACTTTGAATAGTCACTCCACACAAGCAAAGTTACCAGCAAAGGAAGGGGGAAAAACTCCAGAGAAATTCCTGAGACAGAAAGTCTAGTCCTGCCAAGAATGTAATAAGGGTTAATAGAGAGGCAGTTTCTGTAAGCAACACCAGAATGTTTCCTTCCTGCCTTCCTTACAGTATTAGGCCAGTAATTTCTTCTAACAACTGGTTCTCTGAACTGCTTAGAATGTTAACAACCGGTTCTAGTGAATAGGTGCGAACTAGTGGAATCCCACCCCTGGGGGGAAGGGTTTTGGGCTTGACACATTCCTAAGGGGGGGAGGAGTGGAGATAAAGAGAGATGTTTTGGCTAGGTGATCTTTCTTCCCATGGGAAATGAGCTGTCCTTGCTGGGGCCCCTTGAGGTGGAGATTTATGACATCAAGAAACATTAAATTACTTCTACTGGAGAATATGACTTAGAGGGGTTGTTTCTAACTTGTAATATTGTGGGGTAATTCTGGGTTGTGTCAGATCCAGAATTACCATGGACTTTGCCAATTTGATGCTTTCCTAAATAAAAGAAATCTTTTTCAAAGGTGGACTTTGTACTTTTCTTTTTAAATGGATTTCATAACTTGGAAACCTGACAGCACTCCTGTGAGGTTATGGCGCAAAACATGCATTGCCAATGCAGGTTTATTTCATAGTTCAAGGAAGTCAAACTCGATTTCATTGAGGGCCGCGTCAGGGTAGTGTTTGACCTCAGGAGGCTGGGGTGGGCATGGCCACTTGATTTCACTCTTGTCAGGGGTGCCTGTGGTGGCCTGAGCGCTCTGACAGTGAAAACAGACTCCCAAGCTTCATTTTCGGCTGCAATAGCTTCCTGCAATCCTCTGCCAGCAAAAATGGAGCTCCATTTTCACTGGCTGAGGTACCAAGGGCCAATCCTTCACTGTTTCCAGGCTGACACCATGGCCCAGATCTAAGCACCCCTTGGACAGATCCTGCCCCTGGCCCTTGAGTTTGACAGCCCTGTCATAGCTGAATGCAAGTGTAGAAAAATGTGATGACCCAGGGTAGGATACAAAATAAACACAGTCACAAAAAACAGGTGAAGCCTCTTTTATTCCTTCACTTTGCTTCCAAGCTCCAAATATTCTTGACTGGAGACAAAAAAAAAACTCCTACACAAGCAGTTACAAGAAGGAGGAAATGCTGTTTAAACTAAAAATGCCGTTTAAATTATAAAGAGTAAAAAAAACAGCACAAACCAGGCAAGCTAAGGGCTTGAAGACATCCACATATATTAGAACACACACTGGGAAGGACGCCAAACTCAGAGAGGAACAATAAACTAGAGATATTTCCATGCTTAGTTTCCAGCACTCGCCTGTACACAGGTCCGTCCTCTATCCAGTTGTGACAGCTGCAGCCCATGAAGAGGATCAAGGCCCTCTCTGTTATGTTCTGTGCATGGGTGCAAGGAATGGAGACGAGGCAGTGAACAGTGAACTTCAACTCTTTATTAATCATACTGAACAGAGCAAAAACCCTAGGGCAGCAGCAGCCCTTTTATAGGGCAGGCTGCTGACCTATTAGCCAATGAGAACTTGGAAGTGTTAAACCCTTGAACCAATGAGAGTGGCTCGTTAACAGCCAATCAGATTCCCCAGAACGGACTAATCCGATATCGCTATTATCAGCCAATCAGAAGTGCAGGATTGGAACCCTGCAATTTCTTAAGGTTTGTTAAAACTTTATTTAAGCGCTTTTATTAGTTCATAACACCCCTTCCCCCCGGGTTCTGTTTGAGGGGTGCGGTGATGTAATCCCTAAGATATGTAGATTGTTTTATCTACATTGTTTATTGGATTTGCGCTGTCCCACCGGTTTCTGTCTGTCGTCCGTTTCAGTGGGACGTTTTTGGACATATCTGGTACAGGCGGTTCCGCATCCTCACTGGATGACTCAGTGCCGCTAATGCTGTCATTGTTGTCCTCCGATCTTTGCGGGCTCACTTCTGTTGAGGTATTTCTCTGTAGCGAGGAGAGTCCCCTCCCTGATTCTTCTTCATTTATCACGCCCGATTGCTGACTTCCTTCGCATCTGCTTTCTAATATCTCGACTTCGGTTTCTTCGACATCCCCTCCCCCCTCAGTTTGGGAGTCACAGGAGTCATGGGAAATGGGTTGTAGCCTAGAGCGAAGCTGATCGATATGGAGTTTCCATATTTTTCCATTGCAGGTTTGCACACGGTACGATCTGGGCCCAGTGGTTTGAATTACAGTTGCTTCGACCCATAATGGTTCGCCGGAGAGGTTTTTGGCGAAAACTAAGTCGCCTACCTTGAACTCGCAGCATTTTCCAGTAGATCCACAGGGTTTCTCTGGCTCGTAGGATGGGTGAAGCCGGTCGAGGTGGGAACGGAGCTTGCGTCCCATCAACAGTTCAGCTGGGGTCTTGTTGGTGACGCTGTGTAGAGTGATGTGTTGGAGTAGGAGTATTCTGTTTATTTTGTCGTCAATGTCCCCATAGTCCATTTTGTGGACAGTTTTTTTGACAAATTGTACCATGCACTTGGCCCTGCCATTGGCTGCAGGGTGAGCTGGTGAAGTTAGCGCATGGCACATACCCTGGTCCACTAAGTATTGTTCAAACGCCAGGGGCGTGAACTGGGGTCCGTTGTCGGAGACCAGAATGTCTGGCAGCTCATGCATTGCAAATAGCCTATTCAATTTTCGGATGATGGATTCGGTTGTAGTATTCTTCATTTCGTGGATCTCAAGCCAGTTGGAATAGGCATCCACTGTTAGGAGGAACATATGTCCTTTAGTAGGTCCCGCAAAATCAACGTGGATGTGGGACCACGGCCCCCGGGGGGTTTCCCATTCTGTTGGAGTTGTTCTAGGTGGGGCACTGCTGACTTCTTGGCACTTTAAACAAGTCTTTACCCAGGCTTCGATCTGTTTGTCGATGCCCGGCCACCACGCGTAGCTTCGTGCGAGTGCTTTCATCCGCACGATGCCAGGGTGACCGTCATGCAATGTTTTCAATACTGCTCGTTGTAACCGCTCTGGGACAATGACTCTATCTCCCCATAGGATGCAGCCTTTTTGCAAAAAAAGTTCTGTTTGCCGGTTTCTGAAAGGGGTGAAGTCATCAGGGGTTTGTTCTATTGGCCATCCTCATTTGACCCAGCTAAGAACTCGCGCCAGGACAGGATCTCATTTTGTTTCGATCGCAATGTCTCTGGCTGTTAGCGGTGATGAATGTAGAATTTCAATCTGGAGTGTCAAAAGGGTTGGAGCTGGGTCATCGATGGTTTCCAGAAGTGGGGCACGGCTCAATGCATCAGCGTGGGGAATGGTTTTCCCCGGGCAGTGTTGTAATTTATAGTTGTACGCAGCTAAAAACTCTGATCAGCGAGTCATTCTTGGTGACAATATATAGGGGGTTGGCTTGTCTCCCACTATAATCCCTAGCAAAGGTTTGTGGTTGGTAACAAAAGTAAAAACTCGTCCATACACATATTCATGAAACCGTTTCACAGCAGATACAACAACAAGAGCCTCTTTGTCGATCTGGCTATAGTTACGTTCAGCCTTTGATAGGGTCCTTGAAAAATAGGCAATAGGGGCCTCACTACCATTTGGTAACACATGACTCAAAATGGCTCCTACTCCAAATGGTGACATGTCACATGTAATTGTTAAAGGCAGAGTCTCGTTATACTGCATTAAAACAGCATCTGAGGTTAGTAAGTTTTTCACTTGTCAGAATGCGTGCTCCTCTTGGTGTCCCCAGACCCAGGTTGCTTTTTTGTCGAGAAGTCTGTGCAGGGGCTCAGCTACGGTCGCTTTCTGGGGCAAGAAGATGTTGTAAAAGTTAATGAGCCCCAGGAAAGCATGGAGATCATTCCTATTTCTGGGTCTTGGGGTGTTTTTGATTGCCCTTAGTTTGCTATTAGTGGGGTGAATGCCTTGTTTATTGATTAGGTACCCCAAGAACTCTACTTTATCTGTACACAGTTGACATTTATTTTTTTTAACCTTAAGGCCAGAGTCTTTAAATTTCTGGAGAACCATTTTAAGCCGCTTTTCTAGTATTTCTCTATTCAGGCAGCAATTAAAATGTCATCAAAGTATGGCACGACCCCCTTGATCCCTTGCAAGAGTCTCTCCATCAGACTTTGAAAAATCCCTGGGGCTACGCTCACTCCAAATTGGAGTCGGTTGCACTTAAAGGCATCTTGGTGCATAACGATCGTCTGTGCCTCTGTGGTTTTTTTTATCTACAGGCAGTTGTTGGTATGCCTGTGCTAAATCTAATTTAGCGAAGACTTTTCTGCCCCCCAGGGAATGGAGAAGGTGTGTACCACCGGCACCGGGTAAGCGTTCTGTTGAAGGGCATGATTTTTTTTTTTAATAACCAATTTTATTCATTTTACAAAAACAATACACAATCCAGGCATAACAACTTGAAAAATCTTTTCTACAAAAAAATAATAATAATTAAAGAGAGCCAATAGAACATACAAAATAATTCCAAATTGTATTATCAATATTTACATTATCTATTTAACTTCATATCTTATCCAGACTTCTCCTTTTATCCAAATTATATTTCTTGCTTATTAAAATTTTATTGCCTTTCATAAACATACAAAACACAGAACATAGAAAAAAAAACAAAAAACTAAAACATCTTTTCTGAAGGCTGCCTGATCCCGGGTTAAAACTCTTCTCACAGACACAAATTCAAACATCATATTCAGTTCATATATCCTTCCATATCTTATTATCATTTTCTTTTTTTTTTTACAAACCAATTTTATTAATTTTACAAAAACAGTGCACAAACAATCAAGGCATAACAGCTTATAAATTCTTTTCTAAAAAAATTAGTGATAACTAAAGAAGAAAACCAATAGAACATGATGATTCCCAATTATAATACCAATATTTACTTTATCTATTTAACTTCGTATCTTATCCCAACTTCTCCTTTTCATCCAAATTATTTATTAATTAAAATTTTATTGCCTTTTATCAACATACAAAACCCAAAAAAACATAACAAAACCTTTATATATCCTTCCATATCTTATTACCATTTTCAATAACATTCTTTGTCTGTTCTATTTCCAACTATCCATTCATCTTTTTTCTTTTACTATACTTCTCCTATACACTAATTGGAGTGACGCCTTTAACTCATTACCCTAACTTAAAAGTACTTCATATAACACTATTTATCTTGGGATTCTGTTTAGTAGATTCTAAAATTACACAGTAAATTTTATACTCTAAATACACATGTAAAAACACAATCTTATGTACCTTTCAGAATCCCCCTTTTATCCTTAATTAGATTCACCAACTGTCTCTAAATAAACTTTTTTTCTTTAGATCTTGCTTCCCCCCATTGAGGCTTCTCCTCCCCCCCTTTCTCTCTTGCTTATTCTTCTCCTTGCCCTTTTTACCCCTCTGTCTCTCCTCCTCCCTTTTCTTACTCCCTATCCTTTGCTTTCTAACCTTGCATCCACCTTTCCTCTCATTTTTCTCTTTTTTGGTTGTTTTTTCAAACCTTAAAATCCCCTTTTTCTTATCCTCTTTCTCCTCCTCCCCGGAAAAAACCCATTGTTCATCAAAGATGGCTTCTTGTTCTTCTTCTTTGTCCCAGTCATTCTGCTGCGTAATCAACTTTTCATAAGTACAAAACGCCATTTCTAAAAATTGAAATAAAGTGCCCAAAGTATCTTTTCCATCTTGTTCTTCCTTTTTATATTTTTGATATTCAGTCTTTAGTTCATCCACAAGCGATGCCATCCTGAAAAGAGAAACTTTCCCCAAAACAACCAACCAAGTATTTTTAATCAAAAATAATTCAAAAAAAGTTCCAAAAGTTAATACTTTTCTTCCTTCTTCTATTTCTCTTTCTGGGGTTACTGTTTAATCAAAGAGGTCCAATTACCATAATTCTTTCTTTGAGATTCTAGGCAATCTCCTCCTTTTTCCACTTCTGCTCCTCTCCCTTCCTACTTGCAACATCAATTTTTAAATGATCAGCATCCATACCTCTCATCTTAAATTTTTAAGTCCAATGTCCAAGAACTCTTTTGTCCCTTAACTTCAACTTTCAGAATAATTCACCTTCAGTGCCCAAACAAATTTCAAATCTTCATCTGCTGTTTCCATGGGGTGGGAGAGTGAAGAAAAAAAAAGTTCCCGTTAACAGCTTCTCTGCCGCTTTCGATCTTCTTAGGGATACAATGTATCCTCCAGCAATTCAGACAGCTCAGTTCCAACTAATATAAAAGATGTTGATTGACCCGGATCAGCCAGCACTTTCACTTTTCTTGCTTCCTCCAGCACAATCTTACCTGGTTGCAGGCTTCTTCGTGGCGGCCATTGCTGACTGCCGCTCCACCACCTTGGGAAAAAGGGGTTTTTCCGGATGAGGAGGGGGTCTGCGACACCCCCAACCCCCTGTCCGGCTCCCATCTCTCTTCGGCTGTCCCTACAGGGCAGCCATATCCCTCTGACCCATTTGAATCGGAGGTACCTCAGTGGCAAGCGCAGCAGGAATCGCGAACAGTCGCGAATTCCTGCTGCCACCAAAGCCACGCGGAACTGGAAACCTGGAGCTTCCCCCTAGGGAATGGAGAAGGTGTTGTACCACCGGCACCGGGTAAGCGTTCTGTTGAAGGGTGTGATTGAGGGTAGCCCGGTAGTCCCCACAAATCCTTAACGATCCATCCAGTTTGATGGGTGTTATGATTGGGGTTTCCCAACGAGCGTGGTCAGTTGGTTCTAAAACACCCTGGGCTATTAATTTATCGAGCTGCTCGTCAATTTTTGGTTTAAGGGCAAAAGGTACTTGATGAGGCTTAAGGTGGATGGGGGCTACTTCAGGGTTAAGGTTAAATGATATTGGGGTCCCCTTGTACTCGCCTAGTTTGTCTGCAAAAATGTCCTGGAATTCCTGGACGATGGCCTCCTCCCAGTCGTTGCTTTTGGTTTGGTGAATGCCGGCTACCTCGATCCCGAGTGGGGCGAACAATTGAAGGCCTAACAAGCTAGGCCGGTCAGGGTCAATGACGGTCAGTGGTAATGACGCAGTACGATTTTTGAGTGATATTTGGACTTGGCTGGATCCAACAACCCTGATAATCTTTGAGTATTCTTCTTTGGGCTCTGAGGTCTTGATGCCAGACAGCAGGGATTAATTGTTTAAGAGTCTTCCAGGAAACCATTGAGAGGGATGATCCTGAATCGACTTCCATCACGCAAGGCTGGTTTTCGATGGCGACCTTCACTCGGATCTTCTTTGCATCTAGCGATGTGGCGTGACCGATTGTAATGGTTTGGTGTGCCTCTTCTCTTCTTGATAAAGTGGCCAGTGTTTTATTTTTGTAGGAGTGGTTGTTCCATTGGTGGTTCAAATGTTCCCAACGCACAGAGCGATTCCCTGTGGTCTGACGGTAGTTGTTTCCCCTCTGAAGTGGGCTGGATCCTTGCTTGCTTCTACAGACCTTCCTGATGTGGCCTCTTTTCCCACAGAAATAGCAGAGTGTGTCGAGGAATTTGCAGTCTGATCATGGGTGGTTTGCCCCACAACCCGCGCATTGGTGCGGTAGTCTTTGATTCCGCTGATGGCGTTGGTCACATTCAGACCGGAGCCTGTTGACCTCCTCCTCATCACTTTCTGATGGCGATTCGAGGTCCTCGTGGTGGGTTGCTGTTGTGTGCCTCTCTAGGCAAGGTGAGGTATCGCTAGCGAGTTGATGGAACGGTGCGTTGGTGCGGTGCATTCGGGCAGCCGACTTCCTGGTTGCTTGTGCTACAGTAGCGTCTTTGATGACATCAGCAAGGTCGATGTCCCCTTTGGCCATGATCTTGCTCTGCGTAGTGTGGTCATCTAATCCCAGAATTATTTGGTCTCTCAGAGCTTCTTCGAGGTCTGTAAACCCACAGAGGCCTCCCAGGTTCCGGAGATCCGCAGTGAAATCTGCAATGCTCTCTCCTTTCCGCTGGTCCCTCTGGTAAAATTCATGTCTTCAGACAAGTGTTGGTACGGCGGGTGCATAGTGGGCCCGTAGAAGGGGCGCGAGGATGTCCCAGTCCATGGTTTTCACCTCAGCCAGTTTTGCTAGTGCCTTTGCCATCTTAAAGGCGGCAGGCCCACAATGGGTCAGAAACACTGCTTGCTTTTTCCCCATAGTGGTATCCTTCAAGTTGTTGGTCTTCAGAAACATCTGGAACCGGTCTATGTACGAGTCCCAGTCTTCTTGTGCCGGATCAAATGGAGCGGGTGGTATGGCGCCGCCAGACATGGTTTCTGTTGTCGATGTGCCTTCAGCCACGTGCTCTGTTTGGTGCTCTGTAGTGTTCAGTGAGCTCTGATGTCTCCGCATCCCATCTTCATCGCCAGTGTTACGTTCTGCGCATGGGTGCAAGGAATGGAGACGAGGCAGTGAACAGTGAACTTCAACTCTTTATTAATCATACTGAACAGAGCAAAAACCCTAGGGCAGCAGCAGCCCTTTTATAGGGCAGGCTGCTGACGTATTAGCCAATGAGAACTTGGAAGTATTAAACCCTTGAACCAATGAGAGTGGCTCGTTAACAGCCAATCAGATTCCCCAGAACGGACCAATCCGATATCGCTATTATCGGCCAATCAAAAGTGCAGGATTAGAACCCAGCAATTTCTTAAGGTTTGTTAAAACTTTATTTAAGCGTTTTTATTAGTTCATAACACTCTCCTCCTGAGTAGACCATGTCTTTCCCTTATCCTCTCCTCCCTGTGTGCCCTAGGATGGAGAGGGGATGGGCCTGGGTCCTCCTCTGACTGCTCAGCCGGCCTCTGCCCTTCCCCAGCCTCCTCCACAACCTCCAGAGCCACACTTCCACTCCCTGTCGGCTGTTCCTCCTCTCCCTCAGGGGCATGACAAAAGGCGTAAGCACTGGGACAGGTTATTTTAATGGAGAAATTCAACTGAATTATTTTAAACTAAACAGAAATAGCTCACATTGCAAAATGTTTCTCATTATTTAGATTATACATATTTTTATCCCACTTTTATTACTTTATAAGTAACTTAGGGCACCAAAGATACATAATATTCCTCTCTCCTTCTATTTTCAACACAGCAACAATCCTGTGAGGTGGATTGGGCTAAGAAGGGTGACTGGGCCAAAGTCACCCAATCATTATTGTGGTAAATGCTATAAATAGCATTTGATTCACTGAATGCTAGTTGTGGTACAGTTATCTCTGTAAACCTCACAAAATCTCACACACTAACTATGCTTCAAAAGAAAAATATAATCTATATGCTCTTTCCACAAGTTGTCTCAAAAAGAGTTAGAAACTAAAACAATTAAGAAAGGAGGGTGAAACAATGTGAAACAATTTTTACCTTTTTAGTAATATATGGCATAGTGTAGTGGATTGATGATTTTTAATCGTAATAATACTAAGATTCTATCTTCCTGCTGGTGTTAAATATAAATATGGAAGAGGTCAAAATAGTTTGCTTTTAGTTACACATGAGCATACATTCAAATTCTTATTGTATTTTAAAGTTACGTGATCATTTTTGGTCTGTATTTCTCAGCTTGGCTTTGAGAATTAAACTGGAGAAAACCTCGAGCCCTTTGGGAAAACAATATGTGTAAGTATGTAATACTTTTTAAAATAGACTGTACAACAAAATGTCATTCCTCATATTGCATTTTGTAGTTGCAGAAATGGTAAAGTACCTTGCAAATCTAGGAGTTCTGAAAATGCTGACAGACCCTTAACTATTATCCCACAGAAGCTCTTTCTAAATAATTCAGGGATTTGTGCTACTCTGACTCACTCTTTCATACAATAGTGTGAATAGGTAGGGAAGCATTTTATTCTCAGCACTATAATTTGATTTCTCCACATATGCATTAAAGAGCTGGAAAACAAGAATGCATGCCACAATTTGGGAAGTCCAGAAGAAAAATCTTCCCTTAACAATCCAGCGTTATTTCACTGGTTAACTTCACAATTTCTGGAATTTTAAAACAAGTGTCAGTGATTTTCTCTGGGTCTGTGGCACTGTAGTCTTAACATCGTTGAATCAATATGATACATAGCTCATCCCCCAAGTTAAAGTAGTCACAGATGTGGGAGGCAGGGGGAGAGAAAAGGAAATAAATTCCCAGAGCCGGAAACCCAAACAAAGAAGGATGGACTTTCTAGATGGACTTTCAGATTTTAATTCTTACCATTTCAATAGAGATACATTTAATCTCACTTTACTATCATCAGGTGGCATGTGGTCCTGTCCAGTCTGTTAACTAACTTCATGGTAAGGGCTCAAGGAACCTCAAATAGATTAACTGTTTGTTTGTGCTTTCAAGCAGGTGTCAAATCTTTATAACCATGTCGATAGAGTTTCTCAACCTGGATCTTTCTCTCTTTATCCCTACAGTGCAGCATCCTCACAACAATCAAGTCCATCTATCTTGCTGTTTGTCATCCTTTTCTCTTTCCATCCTCTTCTCTCAGCATTATTGACTTCTCAACAAAGCATCCTTGCAAGATGCATTTCAAAATATCACATTTCAATCCTGGTCATCTGTGTCTCAAGTAAGAACTCTGAATTGATTTGTTGTGTGATCAGTTTATTTATTGTCTTGGATATCCACAATATGCTCTGGAGTTTTCTCTGGCACTGAAGTTCAAAAGCAGCGATACACTTCCTATCTTGCTTCTTCAAAGTCCAACTTTTGCATCCATAAAGTATCGCATTGAAAAACATGGTCTACGTGATCAGGATCTCTGTCTGAATAGATATATTCTGGCATCTGAGCATTTGAAAGCCTTCCTGTCATACCTTCAAATATTGCAGAACAAAAAAAGGCAAATTTTTAGCCTAGGGGGCTACCTTTTAAGTATTTGACTACAAACAATAAAGCTGGCAAATGAATGATATTCTTTCTTGTTCAGGGCAGAGGTTTCTTTTGAGATTAATGAACCAACAATTGGGAAAAAGTCACGGAGCTTTGTTTTGGTACATGTGGTTTTCAACTGAAGTGAAATTACTACTATATGAGCAACGATGGAAAGATTTGACACTATCCTCAATGGAGTAATGGTTAGAGAACAGAATCAGAATACAGCTGCAAAGGACTTTGGAGGTCTTCTAATCCAACCCCTTGCTCAAACAGGAAACCCTATACCATTGTTCAGCCTCTTCTTTAAAACCTCCAGTGATGAAGCACATGTAACTTCTGAAGGCAAGCTATTCCGCTGATTAATTATCCTCACTGTTAAGAAGCTTCTCCTTAATTCCCAGTTGTTTCTCTCCTTGATCAGTTTCCATTCATTGTTTCTTGTCTGGTCTTTTGGAGAATGATTTGATCCCCTCCTCTTTGTAGCAGCCTCTCAAATACTGGAATATATATCATGTCACCCCTTAGTCCTTCTTTTCTCTGAAGTAGCCAAACTCAACCATTCTTCATGTGTTTTAGTCTCTAGACTTTTAATCATCTTAGTTTGATGAGAGGGCTAAATTGATTTCTTTGATCAGAAAAAAGACAATACCTATGTTTATCATTGACTGGAAACCCCTTAGGGTCTTTTTGAATAAAATAGGGGGGGAAACTTATGTATCTATTTGATGATTAGATAAGATAGTTTATAGAAAGAAGAGAATTAAATTGTAATTATAGACTATATGTAAATTTATAATTATACCTATAACTACTGAAATAAACAGAAGCCACTTCTTTGTTTGTTTTTCTTTTTTCCTTTTCCTGCACTTTTAACTTTCTCTTTTATTTCTTTGCATGACATTCAGGTCTGGAACCTGGGCTGTCAACTTTCCAGCCAAGAAGCTGAGCATCTTAACTGCTGAGCCACTACGCCGCTGATATATATCTCTCTGTGTGTATATGCAGTATATTGTACATATCAGTGGTGGTATTCTACCGGTTTGGCTCAGTTCTGCTGAGCCGATAGTGGCAAGGAGTAGCGGAGACTGAACCGTTTCTCTCCAATGCTCTGTGTTGGGCCCACCTGCCCATCTGATCTCCCATACTAACCTTTATGTCTTCCTTTTGAAGCCCAGCTGCTTTGCGCAGCAGCTGCTGAAGCATCAGGGAGAGTGCAGGATTGCAGGAGGTGACTCTAAACACCTATGCACATGCACAAAGTGTGTGCTTGGTGCATGTGCACATGCAAAGTGTATGCACACATGCAAAGCACTCCCACCAAGCTACGCCCATTAAACCAGTGGTAAAACTTTTTGAAACACACCACTGGTGTGTGTGTGTGTGTGTGTGTGTGTATGTATGTATGTATGTATGTATGTATATATCTATGTTTTCTTAAGTTTTTGCGGGTACTTACATGTATGGCATTCAGCTTTGTTCAGGTATTTTCCCACGTCATGGTAGTTGTGCTTTTAAAATTGTAGCAATATTTCGGCAGAATCTCATCTGCCATCATCAGGCTCCTGTATAGGGTTCATCTGTGAGTCAGACTTTTATGGTGGTTTCAGATTTAAATTTGGGGCAGCCTATTGCTGTGCCAGAATGGTTTTTTCTTCATCCTGATTGGTTGGGAGTCTTGGTCTGTGTTTATTGGTCTTGGAGTTTGCTGTTTTCTGCTTGATTGGTGTTTCTAATACTTACGTCTGTTTTTTGGCTCTTTTTGTATCTTGATTGGCTGGCAACATTGTGTTACTTTATTGGAGGCCTTTAGTGCAGCTTGGCTTCGGGTAAATGGACGGCTATCATTAGTTAGGAAGCTGGGTTTCATCTGGGTGCCTGGTTGGGGTATGTTTGAGCTGGAGGTAGAGGGAGGATCTGTTTGTGCCCAGATGTTTGTCTGGCTTGTGGTGGGGAGATTTTTTTTTGTTTGTGAGTGCAGGCTTCCAAATGATTGACAGCCTGGTGGAATCATCTCTTCTGTTCATGCTTTCTGGTCTTTTTTCAATCTCTATGGCTTCTCTGATGATTCTGTGACTGGGGTTTTCTATAGTGGCTAGGGTTTTGGTGCCATTGAAGTTGATGCACCCTGTGGCTTCCATGTGTTGGACTAGTGAGGAAGTGTGTTCCAGCTTTTTGACTGCATTTTTGTGTTCATCCAGGTGGGTGCTTATTCTTCTATTGGTCTGTCCAATGTATGTGGCCGGGCATGATGCACAGGGGACTTCGTATATGCCTTGGTTTTCCAGGTCAATTTTATCTTTGGGGTTTCTAAGGATGGCTGCTATTTTTCTGTCTGTTTTGAAGGCAGTCTTGATGTGATGTCTGTGTAGTACCTTACTAATTTTGTCTGTAGTATCTCTTATGTAGGGCAGGACAGCTATTCCATAGGTCTGTTCATCTTCTGGGTCTCTATTATGTTTCAGTGTGTTTTTGTGGATCAAGCTGGTGATTTTGCTTCTGTGGAAGCCGTTGGCTGTCAGTACTTTAGTCAGGGTGCATAGTTCAGTCTTAATGTGTGTCTTGTCTGCCAGGCGTTTTGTTCTAGTAATAAGTGTTTTAGCCACGGAGTTTATCTGTGCTGGGTGGTGGTGGGATTGAAATGGAAACAAACAAACAACTACCATTCCTAGATGTATTAATCTACAAAAAAACAGATGGCACACTAGGACACACCATATACCAGAAGAAAACACACACTAATCGCTACCTCAACGCCCAATCCCACCACCACCCAGCACAGATAAACTCCGTGTCTAAAACACTAATTACTAGAACAAAACGCCTGGCAGACAAGACACACATTAAGACTGATTGGTGTTCTGATTGGCTGGAGGCATGTTCTGTTCAGGTGGGGGCTTGGTTGTGCTCAGGTTAGTCTTAGTTGCTGGGGGATTTGAGCTGGTGAGCTGTGATCTTGCTGTTTGGCTTCGAGTTCGTGGTCGTGCTGCATCTTCATGGTGGGGGTCAGTTCGCTTCATATATGGCTCAGAGGGGTTTGAAGTGGGTAGTGATGCAGCTGCAGTGCGGCTTCTGGTCCGTGGTTATGTCTCATCTTCTGTGTGGATGTGAGTTTGCTTTCTACGTGGAAGTGTGGTGGTGGCATCTTGTGTGGCTCTCAGGGGTGTGGGTCTGGTGTCATTCTTCATGTTAGGTACTCGTCTGTTCATGAGGGCGGGTTTCCAAATGGCTGGTAGGCGGGAGGTATCATCTCGTTTATTCATGCTGTGTGGGCGTTTCTCTATCTCTATGGCTTCTCTGATGATTCTGCTGCTGAAGTGTTCGGTTTTAGTGATAGTTCTGGTATTTTTAAAGTCAATCTCATGTCCTGTCACTTTGAGGTGTTGGACCAGGGAAGAGGTCAGTTCTTCCTTTTTGATTGAGTTCTTATGTTCTTCAATGCGTGCACTTATTCTTATGTTAGTTTGTCCAATGTATGTGGTGGGGCAGGCAGTGCAAGGGATTTCGTATACTCCTTGATTTTCTAACTCGATTCTGTCCTTAGGGTTTCTTAGGATGGTGGATATCTTTCTGTTTGTGCAGAATGCTGTCTTAATGTTGTGTTTTTGGAGGATCTTGCTGATTTTGTCTGTAGTGCCTTTTATATATGGGAGGAGGGCTTTGCCATTCTCTTGTTCTCTGTCTTGGATTTTGGTTGGGGTTTCTTTTTGGATTAGGTGGGTGATCTTCTTTCTTTGGAATCCATTGGCTGTCAGCACGCTGGTGAGAGTGTGTAGTTCGGTCTCTAGGTGTTGTTCATCGGCTAAGCATTTTGTTCTGGAGATGAGTGTCTCGGCTACGGAATTGATCTGTGCTGGGTGGTGGTGTGAGAGTGCATGTAGATAGCGGTTTGTATGTGTTTTCTTCTGGTAGATGGTGTGTCCTAGGGAGCCATTGGATTTTTTGTACACTAAGACATCTAGGAAGGGAAGTTGATTGTTAGCTTCTGTTTCCATGGTGAATTGTATTTTGGGTGTAGGCTGTTGAGGTGTGTGAGGAAGTTGTTCAGTTTTTCTTTCCCGTGTGGCCAGATTATGAAGGTGTCATCTACGTATCTGAGCCAGAGTTTGGGTTTGTGATCATATTTTTCTAGAGCTTGTGTTTCAAAGTGTTCCATGTAGAGGTTAGCGATGACAGGTGAGAGGGGTGATTCCATGGGTGCTCCTTCTATTTGTTTGTATTTTTGTCCATTGTAGGTGAAGTATGTATTGGATAGGCAGTGGTTGGTCAGATCTAGGATGTGCTTGGGGGGGGTTGTATTTGTTTTGGATGGCTGTCAAGGCTTCTTTTATTTTCACTTGGGTGAAGAGGGATATGACATCGAAGCTCACTAGTAGATCACTGGGTTGTAAGTTTTGTTTCTTTATGATCTCGATGAACTGGAATGAGTTTCTTACATGTGAGTTGATGGATTCTGCATAGGGCTGTAATTGTTTGGCGAGAAATTTGGCTAGGTTTTGTACATTCTCTGAGAAGCACAGAGCTGAAGACATAAGCCTGAAGATGATGAATGAGACTTCATCAAAACGTTGCCTAGGTACTTCCAATCTTATGTGGGAGAAAACCTGAATAATCAAAGATATATATATATATATATATATATATATATATATATATATATATATATATATATCTGGCATTCAGCTTTGTTCGGGTATTTTCCCACGTGGTGCTTTTAAAGTTGTAGCAACGTTTCAGCAGAATCTCATCTGCCATCATCAGGCTTGATGAAGCCTGATGATGGCAGATGAAATTCTGCTGAAACGTTGCTACAACTTTAAAAGCACCACGTGGGAAAATACCCGAACAAAGCTGAATGCCAGACATGTAAGTACCCGCGAAAACTTAAGAAAACATATATATATATATATATATATATATATATATATATATATATGTAAGTACCCGCGAAAACTTAAGAAAACATATATATGTATTCCACAACTGCTGCATGTTGTGCCGATGATCATGATCAAAATTCAGACACTTAGTAACTGACTCATTCTTATGAGAGTTGCAGGTTCCCAGGATAATGTGATTCCCCTTTTGCAACCTTCTGACAAAGCAAAGTCAATGGGGAAGACAAATCCACTCAACAACAGTGCTACTAATCTGACAACTGGAGTGATTCGTTTAACAACTATAACAAGAAAGTTTAGTTTAGTTTAGTTTATTGTCATTGCACCTCATACAACAAAATCAAACACCATCTTCGGTGCACATCATGACCATGACCATGAAAATAAACACAAACACACATCCTTCACTTTTCACACATTGAACAGAAACCCCCGACACCACACCAACACTGCACTATACAGCAGAATTCAAAAGAGCTGCTGCCCTGGGATAGAAGCTATTTTTCAGCCTATTTGTCCTTGTTTTTATTATTCTGTACCGTCTGCCAGAGGGTAATAGTTCAAAAAAAGGGTGCCCAGGATAAGATGGATCTTTGCGAACGTTTTGAACTTTCTTAAGGCAGTGGGAGCAATAAAGCTCTTCCAAAAGGGGGAGGGGGCAACCAATGATCTTCTGGGCAATGACATGAACCTTCTGGAGCACTGTCCTATCTGCCACTGTGCAATTGGCAAACCATACAGAGGTTCAGTATGTTAAAATGCTCTCTAAAGTGCAGCGGTAGAAGGTCACCAGCAGTTTCTCATTCAGTTGTTGTTTTCTGAGAAAGGTCATAAAATGGGGAAAAATTCACTTAATGAATGTCTCACCTAGCAACAGAAATTTTGGCTCAATTGTGCCAATAAATTGAGGACTATCTGTACATGCATACATAAATACAGCCATACATATATACATGCATACATACATGTGTATCTTCCTATCACTTCTTCTAATGAATAAGATGATACAGTGCACAATGGTGTTCTAGTACAGGTCTTATTTAATGTGCTACAATGTATATCCACCACTTGGAACATGGTTTTGATTAAAGAGTTGTAACATTGCACTGTAAATCTCATATGAGAGGTGAGACGAAGATGCAATGACATTGTATTAATGGTGAACGTGTTATTTCAGTCTCAATGCTCAAGAAATTTTGAAGTAGTGTTGTTTTGGTTTTCTCCATTTTTTGTACCATAATTTCTGAAAGCATAATTGCAAACCATTTGGGGGGGGGGGGAATACAGAAGAAGTGATTTTGAAAAGGAAAACAAAAAGACCTTTGTGGATAGACTGGGGGGGGGGGTAGTCACCGAAGAAAGAGAGGGAAAAAATAGAAAGGGGAAGAACAATCTTCTCATCATGGCTGTTTCTTCAACTGGTGATGCAATATGTCCCAAAGGTGCTTTTTTCAAGAGGCAACTGGATTTTTTGGGTTTTCCTGGAAGATGTTTCATTTGTCATCCAAGAAGGTTCTTCAGCTCTGACTGGGTGGTGGGGAATGGAAGGATTTATACTCCTTGAAGACAGCTGGTCACTTGCATTCTTTTAGCAAGTCATTAAGGTCATCTGTATCATCAGGGACACCTGAGTGGTGCACATGGGTGTGGAGCTTTCTTGGAACTGTTGAAAGGACTGTGTTGTAGATTGGAGATAGATGATGTCGTATCCGAACTCCAATCTACAACACAGTCCTTTCAACAGTTCCAAGAAAGCTCCACACTTATTTGCACCACTCAGGTGACCCTAATGACACAGATAAAGCTCCAGGTGATCTTAACGACTTGCTAAAAGAATGCAAATGACCAGCTGTCTTCAAGGAGTATAATCCTTCCATTCCCCACCATCCAGTCAAAGCTGAAGAAATTTCTTGGATGAGAAATGAAACATCTTCCAGGAAATATCTTCCAGGAAAAACCAGAAAGTCCAGTTTCCTCTTGAAAAAAGCACCTTTGGGATAACCATGGCCTGGATGACTGAGAATCTCCACAGATATTTGGTGATGCAGTAGTTAAAGTGCAGTATTTCAGGCCAACTCTGCCCACAATCTGGAGTTCCGTCCTGACAAGGTTCAAGGTTGACTCATCCTTCCATCCTTCCAAGATCTGTAAAATGAGGACCCAGATTGTTGGGGTCAGTATGCCGACATTGCAACTCACCCAGAGAGTCCTATAAAGTACTATAGAGTGGTAAATGCTTACTTGCTTGATAGCAAGACTGGGAACAGATGGATTTTTTTTTCCTCAAAAGTTTTTCATGTGAAGGAAACATTCTTTCATAATTATCAATAACAAGTTTCATTCATTTACCAGCAGAGAAAAAAAAAATGAAAGGAGTTTGGCTCTCCCATTGACTGCTTGCCGGAAGCTGGCTGAGAAGGTCGAAAACAATGATCACAGGAATGTTGTTATAACTATGAGGACCAGCTATAAGTCATTTTTCCAGTCCCATTATAACTAAACAAATGGTCATAGGCTGAGATCTCTTTTGTATATAAGTGCCTCATTTGAAAGTTAAGCACTCGCTTGGCTTGTTGGGTCATAATTTTAACCTTTCTTCTAACAAATATTGCTGATCAGATTTTTAGGTTGCTAGTTCCGATGGTTTGGGAGAGAGGTCTGATATTTACCACTGTTATCCAGATTTTCCATTTCTTCCATTTCTCTATAGTTTATAATGTGAATGATTTGGCTTTACTTGTAGTTTGGATGTTGAGGTTTCTAAGTTGGTTATCTTGCCCTGGAAGGAAGCACAAATAATGAAAGAAAATATTTTTTAAAAAAATAATTTATCAGTAGGAGAGTGGAAGAACAACATGATTAATTGTCCAATATGTTTTCTTTCTAGAGGGAAAAATGTCAGTCAGCTGTGAGACAAAGAGCAAAAAGTCCAGATTCAAAAAAGTCTTGTTTCAAATACATCAAATGCCTTTTTGAGCTCAGCAGAAGTCCAAGAAAATCAAAGGGGTGTTGAAGCCACTTTGTTCGAAAGAAAACAAGAGTGAGGGCATAAAAGGAGCCTTTGCATAGAATGTGCAAACTGTTGATCAGATCCTTCGCTGAGACTGGACAAACTGAGACAAAGTTCTGTAGAGGCTTAATGTCAGGGTTCCCGCGATTGTTTTATAGGAATGCTTTTATGAGTTGACACTTAGACTATGTAGAAGAAGGACTGGCAGAGCCTGGGGAAGGGTAAAAAGAAGGATCCGTTTGAAGTCCTTTTGTAGTTACAAGCAAACTAAGTCCAACCCTTCTTGATTGTACTTTATCTAGCTTTAACCAGGTACTAACCATTAGTTGAGAAGATTCCTGCACATAGGCTTTTAACAGTCAGTTAAATTGAACCTTTCCTGTGGACCTGGTTTTTCCATGTCCGACAGTAACTCTGAGGTGAAATGTTAGAATGTCCATGTTTACTAAGCTTGGTTTTCTTCCTAAAAAGTTTTTGTTATCAAACTAGATAACACTGGTGCTTTGACACAAGAAAGTAGAGTTTCTATGTATGGCAAAACTGTAGTATACTGTTTCAGAGTGGCCTACCTAGCTTGGTTGGCTGAACTGTTTTCTCTGTTGTGTTGGATCTTCCTTATCTACATGTCAGTTGCTTTATTGTTGTATGTATGTGGCATTGTTAAACACAATGTCACATGACTATGAGTTGCAACTTCCTGGAAGCTCACAATGAAGCTCACACATAATGATTACATGATTGTGGGATGCTTTGACTGCCAAGCACCCAAATTGGAATCAATTTGGTGACTGCAGTGACACTATGATGGCCACAACTATAAGGATCTGTTGTAAAACTCTCTCTTTTTTCAGTACTGTCTTAACTTTGTACAGTTGCTGAACAAGTGGTTAGTAAACAGGTAAATATTGCAACTCATCTAAGTTTGTTATTTTTTCTTCAACAACATGAGCAATACTGTACATATTTGCTCTTCCAGGTTTTTTAATTCCAAAATTTAAATAGTCTTTTGCTCCTATTTGATAGCCCAGCATTATTCCTATCTGGCTTCTGTTCTTTAATGCATTTTTATTCCTTGTGAAAATATACTTAAGCCTTGCATCCCAATACCTTTAGGTACATCATAATAAGTTTTCTCCCAGTCCACCTGAACATTTGTTGGTAAACAATTTGCAAATAAGTAGCTGGATTAAATACTTCTTCCCCAAATCATCTAGAAATCTTAAATCAACCATAATACATTGTATCATGCTCAAAAGACTTGATTTTTTTTAACTTTCTGCAGTCTATTTTGCTCTAGGCTGCAGCTTTATGGAGGGTTTTTTTTTCATGTTTTATGCCTTTATTGTTAAAGCCTTTTTCTAATTCCCAGTTGCAATATTCTCTCCTATTATCAGACATTAATGACTTCCTTTTGCTGTGGAACTTATTTTTACCAGAATATAGAAAAGTTCACATTTATCAAATACTTTCCTCATATTGGTTTAGAAAAAAGGTACAAATATATATTTAAGCAACCATATATGAATATTACAGATTAATTTTTCCCATTCTTCACTTTGGTTAGCATGGGATCACAAATATCTGTAAAAAATAAGTCCCAATAGCTGGTTCATTTGTTTGAATTAAGGCCCAGGAAAAAAAACCTGTTCCTTTTGTTTTTAAAAAATAATCAAAACTTGATTCCCTGTGTTTCTTGCAAGGACAAAAACCAATTACTAAATCCTCATCTTTTATTTTGTAATAGCAGACTCATCACAGTGTCTAAGTATTTATTCTATTCTACAGAATTATTATGTATGCATGCTGTAACCTTGCTTGCTTTACTGTATGTTGTTTCAAGGCAACTTTGCTTCACTGTGCTTTCCTTTCAACATTTTTATTTATTTGTCTGCCTTTATTATTTTTATGCATAACTCAAGGCAGGAAACATACCCAACACAGCTTTCTCATCCGATTTTCCCCACAACAACCATGTGAGGTGAGTTGGATTGAGACAGAGAGACTGGCCCAGAGTCACCCAATTGGCTTTCATACCTAAAGCAGGACTAGAATGCCCAAACTCCGGGCTTCTAGCCTTGTGCCTTAATCACTATATCCAACTGGTTCTTACACCAAATATTATTTGGTTGTCCTTTTTAATGGTGCACAGTCCATTTTGAAGCAAAATTATACAATCATTTTCTATAAACACATTTATGTAATTTGCATCCAATTCAAGCTAATCGTGCTTCTTGCAATATTGTATTCTTGAGTTCATTATTGTTCATCTGGCATTTCATTCTAATGCTTGTTTTTCTGCATATTATTTACTGGCATTCCACTTGCTAAATTTATGTCTGTGGAGATTCTCGGTCACCCAGATCATGGTTGCTTTATTTATTTATTTTCAAAAAGCAACCAGACTTGTTTTTCTTTGAAGATGTTTCGCTTATCATCCAAGAAGCTTCTTCAGTTCAGAACTGAACAGCTCCTGGGTGATAAGCAAAACGTCTTCAAGAAAAAAACAATGTCTGGTTGCCTTTTTTGGGCAAAAAAAAAAAATCACCTTTGGGACTTGCTAAATTAACTATTCCTTGATAAGAATCATCAAGACTTTAAACACACATAGACACACAGAGAAAGAGAGACATAGACAGAGAGACAGAGAGAGTTCATGCACACATATATGCATATGCATACATACACTATACACGCAAATAGATGATAGATAGATAGATAGATAGATAGATAGATAGATAGATAGATAGATAGATAGATAGATAGTGTTGTGAATCAATAAATGCTTAATAAAGATCATTAAGAGCTTGAAGTAAAGTGCAGGGTTCTGGCCCTGCACTTCTGATAGCGACATCAGATTGGCCCATTTAGGGGAATCTGATTGGCTATTAACGAGCCTCTCCCATTGGTTAATGGAGCTAGCGCTCCCTGTGTTTCATTGGTTAAATAAGTTAAGATTTGCCTATATAAAGGGGCCCATCGTGGCCATTGAGTGAGCTGTTTTCACATGTAAATAAAGAGTTGAAGTTCACTGTTTCACTGGCTCGTCTCCATCCTTGCACCCATGCTCAGAACATAATAGATAGATAGATAGATAGATAGATAGATAGATAGATAGATAGATAGATAGATAGATAGATAGATAGATAGATGATAGAGTTGATGCACTGCTATCCAAGAAAAAAAGTGTTATTCTTTTTCAATTTCAAAATCCTGTGCAATTTCAAATAAGTATTTATTTGGTAACATAAATACTGATTTTTATTTTGTTTCATTTTAGTGTTCTCAGCTTGTGTTTGCCTTTTCCTCTGCAGGCTTGACTTTTCTTTTAGGACATTTGAACTAATTATCTCTCTCAGTTGTAAAACAATCTGCATTCTTTTTTAATATGTCCTCTTTTATTATAGTAATGACAGATCACATTTCTCCCTTTTATCTTGTTCAGTGAATTCCCTTTGGTTTCATGGTTCAAAGCAGGCTTGTATGCTTCTAGACTGACAATTACATTCTCAAGAGAATTTTCATCATGAAGTTTCATTAACTCTCCTATGTTTAATTTTCTAGCAACATACACAATAGTAATAATAATTTGTTGTTTAAATCATCAGAAAGGTTTGCACTATTGTTAATGTCTCCTGAAAGGAGAAATATTCTAACACATGTTCCATTAAACTTCTATTACTTAATAAATTCATATTTATGAGTATTCTGAACATTAAAGAATTATTGTTCAAGTCTGAGCATACATATGTCTGGATTAATTTGTTTCTCAAACACAATTTTGAGTTGATTTGCAATTTGTAGAATGCAACCTCAGAATTATTTCAGATTAAGTGAGGGTCATCTGCACCCCCAATTTATGTGTTTATCTGGCACAGATAAACCTCCAAGTGGCCTCAACAATTCTCAGAGACATAATGACCAACTGTCAGAGTGCTAATGACCAGATGATTGCAAGTAATACAAATCCTTTCATTTCCCACCATTCAATCAGAACTGAAGAAGCTTCTTGCATGAGTAGTGAAATGTTTTCAAGGGGAAAAAAACAAGAC
Source organism: Hydrophis major (assembly GCA_033807585.1). Taxonomy (NCBI): domain Eukaryota; kingdom Metazoa; phylum Chordata; class Lepidosauria; order Squamata; family Elapidae; genus Hydrophis; species Hydrophis major. The sequence goes on from CM066329.1 coordinate 76,744,963, forward strand.
AGTCTAATTTCCTTTTGAAAAAGCACTTTTGAGACATCCATTACCTGGATGACTGAGAATCTCCTTAGGGGGACATCTTCTTTGGTGTCATATTGACCAGGTGTTGCAAATTAGCCAACCTGTATAACTGCTCAATATCTTCCTCTGCATCTGAATCCAAGCATGGACCACATCACTACAACACGGAAGCATTCGCCTTGGACTTAAATGTAGGTCATCCTGTCATTTTTCAGGTGATATTCAAGCGGTGACTTTAGCATTCCTCTGTTAATAATGATGATTACTCCATTTATTCTATGATTCCTGTCCGCAGTAATAGAGCTGATGATCCCTTCATGAGAAATGACCTATTACAAGTCCATTTCAATTTGCTGACTCCCAGAATGTCGGTGTTGAATCATGACATTTCTGCTCTGATAATATCAAATTTCCCTTGGTTCATGGCTCTGACAATCTACTTATCAGCATTGTATGCATGTGTAATTACAGGCATGTGTATGTACCTATATCTATCTATCTGATTTATGTATTATTATATCTATCATGTATCTATCATAAAACAGAGGTGGGTATGTCAAGTGAGGGTCTTGTGATGGGTCTTGTGATGTGACAAGGAGATTATGTCAGATTAGAGTCATTGGGAGCAGAGGTTGTATTCAGCAGATTCTGACCAGTTCTGGAGAACCAGTAGCTGAAATTTTGAGTAGTTCAGAGAACCAATGGTAACCTTCCTCCAGGAGTGGGGAGGGAATTGAGATTTTACAGTATCCTTCCCCTGCCACGCCCACCAAGTCATGCCATGCCCACCAAGCCACACCCACAGAACTGCTAGTAAAAAAATTTGAATCCTACCACTGATTGGAAGGTGAACTGCTGATGGGGGGGGGGTTAGTTGAGGGTCAGTGCTTCCTCTGATTGGCTGGGTGGTTGATTTAGAGTCTGAGGGATTTGTAGGCTGGTTGTAGATCAATGTGTCTGTTGATGGAATTGCTTGTAGAATTCCAGGCTTTGATGAACTCATCAGCATGGTGGGTGGTAGCAAGGCCAGTGATTTTTGTGTTGCTCCAATCAAACTGATGCTGTTTGGTGTTGGGTGGGTGGAGATTAAGGATTTGGGATTGTGGTGTTTGACTGCCAACTGGTGTTCATAGATGCTGGTTTTTAATTGTCCCATGTAGAATTGATTGGAATGGCTACAGTTGATTTTGATTTGGAGTCATTACAAGACCCTCACTTGACACAAAGACACCTGAAGCCCTTATAATATATATCTGCCTGAGAGTGAAAATTGTTCGTATTCATCTGTGCAACTTCTACTTCCAGACTTACAAACTTTTTTATCCATGGACATTTTCTTGTAGTCTTCCAGGAGATCAGTGATAATACATGTAGAAAAATGTATTATTCTACTGTTCAAACTGGAATTTGTTTCCCATTTTACACTTTCATGATTAGAGTGCCTATATTTTTGGAATTATGTACATGAGGAAGGAAGGAAGGAAGGAAGGAAGGAAGGAAGGAAGGAAGGAAGGAAGGAAGGAAGGAAGGAAGGAAGGAAGGAAGGAAAAGGAAAAGGAAAAGAAGGGGAGGTGAGGGAGAGGAGGAGGGGAGGGAAGGAGGAATTAAAGGAGGGAGGGATATTTTACATCTGAATCACAATTTGTGAGTTGGGAAGATGTATACATTTGTTTAATAAATAAATAAAATCTGCAGTACATTAATATGACCTAGGCACAACTGTTAATATCTCTTGAGGCCAAATTACCTGCAATCACAGCAAGAGATCAAACACAATTGTTAATGGTAATTATGTTATTGTTTATCTAAAAAGATCAATCATCCCATGCTGAGTTTTAAATGAAATGATAGTAGCTATTACCTCTGCCCTGGGTACAATATTATTTGTCCCCACTGTTATCTAGTTGATCCTGTCAAACAGCTTTAAACTTTCTCCCAAAGAAATGTATATGACTTATTTGAAAACAAGTGAAGTTAACTATCGAAACAATTTTATAGGCAACAGACAGGTAATCATTGACAGAGAAATTATTTGCATCCTTATTTCTTCACCTGCCTGCAGGAAAATTCCATGCTCCCTTTGGCTATCTAGCAAGTAAGTTAAATATAAGACTCTCCCATTGTTAATATTTATATATTAATGATGCAATCTTGCTTGCAGCTATTTATGCATAAATCCAGTTGAAGTCTATGGGGCTTACTTCTGCATAACTGAAATAAGGTTTGTTGAAAATTCTGTTCGTTGAAACTGCAAAATAAATGTGTTCCATATTGGAGAAAGCCTTGCATATTATAAACCAATAAAGTGATGGATATTCCTACTATTAATACTAATGATAACAAGGAGATTTGTGTGTGTGTTTAGAGCAAAATAATCACTTTGCCAGTAGAGAAGTAGAGTTGTGCATCAGGTGATATATGAATAAAACAAAAGGAGTCTTCATAGCTGGAAATATGTATCTTTAATAACTATCAACCCAGGTTCCCAGGATATTATAAGATATTATTGCTTTCACTGATTCATATATTAATAGCACTTTGCATTTAGCTAATACAAAATTGATAATACAAAGGGTTGGTTTTTTTAAATTATAGCTGTTTCAGCAGATAATCAACTCATGTTTTTGGTATGAAATTTAGAAACTTTAGAGATGCATCAGATATTGAAATGAATAAATTAGCTATTGAAAACTCAAATGCATCATAAAGAAAAGGGAGAACATGGTATGGATTCTATCCTGAAAATAATATTGATTGATTGGCAGATTAATTATGTGTCATTAAATTGGTGTCAATTCTCAGCAGCCACATGGCTTTTCTGCCTATGCTGTCCATACTGTGGTCCTTCAGGTTTTCCAACCTCCACTCATTGCCACTTTAACCAAGTCCATCCTCATTGATGATGGTTGTCCTCTTCTTCTCTTTTCTTCCACCTTTCCCAGCATTCCTGTCTTTTGCAGAAAGCTAAGTGTTCACATAATGTGTCCAAATAGGATAATCAAGCATAGGCATTTATGGGAACTTTGGGATGAGAAAATAATATGCCACATTAAATAGCGATTTATATATAATAGATAAATAACATGACTTGGGACAGATTTCAAAGATCCAGCTCAGTACCAGAAACAAAGGACTCAGCCAAGAGGATTCATCAGATTCCTATAGCCTTACTTGTAGATATTGGATATCCTGGAATACAGAGTTATACCAATAGAGCTTAATATTGGCTCTTTTGGCAGGTTTTGTGCTACAACTTATGCTGGTTGACTCTTAACATCTTCCATTTCAGGTACCATACCCTTTGTATTTATTTTAAAACAGATTAATGGTTCTACTTGCTCTCATCTATTAACTATCTAGAACGATTGTTGGAATTGGGTATGTCTAGTTTAATGAAAAGAAGGACCAGCGGTGACATGATAACAATGTTCCAATTCCTAAGGGGTTGCCACAAAGAAGAGGGAGTCAACGTATTCTCCAAAGAACCTGAAAGCAGGACAAGAAGCAATGGATGGAAACTAATGAAGGAGAGAACAACTCTAGATCCAAGGTGAAATTTCCTGACGATTAATTAATTGCCTTCCGGAAATTATGGGTTCTCCAACGCTGGAGGTTTTTAAGAAGAGATTGGACAATATTTTGTCTGGTTTCCTGCCTGAGCAGGGGGTTGGACTAGAAAACCTCCAAGATCCCTTCCAACTCTGTTATTTTGTTATTCTGCTTTAAAATCTGCATTAAAATAAAATTCATAGTAACAAAAAGTGTGCATAGCTTTTAATTTCCCATGGGTCTGTGTGTTAACCCAATTTTAAAAAGAGAGTGGGAAATGGCTAAAATTATAGCCAGGGGCTTTCAATCCATAGCAAAGAAAAATATTGGGTTGAGTTCTGAACTCTCAAATTAAGTTTTATCAGTAACTAAGATGGTTCCATGTTGCATCTAAGAGAGAAACAGTTGTTGATTCGCTGTTTTAGAAAACAAATCTTTGGTACTAAAATACCTCCATCAAAACTGGTAGCCAGAAAACAAAAGATGAACCATTTTATTTTAATAAAGATGGAAATCATATTAGCCAGCTACAATATTATAGAATAATGTTCAACAGAATGCTTGTTCTAACATGTGATCAATAGACTGAGCTCTCTCAAAAGTTTATTTTTTTATTTTTATTTTATTTCAATTGCCTCTTTCAAATTCATGAGCTTGCATAGTTCAACATAATTAAATCAGGATACGAACATAAAACAATAAAGAAATTACAGCATGTACAGTGTCCACAGCCAAGAAAACACACACACACAAACAATAGAAATCAGCACAGCCATTTCACAGCTTCAAATCCATACCTTGATCTTCTGACCCAGTGACAGAAGCTTTAAAGTATTCCAAAACACCAATAGGGTTGGAGCCAGTCTAATAATGTTACGAAAGATGGCCATTATGATAAAAAGGTCTTCTTCCTGGAACTCATCAGATGGTACTCCCAAGAGAGAGAACCTAGATCATATTCTTCCTGTTGGACCTGATGGGATTAGCAGATGTGATTGTGGAGAGGCAGTCCCTCAAATAATCCAGTTTCCATGCCACCATTTAAACATAACAGATGGGGGATGTAAATATGAAGAGTAGATAATCTCATTTTAAGTGATTTTAAATTTAAATGAAATAAAATTTAGACTTCGTCCCAAATCTGTCATTAACCCACCCACTTTTTAGAATATACTTTCCTGGTGTGCCTTTGTATGTCCTTCAACTGGAAAAGAGTTGCACATTACCGGCATATCACATCATAAATTCATACTGTCGTGTCCGCAAAAAGACGCTCAGAGTCGGTGACTATCATTCAAGCTCTTTATTAACAGTGGGGGAACCGAACCAGCGAAGAGGAAAAAGCCCGTGGCTTTTATTCTCTTCGCTGCGGCGGCCGCGGCCAATGGCAGCGATTCAAGTCTCCCGCTCTTGGTTTGAGCCAATCGCGGGAGACCTAAATCGGGCCAATCAGCGCGGCTCGCCTGGCCAATCAGAAATCCCCGCGCCTTAGCCAATCAAGGCGCGGGGATTTCGAGTATGCAAATATAAGACATAACACCCCTCCCCTCTTGGTATGGTCCATCACGTGGTGTAGTCACGCAGGTAGGCGGGGCTCCGTTTAGTCCTAGTTGACCTGCGCAACTCACTTGCAAGCTGGAACTTGGCCGGAGCGGTCATCTTTTTGGCTGCTCCTGCCTCTGTGCGAACCGGCTGGATGATCGGGCCGGTTCTTTCTCCGTGGCTCCCGCCTGGGCCTACCGGGTCGGTTGAGTCACGGGTTTCGCCGCTCCCGCTTGGCTTCTCCGAGTCGGTCGAGCTGGCCAGGTGGTTCTTCTCCGGAGGGGGCTCGCGATGGCTGTGTTCCGGTGAGTATTTTTGGATTATTTTTTCCTGCACTTGTTTATCCGGGTATTCCCTCCCCCCTTGGTTCGTGTCGTGGGGGTTGAGGTCTGTTGCCGTTCGTGACCTGAGGTGGTCGATGTGTCGCTTCCAGGCTCGCCCATCGGTGGTTTGGAGCCGGTACGATCGTGGACCAGTGATCTGAGTTATGACGGCTGGGATCCATAGGGGGTCCCCCGTCATATTTTTTGCGTAGACTAAGTCACCTGGGGTAAATGTCCGGTATCTGGAACTGGAGTCTGGGGGTCGCTCCGGGTTATATGTCGGGTGTAACCTGTCGAGTGGGGACCTCAGCTTCCTGCCCATTAGAAGTTCGGCAGGGCTTTTGTTGGTCGTGGTGTTGGGGGTGATGTGCTGTATAAGGAGGAGTTTGTTGATTTTGTCGTTGATCTCTCCGTGGTCCATCTTCCGGAGGGTCTTTTTCGTAAACTGAACCATCCGTTCCGCCCTACCGTTCGCCGCCGGATGCGCCGGTGCCGTTAATGCGTGGCGGATACCCCTTTCTGCCAAGAATCTTTCAAAGTCGATGGAAGTAAACTGGGGCCCGTTGTCTGAGACGACGACGTCTGGGAGGCCGTGCGTGGAAAACAGTTTACACAGTTCTTTAATGACGGCCTCTGTGGTAGTGGATTTCATGTTGCTTACCTCCAACCAATTGGAGTAAGCGTCAACTGTGATTAAAAAAGTATGTCCATTTGTGGGACCAGCAAAGTCTAAATGGATTCTGGACCAGGGCCCTCGTGGTGTTTCCCAGTCCCGGATAGGTGCTGCGGGTGGGCTGGGTCTGGTCTCCTGGCACCGGTGGCATTTGGCGACCCATGCCTCTATCTGTTTGTCCATCCCTGGCCACCAAGCGTAACTCCTGGCCAGGGCTTTAGTCCTGACGATGCCAGGATGACCTTCATGTAGCATCTCTAAGACCCTCCCTTGCAATCTGTCCGGAATGACCACCCTGTCACCCCACAAAATACATCCTTTCAGTAGTGAAAGTTCAGTCTGGCGCTGTCTGAATGTCTTAAAAGTCTCGTCATTGTCCTTCTCCGGCCAACCTTTTTCTAGCCAGTGCAGGATTCGCGCCAGACGCCTGTCCTTAATGGTTTCTCTGGCAATGTCTGATGCGGTAATGGGTAAGCTTTCGATACTAAGGGTGTTTGTTGTTGGTGCTGGGTCAGGTTCAGAGTCAGGTAAAGGCGAGCGGCTTAAAGCGTCCGCGTGCGAAATTTTCTTACCTGGCTTGTGTAGCAGTTCGTAACTGTAGGCTGCCAGGAACTCTGACCATCTTGTCATTCGGGGTGATAAGATGTTCGGGGTGGCTCAGTTTCCAGCGAGGATGCCCAGCAATGGCTTATGATCTGTCACAATGGTGAACGGGCGGCCATACAGGTATTCGTGGAAACGCTTAACGGCGGCAACTATAGCCAAAGCTTCTTTATCCAGCTGGCTATAGTTCCGCTCCGGTTTAGTCAGAGTCCTGAAGAAAAAAGCGATGGGTGCTTCTCTCTGGTCGGGGAGGGTGTGGCTGAGGACAGCGCCGACGCCGAAAGGTGATGCGTCGCAAGTGACAACCAAGGGCAAGGTTTCGCTGAATTGCATCAGGATGGCGTCGGAGGTGAGGAGGTCTTTGGTTTTTTGAAAGGCGGCTTGCTCTCGTCTCCCCCAAGTCCAGGTTGCCGCCTTATCCAGGAGTCTATGTAAAGGCTCCGCCGCCGTAGCCTTTTGGGGTAGGAAAACATTATAAAAATTCAGCAAACCTAGGAACGCTTGTAGTTCCGTTTTAAACTTTGGGGTGGGGGCTTCCTTGATGGCTTTCACTTTTTTAGTTGTAGGGTGAATGCCATGCCGGTCTAGCAGGTAGCCCAAGAATTCTACTTGCTTTGTGCGTAGTTGGCATTTTTCTCGTTTAACTTTAAGTCCTGTCTCTTTAAATTTTGTTAAGACCTGTCTGAGTCGGTTTTCCAATTCGGCTTCGTTTGGCGCCGCCACTAATACGTCATCGAAATAGGGCACCACCCCCTTGATGCCCTGTAACAAACGTTCCATCAGGCTCTGAAAGATGCCTGGTGCCACGCTGACTCCGAATTGGAGTCGGTTACACTTGAAGGCCCCCCGATGGGTCACGATCGTTTGGGCTTCCGCCGTTTTTTCGTCTACTGGTAGTTGCTGATATGCCTGGGCGAGATCGAGCTTGGCAAAGACCTTGCCCCCTCCCAGTGAGTGCAGTAAATGTTGCACGATTGGGACTGGGTAGGCGCTTTGTTGCAACGCGCCATTTAGGGTGGCCTTATAGTCCCCGCAAATTCTCACGGACCCGTCTGGCTTTACTGGGGTCACTATAGGGGTCTCCCATCTGGCATGGTCTATCGGTTGCAACACCCCTTGTTTGACGAGCTTGTCGATCTGCTCGTCAATTTTAGGCTTTAGGGCGAATGGTACCCTTCTAGGTTTAAGCCGCTTGGGGGGAACCCTTGGGTCTAGGTCAAACGAGATAAGGGGCCCCTGGTACTTGCCCAAGCCTCCATCGAAAACTTCCTGGAACTCCTGGGCTAGCCGCTGTTCCCAACCGTCGTCGGCGACGTGGTTGACTCCTGTCAGCGCGATGTCAAGCGGGGCGAACCATTGTAAGCCCAGTAGGCTTGGGCGGTCGCGATCGACGATGGTGAGTGGCAGTTGTTCGGTGTGGCCTTTGTACGTTATCTTAAAGTTCTTGGTGCCCACTACCGGGACGCGATTCCCTTGGTAGTCCTTTATGATGATTTTCTGGGCCTGAATGTTCTTCTTATGGAGGGTGGGCACTAGTCTTTTAATCTCGCGCCATGCAATCATGGAAAGGTAGGACCCGGAGTCCACTTCCATCTTGCATGGCTGGCCTTCAATATGGACTTCTACGTGTACCTTTCTGGCGCCGTCGGAGATAGCGTGGCCGATGGTCACCGTCTGGTGGGTCTCTTCTTTTCGCCGACCGTCGCCGCCTCTTGAAGATCGTTGGCCACGGTCCCACCGACCGTCCGGTTGGCGCTCTCTGGTTCTGGGCGGGGGACTTTCCCTCCTCCTGTCGTGTTGTTCCCATTTGGGCGGGCTGCGGGTCTTCTTTTGGCGGCAAACTCGGGCGATGTGACCCCGTCGTTCACAATGCCTACAGATAGAGTCAAAGAATCGGCATTCTGACCTGGGGTGATAGCCGCCGCACCCGGCGCAGTTGGTCCTCGACCTACGACCTTTTCGATTTCGTTGGTCGCCGCGTCCCGTCTGCACGCGATGTATGTCCTCCTCGTCTTCCGACGTGCTGGAGGTTGACTGGCATTCTCCGTAGTGTGCAGTTGATTCGCTTCTTGGGTCGGCCGACCTTGCCGGGTTGTTGTTTCCGCCCTTCACGTCAGATCTTCGCATGCTGTCAGCAGACGTGCGGGTTGCTTCTGCGGCTGCGGCTGCGGTAAGAGCATCGGCTAGGCTGATGTCGCCTTTGGCCATAAGTCGGCTCTGGAGTGTAGGATCCCATAAACCGAGTACGAAACAGTCTCTTATGAGACTGTTCAGACCTTCAAACTCGCAGAGTCCTCCTAGGTGCCGTAGCTCTGCGACGAAGTCGCTCAATTTTTCGTCTGGTTTCTGATTTTGGCGGTAAAACTCGTTGCGCCGTATCAGGATGGGGACCTCGGGGGCATAATGGCGCTGCAGTATGGGTTCGAGGACGTCCCAGTCCATGGCGGTTGCGTCTGCCGGCTTGGCCAGTGCTTTGGCCATCTGGAAGACCTCTGGTCCGCAGTGAGTAAGGAAGACAGCGCGTTTTAGCGGGCCCGGGGCGTCCTTCATTCCGGCGCATTCCAGGTACATATGGAACCGATCTGAGTACGATTCCCAGTCCTCGGCGGCGGGGTTGAAGGGGGCGGGTGGTGCAATCTTCGCCATCTCCGCGCTTGAGCTGGTTCTTTGATGGACACGGGGTTCGGTTCAGGGACGGAATCCCACCTTCGTCGCCAGTGTCGTGTCCGCAAAAAGACGCTCAGAGTCGGTGACTATCATTCAAGCTCTTTATTAACAGTGGGGGAACCGAACCAGCGAAGAGGAAAAAGCCCGCGGCTTTTATTCTCTTCGCTGCGGCGGCCGCGGCCAATGGCAGCGATTCAAGTCTCCCGCTCTTGGTTTGAGCCAATCGCGGGAGACCTAAATCGGGCCAATCAGCGCGGCTCGCCTGGCCAATCAGAAATCCCCGCGCCTTAGCCAATCAAGGCGCGGGGATTTCGAGTATGCAAATATAAGACATAACACATACCACAGTGTATAATAAATTATCTGACACATTCTAAACAAGTAAAGGATTAAATCGGATTTTCATCTATCTGTCACCCAGGCCTCTGACCCATTCTAATTCTAACTGAATAATTTTTTTATCAGCCTAAGTGGTTCCAATGATATCTATTTGGGCTCATCCATCAACACAAAAAGAAATTCCCTCTCATAGCATTTGCATTGTAAGTTTCCTTTGGATTCTGGGACTCATACAGCTTATCATATAAAATGTATGAGTATAAGCTAATTTAGTGTAGTGGTTAATGCAGCATGCTGGAAACCAGCTCGCTGTAAGTTCTAGTCCCATCTAGAACTGTGAAGTTAAGCCAGTCCCTCTTTCTCAGCCCTCAGAAGGTAGAAATGACAAACCACTTCTGAAAAAAAGGAAAGGAAAGGAAAGCCAGGAGTAAAAAGTGACCTGAAGGTACACACACAAGGGGGAGGGGGAACCCCAGATATCCATAATTATAAGAATCCCTCTTAGGCATTTAAAAACAACCTAAATGTTCCTTAGGAGTTTTGCTGGATTTCACCAATATTTAATGGAGCTTTTGAGGAGACCAGTAAAAGCTGATAATAAAAGGCTATCGTTATGCTAAGTATTAAACATTTTACATAGCTTTTGTCCTTCATATGTTCAAAGAACTATAATTTCAAAAGACATAAAACTTTAAAGAGTTAGGAACAAGGAATCCTATTCACTGCTATAAAAATTAACTGACCAGTGTTGACCAGTCATTATCTTTTGACCCAACCAGGTTAGTTGCTGTGAAGACAGAATTGGAAGAAGCTTACCAACTTAAATTTCCAGAAATAAAATAGCAATAGCACATAGACTAGGAGTGTCAAATTCATGTCATCACAGTGGCGTCATGTGATGTACCAGGACTTTTTTCCCCTTCACTAAACTGGACATGGGTGTGGCCAGCATGATACATCCGGCCCATGGGCCAGGAGTTTAACAGTCCTGACACAGATTTATATACCACTCCATATTGGTTTATAGCACTCTTTAAGTGGTTTACAGAGTCAGTATATTGCCCTCAACCATTTGGCTCCTCATTTTACTGACCTTAGAACAGGGATGTCAAACTGGCAGCCATATGTGTCACTTGCAGGCCACCCCCACCCCCACTCTGCAAAGGCAAAAAAATGTCACAATACATCACGTGACGCGATCAAATTTGATACCCGTGCCTTAGAAGGATGGAAGGCCGAGTCAAACTTGAGCACATCAGGATCAAACTCCTGACTGTGGGCAGAGTTTAGCCTGCAATAGTGCATTCTAACCATTGCACTACTATAGATCTTGGAATAATAAACAAGGTCAATAATCACATACATGTTGGGAAGAGATATGAGTGCAATGAACCCATGTAGGTCATACATTGGTCAAAGAAGCTCCACGATGATCCATCTATTATATTGTTTTAATAAGGGCATATAAAATTTTACATCAATCCACTGCTGCCATTAGCTTTACTCTTGTATATCAAATAATTGGGATTGGCGATAGAGGTGTGAATTTTTTTAAGAACCAATTTTGTTATATTCCGCAAATACATTCTTGGGTTCTCCTGCTTTTCTGTCAATTTGAGATAAAAACCCTAATCATTTAAATGTTTAAAAGTTGCTTGTTAAGTCTTAAAATTACCAGAATATCTCACTTTTAACCAAGATAGTCCTGATTTTGAAAATTTAAACAATTTTCAGAATCAAGGGTTAACAGCCTTGGGGGGATAACAGCCAGTCAAAGGGGGGATAACGGCCTTCCTGTTAACTTAAATGATCTATAATATTTTAATTTGTTTGTTTTACCATATTTGTAACCTGCCCTATTCTGGAAAGTATGGAAAGCATAAAATAAAGTAGTTTTAGTGCTTTACAGAAGGATAAAAGGCCAGAGGTCAATGAATCTCTGGGGAAAATAAATCCCAGAAAACAAGAACTATAACACAAAAGCCCAGCTGTTTAGTCAAATCCCACAACTTCTCATGGGAGGTAGGGAGGACAGGACTCTCATGTTGTACAGAATTTGTACTGTACAATACACTAGTATTGCTGCTGTTGTTATTATTGAAACAAATTGAATTGTCAGTAGCATTTTTATGATGTGGATGGGTTCCAATGTTGCTTTATGTTGTTTCACCAATTGTGAACCAACTTGTATCCTGGGATGGTGCAGTATATAAATGATTGAAACACACACAGACACACACAATGTGTATGAACTATATATATGTGGGTGGGTTGGTGGCTGTACGTATGTGAGAGAGATTTTCTCTTTAGACTACGACATGCTATAATTTATAATTTAGGTTATAATCATTTAAAATTTGTATTCCAAAATTTCAGAAACACGTGTCATCCTGTTCTTTTTATTTATTTATTTTCTTTTTTCTTTTCTTTATTTGGTAATAAAGAAGATTCTGTGCATCTCATGCATGTGGCAATTTATATAAATAAAATGAAAACGTATCTGTGTAGTCCCTGTGTCACATTTAAGAAGTAGTCCAGATAAAGAAGCAGACCTAGAAGCATTAATCCTATCTTGATTATAAGGTTATATTAACAGAATCTTGCAAGTCGGAAAGTACAATGCCTACCCCACACCTTTACAGTCCAAGAAACTAGGGAGGGTCCCTTCAGACACATTTACTATGCCTACAAGTTGTTTCTCTCTGTCATTGGCTGGATCCCTGCTTACTCCTTCCCATCCCCCCTCCTATTGTAATGTATATCAATGTTTCCCAACCTTAGCAGCATAAACTTCAGTAATCAGCAAAGATAAATGGGCTGGGGAATTCTGGTAGTGGAAGCTCATGCATCTTAAATTTGCTAAGATTGAATAACACTGATGTACATGATAAGGTTGCTAAAATATGACTACATTCTAAAATATTTAGGTGTCAAAGTTTTGCCTGTGGTCTATTGAACAAGGAGAAACTCTTCCGAGTATGTGTTTTGTTTTTTGTTTTTTTGCTATGGTGAATAGCAAATGTGACATGTACGCAAGAAAAGACAAGCTGTGCTGGAAGGTGAGAAGTCACCAAGGGCTGGCCTAAGTTCTCTTGTGGCCAGTTCTCTTTCTTGGCTTACCTTCATTAAGATGGTAATGCATGGATCCATCTTCCAAGTCCTTTATGGGCCCAAAGTGCTTTTGAATGGAAAAATTACATTTAGTGATGGAGTGTTTGCCCCAGTTGGTTCATCATTCCTTTCCACTGCCCACTTAATGTGCATCCAGTGTTTGGAGGGAAAGTGCATGAAAGATTCATGTCTCGCTGGAGCAGGTTCTGCCTGTCTAGTTCTAACAGCCCCTGTAGTAACTGAGATCATTTCCATCAATTCTGTTCCGTGAACCCATTGCATTCCTTGAGTATAATTTATAGCAGTCACAAAACACGTTAATGCATCTTTTTCATTACACTCTCACTGGATATTATTTATTATATATCTTGAATGTATTGAATGGAAGAAAGCAGAGTACCTGGTATGTTCTCAGCTATATATTGCCTTTCAATAAAACATGAGTGGGAAGTACAATTTTCAGATGCTTTTGATGTATTCAACACCTATTCTTTAAAACGTCTCTTCTTTTGCATGGCATCAACATCTACATTTCCATTAATTTAAATAATGGAAGATTCTGGCCTAAGGGACTTGTCTTTGTAGCTATTTTTCATATGTACATATATTCATTTGCTGAGCTTCATACTGCATGCAGCTTAGCATAGTAAAATCAGAAGAGGAAGCTCTAAGAAAGATGAATTAATTGACAATGGTCCAAACTCATGTATTTTGGATATATTATGCAAGTAAGGGATAATCTGGAAAAAATTTCTATAATCAAAGGAACTAGAAAAAAAGATAACAGGAAGAAGAGTAGACAGGAAAAGGAGATGATTGAACAAGCTGGAGTAGTGGATTATTGCCAGGGACAGGTTAAGTTACTGGGCATTTGATCATACAATCAACTTACCTGACTAACTAGCTGATTTAAGAAGTTGTGGGGTTTTTTTAGATCTTTGGAAAATAGGCATTTCTGATTTACAAATCATATTTAACTGTTGGGGAATTTCTGGAGGTGAGAGATCTATCTATCTATTTATCTAACATCTATCTATAAATCTATCTATCTAATCTATCCATCTATCATCAATCATTTTATGTATCATCTATCTATCTATCTATTATCTATGTGTGATATATGGCATAAGATATATAACTTAAGTAAATATCTATGTAAAAATAAAAGGCCATAGGCAAGCCATATTTAGCCTTCAGATGAACTAAGAGTCAGTTTTATATAATATTCTTTGTTAGTACAAAAACAAGCTATTTTGCACATTGCAAGGACATAGTTTTGCAAGTCATATAAGAATTACTGGCAGGTCACACTATCCAGTGTCAAGTTCAAAATAATAATGCCAGAAAGGATGTAGATTATGCCAAGGTATGATGAAGGTTATTCAGAATAGAAGTGGGTAAACAGAAAGGCTGGATATTATGGGAATGGGACCCTTACCCACCTCATATATTAACCAATGAAGATAGAGTAACCAAGACCGGGGCTTTGAAACTGTATTTAACCAATATGTGTTCCTATGGAAAAATGTCCTCCTTGGCACTGCCATATGAGCAGGGAAGTCTCTTTTGCAAAAGCCCAATAAAGCTCTTTATTATTGTTCAGCTGTATCCTGATACTTTCATATTATGTTTCACCTGTATTCTCAAGTGAGCATACAGAGTTCCAGAGATCAAAATATTCAAACAAAAACAAAACCAGACCAAAAAGGGTTAAAAGAACTATTTTTCCAGTCCTTGGCAGACTTCCCGGAATCTGTCTGGTAAATTCAGAATTGTTCATCAATCACAGAGGCCTCTCCACATGTATGCTTTTGACTAATCTAACACTTTGCTTCCAAGCAAAGTTTGAGAATCATCATGCCTCCTTAAATCACCTGGATGGGCGTGTCAGTCTCTCTAATCAATGTCTGGCTTGACGCCTCCCCTCAGCTTGATGTTTCAGTCTCCTCCTAGTTCTAGCATCAAGCCACGATCTGTCAGTTTCCCCACTCAAAGCCTCTGACTCATTTTGTGGATCAGTTGCTGGCATGAATGACGTCGAAGGCTCTGGGGAGGGTTGTCTCTGTGATAAACTCTCATCCTCCTGGCTCACATCTGTGTCCTCTAATAATTCAGACTCCACATTCACAGCAGGCTCAAGCCTTCCATCTTCAGAGTCATCAGAGTCAAAACTCACAGCAGAATCGATCCTTTCAGTCACAACACTTTCACACCTGAAGGGTTAACCTAAAAGGTTAATAGTACACTATCTATCTATCTATCTATCTATCTATCTATCTATCTATCTATCTATCTATCTATCTATCTATCAGACCCATATGCTGCTGAATGGAATATTTATGTCAACATTTATTTTAGTGCAATTCCGATAAATGTACATTTTACATTTTACAAAATGTAAAATCACTGAACCAGTAGTTACACCGGTTAGATCCCACCCCTGACTAACATCCAATATCACATATTCTGACAAGGCTTATTTGAGTGTGATAAGAGAAGAACAGAGATGGAGATGATAGCAGAATAAACTCACAAATTTGGCTTTTGATTAGTTGTTATTTTGTGACAGGCCACATGGCTTGAGGAAACCCCTTGATGAATGGGAGATTTCTTCTTCCAGGGCAGATATTTTGCCTACAATTTTCCACAACATGCTATCAAAAAATTCAGATGTATTCACTAGGCTAATTCCTATCCCAAAGAAGATCTAAGGCTGATTCTGATTCAGATCGCTGGGAATCTTTAGAATGATAAGGATCAACATAATGAATACAATCACTAGGTAGTAAATCTAAAGTCTCAACAAATCAAGCTTATTTTTAAAAACAATAGTATTATAGAATACTACATTAAATATAGTAGTGGAGAGTGGAATGTTTTACATATGTGGGGGCCCTTGGTACTCCCTAAGGTTTTCTTGCAAACATTTCTTTATCTAGACAGATGCTACCTAGTGTGCTAATGAAGCATTTGCAAGAAAATCATCAAGTTCAGAGAGCACCAAGGACTCCACAATTCAACCCTGAGTTATCAATATTCTCCTCTATTGTTTTATATACTGTGTCATTTGACTGTAGTAAGTTTTTTTTTTTTAAAGAGAGAATCCTTTCCCAAACTAAGTCATACAGTAAGATTCGTCCTGCTCCTCCTTGCTTCAACAGAGACAGTCATATCCACTCAAACTTTCAACCTGTCATTTGCTTTAGAGGGGGCGGTTGAGCAGAGAATGGAGAGAAAGACAAATCTGGCCCCACTCTTCCTGATATCTTCCTCTCTCATTCAGACAAAACATTTTCCCCTCATCATCATTTGGGAAAGTATGTTTTGATTTCACATGCGCACCTGGGAACTACAGGAAGTTGATTGTCTATGGATTTTGGGCTTGAGTTATTGCAACCCACTGTAACTAACTGAATGAATGTACAAATACATAAAAACAAACACTTTTTAAATGTTACTCATTTAAAATACAAGAAATATGTTTGAAATACAAAAACTGGTGTTTCTCCAGTTACCATAGTATACTCATGTGCAGCTTGTTTTGTCCATTGTTTTCAATCATTTCTTTGATCAAGACATGACATGGGAAACTTATAAATGCTTTATAAAGAGCTTAAATTTCAGCCAGATATACCTAAGAATGTTCTATATTCTTATGGACAGTTTTGTCCCCATAAAACTTTACTATGTAACAGCAACCTAATAGTAATAATCCATTAATAGTACACCAATGGATTTTAACAGCTTTGCTTAATTGTTCTAACCAAAGTGCATTTATGGAATTAAAACAATTTATTTCACTTTCTCTGTGCCAATATTTCAAATGAAATAGTTGAACTTTCAGTAAACCTGAATTTGATTTAGTGTAGAGGATTCAGTGTAGTCCTATTTTTTTAATATTCTGAAACATACGAGTTTCATAATTCTTTCCAAAGTTCAAATCCATTAAATAATTAAGGTAATATTGAAATTCATTTGACTCTTCTTGATTATTCTGATTCAGTTACGTTGCTCACATCATATAGTTCAGCATGATTTATTGGATTTATGTCTTACAAATGTATAGCTGCCAAAAACTGTTACTTGATGTGTCTAACCACCATCCAGTTAAAAGCAGATTTTAAATTAAAATACCAGACAAATCAATTAAAACATCAGCAGAATGTTTTAGAAATAAACAAACTGCGATCCAAGCTGCCAAAGGAAGAATAACAGAAGGAGAGAAAGCTTCCTTCATTCATTGGGGAGCTTAAAAACTGATCAGGATTTCAATTTAGATTTGTTTTTCCTCTTGCCTGTCTGCTCACCTGTTACCACTCCATTTATTTCAGATATTCCATTTGGTTACTTCTCTTGCAAATGTGATGTGCAAAGTTTTTAAATCCAAAATAACACTTTTAGCAAAATGCTTCTAAGTTTCTGTGTGTATTTGGGCCCGGGTGTATGGAAATGGCAGGTGCCTGTGGGTAGCCCACAATTTCAAAACCAGATTGGACAAAACACACACAACAACACCCTCCACCCCAATCCCACCTGGATTTGATCAGCCTTCCTGCTATCCAGACTTGATTCTTAGAATGATTCAGTCTGAATATATTATTATGTCTTATGCTATCAAAAAATTATATCTGCAAATAAATTCAGACTGGTTTCCATATAGGAAAAAAAATAGATTATACCACCTTGCCTGTAAATGGATATATTTGTATTAGAATTGACAGCTGAATTGGAGGAGAAAGAAGCAGACTGTTTTTAATAGGTCTATGCAGACACAGAGCAAACTTACTTATGCATGAATTAGATTTTTCAGTTGAGGTTCAAGAAGTCTATACATCAAAAACTAGCATATCACAGAGATCTAAACTCGAAATCTTGCTCTCTAAGGTTTTCCATGTAGGGAGCTTATTTTGATGTGGCAGAATATACAAAATCCATTTGCTGTCTAAAATGGTATGCCTAGAAAAAGGATGAGCGAGTTTTTGAAATTAGGGCCAGTATTTTTTTTTTTTTAAAGAAAGTCATAAAGAAAAGAAATAGCTTCTAGCGAATACGTGGTAAGACAGTGATGCATGACATCATTAGAAAGGTGAGGCTGTCATTTGCTATTTCTTTAGAAATCTTAATAATAATAAAACAGGCTCCATTATCCTTAATGTAGCTATTTTGCTTCCTACTTTGTTTAGAAAAGTATGAGAAATTGTCCTGCCAAATGTTTTAATTAGCATTTATATGACTAGACTTCTACAATTTGCAGCCAATCCTTTCTTATTCTTTCCTTCCAGTTACAGATTACGCCATATAAAATTATGCTATTTCAACAAATAGCATAAAAATGAATCATTTCTGGTGTAACTTTTTACACTAGATGCTCCCTAAATTTATAGCCAACTATTGCATAGATTAATTTGGCTAGAGGTTTTCTAGGAAAATCTTTTCTTTTTCTTTTGCTCCAAAACTTTATGACTCCAAGTAGACCTCTTCAGGGATTATATAAATGGGGCACCTGTTTTCTAAGATATGCCCTTCCATAATAATCATTACTACAGATTTGATGTAATTCAATTCAATGTTTCCAGAAGAAAAATCATTTTTCTTGCAATTATACACAATTTAGGCATTGATGCAACTTTAAGACTTGGATTAACAGGATTCTACCTTGTGTAGAAGCCCATAGGCATACAGTTGTCTTTTTCTAGTGCCCCAATTTGTATGATATCAACAAGGAGTAGAAACAGAATCATGATTCAGTCTTAAGGAGAATGACTTCAGCAACTTTACAATATATATTTTTTAATTTATTTATTTTTGTAAATTGCTTACAAGATAATAGGTAGAAGTAAAACATAGTTATGAATACATGGATACATATGAGAAAAATAAAAGAAATAAAAGAAACAATAGGACAGGTGTTAAGTACTGAACATGGGTCGAAGTAAATGGAGACAGCCTCGGAACAGTGAACTTTCAGCTCTTTATTTACATAGTGACTTCTTAAACCAACAACAGTGAACTCTGCCTTATATAGGCAACCCTTGCAAGATTTGTTCAATAACGAGCTATAAACGCTAGCTCTTTTAACCAATAAGAATTCTCTGTTAAGGGCCAATCGGATTCCTCAGAACTAACCAATCCGATCTGGCCGCCTAACAGCCAATCAGAAGTGCAAGACCAGAACCCTGCACTTTACTTCAAGCTCATACTTTATTAACTATGGTACATACACAACACCCCTTCCCCCTGGCTTCTTAATTACAGTGTAGTTATATAGTCCCTTAGATAGGACGGTTGTCTTTTAAGTCTTTCGGATTTTCGTTGGATTGGTTGGTTGCAATCCTGTTGAGGTAGATTGTTGTTTGGCAGTGGTTCTGCCTCTTGCTCAGCTGCAATTCCTTGCGGTGCAAACGTTTCTTCTTCCTGCTCCATTTCCTGAGTATCACTTAGTTCGTCGTTCCCTTCGAGCAGGTTCCCTGGAACTTCATCTTCTTCCGTATCTCCCCCCCCCCTCAGTTTGGTCATGGGGGAGTTGTTGACTGGCCGCTGCGAGTCGTGACCACAATTGGTCGATATGCTGTTTCCACAATTTATTGTCACAGCATTTCACCACGTAGGATTTGGGGCCGGTCACTCGTACTACTGTCGCCTCTATCCATAACGGGTCGCCTGATAAGTTTTGTGTGTAAACGAGGTCTCCTACCTGGAAGGTGCAACAGCGGCCGCTGGATCCTATTGGCTTTTCCGGTTCATAAGCAGGGTGCAACCGGTCGAGGTGGGAACGGAGTCCTCGTCCCATCAGTAGTTTGGCGGGAGTTCTGCCGGTGACGCTATGTGGAGTTATGTGTTGCAAAAAGAGAATTTGGTTGACCTTGTCATCGATATTTTCATAGTCCACTTTTTGCAAAGTCTTTTTTACAAATTGGACCATGCGTTCAGCTCGGCCATTGGTCGCAGGGTGCGCAGGCGAGGTGAGTGCATGGCGGATGCCGCGGTCAGCGAGATACTGCTCGAACATTAGTGCAGTAAACTATGGCCCGTTATCGAACACCAGGACGTCTGGCAATCCGTGGGTTGCAAAGAGTCTGTTTAGAATCTTGATCACCGCCTCAGAGGTCGTAGTCGTCATACGATGAATTTCTAGCCAATTGGAATATGCGTCGACTGTAAGCAGGAAGGTATAGCCCTTGGTTGGCCCCGGGAAATCCAGGTGGATTCTGGACCAGGGTCCACGTGGCGTCTCCCATTCAGTAGGCATGGCTTTTGGTGGGGCGTTGCTGACTTGTTGGCAATTGGGACACGCTTTAACCCACTGCTCAATTTGCCGGTCCATGCCCGGCCACCATGAGTAGCTTCGTGCAAGTGCCTTCATTCGCATGATGCCGGGGTGGCCCTCGTGCAGAATTCGCAGCAGCGTCTTCCGGAGTTGCTCTGGGACAATGACTCTATCGCCCCAGATGATACAGCCCTTTTGGGAAAAAACTTCAGTCTGTCGAGATTTGAATGGTGCGAAGTCATCTGGGACTTGATCCAATGGCCATCCACGTTCTACCCAGCCTAGGACTCGAGCCAGGGTGTGGTCTCGTTTGGTTTCTCTCGCGATGTCTCAGGCGGTCATAGGCGGCGAGTTGAGTGTTTCGATCTGCAACGTGGTTGCCGTTGGTGTCGGATCGTCGAGAGTCTCTGGAAGCGGTGCTCGGCTTAATGCGTCGGTGTGGGGAATGGCTTTCCCCGGGCGATATTGCAGTCAATAATTATAAGCAGCTAGGAATTCTGACCATCGGGTCATTCTAGGGGATAATATGTAGGGGGTTGGCTTGTCCCCGGCTATTATCCCTAGCAACAGTTTGTGGTCAGTTATAATGGTAAATGTCCTTCCACACACATATTCATGAAATTTTTTTACAGCTGAGACGATTGCGAGGGCTTCTTTATCAATTTGTCCATAGTTCCGCTCTGCTTATGAAAGAGTCTTCGAAAAGTATGCAACAGGGGCTTCGTTCCCATTAGGCAGTACATGTAGATGTGAGCAGTTTTTTAACATTCCGAAACGCTTGCTCTTCCCGGTAACCCCATACCCACAATGCTTTCTTATCTAATAATCAGTGTAACGGTTCAGCGACAGTTGCCTTGTGTGGTAAAAATACATTATAGAAATTAATGAGGCCTAAGAACGCCTGGAGATCGGCCTTGTTGCGTGGCCTGGGAGCGTTTTTGATCACTTTTAATTTACTCTCAGTAGGATGAATGCCCTGGCTATCAATCCGGTACCCTAGAAACTCAACACTGTCAGTATACAATTGACATTTGTTTTTTTTCACCTTAAGTCCGGCCTCTTGGAATTTTTTTAAAACGCATTTCAAACGGTCCTGTAAGATTTTTTGGGTAGGGGCTGCAATTAATACGTCATCAAAATAAGGGACCATGCCCTTGATTCCTTGTAATAACCTTTCCATAAGGCTCTGGAAGATCCCCGGGGCTACACTAACTCTGAATTGCAATCGGGTACATTTAAAGGCACCCCTGTGCGTTACAATAGTTTGGGCTCGAGCCGTTTTTTCATCCACTGGTAATTGTTGATAAGCTTGAGCTAAATCCAATTTAGCGAAAACCTTTCCGCCCCCCAAGGAATGGAGGAGGTGCTGCACCACCGGAGCTGGATACGCATTCTGCTATAGGGCGTGGTTCAAAGTGGCCCGGTAATCCCCACAAATTCGGATTGACCCATCTGGCTTAATGGGTGTTACAATAGGGGTTTCCCATGGAGAGTGATCAATGGGCTTCAACACCCCTTGAGCAATTAGCTTGTCGAGTTGTTCGTTGATTTTAAGAGTGAACGGAACTCGACGGGGCTTCAAACGAATTGGGGCTACTTTTGGATCTAGACTGAATGAGATCGGGGTCCCCTTATACTCGCCTAAGCTGTCCGCGAAGACGTCACTGAACTCAGAGATAAGGTCTTCCTCCCACTCACAACCACTGACTCGGTTCACGCCAGCCACTTCAATGCTGAGTGGCGCGAACCATTGGAGGCCTAGTAGGCTAGGCCTATCTCTATCGATGACCGTTAGGGGTAAGTACGCTGTATGCTTCTTGAAGGAGACTCGGACTCGGCAGGACCCGACAATGGGGATTCGATTCCCTTGGTAGTCCTTGAGGATGAGGCGTTGAAATTGGAGGTCTTGGCGTTGAATTGTGGGGATGAGTTGCTTGAGTGTCCTCCAGGACACCATCGAGAGGGACGATCTCAAGTCGACCTCCATGTGGCAAGGCTGGTTCTCGATGGCTCCCATGACTCAGATTTTCTTAGTGACCAAGGCTGAGGCGTGACCGCTAGTGATAGTATGGTGAGCCTCTTCTCTCTGCAAAGCTCGATTTCTGTAGGAGTGGTTTACTGGCTCTCGCCTTACAGGACGGTTTCCTGTCGATTGGCGATAGTTGGCCCCTTTTGAGGCCTGGCTGAGTCCTGGTAAGCTGCGGCAGACCCGGCTGATGTGGCCTCATTTCCCGGCCCTGGTATGGTTGGCTCCACAGCCAGCGCAAGGACGTAAGGGCTTCAGGCGAGGGTCCTGGTCGGACCGCAGTCGATGGACCCCTTCTTTGTCACTGTCTGATGATGAAGAGAGGTCCTCGTGATGTGTTGTTAATAGCTGCCCTTCTGTGCTAGGTGAGATTTCGCTGGTCGGTGGTGGTACCGGAGTGCGGCTTCGCCGTAGTTGTGCAGCCGACTTTTTGGTCATCTCTGCAGCCGTGGCTTCAGCGATGGCATCAGCAAGGCTGATGTCGCCTTTCGCCATCAGCTTGCTTTGCAAGCCTAGTGCATCTAGTCCCAGAACTATTCGATCTCTTTGTGCCTGTTCTAAATCGGCAAACCTGCAGAGGCCCCCTAAATTTCGGAAGTCCGCCATGAAATCAGCCACGCTTTCCCCTTTTCATTGGTTCCTCTGATAAAACTCATGGCGTCTCATGAGTGTAGGCACAGTTGGCGCGTAATGGCCTCTCAGGATGGGTTCGAGGTCGTCCCAGCTCATGGCTTTCACTTCTCGAGGTTTGGCGAGTGCTTTAGCCATCTTAAATACGGCTGGGTCACAATGTGTCAGGAACAACGCCCTTTTCTTTGCTGGTGTGGCATCCTTCAAATTGTTCGTCTCGAGAAACATTTCGAAGCGATCCATGTGGGATTCCCAATCCTCTTGGTTTGGATCGAACGGAGCGGGTGGTACGATGCCGCTGGACATGGTTCCATTGTTGGCGTCGTCTGTCATGTGCTCGGTGTTGCTTCCTGGCTTCTTCGGTTCAGACGTCTCCAAATCCCACCTTCGTCGCCAGTGTTAAGTACTGAACATGGGTCGAAGTAAATGGAGACAGCCTCTGAACAGTGAACTTTCAGCTCTTTATTTACATAGTGACTTCTTAAACCAACAACAGTGAACTCTGCCTTATATAGGCAACCCTTGCAAGATTTGTCCAATAACGAGCTATAAACGCTAGCTCTTTTAACCAATAAGAATTCTCTGTTAAGGGCCAATCGGATTCCTCAGAACTAACTAATCCAATCTGGCCGTCTAACAGCCAATCAGAAGTGCAGGGCCAGAACCCTGCACTTTACCTCAAGCTCATACTTTATTAACTATGGTACATACACAACAACAGGGATGGCAGGCATGTTGGTGCGCTTATGCAGGCCCCCTACAGATCTCTTAGGAAAGGGGTGAGCTCAATAGTAGGCAGTCTAAGGTTAAAGTTTTGGGGGTTTGGGGAAGAAACCACAGAGTCAGGTAGAGTAATCCAGACATTGACCACTCTGTTGCTGAAGTAGTATTTCCTGCAATCAAGTTTGGTGCAATTAACCTTGAGTTTGTATCTATTGTTTGCTCTTGTGTTGTTATGGTTGAAGCTGAAGTATTCATTGACAGGTAGGACATTGCAATGTATGATTTTATATACTATATTTAGATCGGACCGAAGGCGGCATAGTTCTAGGTTTTCTAGGTTTAGAATTTCAAATCTGGTGGCATAAGGTATTCTGCAACAAGTAGAGGAGTGGAGAACTCTTCTTGTGAAATATTTCTGGATTTTCTCAACTGTGTTAATATCAGATACATAATGTGGGTTCTAGTCTGATAAGCTGTATTCGAGTATTGCTCTAGCAAATGTTTTGCATGCTCTAGTTATTAGTGTAATATTACCAGAGAAAAAGCTACATAAGATTAGGTTAACAACTCTTAACGCCTTTGGCACTTAGGTCATTAGAGATGAGTAGTCCAAGATCCTTGACAGAGTTTGGATCATCAACAAGGTCTTCACGATTCAGCCTATATTTTATTTTCTGATATTTTTTTTGCCAATATGTTGGACAGAGCATTTATTTGTTGAGATTTGAAGCTTCCATTTGTTTGACCATTCTGATACATAGCTGAGGTCTTTTTGAAGGGTAGCAGTATTGTCTGTGGTATTGAATAGTTTTACATCATCAGCAAAGAGAACGCAGTTGCTCTTGATATGATCACAGAGGTCATTTATGTAGAGTATAAAAAGAGTTGGTCCGAGAACACTGCCTTGGGGGAGACCACTGTTGACAGGTATAGGATTTGATAGGACGCCCCCAATTTTGACCATTTGTTGTCTGTTTGACAGGAATGCTTCTATCCAGTTATGCAGGTGTCCAGAGATACCATAAGATTTAGTTTTAGGAGTAGTTTGTTGTGTACCACTGAATCAAAGACTTTACAGAAGTCTATGTAGATTGTGTCTATTGCTTTGCCCTCATCGAGTTGTGTAGTCCATATGTTTTCGCAGTGTAAAAGTTGCAGATTACATGATAGTTTTTTCCTGAAACCAAATTGTTTATTAGAGAGTAGGTTGTTTGTTACTAAGTATAGGGTGATGGATTGGTTAATAATTGATTCCATGACTTTACAGGTGATGCAGCATAAAGAGATTGGTCTGTAATTTTCAACTAGGTTGGGGTCTCCCTTTTTGAAGATGGGGATGACCGTGGCTTGTGACCATAGTTTTGGCAAGGAGCTGGTTCTGAAAGATTTTTCAGAGATTATCCTTAGAGGTTCGGCTATGGCAGTGCATGGCTTTTTTAAGAAATAGGCTCATATTCCGTCCGGTCCAATAGATAGAGATAGTTTTAGATTGTGTAGTGCTTTTTCAACATTGTCTTTGTAAATGTGATATATGTTAGATCATTATAGTTGTCTGTGGTTCGACTAGGAAATACTGGGCATGATCCATTGTTGTTTATAAATACTGAGCCAAAGAATGTGTTAAAGAGGTTGGCTTTAATAGTGTCGTTGCACTCTTTACCATTAGGTCCTTTCAGGGGTGAGATAGACCTTGAGTCTTTTAGTTTGTTGTTTACAAAATTGTAGAAAGCGCAGGTGGAATTGGTGCGTAGAAGGTTTTCTTCTTGTTCAATGTGATAATGGGTGCATTCAGTTTTTAGCTGGAGGCATAAATTTTTGTATTGGCTTTTGAAGTTGGCAACGTGACCAGATTTGTTTTTCCGCCAAAGTGATTTCTTTTTGGATTGAAGCTTCCTTATTGTTATGGGTAATCTGTTTTTTTCTGGTTTGGGGAGTTGTTTATGGTACATATAGTTTGATGACTCTTTTGACTTCAAGTAAAAATATGTTGTAATGGTCTTCTACCATATTGCATCCAGAGAATAGAAATTGCCAATCAAGGGATGAGAGATCATATAATATAATAAAAAGCTATTTTGTTCATAGAAGCATAGTATTGGAAGGACCTTAATGGTTATCTTAATCAGGTACTGTTTGCTAAAGCATTTCAGAAAGATGTCTATTCAGATTCCAGGAAAATGTAGCACTTCATGAAGATGCCCCTTCCTCTGGTTGACAGTTCTTGCCATTAACAAAGTCCTCCTAATCTGAAAGGTTTCTTACTTTACCTACTGAAATATTGCTTGAGGCATAATTGATGCACAGAGCATCATTTTCAAGACCATGATGCACAGAGCATCATTTTCAAGATCAAATCCATTGTCAGGATTTGATTTAAGGAGGAGAGTGGAACTGCTCAGTTCTGTTTTAATTAATTAAATTTAATTAAACCCTAATCAAAGGTGCTGGTCCAAGAACAATTTCATCCAAGAGCTCATTGGCATTTTGTCCAAAATCAAAACAGATAGGCCTCCTCAACAACTGCAATCCTGGCTCTCTTCTTTTTCTCTCTTTTGATAGATTGTAAGAATAGCAGTGGCTCAGACGCTGAGCTTGTTGATCAGAAAGGTCAGCAGTTTGGTGGTTCAAATCCCTAGCTCTGCGTAACAGAGTGAGCTCCCATTTCTTATGCCAGCTTCTGCCAACCTAGTAGTTCAAAAGCATGTAAAAATGCAAATAGAAAAAGAGTGATCACTTTGGTGGGAAGGTAACAGCATTCCATGCACCTTCAGCATTTAGTCATGCCAGTCACATGACCATGGAGACATCTTCTGACAGCACTGGGTCTTTGGCTTTGTAATAGAAATGAGCACCGCCCCCTAGAGCCAGAAACGACTAGCACATATGTGTGAGGGGAACCTTTACCTTTACTAAGAATAGCCGGTGCTTTCAGAATGATTCCCCTGCCACATCAATTCCTCCCTCCCTCCTTCTGTTTTTCCCTCATAAGACTTTCAACTGTAAATAGATGGATCAAACTGCTTGCTTTGATAGGAATATGGATTTATCTATAATTTAGGCTGGTTCAAACTTGTCCAATCACTCTTTCATGGATTCCCCCAATATTCCTTGCATCACCTTACCTTGACTGTGTGCTTCTGACATGGAGCCCTCCAGGTCCACCTGATGTTCCCCATTATCTCTCTTTGATGTCTCCAGAGCTGACTCTTCCTCATCTATGCATCTATGGGAGCCATTACACAGGGCCTCCCTCTTGCCCTAAAGCATTCCATGCTCATTTTAATGACCTGTGTGGCCACTTAACAACCCCAAAGAGAAGAGCCAGGATTGCAGTTGTTGAGGAAGGCAGTCGCATGGATGTCTTGCTTAACCACAACAACTTACAACCAATTCTTTATTTATTGATTGACTGATTAGCCCTTAGGTCATATCAAACTGCAAAATTCCAGAAACAAATTGTTACTAAAATTTGATAAAAGCAATTTAAAATGGAATTGGATAAAATATGATTTAAAATGAAATTGGAATAAAATATAACCTAAAATGAAATTGGAATAGAATACAATAATTTAAGATATAGATAAAATATGATAAAATTATATTTTGGTGTCACCCTTGCAATCGACCCCAATCTTTCCCACACTTGCAAATCTCAACTGAACCATTTTGCTTAAGTGCTGTGCTCTGTTAAATGTTATTTTCAGATTCTGGCCACACATAAGGTAAGTTGTTTTGATATGGAGATCCCAATGGGCCATTTGTTTGATATATAAACTGAGGTAACTATCTCTCACCCTTTTATACAACTAACAGTCAAATAGGATGTGAGCCAAGTCTTCTACTACTGCCACTCCGCAAATGCAGAGATTTCATTGGAGGAAATAGAATGGAATCTATAATCTTACAATTGCAATTTCAAGATCAACTGTGACAATAAATTGAGAAGTACTTGTAAAATATACAGATAAATCTATGGGAAAATATGTGGATAAAAGGATTGAAATGTACATTATGTTATGATCTTCAAGAGAACTTTTTATAAAAGGAAGTATCATTGGTATACGACACCAGAGAATTTATCCAGAATGTATAAAGTTATCTCAAATGTATGTTGGAAATCTGAACAATCCGAAGGGACATTTTATCATGTTTGGTAGACATGTAAAAAGTTTTTAAAAATGACTCAAATTCATACATCAGTACAAGGGATATTAAAGATTAATATTCAATTGAAGCCAGAACTTTTCCTTTTAGGCTTGATGGATAAAAAGTTAGAAAAAAAAGCCATAGAAGGTTATTTCAATATATCATTACTGTGGCAAGATTATTATATGCACAAAGATGGAAAGATTTGTCACTATCCATATAAAGAAATGGTTGGTGAAACTAAGAGAACTTGCTGAGATAAATAAACAGACTTATCTGACCAGAGAAAAGACAGTATCTGTATTTGTTGGGGACTGGAAACCCCTTATGGAGTTTTTGCATAAAAATGAGAAAAAATGAACTTGTGGCTTAGATTTTGATGCTTAGACAGAATACATTATAGAAAGACATTCATGGTATGACTTTAGAGAAAGGGCTTAAAATATAATTATATTTAGAACTGCTGTGAAGAATATTGGACGCTACTATTTTTTAGATGTCTTTATATTCTTTATTATTTTTTTCTGCTTTTATTTTCTTTTGTTATGATACTTTACACACACACACACACACACACATATTTGTCTGTCTAACTTTCTGTATATATATATATATCTTTGGTTATTCGGGTTTTCTCCCGCGTAAGATTGGAAGTATCTAGGCAACGTTTCGATGAAGTCTCATTTATCATCTTCAGGCTTGGTCTTCAGCTCTGTGCTTCTCAGAGTGATGTGAGCTTGCAGCTGCTTCTTCTTTTAACTGCTAGTGGGGGTGTGACTTGATTGGGTGGGGGCTTGGCTGTGTTCTGATTGGGTGGGGGTGTGTTCTCATTGGTTGGGGGTTTGGCTGTGTTCTGATTGGTTGGGGGGTTGGCTGTGTTCTGATTGGCTGGAGGCGTGTTCTGTTCAGGTGGGGGCTTGATTGTGCTCAGGTTAGTCTTAGTTGCTGGAGGGTTTGAGCTGGTGAGCTGTGATCTTGCTGTTTGGCTTCGAGTACCCACGAGAACCTCAGAAAACACACACACACACACACATATATATATATATATATTTGTTTTCTTAAGTTTTCGCGGGTACTTACATGTCTGGCATTCAGCTTTGTTCGGGTATTTTCCCACGTCATAACAGTGGTGCTTTTAAAGTTGTAGCAATGCTTCAGCAGAATCTCATCTGCCATCATCAGGCTTCTGTATGGTGTTTGTCAGACAAACACCATACAGAAGCCTGATGATGGCAGATGAGATTCTGCTGAAGCGTTGCTACAACTTTAAAAGCACCACTGTTATGACGTGGGAAAATACCCGAACAAAGCTGAATGCCAGACATATATATATATATATATATATATATATATGTATATGTATATGTATATGTATATGTATATGTATATGTATATGTATATGTATATGTATATGTATATGTATATGCATATGCATATGCATATGCATATGCATATGCATATGCATATGTATATGTATATGTATATGTATATGTATATGTATATATGTATGTATATATGTATAAATCAAAGATGATCAAAGTCAAAAGGATATTCAGCAGTCTATATAGCTAGAGGCCAAATAAAAGGTCTGCACAGATATGTATAATGCTGGCACCTGTGTTGTAAATGTTCTGAATGTCAGAATCATGAAATAAGACAAAGTTGTTATTGAAGAAAAAAAACATGAAGCCAAAATACTGAAAGTCTTTGAACTGGCAAATTGAAATGGATTGGAATGAGTCATTTCATATCAGTCTTCCATTAGAGACAAAAACACCATGCAGGAATTGAAACAGCCATCAATATTAAGTTGAGAGAGTCAAATTAATGCTTGGATACAACACAGAAAATAATAGAATTCAACTGTAAAGTAAGCCAATAAATATTATTGGTGATCCAAGTCTATGCTCCCACCACAGAGGCTAAAATAGTTAATATTAAACATTTCATTTTGTATTTTGTCAACACAATGCCAAAAACCCACCTCATCATGTTTATAAGAGACTAGAATGCTACAGCTCAGATGAATAGGATGTATCTGAAATAATGAGTAAATTTGCCTCTGTGTTTACAAAATAAACCAGAAGAAAAATTAATAGAGTTCTGCCAAGAAATTGCAATATTGATAGCAATTACATTTTTCCAACAGCTTAAAAGATTACATATGATCATCATTGGAAGGACAATACTAGCATTAAATTGATTATATTGTAGAAAGTTGTCACCCATACCTCTTCTAGAAGAATGAAATATTCTGGGAAATATTTAAAAGGCAGAATATTATTTTTTCCTGGATGAGAAAGGAGAAACATGTTTTAAAGACAAAGGAGCTTCCTGCAGCTCCCTGCCCTCCTACTTCAGCTCCAGGGTGATGGGATTAAGACATGGCCCTAAGGAAATGATAGGATTACCCATCTCACCACATGGCACCTGGGAAGATTACATCACCCAGCAGGATTCAACCAAACTTAGCACACATACAAACTACAAAGCTAGTTATGACATCTGACAGCATCCAATCAGGATATTCTTCCTGTGCCCCAGGAAGTTCAAAGCTTAGAGAGGGCATAAAATCCAGGGATTCTCTTCCCTTTTCGATTACCATTAAATCTTCTTTCCAGGTACATAAGATTGTGTTTTTATATGTGTATCTAGGGTAGAATGTTTAAGATATAAATGAGTATTAATATATATGATTAGTTTTTTTTTCTTTTTAAATGATATGGATAGTGGTTATATAGGTTTTTTCTTTAGTTATTGACCTTTCTTATAAAATTTATTGTGTAATTTTAGAATGTACTAAACAGAATCCCAAGATAAATTAAGTTTATATGAAGTACTTTTAAGTTAGGGCAATGAGTTAAAGGTGTCACTCCAATTAGTGTATAGGAGAAGTATAGTAAAAGAAAAAAGATGAATGGATAGCTGGAAATAGAACAGACAAAGAATGTTATTGAAAATGGTAATAAGATATGGAAAGATATATAAAGTGAACATGATGTGTGAATTTCGTCTGTGTGAAGAGCTTTAACTCGGGATCAAGCAGCCTTCAGAAAAGTTTTAGGTTTTGTTATGTTTTTTATGTTCTGTGTTTTGTATGTTGATAAAAGGCAATAAAATTTTAATTAGCAAGAAATAATTTGGATAATTAGAATGAAAAGGAGAAGTTGGGATAAGATATGAAGTTAAATAGATAACATAAATATTGATATTATAATTTGGAATCATTTTGTATGTTCTATTGGTTTTCTTCTTTAATTATTATTTTTTTTTTAGAAAAGAATTTGTAAGCTGTTATGCCTTGATTGTTTGTGCACTGTTTTTGTAAAATTAATAAAATTTGTTTTTAAAAAAAACAAACAAAAAAAACCTTCTTTCCAAGCAACTTCCATGAATCCAGTGTCTTTTTCCCCACTTGGAACTGAAACCAGAAGGATTTTTCTTCCAACAGTATATAATGCAAACAAAGATTAACAAACATCATTAATCAGGCAGCAAAAATAAGACTTTGTGTTGGCTGTTGCTCAGATCATCGGCAAATTACAATTGAAATAAAATCATCCAATCAATAAGTCACAATCTCAGCAATTTTCCTTCTGTTTATATATGAAGGTAAATAATAGATTTAATAGACTTAATGGTAGAATTTCTGAAGAACTCTGGTCTGGAATTTATGACATCGTTAAAGAGGAAGCAAACAACAATATTCAAAACATTTAAAAGCAAAGAACCTAAAATGGTTGTTTACTCACACATGGAAAATAGCTAAAGAAAAGGAGAAAGCAATAGTGTAAGAGACAGAAGAAAATTTCCTCAGCTACTCAATTTCTAGCAAAAGCAATAAAAGATGAATTATATGTAAATGGCAATGCAAAGAAATTGGTATAATTATAAAATGGGAAGGTCAAAAGATTTATTTAAGGAAATTACATTGAACCTGTAAACCAAGCACAAAACCCCCAAAGATTGTTTTGTGGCATGAATATCCACAAAACTGTACCAAAATTAATGAAATATATATTATATTTCATTATAATATATATTATATTATAACGATAACTGAACTAGATCCAAACTTTCTAATAACTGAAGTTAAATGAGCCCAAAAATATTGCTGACAACAAGGCTGCGAGGATTTATGAAATATCAGCAAAACCCTTTAGCATCTTACAGGATGATTCAGTTGAAGTTCCCCATTCATTTGTTAAGCAGGTATGAAAACTCAGCAGTTGACCAAGGGACTGGAAAGGATCTACACTATTATATTTGATATAAATATATAGTTAATGAATTGCACAGCAGCTGTCCAAGTGAAGTCAGGGACACCAACACAAACCTGTAGTCTTTTATATACTGAATTTTTCAGACTTTAATCTCTGATGAACTGGTAACATGCTGGTAAAATATGACTTTGCAATTCAGCCTCCAGTGCTATATGGAATGAAAATTGCCAAATATAGCAATAGCACTTAGCAATAACAGATGTATGTATGTATGTATGTATGTATGTATGTATGTATGGTATTCAGCTTTGTTCGGGTATTTTCCCATGTCATTATAGTTGTGCTGTTAAAGTTGTAGCAACATTTCGGCAGAATCTCATCTGCCATCATCAGGCTTCTGTATTGTGTTTGTCTGACAGAAACGTTGCTACAACTTTAAAAGCACAACTATAATGACGTGGGAAAATATCCGAACAAAGCTGAATACCATACATGTAAGTACCCGTGAAAACTTAAGAATATATATATATATATATATATATATATATATATATATATATATATATATACACACACACACACACACACACACACACACACATACCGTATATACTCGAGTATAAGTCGACCCGAATATAAGCCGAGGCACCTAATTTAACCACAAAAAACTGGGAAAACTTATTGACTCAAGTATAAGTCGAGGGTGGGAAATGCAGAAGCTACTGGTAAATTTCAAAAATAAAAATAGATGCCAATAAAAACTTTCACTAGGACAGTTGAGAATAAGTTTGATGTTCACAATTTCCTCTTTGAAAGAGACCAGTAAATAGGGAACAAGAAGATGAAGAAAAAGAAGTGTGTTTTTTCACACTTTTCACACTGAAGTGAACAAAAATGGCATCATAGGAACAAGCTTATTCTCAGCCCAAAGGTTTGTTTCTGATTTCTTCCCTGATTTAAGGGAAATTTGGGAAACGATCTCACTATCATGAAAGGTTTAATTGATTCACTAACCCAAAAGATGATGATGATGACAGTGGTAGGCAGGAGTTACTCTCTCCCTTGCAAGAAAAAACCAAGAGCCGTTCTTATGATATCTCTCTCTCTCTCTCTCCCCCTCCTCCCCCTCCTCGCGAGTGGACTGAAAGCAGCTGGAGCTGAGGAAATGAAACTGAGTGGAGCGACCTCGGCTCGCGTTGCTTTCTCAGCCTAGAGCTCAGAAAAGCCTCCCCCTCCTCCTGAGTGGACTGAAAGCAGCTGGAGCTGAGGAAATGAAACTGAGTGGAGCGACCTCGGCTCGCGTTGCTTTCTCAGCCTAGAACTCAGAAAAGCCTCCCCCTCCTCCTCCCCCTCCTCCCAAGTGGACTGAAAGCAGCTGGAGCTGAGAAAATGAAACTGAGTGGAGCGACCTCGGCTCGCGTTGCTTTCTCAGCCTAGAGCTCAGAAAAGCCTCCCCCTCCTCCTGAGTGGACTGAAAGCAGCTGGAGCTAAGGAAATGAAACTGAGTGGAGCGACCTCCGCTCGCATTGCTTTCTCAGCCTAGAGCTCAGAAAAGCCTCCCCCTCCCATGCTTAAAAGTTGCAAAGGAAACACGGAAGCAGGGAAGCAGCTGCCCACCTTCGGAGCTCCACACCATTTTTTTTTCAGAGGGGAATCTGATTCAAGTATAAGCCGAGGGGTTTTTTTTCAGCACAAAAAATGTGCTGAAAAACTCGGCTTATACTCGAGTATATATGGTGTGTGTGTGTGTGTGTGTGTGTGTGTGTGTGTGTGTGTGTGTGTGTATATATATATATATATATATATATATATATATATATATATATATATATATATATATATTTGTTTTCTTAAGTTTTCGCGGGTACTTACATGTCTGGCATTCAGCTTTGTTCGGGTATTTTCCCACGTGGTGCTTTTAAAGTTGTAGCAACGTTTCAGCAGAATCTCATCTGCCATCATCAGGCTTCTGTGAGGAAGCCTGATGATGGCAGATGAGATTCTGCTGAAACGTTGCTACAACTTTAAAAGCACCACGTGGGAAAATACCCGAACAAAGCTGAATGCCAGACATATATATATATATATATATATATATACACATATACATATACATATACATATACATATACATATACATATACATATACATATACATATACATATACATATACATATACATATACATATACATATACATATACATATATATATATATATATATATATATATATATATATATATATATATATATATATATATATTTGTTTTCTGAGGTTCTCGCGGGTATTTGTATGTGGATCTTTGGTTATTCGGGTTTTCTCCTGCGTAATATTGGAAGTATCTAGGCAACGTTTCGATGAAGTCTCATTCATCATCTTCAGGCCTGGTCTTCAGCTCTGTGCTTCTCAGAGTGATGTGAGCTTGCAGCTGCTTCTTCCTTTTATCTGCTCCTGGGGGTGTGACTTGATTGGCTGGGGGCTTGGCTGTGTTCTGATTGGATGGGGGGGTGTTCTCATTGGTTGGGGGTTTGGCTGTGTTCTGATTGGTTGGGTGGTTGGCTGTGTTCTGATTGGCTGGAGGCGTGTTCTGTTCAGGTGGGGGCTTGATTGTGCTCAGGTTAGTCTTAGTTGCTGGAGGGTCTGAGCTGGTGAGCTGTGATCTTGCTGTTTGGCTTCGAGTTCGTGGTCGTGCTGCATCTTCATGGTGGGGGTCAGTTCGCTTCATGTATGGCTCAGAGGGGTTTGAGGTGGGTAGTGATGTAGCTGCAGTGCGGCTTCTGGTCCGTGGTCGTGTTTCATCTTCTGTGTGGGTGTGAGTCTGCTTTCTACATGGAAGTGTGGTGGTGGCATCTTGTGTGGCTCTCAGGGGTGTGGGTCTGGTGTCATTCTTCATGTTAGGTACGCGTCTGTTCATGAGGGCGGGTTTCCAAATGGCTGGTAGGCGGGAGGTATCATCTCGTTTATTCATGCTGTGTGGGCGTTTTTCTATCTCTATGGCTTCTCTGATGATTCTGCTGCTGAAGTGTTCGGTTTTGGCGATAGTTTTGGTATTTTTAAAGTCAATCTCATGTCCTGTGGCTTTGAGGTGTTGGACCAGGGAAGAGGTCGGTTCTTCCTTTTTGATTGAGTTCTTTTTTTTTTTTTAAACAAATTTTATTAATTTTACAAAAAAAAAAATACACAATCCAGGCATAACAACTTGAAAAAACTTTTCTAAAAATAATAATTATAATAATAATTAAAGAAGAAAGCCAATAGAAAATATAAAATAACTCCAAATTGTAATATCAATATTTACATTATCTATTTAACTTCATATCTTATCCAAGTTTCTCCTTTTATCCAAATTATATTTCTTGCTTATAAAAATTTTATTGCCTTTCATAAACATACAAAACACAAAACATAAACAAAACTAAAACATCTTTTCTGAAGGCTGCCTGATCCCGGGTTGAAACTCTTCACACAAACACAAATTCAAACATCATATTCACTTTATATATCCTTCCATATCTTATTATCATTTTCTTTTTGATTGAGTTCTTGTGTTCTTCAATGCGTGCACCTATTCTTCTGTTAGTCTGTCCAATGTATGTGGTGGGGCAGGCAGTGCAAGGGATTTCGTATACTCCTTGATTTTCTAACTCGATTCTGTCCTTAGGGTTTCTTAGGATGGTGGATATCTTTCTGTTTTGTAGAATGCTGTCTTAATGTTGTGTTTTTGGAGGATCTTGCTGATTTTGTCCATAGTGCCTTTTATATATGGGAGGAGGGCTTTGCCATTCTCTTGTTCTTTGTCTTGGATTTTGGCTGGGGTTTCTTTTTGGATTAGGTGGGTGATCTTCTTTCTTTGGAATCCATTGGCTGTCAGCACGCCGGTGAGAGTGTGTAGTTCGGTCTCTAGGTGTTGTTCGTCGGCTAAGCATTTTGTTCTGGAGATGAGTGTCTCGGCTACGGAATTGATCTGTGCTGGGTGGTGGTGTGAGAGTGCATGTAGATAGCGGTTTGTATGTGTTTTCTTCTGGTAGATGGTGTGTCCTAGGGAGCCATTGGATTTTTTGTATACCAAGACATCTAAGAAGGGAAGTTGATTGTTAGCTTCTGTTTCCATGGTGAATTGTATTTTGGGGTGTTGGCTGTTGAGGTGTGTGAGGAAGTTGTTCAGTTTTTCTTTCCCGTGTGGCCAGATTATGAAGGTGTCATCTACCTATCTGAGCCAGAGTTTGGGTTTGTGATCATATTTTTTTCTAGAGCTTGTGTTTCAAAGTGTTCCATGTAGAGGTTAGCGATGACAGGTGAGAGGGGTGATCCCATGGGTGCTCCTTCTATTTGTTTGTATTTTTGTCCATTGTAAGTGAAGTATGTATTGGATAGGCAGTGGTTGATCAGATCTAGGATGTGCTGGGGGGGGTTGTATTTGTTTTGGATGGCTGTCAAGGCTTCTTTTATTGGCACTTGGGTGAAGAGGGATATGACATCAAAGCTCACTAGTAGGTCACTGGGTTGTAAGTTTTGTTTCTTTATGATCTCGATGAACTGGAATGAGTTTCTTACGTGTGAGTTGATGGATTCTGCATAGGGCTGTAGTTGTTTGGCGAGAAATTTGGCTAGGTTTTGTAGAGGTGAGCCTATGGAGCTGACTATTGGTCTGAGTGGGGTTCTTTCTTTGTGTATCTTGGGGAGACCATAAAGTTTAGGGCATCTGGATGATTTCTCTCTGGGTATGATTCTTTGCTGGATTTCTTCACTGATGGGGAGGCTTTTATTTTGGATCTGGTGGTTTTTTCTAGGTAGGTGGTGGGGTCTGTCTTTAGGGGTTTGTATGTGGGGTCTTGGAGTAGGTTGGTTAACTTGGATTGGTAGTCAGATGTGTTCATAACCACTGTCGCGTTGCCCTTGTCTGCTGGTAGGATTATTATGCTGGTGTCTTCTTTCACGTTAAGTAGTGCAGTTTGTTCTTCTTTGGATAAGTTGCTTTTGGGTGGTTTGCTAGTGCAGAGGATGTTGGTGATTTCGAGTCTAATTCTATTAGCATCATCAGGGTTGGTTTTGGTCAGGCTGGTTTCAACTCCGCATATGATGGTTTCTGTGGGGATGTGTTTGGGAGCGACAGCAAAGTTGAATCCTTTAGAAAGGACCTTGGTTTCGGCTTCGGTGAGGATCTTGTCTGAGATGTTGTGCACTGTTTGTTTCATGTGTGGCTGTGAGGGGGGAGGAGTTGGTTTCTGGCATTGTTGTAGTTTTCTGAGTTTGTTGGTGTGTGTGTCTGTCTTGAGGGTGGTCTGTGTTTCGGCTCTCCAGACAGCGAACTGTTTGGATTTGTTCCAAAGTAAGGGGTGAATCTTGTTGCTGAGTCTGAGGTGAAGTGTGAGGAGATCTTTGTTGATTTGGTCTAGGAGAAATCTTTTTGTGTGAAATTCATTTCTAATTAGGGCCAATTCTGTTCTTTTTAGGATGCGTTTGGTGGCTGCTGTGTTGGTGTGGAATTTCAATTGGAAGCTTGTGGGAATTAAATTTTGATCTCGGCAGTTGCATAGGAATGCGAGGTCACATAAAATGGAAGCTATTTGGACTTCAAGTTTTTCATAAGTCCTGGTCAGATGGTGGGTTTCCTCCCCGTAGAGGTGCAATATTTGTTTTCTGAGGTTCTCGCGGGTATTTGTATGTGGATATTTGGTTATTCGGGTTTTCTCCCACGTAAGATTGGAAGTATCTAGGCAACGTTTCGATGAAGTCTCATAAATCATCTTCAGGCTTGGTCTTCAGCTCTGTGCTTCTCAGAGTGATGTGAGCTTGCAGCTGCTTCTTCCTTTTAACTGCTAGTGGGGGTGTGACTTGATTGGGTGGGGGCTTGGCTGTGTTCTGATTGGGTGGGGGTGTGTTCTCATTGGTTGGGGGTTTGGCTGTGTTCTGATTGGTTGGGGGGTTGGCTGTGTTCTCATTGGCTGGAGGCGTGTTCTGTTCAGGTGGGGGTTTGATTGTGCTAGAGTTAGTCTTAGTTGCTGGAGGGTTTGAGCTGGTGAGCTGTGATCTTGCTGTTTGGCTTCGAGTTCGTGGTCATGCTGCATCTTCATGGTGGAGGTCAGTTCACTTCATGTATGGCTCAGGGGGGTTTGAAGTGGGTAGTGATGCAGCTGCAGTGCGGCTTCTGGTCCGTGGTCGTGTTTCATCTTCTGTGTGGGTGTGAGTCTGCTTTCTACATGGAAGTGTGGTGGTGGCATCTTGTGTGGCTCTCAGGGGTGTGGGTGTGTTCTTATTCTTCATGTTAGGTGCGCATCTGTTCATGAGGGCGGGTTTCCAAATGGCTGGTAGGCGGGAGGTATCATCTTGTTTATTCATGCTGTGTGGGCGTTTTTCTATCTCTATGGCTTCTCTGATGATTCTGCTGCTGAAGTGTTCGGTTTTGGCGATAGTTTTGGTATTATTAAAGTCAATCTCATGTCCTGTGGCTTTGAGGTGTTGGACCAGGGAAGAGGTCGGTTCTTCCTTTTTGATTGAGTTCTTATGTTCTTCAATGCGTGCACCTATTCTTCTGTTAGTCTGTCCAATGTATGTGGTGGGGCAGGCAGTGCAAGGGATTTCGTATACTCCTTGATTTTCTAACTCGATTCTGTCCTTAGGGTTTCTTAGGATGGTGGATATCTTTCTGTTTGTGTAGAATGCTGTCTTAATGTTGTGTTTTTGGAGGATCTTGCTGATTTTGTCTGTAGTGCTTTTTATATATGGGAGGAGGGCTTTGCCATTCTCTTGTTCTTTGTCTTGGATTTTGGCTGGGGTTTCTTTTTGGATTAGGTGGGTGATCTTCTTTCTTTGGAATCCATTGGCTGTCAGCACGCCGGTGAGAGTGTGTAGTTCGGTCTCTAGGTGTTGTTCGTCAGCTAAGCATTTATATATATATTTTCTTAAGTTTTTGCGGGTACTTACATGTATGGCATTCAGCTTTGTTCGGGTATTTTCCCACATCATAGTAGTGGTGCTTTTAAAGTTGTAGTAATGTTTCAGCAGAATCTCATCTGCCATCATCAGGCTTCTGTATAGTATAGAATATATAGAAGCCTGATGATGGCAGATGAGATTCTGCTGAAACGTTGCTACAATTTTAAAAGCACCACTACTATGACATGGGAAAATACCCGAACAAAGCTGAATGATATATGATATATGATATATGATATATGATATATGATATATGATATATGATATATGATATATGATATATGATATATGATATATGATATATGATATATGATATATGATATATGATATATGATATATGATATATATATTTGGCATTCAGCTTAGTTTGGGTATTTTCCCATGTCATAATAGTTGTGCTTTTAAAGTTGTAGCAACGTTTCAGCAGAATCTCATCTGCCATCATCAGGCTTCTTTGATGGCAGCTGAGATTCTGCTGAAACGTTGCTATAACTTTAAAAGCACAACTATTATGACGTGGGAAAATACCCGAACTAAGCTGAATGCCATATATATATATATATATATATCATATATCATATATCATATATCATAAGTTGAATTGTGTGTGTGTGTGTGTGTGTGTGTGTGTGTGTGTGTGTCTGGCATTCAGCTTTGTTCGGGTATTTTCCCACGTCATAATAGTGGTGCTTTTAAAGTTGTAGCAACGTTTCAGCAGAATCTCATCTGCCATCATCAGGCTTCTGTATGGTGTTTGTCTGTGAGTCAGACTTTTACAGTGGTTTCAGATTTAAATTTGGGGCAGCCTATTGCTGTGTCAGAATGGTTTTTTCTTCCTCCTGATTGGTTGAGAATCTTGGTCTGTGTTTATTGGTCTTGGAGTTTGCTGTGTTCTGCTACTAATATCTTCTGTCTGTTTTTTTGGGGGGGGGCTCTTTGTGTATCTTGATTGGATGGCAACATTGTGTTACTTTATTGGAGGCCTTTAGTGCAGCTTGGCTTCGGGTAAATGGACGGCTATCATTAGTTAGGAAGCTGGGTTTCATCTGGGTGCCTGGTTGGGGTGTGTTTGAGCTGGAGGTATCAGGGGGGATCTGTTTGTGCCCAGGTGTTTGCCTGGCTTGTGGTGTGGAGATTTTTTTTGTTTGTGAGTGCAGGCTTCCAAATGATTGACAGCCTGGTGGAATCATCTCTTCTGTTCATGCTTTCTGGTCTTTTTTCAATATCTAAATCATCTCTGAACAGAAGAGATGATTCCACCAGGCTGTCAATCATTTGGAAGCCTGCACTCACAAACAAAAAAATCTCCACACCACAAGCCAGGCAAACACCTGGGCACAAACAGATCCCCCCTGATACCTCCAGCTCAAACACACCCCAACCAGGCACCCAGATGAAACCCAGCTTCCTAACTTATGATAGCCATCCATTTACCCGAAGCCAAGCTGCACTAAAGGCCTCCAATAAAGTAACACAATGTTGCCAGCCAATCAAGATACAAAAAGAGCCCCCTCCCCCAAAAAAACAGACAGAAGATATTAGTAGCAGAACACAGCAAACTCCAAGACCAATAAACACAGACCAAGATTCTCAACCAATCAGGAAGAAGAAAAAACCATTCTGACACAGCAATAGGCTGCCCCAAATTTAAATCTGAAACCACTGTAAAAGTCTGACTCACAGACAAACACCATACAGAAGCCTGATGATGGCAGATGAGATTCTGCTGAAATGTTGCTACAACTTTAAAAGCACCACTATTATGACGTTGGAAAATACCTGAACAAAGCTGAATGCCAGACATATCAGTACCCGCGAAAACATTATATATATATGGCATTCAGCTTTGTTAGGGTATTTTCCCACGTCATAGTAGTGGTGCTTTTAAAATTGTAGCAACGTTTCAGCAGAATCTCATCTGCCATCATCAGGATACATACATACATACATACATACATACATACATACATACATACATACATACAGTATTATACCTTATACAATGCTTTACAGCCAT
The DNA here is from genome assembly GCA_033807585.1 of Hydrophis major. Classification (NCBI taxonomy): domain Eukaryota; kingdom Metazoa; phylum Chordata; class Lepidosauria; order Squamata; family Elapidae; genus Hydrophis; species Hydrophis major. The sequence goes on from CM066329.1 coordinate 76,785,758, forward strand.
CTCTGAGCAGTTTACAGGCTCCCCATATTGCCCCCATTAATCTGGGTCCTCATGATCTTGGAAAGATAGAAGGCTGAGTCAACCTTGAGCTGGTGAGACTCAAACCACAGGCAGTTAGCAGAATTAGCCTGCAATACTGCATTCTAACCATTGTGCTACCATGGCTCTATAAATGTAAATATACAAGTTGAGTTAAGGAGAGCAACTGAGATCACACTGGCAACATTTGATGGATTCTGGAAAAAGAAAGCATTCCATAAAGACATCTGTTTTTGCTTGCTGATTATAACTCCCTAGGTTCAACGGTTCCCAGGAAGGTTAACTGCAGCTATGAAAAAAAGGGGACAACTGTGACTTCGGATATTGGTTGGATTAATATGCCACAAGCTTGTGTAAATTCATGTCAGTTTTCCAAAGAACCACATTTTTTTTTAAAAAACTACCAAAGTATTGATCAAAACATTCATGGTAATTACTAATTCTCAATTAAAGTATCCACCATTTCAAAGTAAAGAAAACATCAAATCATGACACAACTAAAATATCTATGAAATACTAAAATATCCACAGTACAATGCCAATAAAAATCTATGGAACATGATAAAACAGTAAAGCATTTATAAAAAATAAATAAATTTATAAATAAATTTATAAAAAATCTATGGAACATGATAAAACAGTAAAGCATTTATAATAAACATAAATTATTTCTGTAATTTTCATCAACAGCAAAGCAGGTATAAATTATAATTACCAAGGGTGAAATATGCAACCATCAATGTTAAATCTAAGTTTTACTGGCAATTATTATAATTTTCTTGACTGCTATATATATTTATTTTATACCATTTTAAATTGTTTTAGAATTGTTCACCACTCAGTGTCATTAGTTTGAAATGGGCAGCTAGAGAAATTAATAAGTAAATAAAATCAATGTCCCTTTTAAATAGCTCTGACTGAACCACCTTCCAGAAATTCCATTTGTTGACACTCAGATTTCTATCACTAGCCTGATCTAAATAAAATATTAAAGTGCAAAGACATATCACTAATAGCAAAATAACTTATTGTCATGAACAGATTTTTCGCAGTTGCAATATACTGTGTAACTGTGACTTATTTGACTGGACACAGAAAAATTGGGACCATTAAATTATAATGTTGGATAATATTTAAAAAAAAATTTTTTTTAAATTTTTAGACAAACATACACAGACAAAACATAAAAACATAAAACCATCTTCCAATTGTATACATAAAGTGTGTCAGTTGGTTACAAATTTTTTGTGCATCTTTTCCATACTCCTCACTTACAATTATATGTATATATTCTCATATTATCAATCAAATATTTCTGAATACTTTATTATCATTGTTAATCATTCATTTGACTAAACTATGATTCCTTCATGTTATGAGAGATGTTCCATATTTTTAAATTGGTTTATATTATAACAATTCATATTATCATCCTAAATCCATCCAATAATAATAGCATCTTCATATTTATATTCTATGTAATTCTATCTGCCTTATATTGTATAATTCTACATATTTCATTACCCTATTTTATTTTCTAATCATTGATAAAATAGATTCCAAATCTTTTAAATTGTTTATCTTCTTGTTTTCTAATTTCAAATGTCAATTTTTACTCATTTCAGCACATTCCATTATTTTCTTAATAACTTCCTCCTGCATTGGTATTTTCTCATTTTTCCAATTTTTAGCAAGTACAATCCTAGCCGCTGTTAATACATTTACTGTTGTGAATCAATAAATACTTGATAAAGATTATTAAGAGCTTGAAGCAAAGTGCAGGGTTCTGGCCCTGCACTTCTGATTGGCCGATAATAGCAAAATCGGATTGGTCCATTCAGGGGAATCTGATTGGCTATTAATGAGCCTCTCCCATTGGTTAATGGAAGCTAGCGCTCCCTGTGTTTTCATTGGTTAAATAAGTTGTTGCCTATATAAAGGGGCCCACTGTGGCCATTGAGCTGAGCTGTTTCCACATGTAAATAAAGAGTTTGAAGTTCACTGTTCACTGGCTCATCTCCATCCTTGCACCCATGCACAGAACTTAACACTGGCAATGAGGATGGGATTCGAAGACGATTCGAAGACTGAACGACGAAGAACTATAACTGAGCACATGGCTGAACGCACCAACGGCGGAACCATGTCCGGCAGTGTCATACCACCCACTTCATTCACACAAGAAGACTGGGACTCATATATGGATCACTTCCAGATGTTTCTGGAAACCAGCAATTTGAAGGATGCCCCCACCAGAAAGAAACGAGCGGTATTCCTAACTCATTGCGGGCCAACCGTATTCAATATGGCCAAGGCACTAGCAAAACCGGCAGAAGTAAAGTCTATGGACTGGGACATCCTCGAACCCCTGCTGAGGGCTCACTACACATCGACCATGCCAATGCTTGTGAGAAGGCATAAATTTTATCAAAGGAGTCAGCGAAAGGGTGAAAGTGTTGCTGATTTCATCATGGATCTCCAGAATCTGGGAGGCCTATGCGAGTTTGCCGACTTAGAAGAAGCCCTAAGAGAGCGAATTGTTCTGGGATTAGATGCACCAGGCTCTCAGAGTAAACTAATGGCAAAGGGCGACATTAGCCTTAAAGATGCCATAGCTGAAGCTACTGCAGCAGAAGCAACCAGGAAGTCGGCTGCCCAAATGCGCCGCACCCACGCACCGTTTCGCCAACGAGCCTGCGAAATTTCACCTCAGTCAGAGGGACAGCTAGATACAGCCCACCACGAGGACCTCGAATCGTCGTCAGAAAGTGATGAGGAAGAGGTCCATCGATTTCGGTCCGAACGAGACCCATGCCAGAAATCATAGTACCAATGCACCGGGTGTGGAGCCAGCCACCCCCGGTCAGAATGCAAATTCCTCGATGCACTCTGCCATGTGTGCGGGAAAAGAGGCCATATCGGACGGGTCTGTAGAAGCAAGCCAGGACCCAACCAGCCCTCGAGGGGGGCAAACTATCACCCACCAACGGGAAGTCATCCCGTGAAGCGAGAACCCGTGAACCACCAATGGAACAAGCACTCCTACAGAAGCAAAACCCTAAACCACCCAACGAAGCGAGAAGAGGCTCACCAAACGATCACGATTGGTCACGCCTCATCTCTTGATGCCAAAAAAATCTGAGTGAAAGTGGCCATCGAAAACCAGCCCTGCCTGATGAAAGTCGATTCAGCATCGTCCCTCTCGATGGTTTCCTGGAAGACCCTCAAGCAGCTCATCCCCACTATCCGGAGGCAAGACCTCAGATTCCAAAGACTCATACTAAAGGACTATCAAGGAAATCGAATCCCGGTCGTTGGATCCAGCCGAGTCCGGGTATCATTTAAGAACCGTACAGCATTTCTACCCCTGACTGTAATCGACAAGGATCGGCCTAGTTTGTTAGGCCTCCAATGGTTCACTCCACTTGGAATTGAAATAGCCGGCATTCACCGAATCTGCAGCAGCGATTGGGAAGAAGACCTCATCCACGAATTCCAGGATGTCTTCGCAGAAAAATTAGGCGAATACAAGGGGACCCCGATATCATTTAACCTCAATCCCAAAATAGCTCCCATTCGACTTAAGCCTCGTCGAGTTCCATTTGCCCTTAAACCAAAGATTGACGAGCAGCTTGATAAATTAATTGCTCAGGGCGTGTTAGAACCAACTGATCACTCTCCCTGGGAAACCCCAATCGTAACACCCATCAAGCCGGATGGATCGATAAGAATTTGTGGGGACTACCAAGCCACCCTGAACCACGCCCTTCAACAAAACGCTTACCCGGTACCGGTGGTGCAACACCTCCTCCATTCCCTGGGGGGCGGAAAAGTCTTTGCTAAACTAGACTTAGCCCAGGCATACCAACAACTGCCTGTTGACAAAAAAACGGCAGAGGCCCAAACAATCGTTATGCACCGAGGTGCGTTTAAATGTAACCGACTCCAGTTCGGAGTGAGCGTAGCCCCGGGAATCTTTCAAAGCTTGATGGAAAGGCTATTACAAGGGATAAAAGGTGTTGTCCCATATTTTGATGATGTGTTAATCACTGCCCCACTCGGAAAATACTAAAGGAACGCCTGAGATTGGGTCTCCAGAGATTTAAAGATTTAAAGAGATTTAAAGATTTAAAGACTCAGGTCTCAAAGTTAAAAAGAACAAGTGTCATTTTTGTACGGATCATGTAGAATTTTTGGGATATTTAATTGATAGTCAAGGTATTCACCCCACCGATAACAAACTCAGGGAAATCAAGAACGCCCCAAAACCCCGGAACAAGGCCAACCTCCAGGCTTTTCTAGGCCTTATCAATTTTTATAATGTTTTCTTGCCTCACAAAGCAACCGTAGCTGAACCCCTACATTGTTTATTGGACAAAAAAGCAACCTGGGTATGGGGACACAGAGAAGAACAGGCGTTTTGACATGTAAAAAATTTATTAACTTCTGATGCTGTTCTGATGCAGTATAACGAGACTTTGCCTTTAATGATCACATGTGAAACATCCCCATTCAGAGTGGGCGCCATTTTAAGCCACATTTTGCCAAACAGTAATGAAGCCCCTGTTGCTTATTTCTCAAAGACGTTATCAAAAGCAGAACGCAATTACAGTCATATTGATAAGGAGGCCCTTGCTATAGTATCCGCGGTTAAGAGATTTCATGAATATGTGTATGGCCGAGCCTTTACCATAGTGACTGACCACAAACCTTTGCTGGGAATAACAGCGGGAGATAGGCCAACACCGTATATATTATCTCCCAGAATGACCCACTGGTCAGAATTCTTGGCAGCATACAATTACAAGTTGCAACATCGCCCAGGGAAGGCCATTCCCCATGCCGACACATTGAGCTGCGCACCTCTTCCAGAGACCATTGATGACCCCGCTCCGACGGTTACAACACTGCAGTTCGAGACACTTCGAACACCGCCATTAACAGCTCAAGATATCACGATGGAAACGAAACGCGACCCCATTTTAGCACGAGTCCTCAGTTGGGTCGAGCGGGGATGGCCGTTGGACCAGATACCTGACGACTATGCCCCATTCAAAAATCGGCAAACAGAACTATTTTCCCAAAAGGGCTGCATTATCTGGGGTGATAGAGTTGTCGTCCCAGAGCGGTTGCGACCAGCGATACTAAAGACCTTGCACGATGGCCACCCCGGCATCGTGCGTATGAAAGCCCTCGCACGAAGCTACGCGTAGTGGCCGGGTATTGACAAGCAGATCGAGAAATGGGTAAAAGCTTTTCACAAATGCCAGGAAGTAAGCAACGCCTCGCCGAAAGCAACCCTGACTGAATGGGAAACACCGAGGGGACCATGGTCCCGTATTTATCTGGACACACATTCTTATTAACGGTGGATGCCTACTCGAACTGGCTTGAAATCCATGAAATGAGGAAAACAACAACCGAATCAGTCATCAGGAAACTAGACAGACTCTTTGCGACACACGGATTACCAGACATTCTAGTATCCGACAACGGGCCCCAATTTACCACGCTGTTCTTCGAACAGTATCTGGCGGACCACCATGTGCTAACTTTGCCAGCGCATCCTGCGGCCAATGGAAGGGCCAAGTGCATGGTACAATTCGTCAAGAAAACCTTGCATAAAATGGACTATGGCGATATAGAAGACAAGATTAACTGCATACTCCTTTTGCAGCATATCACTCCGCACAGCGTCACCAATAAAACTCCTGCCGAGTTGTTAATGGGACAGAAGCTCCGCTTCCACCTCAACAGTCTACATCCATCATATGAACCTGAAAAACCACATGGTTCCAGCGGGAAATGCCACAATTTCCAGGTAGGCGACTTGGTTTTCGCTAGGAACTTTTCGGGCGATCCGTTGTGGGTCGAGGCAACTATAGTACAAGTAACCGGCCCTAGATCGTACCGTGTGAAATGTCATGACAATAGAATATGGAAGCGCCATATTGATCAGCTGCGTTCAAGGCTACAGTCGGGGATCTCCGAGCCCCCTGATTTCCAAACCGAGGGGGGAGGAGATAGCGAGGAAGCTGAATTTGAAGCGGCAGAAAGTTTAAGCGGTAATAATGACCGCTCAGAGGCAGCACGTGATGGATCCGGAATGAGGGTGGCCTCGCCTCAAAGAGATGCCGAGAGCAGTAGCAACGACAAAAATTCGAATGCGGAATGGGAGGCACCCTCTTCACCAGATAACGTCCTACCCCAACAAGACTGTAGCCAAATACCGGGAGGACAACGAAAATCAAATAGACAATCAAAACAACCTGCCTACCTCAAAGACTACGTGACCGCACCCCTTAAACGGAACCCGGGGGGAAGGGGTGTTGTGAATCAATAAATACTTAATAAAGATTATTAAGAGCTTGAAGCAAAGTGCAGGGTTCTGGCCCTGCATTTCTGATTGGCTGATAATAGCAACATCGGATTGGTCCATTCAGGGTAATCTGATTGGCTATTAACGAACCTCTCCCATTGGTTAATGGAGCTAGCGCTCCCTGTGTTTTCATTGGTTAAATAAGTTAAGAGTTGCCTATATAAAGGGGCCCACTGTGGCCATTGAGCTGAGCTGTTTTCACATGTAAATAAAGAGTTTGAAGTCTACTGTTCACTGTCTCGTCTCCATCCTTGCACCCATGCACAGAACTTAACATTTACAATCAAATATTTCAATTCCCTACTGTATATTTCGGGTAAAATTCCCAATAAAAATATCTCTGGTTTCAAGTCTATGTGTTTCTTTGTTATTTTTTCCAACCATTGCGGATTTTAGTCCAATATCTTTTAGCTTCTGCACACGCCCACCACATATGGTAATATGAGCCCGGTATCTGATGACATTTCCAAATGTTGGATAATATTGTTGAGAGTATGTTGGACCACTAGAATAAATTTTTCAGTGGTGGATGAAGTAGATGCTAGATGAGGCCAGGGATTACCCAAAGCTTTGAAGCAGAATATATCAGATTTAGTCCAAGAACCAGAGAAGATTGCTGACCAAATGCTACAGATAGATTTTCCTGAGCTAACCAGTTTGCCTGTGGATGCTTCATCACTGGAGGTTTTTAGGAAGAGACTGGATAACCACTTGTCTGAAATGGTATAGGGTCTCCTGCTTGAACAAGGGGTTGGACTAGAAGACCTCCAAGGTCCCCTCCAGTTCTACATTGATTGATTGATTGATTGATTGATTGATTGATTGATTGATTGATTGACTGACTGACTGACTGACTGACTGACTGACTGACTGGTGGAAGTTTTAGCATGAAGAGAAGACTAGGTTGGGGAAACACTTGAGCTAAGTGGTGAAAATGTATGCCTTGGTACAGGTCTCCAATGTGGTTTATTAATTTTTTGAGAGTTTACATCCTGTTTTAAGAGAATCAAATTATGATGATGAACAAGATGACACAACTTTTTTGCACAACTTTTTCAAGCCTCATCTAAAAATCTCCAGAAGTCTTGAAAAGGCTAAATGGTTCAAGAAGCGTGCTAGGATAAGAACCATTATTAATATTTTTTTATCCATTTTATGCAGAATATCCACTTTATGGTCTTTTGCTATGTTTGTCCTATTATTATATTATATATTATAATATTATTATATTGTAGGAACAAAATCCAGAAGGGAAAAGACCAAATCACTGTCCTAGAGCTAAATTATTTCTTATTGTTATATGCCACCTAGAGTCACTTCATATGAGATAGGTGGCACTATAAATTTGAGTCATAAATAAATAAATTTGGATAAATTTGCTTTTCCTTTCTTGCTGAAATCTTGCTAAAAGACTGTTATTATGGGAGGCTCAGAAAGAGAATTACACCTATTCTTTGTCAGCCACACAATAAAAAAGCAATACTTTTCAGTGTGGACAGAAAAAGAAGAAAAATGTTCCCAGAGACATCTGGGGATTGTTAATGGATGGCTAGAAACACACACTTGGTGCCAAAATTGTGGGCATAAAACAAAACAAAAAAACCCCCACAATACCCTTCCCATCTGCATGTGTGGATCAATAGCAGGTAATTTTTGTTTTCCTGCATCAATGATGAACCAGTCCCTGGTTCTCTCAGTAAATAATATGAGATGGAGAGTTGTATGGAAAAGGATTCCTCTGAGATTTAGCTATATATAAAACAGGGACGGCTAATTTCACCCTTTTACCAGATGCGGCCCTTCCTTTCTAGTACACTTCTGCAGCCCTTGCAGGCAAAATCTATATAGCTGCTCATGTGGGAAAGGTCCGTTCCTGTTAGAAAAGAGCTACACAGTCATGATCTTAATGTGATCTGCTTGCATTCCTTGAATTGGAGAATATTATATTTGAGGCTGTGGATATGACACCGGATCTGGCTTTTCAATCAAACCGCATAAAGATGGGGAATAAGCAGAAAAAGATAGTCATCTTTGATTTTACAGGAGGGGCTGAGTTCCTCTCAGTTTATGAAGAGAAACAAACTGTCCTGTTAGTTGAATATGATTTTCATTTTTCTAATGCAAGAAGCATTCACCCTGTCTTGTGGAATATATTTATCTCATCCAAGCTTATGTTTGCAGCCCCTGGGTTCCCCAAAATCAAGAGGTTAATTCTGAAGTGATTTGGCAACATGATCTTTCCAGGTGGTCTGTTGCTTGTAAAAATAAGAATTAAATGAAATCTTTAAAGCCGTTGCTGAACTAAATAGAACTATGTTGATCTGAATAAATCCTTTAAGTTCCCAACAACACAAATGGACAACTTTGTCAGCTCACACAGTGTTGGGGTTCCTAGCATCTCTCTCCATGCTTCTTGTATTCTTGAAGGTCCCCCAAATGTTAAAATTAAAAATGCAGCCTCAGCAAGTGGTTGAAAATGGTTGCCATGCATGCTCTGAAATTTCCTTAGTATGGTATCTGATAAACAGATTTAAAAAGCACTATTGAAATCTATTTTCTAAAAGCACATGTGGGATGATCTAGTGGGGAATAAATGGACTTAATGAACCTGTTTTTTCCATCAGGAGAAAATCTTGAACCATGCCTTCATACTGACGAGTTGCTTGAAGAGGTCAGATATTGAAGAAAAATAACAGAATAAGAAAGTTGGAAAAGACCTTGGAGGTCTTTTAGTACAAATCCTTGCTCAAACAGGAGACCCTATACCCGTGATGGCGAACCTACAGCACGCGTGCCAGAAGTGGCATGCAGAGCCATTTCTGCTGGCACATGAGCCATCATCCCAGATCAGGTATTGATCTCTGCACACACACCCTTTCAGCACACAGCGACAAAAAGATTAGCCATCACTGCCCTACCATTTCAGACAAATGGTTGTCCAATATCTTCTTAAAAAACCCCAGTGAGGAAAAAACCCGCAGGAGGAAATAAAACAGAATACTTGTAGCTCAGAGTTGAAAAGTATGGTCCTTGGTACTCTCTGAGCTTGGCTATTTCCTTGAAGATGTTTCACTACCCAACCAGGTAACTTCATCATCAGTGCTACGAGGGAGGGGAGCTTGATCTCTATTTATTTACTTATGACTTTGCCTGCCAATGTTCACTGTAGTGTTCTTGGTAGTTCCTTGATTAGGCTGTTATTTACAGTTTGATTGTTTGTCTGAGTTGGTAGTTCCTTGTTTGGGATATTGCTTACTGCTTGATTGCTGTTCAATTAATACTTCCCCAGAAGCAAGGCAAATAGGCTGACCAAATAATAATCTTAGAACTATTTATAGGACAGTGTTGAGGAAGTACATTGTTTCTACTACATTCATATGTAGATCTCCAGTCATATTCAGCATCAACTGAGACTAGAATTAGAATGAAACAGCAAGATGGTGGCCAAGTATACATGTTGCATGAAGCTAACAGCTGTAGGAGTTGCAAATATTTTCAGCCTTCGAGTGTCCTCCATAAAACAGAGAACCTGGGGCTTTCTTAAGCTAGCTTACTTTCACATTATACTCTTGTCCCAAAACCCTCAGGACAACTTGTATAAGAATATTGAGATCCTGCAGGATCTTGTGTGAGAGTTCTTCATTCAATTTTGACAGTTTCACAAGATTTTGACATTTTTTTAATTTTGAATATTGAGGTGGTGGTGATGATAATAGTTGCTGTGGTACCTACTTGTACCATGTGTCAATTCCTAACTGACTGTGATGTGTTGTCCTACTTGCCTGGGAACATAATGATTTTATTTACAACTATTTTTTCTCTCTTTAGTATTACAGAATATATCTTTGCCTTTCTATCCATATTAAAGAGGTTCACAGAAAATATAAATAATTTAAGTAGAATGAGCTAAATTATAAGTAGTACAATTTTACAAGCCTGGCTAAAGATGAAATTCTTAACAAGTTTCCAGTATAGGTAAAAATTTCATCTCCATGAGGAATATATATCACAGTTTGGGTATAACCAATATTTATGACTACCTGGAATGAAATTGTGCAGGAAAAAATTCTCTCCAGTTAAGAAAAAACAAACATTTTTAGTAGTATATAAAGGAATAATGTCTTTATGTGGCTTGAAAAGGACAGGACAAGATTGACAAGATTGAGAAGGAGAAGATTCATGAAAAATATTTTTTCAGTTGGTCCTCAACTTATAGTATTACTGGTTGCTTAACAATCATTTGAAGTAATAATGGAACCAACCCCCCCCCCCAAAAAAAAAACTACTTACAACTCAGTTTAGAAAGTGTGATGTCACCCCTATCACTGCAGTCACATGATCACATTTTGGGTGCTTGGCAACCAGCCCAGCTGTTTGCAGTGTCCTGGGGTCATGTGACTGCAATTTATGGCAGTACAGTGGAACCTTGGGTCATGACCGTAATCCATTCCAGGACTACGGTTGCAACCCAATTTGGTCGTGACTGGAAGCATGAGCAACTGCGCATGCACAGACCAAAAAAATGGCGCCAAACGGGAAATCAGCGTGGAAAGGGAATCGTTTGCCACCCGATTTTTAATCATGACCCAATTCAAAAATCGGGTGGATTTTTTGGTCGTCACCCGATTTGGTCACAAACAGAAGCATTCATGATCTGAGGTTTCACTGTATTACCAAAAACCAGCATTTACTTCTAGTTTCTTGCAAAAACTGTCCCAAAGCAAACAATGGATTTGCTTAACAACCACATTTGCTTAACAACCTCTGTAGAAAAAAAAAAGACATAAAATCAGATCCAAACAGATGATGACCCACTTTATAACAGTCATGACTTATGACAACAATTGCCAAGCTCAAATAGTCATAACTCGTGGACTACCTGTACTGTCCCAAATGGCAATTTTTATATGAAAAAATAAACATCAAGTAAATATAGCATGCATTTATTTATTTATTTATTACATTTCTATGCCCCCCCCCCCCCCCATCTCACAGTCATGCAACTCTGGGCAGCTTACATTCTGATAAAAAGATATTAATATGAACCACAAACCTTTACCTATTTTGTTTTGTTTTGATCTAGTTTATGATGAGGATTAATTAAACCATTTTCATAAATTTATTCCATTTAAGTATGGAGTGTGCATATGTGAAAGTAATATGCTAAAAACTAGGCCTTGGGGGTAAAAACCCAATTGGTCATTAATAAAACAGTGAGGAAAATACTTATCCTTTAGCTTTTACAATATATTAAACATGCCAAATCTAACCCACAAAAACATACAAATGAAATGGAAATGAATGCTGGTAGAATGGCACGCCATATAAGTAAGGGGTCCTATTCAGGTTCAATTTCCATTTTGAGCATTGTTTTCAGCTATAATTCACAAGATTTAGCAGCTACTCAAATAGGAACACCATCTTCATCACCATAAAGAGGCAAAATAATAGAAAAAATGCTGCCATTGCTTTCCTTTACCTCATATTTTTTAAATATATTTTGCTCTAGGTAGAACTACCATTACTAGAAATATATAGAAAATTCCCTTTGCTAAACAAGCTCAGAGTTGTGACAGTCTGCAGTTAGTGATTTTAGCAAACAAAATTCTGTCTTTTCAGCAGTTGATAGACAGCTGGTCCTTACTGATCCTTACTGGTCCAACCTGTCCTTACTGGATGTGAAAACTGAAAGTGAAACCCAATCCAGATGATGGGCATCATAATAGAGGAACATGGTTTTATACTAATTTCATAGATGAGAATGCACTTAAACAGATGCTAGCATGTAATGTAGATTATGAAGCTAAATTATGAACCTGTCAATGTGCAAGATCACATCCACACAGGAAGATCCAATTAAACTGATTTATTGCCAACCATGCCTGTGCACCTGAATTTTCACAACTCACAGTTAGCACCTGCTTGGAGTTAGAAAAGAGTCAAACAAATTGAAGGGGGGTTGGACTTAGTTCACCTGTGGCTACATAGGGATTGTAGGCCAATCTCTCTTTTAACTCTGCCCCCACATTCTGCCACTGCTTCTCCTACAGAAGCAGGATAAAATGGCCTGTTTGGACAGAAGAGAAGAATTAAGAAAGGAAATGGTAGCCAGACGGCACTTTTTAAGGTAACCTTGAGGACTTCAAAACAGAAAAGGCAGGAACGATAGTCGAAACTGATAAATGAGGAAGAGAAAGAAATCCAAGCTCCTACCATTGGATAGAATATATTGTTGGCCCAGGCAGCAAAGCAAAACGGATGTAAAGGGGACAAAGGATCCAGACGTGACTATTCTCCCAACTTTCTGCCCACAGCCCCTGTTGAAAACTGCTTGCTGCTCTTACCAGCCGTTCTACACATGGCTGCCTCTCAGGTTGATTCTGCAATAATCCCTCAGATTGCTTTCCAAAGAGCAATTAGACAGCAATGAGCAGTCATGTTGCCAAGGGAAATTGTAAAGGGTGGAGGAAAATGTGAGAATGTGACACCAAGTTAAAAAATCAGGAGACTATGAGTTGTATTCCCAGTTGACACATGAAGCCAACTGCTCACCTGGGCCACTCCATTTCTCTCAACCCTAAGACTGAAGCAAGGGCATGCCACTGCTAAAAAATCTTGCCAAAGAAACTACAAGGACTTGTTCAGTCAACAGTGATTTGAAGATGCTAAGTAAAAGAGCAAAGGACAAAGAAGATGAAAGCACCTCTACCTGTCTCAACAGTGGTCGATTAAGGCTCACGGGTGCCCTAAGCACTGACAAATCTTGATGCCCCCTTCTTTGTACATACTGTACAAACAAAGCCATCTTCTCAACTCTGTGGTGCCCCCTTTGGGCCTGGTGCCCTAAGCACGTGCTTAGTTTGCTTAATGGTTAATACAACACTGTGTCTCAAGAAGGACCTGATTGGGAAGCCCCTGGGTAAAATCAACACTCTAGTCCCTATGAGGCTTGGCTTTTTATGTCCACAGAGCGGGGTTAGTGTAAAGGCAAAATGGAAAAGAACACACAAGAGCCAACACAGGAATGTTCTAAAAAAAAAGCTCCATTCAGAAGAACATCGGCTAATTTTGAAAGAAAAAACATAGTTATGATAACATATAAGTGAGACGGTGGAATTTTAGATTTTTGTGTGTGTGTATGTGTGTTTGTATGTCGGAGTTGGGTTGGAGTTGACTTCTAGTGACTGCCTGGACGGTCTCTGCAGTTTTTTCGGAAAGACTTCAGAAGTAGTTTGCCACTGTCTGCTTCCTAGGACAGAAAGAAAATTACTGGCCCAAGATCATTTGACTGGCTTCATGTTGAAGGCAAGGTTAAAACTCAGGGTTTCCCAGTTTCTAGCTTGGCATATTAACCACTACATCAAACTGGCTCTCTAGGCTAGATATATTGAACATAAGCTGGTCTAAGTTGCAGCAATTCCTCAAGCACATCTGTACATTAAGTGGGAAATTCAGCTATTATTAACTTATTCATTGTAAGTTAACAAACTAAAAGAAAAAAGACTCACTCTCATTGTTCTGTCCCCTCATGTGCATTCTTGAGATCCCCGCACTTTGATTGGCCAAAGCGCGGGGCGCTCTGATTGGCTAGGCGAGCCGCGCCGATTGGCTCGCTGAGAATCTCCCGCGATTGGTCCATTCGAATCGCGGGAGATTCAAAGCGGTGCCATTGGCCGTGGCCGCCGCAGCTTGGAAATAAAAAGCCGCAAAGTTTTCCTATATGCTCAGTTCGGTACCCGCCTAATAAAAAGAGCTTGAAACAAAGTCACCGACTCCTGGCTTCCTTCCACGCGGACATAACACTGGCAACGAAGGTGGGATCCTCATCCTGAACCGAAGCACGTGTCCGACGGAAGCCAGCCAACCGACGAGATGGCCAGCATCGCGCCACCAACCCCCTTCAACCCCGCTACTGAGGACTGGGAATCTTACACGGACAGATTCCACATGTTCCTCAAATGCAACGATCTGAAGGATGCCATGAGCCATCTTCCTAATACACTGCGGGCCCGCAGTGTTTAAGATGGCAAAAGCGCTAGCCAAACCCGCCAACGTGACCGAAATGGATTGGAAGGACCTCGAACCATTGCTCCGAAACCACTACGCTCCAGCCGTGCCCATCCTCATCCGACGGCACAAATTTTATCAGCGGGACCAGCGGTCGGGCGAGAGTCTCAGTGATTTCATTGCAGAGCTGCGATGCCTGGGAGGATGATGTGAGTTCTCCAACATGAACGAGGCCCTTCGGGACTGAATCGTGCTCGGCCTTTGGGACCCTGTTCTCCAAATTCGGTTGATGGCTAAGGGCAACATCGCTCTCGCCGACGCCATCTCCAAAGCCGCGGCTGCCAAAGCAACCTGACAGTCAGCAGACCGCATGCGGAGACCGAACGCCGGGGACCGCACCGCAAACAACAACCCTGCAAGGTCGACCGAGGCCCAACCTGAAACCACCACTCACCAAGGCGAACTCCACTCGACCTCGGGCACGTCCGACGAAGAGGAAGACATCCACTGACTACAGGCGGGCCGCGACCAGCGCAGCCGGCGGAGTCGTAAGTCGAGGACCGCGTGTGCCGGTTGCGGAGGCGACCACCCCAGATCTGAATGCCAGTTCTTCGACTCTGTTTGCTGGCACTGCGACAAGAAGGGCCACATCGCACGCGTCTGCTGCCTCAAGAAGACCCACAGCCCCAGGCGATGGGACACGAGCGAGCGGAGACGAGAGAGCACACCCCCCAGGACCAGAGACCGGCCAACAGACAGCCGCTGGGAGCGAAATGGATGAGCCCAACGAAGCGGCGAGGCCAGGCGGAGAGAAGAGACACATCAGACGGTCACCATCGGCCACGTCACAACCACAGACGCCAGGAAGGTCTACGTGGAGGTAGGCATCGAAGGCGAGCTCTGTAAAATGGAGGTGGACTCTGGGTCCTACCTCTCAATGGTAGCCTGGAAAGAACTTAAACGCTTGGTGCCTACCATCCAGAGAAAGCAACTAGAAAACCAGAGACTAATCCTCAAGGACTACCAGAGAAACCGCATCCCTGTAGTCGGAACAGGACAGTTTACAGTGACCTACAAGGGACATGCCGAAAGACTTCCCTTAACCATCGTTGATCGAGACCGACCTAGCCTACTGGGACTTCAATGGTTCGCACCGCTAGGTATCGCAGTCACGGGCATCGACCACATCGCCGAAGCCGACTGGGAGCAGCAACTGGCCCAGGATTTCCAGGAAGTGTTCGACGGCACCCTAGGCAAGTACCGAGGGCCCCCTATATCCTTCAGCCTAGACCCCAACGTTCCCCCGAAACGCCTAAAACCAAGGCGGCTACCTTTCGCACTCAAACCGAAGATAGACGAGCAAATTGACAAGCTCGTAAAGCAAGGGGTATTACAACCCATAGACCATGCCCGGTGGGAGACCCCCATAGTCACCCCAATTAAGCCTGATGGGTCAGTGAGAATCTGCGGGGACTATAAGGCCACCCTAAATGGCGCCTTGCAGCAAAGCGCTTACCCCGTCCCAGTACTGCAGCATCTCCTACACTCACTTGGAGGGGGCAAAGTTTTTGCGAAACTCGACCTGGCCCAAGCATACCAGCAACTGCCAGTCGACGAGGAAACTGCCGAGGCACAAACCATAGTCACCCACCGGGGAGCGTTTAGATGCAACCGGCTCCAATTTGGAGTCAGCGTGGCACCGGGGATTTTCCAGAACCTCATGGGAAGACTCTTACAGGGCATCAAAAGGGGTGGTCCCATACTTCGATGATGTACTAGTATCGGCAACCAACCAGGCCGAACTAGAGGCTCGCCTAAGGGAGGTGCAAATGAGGTGCAAAGAAACCGGGCTGAAAGTGAAGAGGGAAAAATGCCAGCTGTACACAGAGCGGGTCGAATTCCTAGGATACCCCCTAGACCGACACGGCATTCACCCCACCAACAAGAAAATTAAAGCCATCAAGGAAGCCCCCACACCCAAGTCAAAAACAGAACTGCAGGCGTTCCTGGGGCTACTAAACTTTTATAATGTCTTCCTGCCCCAAAAGGTGACCGCGGCAGAGCCTTTGCATAGGCTTTTGGACAAGGCGGCTACCTGGACTTGGGGGAAACGCGAGGAAGCCGCCTTCAGAAAAACCAAGGACCTGCTCACTTCGGATGCCATCCTCATCCAGTACAACAAGACCCTACCACTAGCCATCACATGTGACGTATCACCCTTCAGCGTCGGCGCTGTCCTCAGCCATACTCTCCCCGATGGAAAAGAAGCACCCATCACGTTCTTTTCAAGGACCCTCACCAAACCGGAACGGAACTACAGCCAGCTGGACAAAGAGGCTTTGGCTATCGTCGCCGCAGTAAAAAGGTTTCATGAGTACCTCTACGGTCGGACATTTACCATCATCACCGACCACAAACCACTGCTGGGAATCCTTGCAGGGAACAGGGCCACCCCGAACATTCTGTCTCCCCGAATGACAAGGTGGTACGAGTTCCTGGCTGCCTACAACTACGGACTCACACACAGACCTGGTAAGATTATCTCCCATGCGGACGCCTTAAGCCGCTCACAGTTACCGGAACCTGACACTGACCCAGCACCCACGACGACCACCCTCAGCATAGAGACTCTACCCAACCTACCCATAACCGCGTCAGACATTGCCTGAGAAACTGATAAAGACAAACGTCTGGCGTGGGTTTTGCATTGGGTAGAGAAAGGGTGGCCGGAAAGGGACAACGACAAGTCCGTCAGGACATTCCAGAACCGGCAAATGGAACTCTCGTTACTAAAAGGGTGCATACTATGGGGGGATCGGGTGGTCATCCCGGAAAAACTATAAGGGGAGGTTTTGGAACTGTTACACGAGGGGCACCCGGGCATCGTTAGGACAAAAGCCCTGGCCAGAAGTTACGCTTGGTGGTCAGGGATGGACAAACAGATCGAGGCCTGGGTAGTAAGGTGTCAACGATGCCAGGAAACTAGGCCAAGCCCACCCGCAGCACCCATCCTAGAGTGGGAAACCCCCAGGGGACCGTGGTCTAGGATCCACATAGATTTCGCCGGGCCCACAAAAGGACACACTTTCTTAATAACCGTAGACGCTTACTCCAACTGGCTGGAGGTAAGCAACATGAGAACAACCACCACGGAGGCCGTGACCAAAGAACTCTGCAAACTTTTCGCAACACACCGCCTCCCAGACGTCTTCGTTTCCGACAACGGGCCCCAATTCACCTCGCTAGAATTCAAAAAATTCCTAGCGGAGAGGGGCATATGACACGCGCTGACAGCCCCAGTGCATCCGGCAGCAAATGGTAGGGCGGAACAGATGGTTCAATTCACAAAGAAAACCATCCAGAAAATAGACCACGGGGAGATCCAGGACAAAATAAATAAATTACTTTTCATCCAGCACATAACCCCAAACACCACAACAAATAAAAGCCCAGCCGAACTGCTAATGGGGAGGAAAATAAGGTCCCCACTCGATAGATTACACCCCACGTAGAACCCAGAGAAACCCCCAGACTCCACCAGGAAACACCAAACCTTCGCACCAGGCGGCGCCGTCTACGCGAAAAACCTAACCGGAAACCCATTATGGGTACCGGCCGTCATAACACAACTAACAGGCCCACACTCGTACCGGCTACAAACAACCGACGGACGAGCGTGAAAACGCCACATCGACCAGTTAAGATCGAGGACGACCACACAAGAGACCACCAACGCGCAACCAAGCAAAACCAACCCCCACAACACAAACCAAGAGGGGAGGGAATACCCAGGGAACCAAAACCAAGAAAAAATAAACCAACCATACTCATCTGAAAGCAGCCAGCATGAAACCTCGCCAGGAAGAGACAGCCAGGCCAGCTCAACCAACCCGGGAAGACCGAGTGGGAGCGGCGAAACCCGCAGCTCAACCAACCCGGATAGCCCAGGAGGGAGTGGCAGAGAGCGGCCCGGCCAGACAGACCAGGCGGTTCCCACGATGGAGTCCGGAGGAACAGAGACCCTGACCGAACCGGCCGGGATCCAACCTACGACTGACCTGTGCAGTTCCAGTAGGCAGAGACGGAGCCCCGCCTACCTACGGGACTACGCAACGTAAGGACTGAACCAAGAGGGGAGGGGTGTTCTGTCCCCTCATTTGCATTCTTGAGATCCCCACGCTTTGATTGGCCAAAGCGCGGGGCGCTCTGATTGGCTAGGTGAGCCGCGCCGATTGGCTCGCTGAGAATCTCCCGCGATTGGTCCATTCAAATCGTGGGAGATTCAAAGCGGTGCCATTGGCCGCGGCCGCGGCGGCTTGGAAATAAAAAGCCGCAAAGTTTTCCTATATGCTCAGTTCGGTACCCGCCTAATAAAAAGAGCTTGAAACAAAGTCACCGACTCCTGGCTTCCTTCCACGCGGACATAACACTCATTCTCAATATTTACAGTATTGTACAATGCATTAGAAGGGAAGCCATAAGGTTCATGGGGATTGATTGCTTTTGAATATACTTCCAGACTTTCCCCAAAACATAAAATGCAAAAAATCTCCAACCGTCCACAGCAAACTTCATCAACTAATGCAAACTAAAATGGTGTTATAAAAGAGTGGAATGCTTTCTCTTCAGAAGTTAAAACATTAGTCAGCTGAATCAACAGAAACCATCATTATCATCATCAGAACTGGAAGAGAACTTGGAGGTCTTTTAGTCCAACCCACTGCTCAAGTAGGAGACCTTTTACCATTTTGGACAAATGGCTGCCCAGTCTCTTCTTAAATGTTTCCAGTGCTGGAGCAACCCCTGCAAGGCAAGCTGTTCCATTGGATTAATTTACTCCACCCCAAAACTTACAAAGGAAAGAAGGAGTTTAAAGTCTTGCTATCTCTCCAGGCCCACCTTCTAGCCCTCAGATGAAGAACTGAACTTCGCTGCTCTCTTTCATTGTTATGGGACAAATGGGAGGGTGGGGCAAATACTTCCCACTGACACAAGCGTGCATCTCAAATCTGTTCCCCAGGGAAAAGAATAAAGACAGTCAAGGTGCCATGGGATCATTCTCTTGTCAGGGTTCCAAGTAATGCACCCATTCTAAACAGAACTCCAAAGCAAGTTGATTCCTCAAAGAACAGTTTTATTAGGAGATATCATCTTGGTACAAACTGGTGGAAAGTCAACTCTGAGCATTCCTGTGCTTTCCACCTCATTTTAAAGTGAACGTTTCCTTTTTTCCCAAACAATGTTTTTCCAAACATTGTCCAATCTCTCCTCTTCCTCTGGCCAGCCAGCAGTTGATATGTCCTTGATTCATAAGAGAACTATTTTATTTTGTTTTGGCTACAAAACCCCATATATCTCTATTCCCCTCCCTCAGCTCCAGGCTGTGTCATGCCTGAAGCCATGTGAAAAGAAATCCTGATAGAAAGAAAAGCTACAGAAAAGAAAATGGCCGCAGCCAGGTCAGCTTCATCTCTTTCATTAATGAGAAGTAGTGGAGTGGTGATTGCCAGGCCTTGAAAATGTTAACTCCATACATTTCAGAGTGCATAATATATGCTGGTTTATATTTGGTATTGTGAGATTTCAGTAGAAATTATGAATCCCCAACTATGTAGAGGGAACAAGTGATTTATGGATTAGCAGCATTATCCATCTCTCATTGGCACTGCATACTATATAAACAACTCAAGTAAACAATGAAAAGAACTAGCAGCTTTGATTAGGATGTTTACCAAGGACAATTTCACTTGTGAGCTCTCTGTGTCCATAGAAGGCTTGTGTTTTCCTTGTAGCCATCCCTCTTTCAAGGATCCCAAGATAATAGCAATAAACCACTAAAGATATAATGCTATGACAAAAGGATGGTGGACAAGTCGCACTCTCACTTTGAAAGGGGTTGATGGACAAACAAATAAGATATTATAATCTGAATCTGATGAACTATGTAGATTGTTTTTAACTGGTAATCCTCTAAATTCTTACTCCCATTACTGGTGCAACTATCACTCTGACATCTATAGTGAGTAAGAAACAAGGAAAGAAATTAATCGAGTACAATAGACTAGGGAAAAGTAATTTTCTCAAAGGCTACTGCAATATCAGGATTAGGTTTAGAAACAAATGGAGATGCTGAAGAGGAGTTTTTCTACAGCTATAGTTTTTTTTCTATTTAATGATATTAAAATCTGGAGAAGAACCTGTGGGCGAAATTTTACAGATCCAAAAATGTCATATCTGAGCAGTTCATAATAAATTGTTAGAATCTTCCATATGACATGGACAATAGTTCATAGGGATAGATAGGTAATATAGTGGATGGATGGATGGATGGATTTTTTTAGATGGATGGATGGATGGATGGAAAGATGGAAGGATGGATGGATGGACAGATGGAAGGATGAACGGATGGATGGATGGACGGATGGATGGATGGACGGATGGACAATGAGACACAAAAAACCATACTGTGACAAAGTAAAACCAACCATGCATTAAAGGAAAGCTTCCATCATTTAATTTATAGCTTGACATTGCCTGCAGGATGATATAGCTTTACTTCTGCAATCTTCAGCTTAAAAAATTCAAGGTGATATGAAAGTAGTTAAAGACTTTGCAAGTCAGTGAATGTAATTGACGAATCTTCCGATCTGTTATTTCTAGGGTTTTATATGTTACACAGGAAAATTCTTTTTCTAGCAAATTGTATTGGAAGAAGCTCATACTAATGAAAAGAAATACTATTCAGGTATATGAAAAACAGAAGGTGAAATTTATCTGCTATGTCTGTGCTGTACAGTAGTCTGGAATATATCAGCATTGTCCACGCTATTTTTAACATGTAGCTTTATACACACATACACACATATCTATTTGTATATGTGTTTATGTGTTCATCTGTGTGTGCATCCATGCTATTTTTAACATCTGGTTAAAACATATACAGATACTAAACATCTGCTTTATACACATATACAGATACTAAACACACGTAGAGATATACAGACAGTAAAGAAGATTCCTGACATGTAGGAATACTATCTCTTAAGATATAAGTTAATCTTCCCTGTTCTGGTGCCTTCCTAATTTATTATAATTTCTAGCCAGTATGGGTACTATCTGTGATTTTTAACTGTATTCCTTTTGTAGGGAATAAAGTGGGCTGAACCCCTTCCTTTTCTATAAGCAGAATACAGGTAGTCCTCGACTTACAACAGTTCATTAAGTGACCATTCAAAGTTACAACGGCACTGAAAAAAGTGAGTTATGATCATTTTTCAGTTATGACTGTTGTGGCATCCCCGTGGTCATGTGATCAAAATTCAGAGGCTTAGCAACTGACTAATACATATGATCACCTTCTCCGACCTTCTGATGAGCAAAGTCAATGGGAAGCCAGGTTCATTTAACAACCTTGTTGCTAACTTAACGACGGTAGTGATCCAAGAAAGGTCATAAAATGAGGCAAAACAAACCTATCACTTAACAACAGAAATGTTGGTACCAATGGTGGGATTTAAATATTTTTGCCACCAGTTTGGTGGGTGTGGCTTGGTGGGCGTGCTTTGTGCATGGGCATACACTTTGTGTGCACGCGCATGCAAACACGCCCTTTGCACAGGCTCAGAGGCGTTTGTGCAGGCACAGAGGCGTTCTAACTCACCTCCTGCAAGCCTGCATGATCCCGGTCACTTCAGCAGCTGCTGTGCGGCACTATTCTGTGTCGCGCAAAGCAGCTGCCCTTCAAATTCAGCAGATAAAGGCAAGTATGGGAGCCTGGGTGGGCGGCTGGGCCCAACAGCAGAGCAGCGGTTTGGTCTCTGCCACTCATCGTTGCTACCGGCTCGCCAAAACTGGGCTGAACCAGTTGAATATCACCACTAGTTGGTACACAGAAGCAGCCTTCATTTTTATTCTCACAATAACAAACCCCAGAATAAGTATAATTTATCAAATAACCCAATGTATGTATGTAAGCAGGCATAATTCATCAAAATATAAATATTTGTGTTTCTAACATTATCATGTCCTTTTTTTTTAGTACTATGCAGCTATGATAGATGCACATCTGTGTTTGCTGCAAGGAGCCTGGCCTTGTGATGTTATCATTTCAAAACCCTTTGATCTCTTCCTCATCGCATACCTGCAGAAATACAGAACATGGTGGGACCAATAGTCTACATTTTAAAAAATTAATAAACTCAGCAGGAAACTCATCCCTGCTGGGCTCTTCATTGTAATTTAGCCCCTTGATTTTGACTTGTACCACTCCTGGCACAATGTCTGATCTGTGAAAAACAACATGCTTTGATGGGATTAGGTAAATTAGTTTGCAAAAACTCTGTTCTGTCAGCAGTTAACAATCCCCTGAGACTGCAAGAATAATTAGCAACTATTCCAATCTATATGGATTTCATCATTCCTTTTGAACACTTCATTATGGGAAATATTCCTGTACTGATTGTGCAGGCGGCTATCTGTGTTGCTCATTCACTGTTCTTCTAAGAACTCCAATATAGCAATAGCACTTGGACTTATATCCCACTCCATAGTGTTTTACAGCACTCATTGGGCGGTTTACAACATAAGCATTATTTTGGCCCCAACAATCGGGATCTTCATTTTATGGACCTTGGAAGAATAAAAGGTTGCGTCAACCTAGAGCCCCATCAGGATCAAACTCCAGGCTGTGGGCAGAGTTTGCTTGCAATCCTGCATTCTAACCATTGTGCCACCAGGGCTATTATAGAGTGAAATGGCCTCTATATTTATCAACATGAGTTTGTTTGTTTTTTCTATCTAAAAATAAATTTTATTGTTGAGCTCTGAGATATTTTAAAATGGAAAAGAATATAAAAAAGCTTTATGGTCCCAGTTTGCATTAATTCTTATTTTATATCAGACGAAGTTGGTGCCTTCCTCCACTCCCACACAATGTCTGTGACTGCTCCACAATATCTATGGACCTATTCCATGCAGTCTGTCAGAATTCTTTTCCAGCTAACATTTACTAACCAAAGTAAAAAGTAAAAGGTAAAGGAATCCCTGAAAATTTTAGTCCACTAATTGTTGCTGACTTTAGGGGATGTGCTCATTTCTGTTTCAAGATCATTGAGCCAGCACTGTCCAAAGGCATTTCCATGATCACGTGGCCAGCATGACATCACAGAGTGCTGTTACCTTCCCACCATACAAAAAAAATATTAGCTGTGTTTCTCAACCATTTTAAGATGAAGAAAAGCAGGTGGGATTCAGAGTTGCAAATGTCTCTTACTGTAACCCTATAATAAAAGTATTTTATTATAGGTTGGGGAATGGAATAAACAATTGCAAGTTACACAAATGCCAAAAAAGAGCAAGTAAATGTTGAGATAAAGAATGTTTATAAATGTGGAGAAACTGATGGACAATTTTTAAATGTTAAAATACCAGTATAGGGTAGCCTGTAATCTCTTTAAAAAGAATAAATTTGTTCCATATTAGCAGGCTTGTAGGCCTGCATTCCTATTGGTCCGGAAAAGCCGGGCTGTGATTGGTTCTTATTCGATTGCCGCGATTGGGTAAAACCAAGCGCAGCAAGCTCAAATGCATGTCATAGGCTGCCTAGCCGTAGCCAGCTCTAAAAAAGGAGCTGCCTCGGCTGGGAGTCTCGTCTCAGTATCTGGTTTCCTTAATAAAGAGCTGTTGTCACTACTTCGAGTCTCGTCTCTCCTTGGGACCCACCGCCCAGACATAACAGAATTACTATCAAATCAAATTAACAGGGCTGTGTATGAAGAATAAAAAAAATACAAATAGTTGAATTTGTGGTAATATCCTTAAAAAGAGAGAAATGAGAAATGTAAAGAACAAACGATAAAGTATGAAGTGTTATAAAATATTAGTGGAAGCAGGTTTTTCAAAGGTAAAAAAACATAAAGAGGAATCATAAATGAGGCTAGCATTCAGAGTTGCCTGCACTGCAAGATGAGCAGCATTTGACAAATAAAATTGTTGTGAATCAATAAATACTTAATAAAGATCATTAAGAGCTTGAAGCAAAGTGCAGGGTTCTGGCCCTGCACTTCTGATTGGCCGATAATAGCGACATCGGATTGATCCATTCAGGAGAATCTGATTGGCTATTAACGAGCCTCTCCCATTGGTTAATGGAGCTAGCGCTCCCTGTGTTTCATTGGTTAAATAAGTTAAGAGTTGCCTATATAAAGGGTCCCATCATGCCCATTGAGCTGAGCTGTTTTCACATGTAAATAAAGAGTTTGAAGTTCACTCTTTCACTGGCTCGTCTCCATCCTTGCACCCATGCACAGAACCTAATACTGGCGACGAGGGTGGGATGTGGAGACATCAGAGCTTTCTGAACAACGAACCATAACCGAGCACGTGGCTGAACACACCAACGGCGGAACCATGTCCAGCAGCGTCATACCACCCGCTCCATTCGACCCGGCACAAGATGACTGGGACTCATATATGGATCGCTTCCAGATGTTTCTGGAAACCAACAATTTGAAGGAAGCCACTACGGGAAAGAAACGAGCGGTATTCCTAACTCATTGCGGGCCAACCGTATTCAAGATGGCCAAGGCACTAGCAAAACTGGCAGAAGTAAAGTCTATGGACTGGGACGTTCTCGAACCACTGCTGAGGGCTCACTACACACCGACCGTGCCAACGCTTGTGAGAAGGCATGAATTCTATCAGAGAAGTCAGCGGAAGGGCGAAAGTGTTGCTGATTTCATCGCGGATCTCCGGAATCTGGGAGGCCTATGCGAGTTTACCGACTTAGAAGAAGCCCTAAGAGACCGAATCGTTCTGGGATTAGATGCACCAGGCACTCAGAGTAAATTAATGGCGAAGGGCGACATTAGCCTTAAAGATGCCATAGCTGAAGCTACTGCAGCAGAAGCAATCAGGAAGTCGGCTGCCCAAATGCGCCGCACCCATTCACCGGTTCGCCAACAAGCCTGCAACATTTCACCTCAGTCAGAGGGACAGCTGGACACAGCCCACCATGAGGACCTCGAATCATCATCAGAAAGTGACGAGGAAGAGGTCCATCGACTTCGGTCCAAATGGGACCAACGCCAGAAATCGCAGTACCAATGTGCCGGGCGTGGAGCAAGCCACCCCTGGTCAGAATGCAAATACCTCGACATGCTCTGCCATGTGTGCGGGAAAAGAGGTTATATAGGTCAGGTTTGTAGAAGCAACCCAGGACCCAGCCAGCCCTCAAGGGGGGCTAACTATTGCCAACCGATGGGAAGTTGTCCTGTGAAGCGAGAACCTGTGAACCACCAATGGAACAACCACTCCTACAGAAACAAAACCCTAAAGCACCCAACGAAGCGAGAAGAGGCTCACCAAACGATCATGATCGGTCACACCTCATCTCTGGATGCCAAAAACATCCGAGTGAAAGTGGCCATTGAAAACCAGCCCTGCCTGATGGAAGTCGATTCAGGATCGTCCCTCTCGATGGTTTCCTGGAAGACCCTCAAGCAGCTCATCCCCACTATCCGTAGGTAAGACCTCAGATTCCAAAGGCTCATACTCAAGGACTATCAAGGAAATCGAATCCCGGTCGTTGGATCCAGTTTGTTAGGCCTCCAATGGTTCGTTCCACTTGGAATTGAAGTAGCTGGCATTCACCAAACCTGCAGCAGCGATTGGGAAGAAGACCTCATCCACGAATTCCAGGATGTCTTCGCAGACAAATTAGGTGAGTACAAGGGGACCCTGATATCATTTAACCTCAATCCTGAAATAGCTCCCATCCGCCTTAAGCCTCGTCGAGTTCCCTTTGCCCTTAAACCAAAGATTGACGAGTAGCTTGATAAATTAATAGCTCAGGGTGTGTTAGAACCAACTGATCACTCTCCCTGGGAAACCCCAATCGTAACACCCATCAAGCCGGATGGATCGATAAGAATTTGTGGGGACTACAGAGCCACCCTGAACCACGCCCTTCAACAAAACGCTTACCCGGTACCGGTGGTGCAACACCTCCTCCATTCCCTGGGGGGCGGAAAAGTCTTTGCTAAACTAGACTTAGCCCAGGCATACCAACAACTGCCTGTTGACAAAAAAAATGGCAGAGGCCCAATCGTTATGCACAGAGGTGCGTTTAAATGTAACCGGCTCCAGTTCGGAGTGAGCGTAGCCCCGGGAATCTTTCAAAGCTTGATGGAAAGGCTATTACAAGGGATAAAAGGTGTTGTCCCATATTTTGATGATGTGTTAATCGCAGCCCCAACTCAGAAAATACTAAAGGAACGCCTGAGGTTGGTTCTCCAGAGATTTAAAGACTCAGGTCTCAAAGTTAAAAAGAACAAGTGTTATTTATGTACGGATCGTGTAGAATTTTTGGGATATTTAATTGATAGTCAAGGTATTCACCCCACCGATAACAAACTCAGGGCAATCAAGAATGCCCCAAAACCCTGGAACAAGGCTGACCTCCAGGCTTTTCTGGGCCTTATCAATTTTTATAATGTTTTCCTGCCTCACAAAGCAACCATAGCTGAACCCCTACATCGTTTATTGGACAAAAAAGCAACCTGGGTATGGGGACACAGAGAAGAACAGGCGTTTCGACATGTAAAAAATTTATTGACTTCTGATGCTGTTCTGATGCAGTATAATGAGACTTTGCCTTTAACGATCACGTGTGATGCATCCCCATTCAGCGTGGGTGCCATTTTAAGCCACATTTTGCCAAACGGTAACAAAGCCCCTGTTGCCTATTTCTCAAAGACGTTATCAAAAACAGAACGCAACTACAGTCAAATTGATAAGGAGGCCCTTGTTATAGTATCCGCGGTTAAGAGATTTCATGAATATGTGTATGGCCAAGCTTTTACCATAGTGACTGACCACAAACCGTTGCTGGGAATAATTGCGGGAGATAGGCCAACACCGTATATATTATCTCCCAGAATGACCCGCTGATCAGAATTCTTGGCGGCATACAATTACAAGTTACAACATGGCCCAGGGAAGGCCATTCCCCACGCCGACACATTGAGCCGTGCACCTCTTCCAGAGACCATTGATGACCCTGCTCCGACGGTCACAGTACTGCAGATCAAGACACTTCGAATGCCGCCATTAACGGCCCGAGATATCGCGATGGAAATGAAACGCGACCCCATTTTAGCACGAGTCCTCAGTTGGGTCGAGCGGGGATGGCCGTTGGACCAAATACCAGACGACTACGCCCCATTCAAAAATCGGCAAACGGAACTATTTTCTCAAAAGGGCTGCATTATCTGGGGTGATAGAGTTGTTGTCCCAGAGCGGTTGCGACCAGCGATACTAAGGACCTTGCACGATGGCCACCCTGGCATCGTGTGTATGAAAGCCCTCACACGAAGCTACGTGTGGTGGCCGGGTATTGACAAGCAGACAGAGACATGGGTAAAAGCCTGTCACAAATGCCAGGAAGTAAGCAACGCCCCGCCGAAAGCAACCCCAACTGAATGGGAAACACCGAGGGGACCATGGTCCCATATTCATCTGGACTTTGTGGGTCTTACCAAAGGACACACATTCTTATTAACGGTGGATGCCTACTCGAACTGGCTTGAAATCCATGAAATGAGGAAAACAACGACCGAATCAGTCATCAGGAAACTATACAGACTCTTTGCGACACACGGATTGCCATGCGTTCTGGTATCTGACAATATGCCTCAATTTACCACGCTGTCCTTCGAACAGTACCTGGCGGACCGCGGTATTCGACATGCGCTAACTTCACGGTGCATCCTGCGGCCAACGGAAGGGCCGAGTGCATGGTACAATTCGTCAAGAAAACCTTGCATATAATGGACTATGGCGATATAGAAGACAAGATCAACCGGATACTCCTTTTACAGCATATCACCCCACACAGCGTCACCAATAAAACTCCCGCCGAGTTATTAATGGGACGGAAACTCCGCTCCCACCTCGACCGTCTACATCCATCATATGAACCTGAAAAACCACACGGTTCCAGCGGGAAATGTTGCAACTTCCAGGCAGGCGATTTGGTTTTCGCTAGGAACTTTTCAGGCGATCCGTTGTGGGTCGAAGCAACTATAATACAAGTAACTGGCCCTAGATCGTACCGTGTGAAATGTCACGACGATAGAATTTGGAAGCGCCATATTGATCAGCTGCGTTCAAGGCTACAGTCGGGGATCTCCGAGCCCCCTGATTTCCAAACCGAGGGGGGAGGAGATAGCGAGGAAGCTGAATTCGAAGCGGCACTAAGTTTAAGCGGTAGTAATAACCGCTCAGAGGGAGCACGTGATGGATCCGGAATGGGGGTGGCCTCGCCTCAAAGAGATGCCGAGAGCAGTAGCGACAACAAAAACTCGAATGAAGAACGGGAGGCACCCTCTTCACCAGATAATGTCCTACCCCAACAAGATTGTAGCCAAATACCGGGAGGACAACGAAAATCTAATAGACAATTGAAACAACTTGCCTACCTCAAAGACTACGTGACCACACCCCTTAAATGGAACCCGGGGGGTAGGGGTGTTATGAATCAATAAATACTTAATAAAGATCATTAAGAGCTTGAAGCAAAGTGCAGGGTTCTGGCCCTGCACTTCTGATTGGCCGATAATAGCGACATCGGATTGGTCCATTCATTCTCCCATTGGTTAATGGAGCTAGCACTCCCTGTGTTTCATTGGTTAAATAAGTTAAGAGTTGCCTATATAAAGGGTCCCATCGTGCCCATTGAGCTGAGCTGTTTTCACATGTAAATAAAGAGTTTGAAGTTCACTGTTTCACTGGCTTGTCTCCATCCTTGCACCCTTGCACAGAACCTAACAAAATAATATAATATATTTTAGCTGTTTCTTTTTTATAGCTCATGTCCTTAATTTCTTTGATTTACTAGTGCTTACTCTTTTCCTGCACGTGAATATTCCTGAAAATAATGGCATGATAAATATGTATGAATGTTTTCCAAAACTGGTTTATTGCAAAATCTATTGGCATCAATTGGCAAAAATCTTTACCTTCAGAGACTTCAGGTTTTTGCAATATAGTCTAACTGATTATTCCTTATGAGAAGCCGAAGTATATAATGAGTAAATATTAACCGAGAACCAAAGCCTTTAATAAAAAAATAATTTGTTCTTGAGATCTTTATCAGTAGCCATAACTATAAAATGAAAAACTTCTTGGGGGGAAAATAAATTGCCTCCTCTGAGAATATAATCTCAATTTAGTAATTATTTTAAAGTTTATTAGAAACATATTTCTCTTTCAAATCAGGCTCCTAGAACAAAGCAAAATTAATCTAATAAAGTTGTTTTTTTTCGGATGGCTAAAGGATCTACAGTATAAGTCAAGTACTAAAATACTATAACATATTTAACTGTATATATACATGTACATGTACATGTACATATACATATACATATACATATACATATACATATACATATACATATACATATACATATACATATACATATACATATATATATATATATATATATATATATATATATATATATATATATATACATACATACATACATACTATATTTACTATAATTCTATAATGTATTCTTTCATTTCTAGATATACTTCAAAAATTGCAGGTAAGGTTCTAAATTATTTTTCAGTTTTACCAATTTTATCAATGTATGGTAAAAAGAAAAAAGAAAATTATACTGAAAGCTTTAAAAAAAAATAACCCCATCACACATTGTTACCTGACTCTGTGGTTTCTTCCCCAAACCCCAAAAACTTTAACCTTAGACTATCTACTGTTGACCTCATCCCCTTCCTAAGAGGCCTGTAAGGGGGCGTGCATAAGCGCACCAATGTGCCTACCATCCCTGTCCTATTGTTTCTTTTCATTTTTCTTATATGTATCCATGTATTCATAACTATGTTTATACTTACACCTGTTATCTTATAATCACTTGACAAATAAATAAATAAATAAATTGTCATATATTGAAAGTCATTATTTGTACAATGGATAAAGGCAAGCATTAAATAACTGGCAATTATCTTTCTACCACAGAAACTCAAGTCCTAAGGCCATTTGACAACAATCATTTAAATACTCTAATCTTGCAGTACTCTATGTGCAAATAATTGATCAAACACTCAGAAAGAAAGGTCTAAAATAATAAAGCTTAAATTGGACCATAAGAAGATCCTACATATTCTTCTTTTGAGAATATGGGTTTCCAAGTATAAGGTAATGAATCAATTTCTTTTTATCTATCGGTAATGTATCACCTATCTATCTATCAATCTATCTATTTATCATCATCATCATCATCATCTATTAACTTTTATGCTGCCTCAGAACTAATGTAAAAGTAACAAACATTTTACTTCAGCACAGACATTAAATCAGTGCTACACACAATTGCCATCAAAAAGTTCCATAAAATCCTTGATAAAAGAAATGAGATATGACGGTTTACAAACAATATAAAGAATTTTGGTAGTTGTACCTTCAAATAAAATATTCCAGAAAGCTTATGTGCCTCCTTGAATACTTCTGGAAGAGACAGGTTTAACCAAGTTACACAGGACAAGCTCATAAGTATAACCAGGGGACAATTTCTTGCAAAAACATCAGAAGATATTTGACAAGAGGCCATTAATAATCAACAATGATCCATCTTATCACAAGTGCACCTTATTAAACATTTTCTTACATCGAGGTTACCTTTGGCAATTTCTGCACCAAATGTGTAGGTTCAAAAAAAGAAAAACAAGTCTCTGGGGAATGTTATCCTGTTTGCACTTTGGGCGTCTGCCTGACTGTCAACATTTATTTAATCTGCTCCTGCTAGGCTGCACCTGCATTTAAGTCTCCTGAGTCTGTCAAACCAATAATCTACCTGACATCTTCTCTGTCTGCTGTTCGTTTGCTTGTTTTTACAGCTACAACTCTTTAAAGTCGCCGTAAGTCAATATTTTATGCAAGATGACCTTGAGGGAAAACTCCTTTGCTATATAACCAACTCCATAAATTCACATTCCCTACTTAATTCCTCTATTACCTTTTGTCAACTTATAAAGTACTGGCTGTCAAACTTGCTGTCCGCAGTCTGGATATATCACATGCTGGCCATGCCCACACCCGATTTAGTGAAGGGCGGGAAAGTCATGACACGTCATGTGACACCGTGATGATGTGAGTTTGATACCCCTATTATAAAGGTAAAGATTCCTTTGGATTAAATTTGACTCTGGATCAGGGGTGTCAAACTCAACTTCTGGTTTATAATTTATTTTTGTCCCCATCATTTCCTCCAACCATTTCCAGATCTTAAGCCAAAATTCCTGGGCTTTTTTGCAAGACCACCATGCATGATAGTATGTGCCCCTTTCTTGCTGACATTTTCAACATTTAGATGACTGGTTTTTAAACATTCTGGCCAATCTTGCAGGTGGGAGATGCCACCAGTAGAACATCTTATACAAATTCAATTTCATTGAGGGCCACATCAAGGCTGTAGTTGACCTCAGGGCCAGGTGGATATGGCCTACTGGGTGGGCATGCCCAGCTTGACGCTGGGTAGACCAGCCTGGAGCCATGCTGGCTAGCTGTTTCTTTGCATTGGGTAAACCGGACCGAAGCGACATGGGCCAGCCCCTTACATTTTCCAGGATGGTCCCACAGGCTGGATCCAACCACATCATGGGCTGGATCCAGCCTGCGGGCCTTGTGTTTGACACCCCTGCTCTGGATGATTACAAGGGGCTGTTTTGCTCAATAAAAATGCAGAGGCGGTTCACCATTGCTTTCTCCCGAGATGGTTTTTTTTTAACTTTCAACTCTAATTGCCAATTGGCACAAGAAGCCAGATAAGTATTCCTTCCATTATTTGTCTTGTATCATCAAATGATATCTGGTCTATATAGCGTTGTTGCTTGAGAATGATTTTTAAGTGATGGAATTTTTTTTTTTTTTTAGAATTGGGTTGGCCGTCTGCCCTATATAAAATACAGATAAACTTGTAACCTTTCAGTTATAATGACACTGAAAAAAGTGGCTTACAACCATTTTTCACACTTAAGACCATGTTCACGTGATCAAAATTCAGATGCTTGCCAACTGGCTCATATTTATAAATGGTTGCAGAGTCCCTAGGTAATGTGATCCCCTTTTGTGACCATCTGACAAGCAGAGTTATTGAGGAAGTCAGATTCTCTTAATAAACATATTATTAATTTGACAGCTGTAGTGATTCACTTAACAACTCTGACAAGAAAAATAATAAAATGCGTCAAAACTCACTGATGTTGTTTTGCTTAACAACATAAATTTTGGACTCAATTGTGGTGATAGGTTGAGGACAACATGTAATGAATGTATATCAGAGCTAAGAAAAAAGAAAATCTAACATGCTCATCTCCCCCGGACTGAAGGAATCCAGGGTGGGTTTTTTGTTTTTTTTTTGGAGCCATAAAAAATGCTGAAGGTTTTTCCTGGGCCATCAATTCAGGTTGCTGTTTGGTGAAAAAGATAATATCCAATAAAATGTATGGCACGCTTATTTATTACAACTTTTATGCAGCTTCAAATGGACTGATTCTAAGCAGCTTATGAGTTAGTAATCAATATAACCATCATGATAAAATAATACAATAATCATTAATAAATAAACCAGTATAGGGTTCTTTGTTTTCAAGAACTGGATATACCGCAGGATAACAAGTCAGTATGCAATGCTTTATTGTAGCACAACAGCTCTGCATTAGGCCTTGCAAGTTTGTTTGTTTGTTTGTTTGTCAAACATGTACAAGATAACAAACATAGGTAAGAACATAAACAGGAACAAAGGAAGTAAATACAGATTAATGGGGACAGTAAGACAGGGACAGTAGGCACTCTGCTGCGCTTAGGCACGCCCCCTTTA
Source organism: Hydrophis major (assembly GCA_033807585.1). Classification (NCBI taxonomy): domain Eukaryota; kingdom Metazoa; phylum Chordata; class Lepidosauria; order Squamata; family Elapidae; genus Hydrophis; species Hydrophis major. Next base: position 76,819,082 of record CM066329.1, read on the forward strand.
AGGACTTCTTAGGAATGGGGTGAGGTCCACAGTAGACAGTTTGAGGCTGAAGCTGTGAGGGGTTGAGGCTGTAACCCCAGAAACAGGTAGGGCATTCCAGGCGTTGACCACTTTGTTGCTGAAGTCATATTTTCTGTAATTGAGTTTGGAGCAATTTACCTTGAGTTTGTAATGGTTGTTTACCCATGTATTATTGTGATTGAGGCTGAAGAAGTCATTGAGAGGTTTAAGACATTGTAACAGACAATTTTGTGAATTATGTTTAGATCGAATGGCAGGCAATGCAGTTCCAAATTGTCCAGGCCCAAAATTTCGAGCCTGGAGGTATAGGGAATTCTATTGTGAGTGGAGGAATGGAGAACTTTTCTCGAGAAATACCTCTGAATCCACTCAATTGTGTTAATGTCTGATATAGAGTGTGGGTTCCAGTTGGAAAAGCTGTATTTAAGAATTGGTCTGGCAAAGATTTTGTGTGCCCTAGTTAGCAATTCAAAGTTGATGTTGCCACATAAATTTGTGTCTAATACTCATATATTTAATGATGGTGATGATGATGTTATCCATTCAGTCATGTCTGACTCTTGGCAATATTATGGGCCAGGTTTCTCCACATTTTCCAATCTTGCACTACTTCTTTGAGTTATTCTATGCTCTGCTGCTTTCAGCTTTGATGCTGTTCAGCTATCATGTCCTTTGATGGCCTCGTTATCTTTTACTGCTAACTCATCCAAACATAATTGCTTTCTCCAGTGAATTTCCTTGTATAACCTGGCCAAATTAAGTGAGCCACAGTTTTATGATTTTACCTTCCAGTGATATGTCTGGTGTTATGTGCTCTAATACTTGTTTATTTGTCACCTTTGCTTTGCTTGTTGTTCAGCGTATCTTTAATACTCAGTCTCAGAGTTGGCAAAGTAGCATACAACCTTTTGCCATCTTCCAAAATTTGTCGAACTGGTTGGGATGAGATGCTGCCTCAGTGAGGTTCCCCTTTCTAGTGGCTGCCAAGCTCAAAGTCAAGCTCCAAACTCTGCTTTTAAGCAGTGTTGCTTTGGGGCATTATAAGTGAGCTCCGGAGCCAGACTTCAGAAGAAATCCCACTAGAATATACAGCTTATCATAGCTTGTGGTCCTGGCATTGACTGATAGTCCTCTTGCCTACTCGAAATGTTGGTAAATCTCCAGACATTGCCTCCTGCTTCCCTGTCAGCTTGCTCCTTTCTTATCTCCTTTCATCCTACAACAACACCCACACCCACATAAACCCCCCACACACTATCTTAGCATTCACTTTTGTAAGCTAAGGGCCTGGGTGAGGTAAGGCTACTCTGGACATCAGTATATCAGTATATCCCTGAAAACGTTCATTTGGATCCCCTTTGCTGTGAGACAGAAAAGTCTTATAAAGTGAAAAAGGGAACAATTTTAAGAACTCCACAGGATATCAATGAGGGCAAATGAACCCTGTTCTCTGGAACCTGCAAATCAGTGTTGCAGAATTTGACAAACAGTGTTGCGTTAAATGGACTCAAATGCAGAAATTTCTATCCTGGAGCAAACATTAAGAACATTACAAGCTCATTTCATATGAGGTCAGATTCTTGAACCATTCAGATTTAGACTACAAATGGGCATTGTTATGTATGTAAATAGTTAAAATAAAAGCGAGCTTGGAGTAAAGTGCAGGGTTCTGGCCCTGCACTTCTGATTGGTTGTTAAGCGGCTCGATCGGATTGGTTGGGCTCAGAGAATCCGATTGGCCCTTAACGAAGGACTCTTACTGGTTCTGGAGCTAGCATCTTACAGCTCCCTATTGGTTGTTTCACATTAAGGTTGCCTATATAAGGCAGAGTTGTTGTTATTAAAGTTTTAAGTCACTATGTAATAAAGAGCTGAAAGTTCACCAACTAAGACTGTCTCCATTCATTTAACCCATGCCTCAAACTATATCACTGGCGACGAGGGTGGGATTTGGAGACATCTGATCTTAAAGAACTTGGAAGAAAAACAGAGCACATGTTAAGACGACGCCACCAATGGAAACCATGTCCAGCGGCATCGTACCACCCGCTCCGTTCGATCCAAACCAAGAGGATTGGGAATCCTACATGTATCGCTTCCAAATGTTCCTAGAAACAAACAACCTGAAGGACGCCACACCAGCCAAGAAGCGGGCACTGTTCCTGATGTACTGCGGCCCAGCTGTCTTTAAAATGGCGAAAGCACTCGCGAAACCTCGAGAAGTGAAAGCAATGAGCTGGGATGACCTCGAACCTCTCATGAGAGACCATTACGCGCCAACCGTACCTACACTCGTGAGACGCCACGAGTTCTATCAAAGAAGCCAGCGAAAAGGAGAGAGTGTGGCTGACTTCGTGGCAGACCTCCGACACTTGGGAGGCCTCTGCGGGTTCGCAGACTTAGATGAAGCACTGAGAGACCGCTTAATTCTGGGATTAGATGCGCTAGGCGTGCAAAGCAAGCTGATGGCGAAGGGCAACATCGACCTTGCTGACGCCATCGCTGAAGCCACTGCTGCTGAGACGACCAAAAAGTCCGCGGCGCAACTACGGCGAAGCCGAAACCCAACGACCCCACCGACAGGCGACATTTTATCCAAGTCAGAAGGCTTGTTACAACGCACCACGAGGACCTCTCTTCGTCGTCAGACAGCGACGAAGAAGGGGTCCATCGACTGCGGTCCGACCGGGACCCTCACTCTAAACCCTCACGCCCTTGCGCTGGTTGCGGGGCAAACCACCCCAGGGCAGACTGCAAATTCCTTGATGCGATCTGCCATGAGTGTGGAAAACGAGGCCACATCAGTCCAGTCTGTCGCAGTTTACCAGGATCAAGTCAGGCCTCAAGGGGAACCAACTTTCGCCAATCGGCAGGAAACCATCCTGTAAGGCGAGATCCAGCAAACCACTCCTACAGATATCAAGCATTGCAGAAAGAAGAGGCTCACCATACTATCACTATAGGTCACGCCTCAGCCATGGACGCTAAGAAGATTCGAGTTACAGTACCATAGAGAACCAACCTTGCCACATGGAGGTCAATTCGGGATCGTCCCTCTCGATGGTGTCGTGGAAGACATTAAAGCAACTCATTCCTACTATCCAACGCCAAGACCTTCGAATGCAACGTCTCATTCTTAAAGACTACTAAGGGAATCGGATCCCTGTGGTTGGGTCTTGTCGAGTCCGCGTCTCGTTTAAATGGCATACGGCATACTTACCTCTAACGATCATCGATAGGGACAGACCTAGTTTATTGGGCCTCCAATGGTTTGCGCCACTCGGCATCGAAGTAGCCGGCATGAACCGAGTTGGTGATTGCGAGTGGGAGGAGGACCTTATTTCTGAATTCAGCGATGTCTTCGCAGATCGTCTGGGCGAGTATAAGGGGACCCCAATTTCGTTTAGCCTCGACCCTAAGGTCGCTCCGATCCGTTTAAAGCCCCGTCGAGTTCCGTTCGCCCTTAAGGCCAAGATAGATGAACAACTTGACAAACTAATTAAACAAAGGGTACTGAAACCCATTGATCATTCTCCATGGGAAACTCCTATTGTAACCCCCATTAAGCCAGATGGGTCAATCCGAATCTGTGGGGACCACCGGGCCACTCTAAACCACGCCCTCCAGCAGAACGCGTATCCAGTGCCGGTGGTGCAGCACCTCCTTCATTCCCTGGGAGGCGGAAAGGTTTTTGCTAAATTAGATTTAGCTCAAGCCTATCAACAATTGCCCGTGGACGATAAAACAGCCCTAGCTCAAACGATAGTAACACACAGAGGTGCTTTTAAATGTACCCGATTGCAATTTGGGATAAGTGTAGCCCCGGGAATATTCCAAAGTTTAATGGAACGATTATTGCAGGGAATCAAGGGCGTGGTTCCGTATTTTGATGACGTGTTAATTGCAGCTCCTAGTAAAAAAATTCTGCAGAATCGTTTAAAATGTGTTCTTAAAAAATTCCAAGAAGCGGGACTGAAAGTAAAAAGGGATAAATGTCATCGACAGTATTGAATTTCTAGGTTATCGCATTGATAGTCAGGGTATTCACCCTACTGAAAGTAAATTAAGGGCGATTAAAAAAGCTCCCAGACCCCGTAACAAAACAGATCTCCAGGCATTTTTAGGCCTTATCAATTTCTATAATGTGTTTTTACCGCCTAAGGCGACTGTGGCTGAACCGTTACACCGGTTATTAGATAAGAAAGCATTGTGGGTTTGGGGTTACCGAGAGGAAAAAGCGTTTTGAAATGTAAAAGATTTACTTACATCTGATTCTGTACTTATGCAATATAATGAAACATTACCATTGATTATAACTTGTGATGCCTCACCATTTGGGGTGGGCGCCATTCTGAGCCATGTGCTGCCTAATGGAAACGAGGCCCCGGTTGCATACTTTTCGAAGACTCTTTCCCATGCAGAACGTAACTATGGACAAATAGATAAGGAAGCTCTTGCAATTGTGTCAGCCGTAAAAAAATTCCATGAGTATGTATATGGAAGGACATTTACCATTGTAACTGACCACAAACCTTTACTGGGGATAATCGCTGGGGACAAACCAACCCCCTATATATTGTCCCCAAGAATGACTCGATGGTCAGAGTTCCTAGCTGCTTATAATTATCGATTGTTACATCGCCCGGGGAAAGCCATTCCCCACGCCAACGCACTCAGCAGAGCACCGCTACCAGAGACTCTCGACGATCCGGCACCAACAGTATCGGCGTTACAAATCGAGATGCTCAACTCGCCCCCTGTGACCGCTCGAGATATCGCGAGAGATACCAGACGAGACCACACCCTAGCTTGAGTCCTAGGCTGGGTAGAACGTGGATGGCCATTGGACCAGGTCCCAGATGACTTCGCGCCATTTAAAACAAGGCAGACTGAACTTTTTTTGCAAAAAGGCTGTGTCATCTGGGGCAATAGAGTCGTCGTTCCAGAACGATTCCAAAAGACGCTGTTACAAATTTTGCACGAAGGACATCCCAGGATCGTGCGGATGAAAGCACTCGCATGGAGCTATGCTTGGTGGCCAGGCATGGACCGACACATCAAGCAATGGGTCAAGGCCTGCACTACGTGCCAACAAACCAGCAACATACTGCCAAAAGCTGCACTGACTGAATGGGAGGCACCACGCGGACCCTGGTCCAGAATCCACCTGGATTTCGCAGGGCCAATTAAAGGACATACATTGCTGTTGACCATTGATGCATACTCTAATTGGTTAGAAATTCATCGAATGACCAATACAACCTCCGAAGCAGTCATTAAATTCCTTAATAGACTCTTTGCAACTCATGGATTGCTGGACGTCTTGGTGTCCGATAACGGACCACAGTTTACAGCGCTAATGATTGAACAGTACCTTGCTGATAATGGCATCCGCCATGCGCTCACCTCGCCAGCGCATCCTGCTACCAACGGCCGAGCGGAACGCATGGTCCAATTTGTAAAAAAGACTTTGCAAAAAGTGGACTATGATAATATTGACGAAAAAATAAACCGCATTCTACTTCTACAACACATCACTCCGCACAGCATAACTGGCAGAACTCCCGCAGAACTTCTCATGGGGCGAAAACTCCGTTCCCGCCTCGACCGACTGCACCCTGCTTACGAGCCAGAAAAGCCTGCAGCATCCAGCAGGCGCTACCGTACCTTCAAGGTAGGCGACCCCGTTTATGCAAGAAATTTATCGGGCGACCCGGTTTGGATTGAAGCAACGATAATACACGAGATTGGGCCCAAATCCTATATTGTAAGATGTGATGATGAAAGACTGTGGAAACGACATATTGACCAATTACGGCCACGACTCATATCAGCCAGCCAACAACTCCCCCACAACCAAACTGAGGGGGGGGAAGGAATGGAAGAAGACGACATTCCCAGGGAACCTGTTCCAAGAAAGCGATGAATCAAGTGAAACTCAGGAAATGGAGCAGGAGGAAGAATCGTACGCTCCAAGGGAAATCACACCAGAACGAGAAGCTGAGCCACTGCCAAACAACATTCTACCTCAACAGGACTGCACGCAGCCAATCCAAAGAAAATCTGATAGACCCAAAAGACAACCGTCCTATTTGAAGGACTATATAGTCACACTATAATTGAGGAGCCAGGGGGAAGGGGTGTTATGTATGTAAATAGTTAAAATAAAAGCGAGCTTGGGGTAAAGTGCAGGGTTCTGGCCCTGCACTTCTGATTGGTTGTTAAGCGGCTCGATCGGATTGGTTGGGCTCAGAGAATCCGATTGGCCCTTAACGAAGGACTCTTATTGGTTCTGGAGCTAGCGTCTTACAGCTCCCTATTGGTTGTTTCGCATTAAGGTTGCCTATATAAGGCAGAGTTGTTATTAAAGTTTTAAGTCACTATGTAATAAAGAGCTGAAAGTTCACCAACTAAGACTGTCTCCATTCATTTAACCCATGCCTCAAACTATATCAAGCATCGTATACCAAACACTGTCACTGGAAAGCAAAAACCACAAAACTGTCTCTGACTTATTTTGGCCATGTTGTGTGGGGGAATTCACTGGAGAGAGCAACTATGTTTGGAAGAGTTAGTGGTAAAAGGAAACCAGGCTGCCAACGAACAGAATGGCTGGATGAGTGGTGGTATTCATTTTTTTTTTATTACCGGTTCTGTGGGCATGGCTTGGTAGGCGTGGCAGGGGAAAGATATTGTAAAAATCCCCATTTCCATCCCCACCCCACTAACCTGCTTTCCGGCTCCATTCTCCTGTGCAGGACAACAAAAGAAGACCCAGCTGATCAGCTGGGACTCAGGAGACAAAGGGGCCAGTCAAAGGTAGTAGTTGCTGGTTCTCCAAACTACTCAAAATTTTCACTACCAGTTCTCCAGAACCTGTCAGAACCAGCTGAATACCACTGGATTCTATCCAAGCTGACATCAGCCATAGCATAGAACAACTCAAAGAAATAGTGCAAGATCAGAAGACATGGAGACATCTGGACCATAGAATTGCCAAGAGTCAGGAACAACTGAATGGATAAGATCATTACTATCATCACAGGCATCTTACCACTTATCTGTTCTCTGATTCTTTTTCAAAAAAATGAAGGAGTCTCAACCTGAAAGAGGCTGCATGAAAAGCATATGATCTATGAGAACCTGCAATCCATCACATGTTCAAGTTTGTTCTCTTTTTTAAAAAAAACAAAAACAAGAAACAATCCTAACCTGCTGTGGAACTATTTACAGATGGCCTCCTTTTTTTAGCTCCTGGCCTGCTGCTGATTCAAAGACTAATGTTGGCAAATTGAGAATAATGATGAGATCAGGAGTTAATTGAATGTGAACATAAATCTATTTCATGTTAGAACATTTTAACACAGTTAATGGTGTATTATTTGAGCAATTGGCAAAAAAATAAGAGGAGTCCCTCATCATCATGGCCAGTACTTTGAGGTACTATGACAAATCCCTCTTTATAAAATTAGAATGGTTACAAGAATCATCCAACTGTTTAGCTCTCTGTAAGGCTGAGCTACATTACAGATCAAGTTGATTCTTATCACCCTATCTTGGCACATTGATAATGGTTTGATCTGTCACAAATTTCACATTCAACTATAAGTTATTAATTTATGAGACATCATCACATTGGCCCTTAATATTAGATAACATAAAATATCTAATAAATAATTAAGTGGCAACATCAGTTGATGGAAAGAGAGCACTTGGCATTGTGCAACTTATCCTGCAACCATTAAGTGAGTTTGCAGCTTCCAGCTGTGGGTGCATCATACCAGCTTTTCATCTATATGGAAGAACCACGTGCTACTGCAATTACTCTATGTGCATATATTTATGCACACACATACACACACCACACACACGTGTGTATAGCCTTTATAAAAAAGGGGGGGGAAGTATATTCTTGTTCTTTACCTTTAGCAGTGAAGTCTAGAATCAGTCTTGTGACAGATGATGCCCATGGCTGTGTAAAGATTTTTAACAAAGGAAACTGTGGTTCTTAGATTCCTTGATATTATTATTCACTGTCAATGGATGGATGAATGAATATAGATAGATGCAGATATAGAGAGATAATAGTTAGATATAGCTAGTTTTGTTCATTGTATATACACTTTAAATCCCTTATAAAGCTATTGGAATAAATCTAATTCAGATAGTATTCTTATATGTAGGCATATTCTTTGAGATTCCATGCCACAGATATCACTATTTTTCTGTGCGGTAATTACATTTTTGCATTATGAAAATACCCAGCATTAGTTGGCAATATGTCACTATTAGAACCAAAAGAGGAATCCCAGTTCCCACAAATATTAATATTCTTGTTGGGAAGCTCAGAGCAAGAAAAGAAAAATGTTGACAGTATTTTGATGAATGATTAGAATGGAAGGGAAATTTCTTTTCTTTCTTCAAAGTTAGGCCCATGGCTCTTTCTAACTATAGAAAAATTTAAATTTGTTTTAATCCACACCAAGAAGCATTATTGTTAGCTACTTTTTTTGTTACTTTGATGTTGATTTCAGAGTCCAGGTTTTTGTATTTCCTATCTGTATGGCTAAATCGTTTGCCACATTTTAAAGATAATTTTAGATAGCTTTTTAGATAGTTATCAAGTTACCCTTAGATTTTGACCTGCCTCTTTTTTTCCCTTTAGGGTAGAGTTAGGTTTAGAATTTCCAATATTTGTTTAAAGTATTTTTGGCTGTCCCTCATCCCAAGGATTCTAGAATGATGTAGAAAGAGCCATTTATTGAAACAGCAAAACCAGAATGGAACCATCACTCCCTTAACTAATTCTGCTCTGCCCCTCTGAAATATAATCATGGCAACTTACATGGATTGACCCAGCAATAAATAACAGAAATCACAACTGGCAACAACCAACCATCATTTATAAGCAGCGGTAGCAGCAAACATATATTTAAAAGCAGCAGGTCTCTTGAAAGCTTTGTTCCTGCTTCCTGTTGAGAGTCCATGCTTTGACCTTCCCCATAAATCATCAGACCATTCAAAAGGTAATGATTTAGTTGCCCACACAGTAACTGGGTAGGAAGTCCCTCCACCTGGTTCCCCTTTAGTATCAGTCAGACACTTCATAAGCCTACTCCATTCATCATTAGTGGGATTTGTGCTGTAAATGGGAGAGCTGCATTACCAAGTCTAATTACAAGCCAAAGTACCGTGTGCCTCCACATCACAGTGAAATTAGTGGAATTAGAAGTCAAGGAGGACGAGAAGAGAAGAGGCTTTTAATTAAGCAGTGACAGCTCCTTTTCACAGAGAGACTACAATTTAATTTAAACATTTTCACGGCAAGAGCACAGGGGTCACACGGCTTCCCCAACTGAAGAAATTTGCGTTTGGTGATTGTGAAACAGAACAGAACTGTTGCTGCTTCACACCACAGTTGGTGTCAGCTTTGGAAGCCATATTAGCACCAGACACTTCCACACTGCCACATTCTTGAGCCTGGGAAAATGGGAGGGGGAAATTTCTTGGAGTGTATGTGGTTAGACAGAATAGCAATCTTCTTCTAAGTCAAGGTCATGTTATTTTTCACCTGGTTGAGAGGACATCTCAAGTTGGGACGGATGGTAATTGGGGCATGTGATGCCATGAGGGGTGCAGGGGGTGGATTTGTAATTTTTTACTTATTGCAAGGAAACCCAGAATGTTTAGATTCAGGATTTCCCAGCTGTGCCAATTTACTATTCTAATAAATAGAATCTTGGAGAGGATGGCTGTCTCAGAGTTATTTGTCAGAGTGGAGGTTTTCTGGAACTCTGACGGTTGGATTTTGTTGGGTTTGCTCTTTTCAGTTCAAATGGGTCTTGGGCCTCCCTTCCCGTGGCTCAGTTTGAGTTAAAGAAAATGTAGTTCCAAACTTGAAAGGATATCAGCTTTCACTGGATTCTGACCTACCACATACTGAGCTGGTGCGTCAAACATTTGAGCAAAGGATTGCTTCATTGATGATATCCAAGTAGGGATTAGACACCTGCATTATCACAGACTTGCTGCCAAAACTGATGACTTCTCAGTGAAGCCTCCAGAATGAAAACCATAAGGTAGAAATGGAGTGATCTTAATTGCTTGTGGAGTTACCCCATTTGTACTGTTGAGAGAACTTAGTTATTTAAGGTAATGGAAAGCAATGGCAGTCATGTCTCTGTCTAGTTGGCACTGACAAACACATGCAGAGAAACATTTTCAGTGCGAGCCACTATCTGCTAACGGTTTTTATGCCAACAGGCTAATTATAAAATCAAAGTACTGTGGGAATTTCAAATTACAGCTATAATGCCTAATATAATTGCTTCATATTTAATTAAAGAAGTGTGCTTTTTTAGAAAGAGGATAAGTCTTGGGTAAAAGACTTCTAAAGTCATTTGCAGGAAAAAAAAAATAAGAACCGTGCTAGGAGTATTTCATGCTGGTTCACATCATACTGATACAGATAATCAGAGTTGGAAGGGACCTTGTAGGTCATCTAGTCCAACCCCCCACCCAAGCGGGAGACCCATTTCTGACAAATGGCAGTCCAATTTCTTCTTGAAGGTCTCAAGTGATGGCGTTCCCACAACTTCCGAGGGCAAGCTGTTCCATTGGTTGATTGTTCTCACTGTCAGAAAGTTTCTCCTTATATCCAGGTTAAATCTCTCCTTGTTCAGTTTCCATCCATTATTTCTTGTCTGGCCTACAGGAGCTTTAGAAAATAGTTTGACCCCTTCCTCCCTGTAGCAGCCCCTCAAATATTGGAAGACTGCTATCATGTCTCCCCTGGTCCTTCTCTTTACTAGACTAGCCATGCCCAGTTCCTGCAACCGTTCATTGTATGTTTTAGCCTCCAGTCCCCTCATCATCCTGGTTGCTCTTCTCTGTATTTTTTTCTAGAGTCTCAACATCTTTTTTATAATGTGGTGACCAAAACTGGATTCAGTACTCTAGGTGTGGTCTTACTAAGGCTTTATAGAGTGGTATTAGTACTTCCCTTGATCTTTACTGTATCTCTCTGTTAATGCAATTTAGGATTGCATTAGCATTTTTGGCAGCGGCTGCACACTGCTGGTTCATGTTTAGCTGGTTGTCCACTAAGACTCCAAGATCCCTCTCACAGTTACTGCTATTGAGCCTGGTTTCACCCAGTTTATATGTGTACTTTTGGTTTTTCTTGCCTAAGTGTAGGACTTTACTTTTCTCAACATTGAATTTCATTTTGTTACATACAGCCCAGTGTTCTAGTCTGTCAAGATCCATCTGGATCTTGAGCCTATCTTCTTGGGTGTTAGCTATTCCTGCCAGCTTAGTATCATCTGCAAATTTGGTAAATTCCCCTTCTATTCGCTCATCTAAGTCGTTAATGAAGATATTGAAGAGTACTGGGCCTAAGACGGAACCTTGTGGCACCCCACTGCTTACTTCCCTCCATGTAGACTTAGACCCATTAAGGACTACTCCTTGAGTACGGTTTGCCAGCCAGTTGCGAATCCATCTAGTGGTGGTGCTATCTATTCCACTTTTTTCTAGCTTACTAAGAAGTAGGTTGTGGTCTACTTTATCAAATGCCTTGCTGAAATCTAAATATATTATGTCCACAGTATTTTGCTGATCTACTAATTTATTCACTTTGTTGAAGAATGAAATAAGATTGGTTTGGCATGATCTGTTTTTAACAAACTCGTGCTGACTACTAGTTATTACTTTACTTGTTTCTAGATGTTGGCAGATCTGTTTTTTATTATCTTTTCCAGTATCTTTCTGGGTATTGATGTTAGGCTGATTGGTCTATAGTTTCCTGGGTCTGTTTTTTTTTTTTTTCCTTTTTTGAAGATGGGAACCACATCAGCTCTTTTCCAGTCCTCTGGTAGTTCCCCGGTGCTCCAGGATTTTTGAAAGATATGGTGCAGTGGTTCTGAGATGACCTCTGCCAGCTCCTTTAAAACTCTGGGATGTAATCCATCAGGCCCCGGTGATTTGTTTTCATCAATATCAGACAAGTGTTCCCTTACTATTTTTTTTGCTTATTTTAACTTTTATTTCTGGTCTGTCTTTTACAGTTATGCTTTTGGTGGGTTGAGCTATAGTTTCTTTTTGCATGAAGACAGAGGCAAAGAATGAGTTAAGCAGTTCTGCTTTCTCTCTGTTGCTTGTTACTTCCTTGCCATTTGTTCTGTACGCTCATTTACATTCTTGAAACCCCGCGTTTTGATTGGCCAAAGTGCGGGGTAATCCGATTGGTCTAGCACGTTGATTGGCCCGCTGAGAATCTCCCATGATTGGTGGAAACGAATCGTGGGAGATTCAAAGTGGTGCCATTGGCCGCGGCCGCTGTGACTTGAGAATAAAAAGCCACTGTTTTTCCCTCAGAGCCAGACCGGTTCCGGGGACCAATAAAAGAGCTGAACTAAGTCACTGACTCCGGGTCTCCTTGCCGTGACAGACATGACACTGGCAACGAGGATGGGATCCCAAGGCTAACCCCATCGAACACATGTCCGAAGGAAGCAAGACCGATGAGATGGCCAGCATTGCTCCGCCCGCGCCCTTTAATCCCGCTAGCGAGGACTGGAAATCATACACAGACAGATTCCTCATGTTCCTCGAATGCAGCAACATGAAGGATGCCACCGGGCCGAAGAAACAAGCTGTCTTCCTGACACACTGCTGGCCCGCAGTGTTCAAGATGGCAAAAGCCCGAGCGAAACCTGCTGATGTCAAGGAGATGGACTGGGCCGACCTTGAACCTTTGCTCCGCAACCACTATGCCCCCGCCATGCCCACCCTCATCAGGCGGCATGATTTCTACCAGAGGGACTAGAGACCTGGCGAAAGTATCAGCGATTTTGTGGCGGAGCTGCGGAACCTAGGGGGCATATGCGGGTTCTCTGACATGGACGAGGCCCTACGGAACTGCGTCGTGCTCAGACTTCGGGACCCAGTCCTACAGAGTCGACTGATGGCCAAAGGTGACCTCGCCCTTGCCGACACCATCGCTGAAGCCACCGCAGCCGAGGCAACCCAGAAATCGGCGAACCGCATGTGGAGACCGGACACCGGAGACCGCACCGTGACCGCCGACCCAGGACGGGCAACCGAGGCCCAACCAGAAGCAAGTCACCGCAAGACCACCACCCACCACGGCGAATTCCACTCCGCCTCCGACACTACGGACGAGGAGGAGGAGATCCACCGGCTCCAGACGTGACATGACCAGCGAAATCGGTGGGGTCGTAAGTCAGAGACCGCATGTGCCGGGTGCGGAGGTGACCACCCTCAAGCCAAGTGCCGTTTATTCAATGCAGTCTGCCGGCACTGCGACAAAAAGGGTCACATCGCCTGAGTCTGCCGATTGAGGAAGGCCTACAGCCCCAGACGGTGGGACCACAGTGAGCGGAGACGGGACAGCACACCCCCCAGAGCCAGAGATTGCCAAGCCGACAGCCAATGGGACCGGAGCGGGCAGAACCGACGAGGTGGCAAAAACCGGCAGAAGGAGGAAACCCACCAGATGGTCATCATCAGCCACGCCTCAACCACCGACACCCGAAAAGTCTACGTGGACATCCACAAGAAGGGACTGGAAAACCAGAGACTAATCATCAAAGACTACCAGGGAAACCGCATCCCGGTAGTCGGAACCGAACAATTCAAAGTGACATTCAAGGGCCGCACTGCAAAGCTTCCCCTGATGATCGTGGACCAAGACCGACCCAGCCTCTTGGGGCTGCAATGGTTCGCACCACTCAGCATCGAAGTCACGGGCATCAACCACATCGCCGAGACCGATTGGGAACAGCAACTGGCAAGGGACTTCCAGGAAGTGTTTGATGGCACTCTAGGCAAGTACCAAGGGCCCCCCATCCCCTTCAGCCTAGACCCCAACATTCCCCTGAGACGCCTAAAACCAAGGCGGGTACCTTTTACACTCAGGCCAAAAATAGATGAGCAAATTGACAAGCTCGTCAAGCAAGGGGTCCTACAACCAATTGACCACGCCCGGTGGGAGACCCCAATAGTCACCCCAGTCAAGCCCAATGGGTCGGTAAGAATCTGTGGGGACTATAAGGCCACCCTAAATTGCGCCTTACAACAAAGCGCCTGCACCATCCCAGTAGTGCAGCACCTTTTACACTCACTGGGGGGAGGCAAGGTTTTTGCGAAACTCAATCTGGCCCAAGCATACCAACAGCTAGTCGACGCAGAAACCGCGGAGGCGCAAACCATAGTCACCCACCGGGGAACGTTCCGATGTAACCGACTCCAGTTCAGAGTCAGCGTGGCGCCTGGAATTTTCCACAACCTCATGGAGAGGCTTTTGCAAGGAATTAAGGGGGTGGTTCCCTACTTCGATGACGTGCTGGTGTCGGCAACCAACCAGCTAGAACTAGAGGGTCGGCTAAGGGAGGTGCTAACGAAGTTCAAGGAAACCGGGCTAAAAGTGAAGAGAGAAAAATGCCAGCTTTACACAGAGCGGATTGAGTTCCTGGGGTACCTCCTAGACCGGCACGGCATCCACCCAACTGCAAACAAAATCAGAGCCATTAAGGAGGCCCCCACACCCAGGAATAAAACGGAACTGCAGACATTTCTGGGACTGCTTAATTTTTACAATGTTTTCCTGCCACAAAAGGCGACTCTTGGACAGGAGGCTCTTGGACAAGGCGGCCACCTGGACTTGGAGGAAACGCAAGGAAGCCGCCTTCAGGAAAACCAAGGACCTGCTCACCTCGGATGCCGTCCTCATCCAATACAATGAGACCCTACCACTCGCCATCATATGCGACGCCTCACCCTTCGGCGTCGGCACCATCCTCAGCCACACACTCCTGGATGGAAGAGAAGCACCCATCGCTTTCTTCTTGAGGACATTCACCAAACCAGAGAGGAACTAAGCCAGCTGGACAAGGAGGCCCTAGCCATCATCGCAGCAGTGAAGAAGTTCCACGAGTACCTCTACGGCTGCACGTTCACCATCATCACAGACCAAAAGCCATTGCTGGGCATCCTGGCAGGGAACCGGGCCACCCCGAACATCTTATCTCAAAAGAATGACAAGGTGGTCCGAATTCCTTGCCGCCTACAGCTACCGGCTCACACACCAACCCAGTAAGACTATCACCCACGCAGACGCTTTGAGCCGCTCGCCATTACCCGACCTAGACACCGACCCAGCACCCACGACGAGCACCCTCAGCATAGAGACTCTGCCCGATCTACCCATAACCGCGTCAGACATTGCCCGAGAAACTAATAAAGACAAACGTCTGGTGCGGGTGTTACATTGGGTAGAAAAAGGGTGGCCGGAAAAGGACAACGACGAAGCATTCAAAACATTCCGGAACCGGCAAACAGAACTCTCGCTACAAAAAGGGTGTGTACTGTGGGGGGATAGGGTTGTTATTCCGGAAAAACTACAAGGGAAGGTATTGGGTTTGTTACACGAGGGGCACCTGGGCATCGTTAGAACGAAAGCCCTGGCCAGAAGTTACGCTTGGTGGCCAGGGATGGACAAGCAAATCGAGGCCTGGGTGTTAACGCTGCCAAGAAACCAGACCAAGCCCTCCCGCGGCACCAATCCTGGAATGGGAAACCCCCAGGGGACAATGGTCCAGGATCCACATAGATTTTGCCGGGCCCACTAAGGGACATACATTCCTTGTAACGGTAGATGCTTACTCCAACTGGTTGGAGGTAAGCAACATGAAAACCACCACCATGGAGGCCGTGACCAAGGAACTTAGCAAGCTATTTGCAACCCACGGCCTCCCAGACGTCATCATGTCGGACAACGGGCCCCAATTCACCTTGCTAGAATTTGAAAAATTCCTAGCGGAATGGGGCATATGACACACATTGACAGCTCCGGCACATCCAGCGGCAAATGAAAGGGCGGAAAGGATGGTTCAATTTACGAAAAAAACCATCCAAAAAATCGAACACCGAGAAATCCAAGAAAAAATAAATAAAATGCTTTTTATACAACATATAACCCCAAACACGACAACAAACAAAAGCAGAGCTGCTAATGGGGAGAAAATTAAGATCCCCACTCGACATACTGCACCCCACATACAACCCGGAAACCCCCCCAAACTCCTCAAGCAAGCACCGGTCCTTTGTGCCAGGTGACGCTGTCTACGCAAAGAACCTAACCGGAGACCCACTGTGGGTACCAGCAACCATAACCCAACTGACAGGTCCCCGCTCGTACCGGCTGCAAACTACCGACGGACGAGCGTGGAAATGCTACATCGACCAAATAAGATCGAGAACGGCCATAAGAAACACAACCGACACGCAACCAGACACAGACGAACCCCTTAACACAAGCCAAGAGGGGAGGGAATACCCCGAGAACCAAAACCCAAGAGAAAGAAACCAGCCATACTCACTGGCAAGCAGCCAGCCCGAAATTTCACCAGGGAGAAGCAGCCAGGCCAGCTCAACCAGCCCGGAAAGACCAGGTGGGAGTGGCGAAAACCGCAGCTCAACCAGCCCGGGTAGACCGGGAGGGGGTGCGACAAGCGGCCCGGCAGGGCCTTCCAGAAAGTTCCAATGACGAAACCAAGAGAAACAGAGAATCCGACCGAACCGGCCGGGAGCCAACCAACAACTGACCTGCGCAGGTCCAGTCGGCAAGTACGGAGCCCCACCTACTTACGGGACTACGTCACGTAGGACCAAACCAAGAGGGCAGGGGTGTTCTGTACGCTCATTTACATTCTTGAAACCCCGCATTTTGATTAGCCAATTGGTCTTGCGCGCTGCGCTTATTGGCCCGCTGAGAATCTCCCGCGATTGGTGGAAACGAATCGCGGGAGATTCAAAGTGGTGCCATTGGCCGCGGCCGCCGCGGCTTGAGAATAAAAAGCCGCTGTTTTTCCCTCGGAGCCAGACCGGTTTCCGGGGACCAATAAAAGAGCTGAACTAAGTCACTGACTCCGGGTCTCCTTGCCGCGACGGACATGACACCATCTTCTCTCTTTAGTGGACCAACTGTTTCCTTGATTTTTTTTCTTGTTATTTATATGTTGGAAGAAACTTTTTTTATTATCTTTGACTTTTGTTGCAAGTCTTTGTTCGTTCTGAGCCTTTGCTATCCTGATTTCATCTTTGCAGATTCTGGCTATCTGCTGATATTCTGCCTTAGTTGTATGTCCTTCTTTCCATTTTTTGTACTTGTCCTTTTTTTCTTTCAATTTACCAAAGAGATCTTTGTGTAGCCATGCTAGTTTCTTCTTGGATGTCTTGTTTTTCTTTCTCAGTGGTATTGTGCTGGTCTGGGCTTCTCTGATCATACTTTTTAGAGTTTCCCAAGATTCTTGAGTTGTTTTCCTCTTTAGGATTTTCATCCATGGAATCTTTCCCAAGTTCTCTCTGAGTTTATTGAAATCAGCTCTTTTAAAATCCAAGACTCTGGTGTCGTTATGTTCTGTTGCTTGTGTTTGTGTTATGTTGAATTCTAGTATGACATGGTCACTCTCACCCAAGGTTCCTGCAGTTTCAACTCCCTCTGTCACTTCTTCTGTGTCTGTAAGAATTAAGTCCAGTATGGCTGTCCCTCTAGTTTCACCCTCTCTACCTTTTGGACAACAAAGTTGTCAGCTAGGTTGGTTAGGAACTTATTTGATTTCTCACTTGGTGCAGAATTAGTTTTCCAACTGATATCAAGATAATTAAAGTCTCCCATTACTATTGTTGTGTGTTTTCTGCATATGTTTGTTAGCTGGCTGGCAAAAAGGACATCTATATTTTCTGCTTGATTGGGTGGCCTATAATATACGCCTATGGCCATGTCATTCTTTTTTTCTTTTATATTGACCCATATGCATTCTAGGAGGTTTTCATCTTTAGTTTCATGGTTTCAGTAGCAATATAGTGATCCTTTACATACAGTGCAACTCCACCTCCTCTTTTATGGAGTCTGTTTTTTTTGTTTTTTTTGAATAGTTTGTATCCTTCTACCAGTATATTCCAGTCATGGGTTTCATCCCACCAAGTTTCTGTTATTCCAACTATATCATATTTATCTTCATGTATTTGTAGTTCACCCTGCTTGTTCCCCAGACTTTGTGCATTTGTATATAGGCACTTGAGATCTTTATGTCTGACACTGTGTTTCCTGTCTACATAACCTGTGTTGTGCCTGCCTTTCCCTGCTTTCTTGCCACCTGTTTGATTAGCATTAGCAGGCCTGATATTTACCATCTATAGATGCTTCTGCTCCATGAGGGATCCATGTGGCTGCACCAGAATTTATATTGCTCACAGAGAAATGACTTAACCCCTTAGCTTTATAGAAAAGAAAATCTCAGGGTCAATGGAAACAGTCCTCTAGAGGGGACAGTGCCAGCATAGAGTCTTTTCATGTAATTGGGCTCATCTATTTAAGCCTATATTTTGACAAGTTACACGGAAACTCAACTGCTTGGAAATGGTTTTCAGTGGCAAACAAGAAGGGAAAAAATGTGAATTGAAAAGTCCTGAGTATAAGTAAATGTTTTATAGTCAACTATCTGATGCATGTTGGACATTGATCCTTTGTCAAGGGCACTGAAAGACAAAATGATACAAACAACTTACAGAACTTATTTGTCTGTGAAAAAAAATATTTATTTCTCTGATGAAAATAATAATAAAATCCACAACATTACATTGCTTGCTGTGTAAAAAAAATACATAAATGCTGTCATATTACTTGCCTAGCTTCTAAAATACTGAAATTAGTGTGGATGATCAATTAGATCATTTTCCACAGATGATAGATAGATAGATAGATAGATAGATAGATAGATAGATAGATAGAGGAGGGGAGAGAGAGATGAGAGAGAGATGATAGATAGATGATAGATAGATGGATAGATAAATACATAGATAGATGATAGATAGATATAATACAGATTTAAAACCACTTACACGTATCTTTAATCTGTAAACAGATTAAAATATGTTGATTAGAAATTAACAAACAAGCTTAGAAAAAGAGCAGTTGTTTAAATTCAATATGTATGTGTGACTATGTGTATGTAACCATGGGTATGTGTAAGTGTATGTGTGTGTGAGGATAGATAGAGATAAAAAGACATAGTTAGAGAGGATATAGAAATAGAGATGGAGAAATGATAGAGATAATGATGGATGATAGATAGACAGATGGATGATTGATAGATGAAAGAAAGGAAGAAAGAAAGAAAGAAAGAAAGAAAGAAAGAAAGAAAGAAAGAAAGAAAGAAAGAAAGAAAGAAAGAAAGAAGCAATAAAGATGATAGACAGATAGATAGGAGAGGGGAGAGAGAGGGAGATATATAAATGGGTGATAGTTATAAGGTAGGAGGAGTAAAAGGAAAGGTGAGAAAGATAATGCAGACCTACTACATGATTAGATATCCTCAGGCCTAAAACAGTGATGTGGGAATTACACGTTTAACAGAGCGATGGCAAGAGGGGGGAAAACTGTCCTTGCATCTGGTTGTTTTGGCATGCAATGCCCTATAGCATCATCTTGAGGGAAGAAGTTGAAACACTTTATTTCCAGAATGTGAGAGGATTATAGATGTTTTCTCAGCCCTCTTTGTGGCTCATGCAGTATACAGGTCCTCGATGGAAGGCAAGCTAGTTGCAATTGTTTTTTTTTCTGCAATCCTAGCCATCCATTGAAGTCTGTGCCTGTCCTATTTGGTTGCTGTGCCAAACCAGACAGTTATAGAAGTACAAATGACAGACTCAATAATTCCCCCAAAGAACTGTATCAGCAGCTCCTTGGGCAGTCTGAGCTTATATTACTAACAAAGAAGTGTTCCAAAAGAGTTTCTCCTAAAAGCTACATAATATTATTGCACATAGAAGACTCCAACTTACAGATCATATTCTTCACATGGAGAACAATCAAATCCCCAAGCTGGCAATGAGATAAAGCTCTCCTGATGCCCCAAACCTAAAAGAACACTCTCAAATGACATGGCAATGAACATTCATGTAGGACTTAAAGACTCTAAACATCAAACGGGAAGACACTGAAGTACTCTCCCAATACCAGAAATGCTAGAAATCCCTTAATGCCCAATATGCTGAAGAGCATTGGATGATCTAATGCTAATAAATGACCATGGGCATGCACAGTGGTGGCATTCAAAATTTTTTACTACTAGTTCTGTTCTGTACATTCATTAGCATTCTTGAAACCCTGCGCTTTGATTGGCCAAAGCGCGGGGCGATCTGATTGGTTTAGCGAGCCGCGCTGATTGGCCCGCTAAGAATCTCCTGCGATTGGTGGATACGAATCACGGGAGATTCAAAGCAGTGCCATTGGCCACGGCCGCCGCGGCTTGGGAATAAAAAGCCACTGTTTTTCCCTTGGAGCCAGATCGGTTCCGGGGACCAATAAAGAGCTGAAACCTAGTCACCGCCTGCTGGTCTCTTTACCGACAGACACAACACTGGCGATGAGGGTGGGATCCCGATTCTGAACCCCAACAAGCACGTGTCCGATGGAAGCAAGACCGATGAGATGGCCAGCATCGCTCCGCCCGCACCCTTCAACCCCGCTAGCGAGGACTGGGAATCCTACACGGACAGATTCCGCATGTTCCTCAAATGCAGCGACATGAAGGATGCCACCGGGCCAAAGAAATGAGCCGTCTTCCTGACACACTGCGGGCCCACAGTGTTCAAGATGGCAAAAGCTCTCGCGAAACCGGCTGATGTCACCAGGATGGACTGGGACGATCTCGAACCCTTATTCCGAAAACACTACACTCCCGCCGTGCCCACCCTCATCAGACGGCATGAGTTTTACCGGCGGGACCAGAGGTCGGGCGAAAGCCTCAGCGACTTTGTTGCGGAGCTGCGGAACCTAGGAGGACTATGCGGGTTCTCCGACATGGACAAGGCCCTACGGGACCGAGTCGTGCTCGAGCTTCGGGACCCAGTCCTACAGAGTCGGCTGATGGCCAAAGGCGACATCGCCCTCGCCGATGCCATCGCTGAAGCCACCGCAGCCGAGGCCACCTGGCAGTCAGCAAACCGCATGCGGAAACCGGATGCCGGGGACCGCACCGCAAACAACAACCCTGGATGGGCAACTGAGGCCCAACCGGAAGCAAGTCACCACGAAACTACCACCCACCATGGCGAATTCCACTCCACCTTCGACACTTCGGACGAGGAGGAGGAAATCCACCGGCTCCAGACAGGACGCGACCAGCGCAGTCGGCAGGGTCATAAGTCGGGGACCGTGTGTGCCGGTCGCGGAGGCGACCACCCTAGATGCGAGTGCCGGTTCTTCAATGCAGTTTGCCGGCACTGTAACAAAAAGGGTCATATCACCCGCGTATGCCGATTGAAGAAAGCCTCCCCCCAGACGGCGGGACCACAGCAAGCGGAGACGGGACAGCACACCCCCCCAGAACCAGAGATCACCCAGCCGACAGCCGTTGGGACAGGAGCGGGCAAGCCCGATGAGGTGGCGAGACCCGGCGGAAGGAGGAAACACACCAGACGGTCATCATCGGCCACGCATCAACCACCGATGCCCGAAAATTCTACGTGGAGGTAGGCATCGAAGGTGAGCCATGCAAGATGGAGGTGGACTCCGGGTCCTACCTCTCCATGGTCGCCTGGCAAGAAATCAAATGCTTGGTGCCTGCCATGCAAAAGAAGGGACTGGAGAACCAGAGACTAATCATTAAAGACTACCAGGGAAACCGCATCTCGGTAGTCGGAACCGGACAATTCAGAGTAACATTTAAGGGACGCACTGCAAAGCTTCCCCTAACAATTGTGGACCGAGACAGACCCAGCCTTTTGGGACTGCAATGGTTCACACCGCTCGGCATCGAAGTCACGGGCATCAACCACATTGCTGAGACCGATTGGGAGCAACAACTGGCACGGGACTTCCAAGAAATGTTTGACGGCACCCGAGGCAAATACCGAGGGCCCCCTATCTCTTTCAGCCTAGACCCAAACGTTCCCCTGAGACGCCTAAAACCAAGGCAGGTACCTTTCGCACTCAAACTAAAAATTGACGAGCAAATTGACAAGCTCATCAAGCAAGGGGTCCTACAACCAATAGACCATGCCTGGTGGGAGACCCCAATAGTCACCCCAGTCAAGCCCGATGGGTCAGTGAGAATCTGCGGGGACTATAAGGCCACCCTAAACTGCGCCTTGCAACAAAGCGCCTACCCCGTCCCAGTAGTGCAGCATCTTCTACACTGACTGGGGGGAGACATGGTTTTCGCGAAACTTGACCTGACCCAAGCATACCAGCAGCTGCCGGTCGACGAAGAAACCACGGAGGCGTAAACCATAGTCACCCACCAGGGAGCTTTCCGATGTAACCGACTCCAGTTCGGAGTCAGCGTGGTGCCTGGAATTTTCCAGAGCCTCATGGAGAGACTCTTACAAGGCATCAAGGGGGTGGAGCCCTATTTCGATGAGGTGCTGGTATCGACAGCCAACCAGCCAGAACTAGAGGGTTGACTAAGGGAGGTGCTAACCAAATTCAAGGAAACCGGGCTAAAGGTGAAGAGGGAAAAATGCCAGCTGTACACAGAGAGGGTCAAGTTCCTGGGGTACCTCCTAGACCAGCACGGCATCCACCCAACCGACACCAAAATTAAAGCCATCAAAGAGGCCCCCACACCCAGGAAAAAAACGGAACTGCAGGCGTTTCTGGGACTACTTAATTTTTACAATGTTTTCCTGCCCCAAAAGGTGACTGCGGCGGAGCCTTTGCATAGGCTCTTGGACAAGGCGGCTACCTGGACTTGGGGGAAACGCGAGGAAGCCACCTTCAGGAAAACCAAGGACCTGCTCACTTCGGATGCCGCCCTCATCCAATACAACGAGACCCTACCACTAGCTGTCACATGCGACGCATCACCTTTCGGCGTCAGCGCCATCCTCAGTCACACTCTCCCCGATGGAAAAGAAGCACCCATCGCCTTCTTTTCAAGGACCCTCACCAAACCAGAGAGAAACTACAGTCAACTGGACAAAGAGGCCCTGGCTATCATCGCCACAGTGAAGAGGTTTCACGAGTACCTCTACGGCTGGACGTTCACCATTATCACCGACCACAAGCCGCTGCTGGGAATCCTCACAGGGAACAGGGCCACCCTAAACATTCTATCTCCTAGAATGACAAGGTGGTCCGAATTCCTTGCCGCCTACAGCTACTGGCTCACACACCGACCCGGTAAGACGATCACACATGCAGACGCCTTAATCCGCTCACCGCTACCCGAGCTAGACACCGATCCAGCACCCACGATAACTGCCCTCAGCATAGAGACTCTGCCCGATCTGCCCATAACCGCGTCAGACATTGCCCGAGAAACTAATAAAGACAAACATCTGGCGTGGGTGTTACATTGGGTAGAGAAAGGGTGGCCAGAAAAGGACAACGACGAGACATTCAGAACATTCTGGAACCATCAAACAGAAATCTCATTACAAAAAGGGTGTGTACTGTGGGAGGATAGGGTGGTTATCCCGGAAAAACTGCAAGGGAAGGTACTGGAGTTGTTACACGAGGGGCACCCAGGCATAGTTAGAACAAAAGCCCTGGCCAGAAGTTACGCTTGGTGGCCAGGAATGGACAAACAAATCGAGGCTTGGGTAGCAAGGTGTCAACGCTGCCAAGAAACCAGACCAAGCCCGCCCACGGCACCGATCCTAGAATGGGAAACCCCCAGGGGACCTTGGTCTAGGATCCACATAGACTTCGCCGGGCCCACAAAGGGACATACATTCCTAATAACCATAGACGCTTACTCCAACTGGTTGGAGGTAAGCAACATGAAAACCACCACCACAGAGGCCGTGACCAAGGAACTTTGCAAACTCTTCGCAACACACGGCCTCCCAGATGTCATCGTGTCGGACAACAGGCCCCAATTCACCTCGCTGGAATTTGAAAAATTCCTAGCAGAATGGGGCATACAACACACACTGAGAGCCCTGGCGCATCCGGCGGCTAACGGAAGGGCAGAACGGATGGTTCAATTCACGAAAAAAACTATCCAGAAAATAGACCACAGGGAGATCCAAGACAAAATAAATAAAATGCTTTTCATACAGCACATAACCCCGAACACGACAACAAACAAAAGCCCGGCAGAGCTACTAATGGGGAGGAAAATAAGATCCCCACTCGATAGACTGCACCCCACATACAACCCAGAGAAACCCCCAAACTCCTCCAGCAAGTACCAATCCTTTGCACCAGGCGATGCCGTCTACACAAAGAACCTAACCGGAGACCCACTATGGGTACCAGCAACCATAACCCAACTGACAGGTCCCCACTTGTACCGGCTACAAACAACCGACGGACGAGCATGGAAACGCCACATCGATCAATTAAGATCGAGGACAGCCACAAGAAACACAACCGACACGCAACCAGACATAACCAATCCCCTTAACACAAACCAAGAGGGGAGGGAATACCCCGGGAACCAAATATACGCCGCAAACCAAATCCCAGAAGAAAGGAACCAGCCAAACTCACCAGCAAGCAGCCAGCCCAGAACTTCACCAGGAAGAAGCAGCCAGGCCAGCTCGACCAGCCCAGAAAGACCAGGCGGGAGCGGCGGAAACTGCAGCTCAACCAGCCCGGGTAGACCGGGAGGGAGCTGCGACGAGCGGCCTGGCAAGACATACCAGGCGGTTCCACCGACGAGTCCGAGAGAAACAGAGAACCCGACCGAACCGGCCGAGAGCCAACCCACGACTGACCTGTGCAGGTCCAGTAGGCAAGTATGGAGCCCCGCCTACCTACGGGACTACATTATGTAGGACCAAACCAAGAGGGGAGGGGTGTTCTGTACATTCATTAGCATTCTTGAAACCCCGCACTTTGATTGGCCAAAGCGCGGGGCGATTTGATTGGTTTAGCGAGCCGCGCTGATTGGCCCGCTAAGAATCTCCCGTGATTGGTGGATACGAATTGCGGGAGATTCAAAGCGGTGCCATTGGCCGTGGCTGCCGCGGCTTGGGAATAAAAAGCCGCTGTTTTTCCCTTGGAGCCAGATCGGTTCCGGGGACCAATAAAGAGCTGAAACCTTGTCACCGCCTGCTGGTCTCTTTACCGACATGACAAGTTCTGCGGGCGTGGCTTGGTGGGCATGGCTTGGTGGACGTGGCAAGGGAAGGACACTGTAAAATCTCCATCCCGACCCCACTCCAGGGGAAGGTTACTGCAAAATCCCATTGCCTCCCCACCCCACTAACCTGCTTTCCAGCTCTGTTCTCCTGTGTAAGGCAACCAAAAAAGATCCAGCTGATCAGCTGGGACTTGGGAAGCAGAGAATAGATGGGACCCAGGCCAGTCAGAGGTGGTATTTGCCAGTTCTCCAAACTACTCAAAATTTCTGCTACCGGTTCTCCAGAACTGTCAGAACCTGCTGAATACCATCTCTGGGCATGCAGCAATAGTCATAAGTATGAAAATCAGACATAAGTCACTTTTTTCAGTGCTGTTGTAACTTTGAATGATCACTAAATGAATGGTTGTAAGTTGAAAACTACCTGTATTTGTTTCAAGAAGATGCATCAGCTCAGAAAGCTTGCCTAGGCTCCCTTTCTTCCCATAACCTGCTAGTTATAAGTGCACAGAAGACCTGGCTGTTTTCAATATAATTGAATGGTGTGTTTGGGAATAACAGTCAATGTTAGCCAGCTGGAAGTGGTATTTTCATTTTTATTTTTTAAATATACCATTGTTTTCATATTGTTTCTTTTTTAATTCTTAGTCTCCCAGACGCAAATTGGTAAAATGGGTGGCCATAAAAATTGAAATAAATAAATAAATAAAATAGAAGTTAGGTTAGCTGGGGTAGCTTTCATTCCATCACCAATAACTCTTATCTCAAGTGGAGCTTATCATCATTGTCCACTTATTTTAACTCCTGCCAGAAATGTTGTGCCATAAATTTATAATGCTACAAATTTTATTTTATTATGAGCCAACCTTATAGTGCAATTTTGTGCATATTTACAGTATTAACTGTGGTTAATTCTCTAAACTATGCAGATATGATTGTAGCTAATGCTGTCCAATATATTTTTTTTCCTGTTTGGATAAAAAACAAAATGGGCTTCCTTCCTATTTTATAGAGATAATTTACTGGATTAACAATAATTCAATCCTGGTAATATAACTGAATTATTTATGAATGATTTTATGATTCTCCCTGAGAACAACAGAATTTATGAGGCAGAGACAGATCACATAATCCCAAGAACTCTCTTTTTCAGTAGATGGGGACATTTATGGGACTATTTCTCTCATGGGTCAGAATTTTCCAAGGCAATCTTTTATCTCTGTTTATCAGCCAACCCTTGATCATTTTTAACATTTCTTCAACTCTATGTATTGTCTTTATTTTTAATATAAACCACATAGAGTTAAGTACATGAGATAAGTAGCTACATAAATTGATTAAACAGAAAAAACGGGAGGGGGGGGAAACAACCATGTGAATTAGCTCCCAATTGTACATCTTTCACCAAAACAGGATTCTAAATAGCTGTGTGCTCAGCCTATAAGATTAAGATGCCTCTGGACAGTGAGAGAAGAGTTTGTGAACCCCAACATAACCTTCTCCAATGCAGAGCTCTCCAGTTCTATTGCATTTTCCACTCTCAGAATCCCTCACTGGACCTGAGAGAGATCCCAGAATTCATGGTTCTGAACTGCTTTGGAAATTGCTCCTGTCTATACACACAGCAGTGGCAAGTGTTCATCAAAATCAAATGAATGAATGAATGAATTGGCTTGAAGCCATTTTGGATAAAGCAATTTTGTGCATTCTATTTCTATTGTAACTGAGGCTAATTAAGTAATGTACTAATTTTAAACATTCTGTTGCTTGGAAATTTTTGAATTACCTAGATTTATTTTATTGTTATGTATTCAATCAACTATTTCCTATTATATAAATATTTTAATTGTTGGAATTTTTACTGGATGATTTTACTTCAAATTTTGGTTTTGTACATTTCAATTAATTAATCAATCAATCGTCAATAGACTTCTTTCCTGGGACCATATAATACTCTAATAACCTTAAATCCAGATGAAGACTTTCAGAGGGAGCTGCCCTGGCATTTGAGTCTTGTCCTTGGGATACCCTGGGAGAGGAAGAGAGCATGAGAATGAAAAGTACCTATAAAGTAACTTGCAGAGATTTTAAATCCAAAAGTAGTATGGTCAAAGGGCAATCTAATGGTTAACAATAGAAACACTAGGTCAAGGGTCTCCACCTTGGCAATTTTAAGACTTGTGGACTTCAACTCCCAGAATTCCTGAGCTAACATGACTGAAGGAGGATTTCTAGGAGTTGAAGTCCACAAGTCTTGAAGCTATCAAGTTTGAAGACCCCCCTGTACTAGGTGAACTGAACTACCAGAATGAAATCTTAAATTTAGTCCAAGGACAGGGCAGAGTTAAGTGGTTCTAAGCACTAGATTGATGATCAGTCATGAGTACCTTGATGCAAATCAAGGTCACAAATGTTTCTCTAATATGGGATTGCTGTGAACTCCAGATGTTCATACATCAACTTGGAGAATCCCTCCCTTATAGCTTTTTGGCTTAACTATTATAGCTAAATACACAGAGACATTATTTATTCTCTCACTCTTTTGTGCCATTGGGGAGAAAATAGCTTTAAAACAGAAATAATATCTACTTAGGAACCCTAATAATTTGCCAATCAACACTTCTTACTTGGACAGGTCATTCCATCTATTTTCCAGATATGGGATGATGAATTGTGTTCCCCTTTAAAGTGGTGTCATAAGTTCTGTGTTTGTATGTATACACCTAAATTTTAAGGTGTAGCCTCATCTCGCTTTTTGATGATGCATTTTTTTCAATAATACAAATATATGTCAGCCTTCAAGATTTTCTCCCTTTGCTTTGCATCTTTCGGCTGTCATAAGTAACGGGGGGAGGAGGGGGGAATAGTTATGGGAAGTGAGCTGGAGGTGTTACAAACCAGAACTGTATAAGCTGGGGGGGTACATTCTTGCCTAGGTTTCTATCCTATGCTATGCGCAGCTGAAACCCTTTATCAAACTATGTCAAGGTCAATGGACAGAAGCCTCATCACCACCTAGAGATGCTCACATGATGATATACACAACTTTTAATTGGAAGAACCATTTGAACTATTGGGGGTGGGAACATTGCCATTATTTTGTATATGTGATATACGTGCCCATTTTGTCGGATTCAGAATTCTTTTGTTGCTACCACTTGATTTCCAGTAAAATATATCTTTTCTCCGATTAAAAGAGTCTAAGTATTTCTTTCTTGGATTTTGAATGGAGCACCAGCTGACAATATGCTATTTTACCTGAGAGGAAACTACAGCTTGTCCATCTGTGATATATTTTTTTTTAAAAAAACTTTTATTTAACAAATACATCTGTCCATCATATATTCATGGGGAAAAGTGCATCCAATTCATACCTTTTAAGCCATAATTCTTATTGTCTTTTACAAGCGAATACACCTTAGCCTGCCAATTCTCATCCATCACATAGTTCTGATCTTATTAAACATACATCAATTAAGGTTTACAGCTTCTTTGTTCTTGGTCAGTTTGATGATCAATGATCAATTTAGTTCACAGACATTCCAGATGCACCATTGAAAAAAGAAATCATGTTCAGCAATATTCAGACCATTTTTTTAATTTACTGGCACTTGGATTTGCTTTCTCTCTCCCCCATTTCCAGATCATTATTCCAGATGTTAGCAGAGGTGGGGTTCTATGGTTTGGACTGGTTCAGGTTGTTAGGTATAACATTGTTTACCCTAACTGGTTTAGGTAAAATATTTATTATTTTACCTAAACCAGTTAGGGTAAATAAATATGTTATCATGGTTTATAAGTTAAAGTGTCTGCAACTTTAAATATAGGAATGTAATTAAGGGAGTGGTTGTGAAAGCACCATAAAAGAAGCACGGAACGTCAGCTTGCTCTCTCTGGCTTGATGATCCCTAATTACTGGATAGACTGAAGACTGCGTTTTTCCCCTACTGAAAAGGAGAGACAAAGGAC
The DNA here is from genome assembly GCA_033807585.1 of Hydrophis major. NCBI lineage: Eukaryota > Metazoa > Chordata > Lepidosauria > Squamata > Elapidae > Hydrophis > Hydrophis major. The sequence continues at coordinate 76,848,196 of CM066329.1, forward strand.
TGATTTGTAAGTGAACTGACATTGGATATTCTACACGGACTTTGTTAACTGAATATCCTTGAATGGATTGACTAAAATGATACATGACTAATGGACTGTTATTTTGACTCTGCTATAAACTCTAAATGGAATAAACTATATTTTTGATAGCACAAGTGTATCTGTTATTTTTACTGTATGTTAACAAACATACAAACATATCTCACTCATTTATCTCTGTGCCTATTTGACTGACGCTGCATATTCTGTTTAGCTTGTCTCCTTAACCCTGGTTGGGGAACCACAGGCATAACACTGGTTATGGGCCCAGAGGCTGCAAAGTCAGTTTAACTAGGATAAAACAGATTTATGTAAAAAGTGAGAGTTTGTGTTGTTATACATTACAGTAAACAGACAGCTGTGTTTTATTAATTATAGTTTTATATCCATATATAAGAAAACATGGCACAAGTCAATCTACAAAGTTGTCCCTTATATCCAAGTTGGATGGAACAAACTATGTATCATGGTCTATAAAATGTAATCTACTTCTATGAAGAGAAGGTCTGTGGAACATAATAGAAAACCCACCAAACGTAGAGGAATGGGATCCAGAGATTGAGGAAGATAGACTAAAGATAAAAGTTTTTATGCAGAAAAATGAACAAGCTATTTGCATAATAGGACTAACACTGTCTGACCAGCAACTTGTTCATATCCGTGGAGAGCAAACGGCTGTTGGGTGTTGGCAGAAGCTGAAGAGGATTTATGTTCGAGATAATGTTGGTGCTCACATAAATCTAACACGGAAGCTTTTCAGGACGCATCTCCAGACGAATGGTGATATGCTGAGTCATTTGAATTCTATAAAAAGCATTTTTCAAGAACTGCACGAGAAAGAGCTTATTTTCTCTGAACTACACCAAGTCTACATAATTCTATCTTCACTAGATGAAAGTTATGACAACTACGTCACTTCCCTTGAAATTTTGCCTAAGGAAAGTTTAACTTTAACTGATATAACTGGCAGATTGATTGAAGAGGCCAGAAGAAGACTTGAAAGAGATCAATTAAGGAGGGAGCAACCTCAAAAAGAAGATAATGAATCTCCTACTGCATACGCAATTAAAAAGTGCTTTAATTGTGGAGGAAGAGGACATTTGGCAAGATTTTGTAACAAAGCAAAGCGCCAGAACGCTGGCCAGAATACTAAAAGTCATCAAAAGATAAATAAAAATTTAGAGTTAGCCATGTATATTAACGAAGCTGTAAAAAATAATTTATGGGTGGTTGACAGTGGAGCATCCCACTGTATAACAAATGATAACAAAAATTTTATTAAAATGTCCCAGAGTACAAAGCAGATATCGTTAGCCAATGGCTGGAAACTGAAAGCTAAAGGTCAAGGTATAGCATATTGTTCCTTCATAAAAGAGAATGTAAAAATGTTATATGTACCACAACTTAAGTTTAATTTAATTTCAGTTAGAATTTTGGTTAAACTAGGATATGTAGTTACCTTTAAAGGAGATAACTGCATAATTGAAAAAGAAGATAAGAAAATTACTGCATCTTTAAGAGGTGAATTATATGTGTTAAATGATAATGGTTTAGAGGTGGCTAACACAGTTTATGATAATAAGAAACCTCATGATGAATGTATTCACTTGTTACACCGAAGGCTAGGGCATTTAAATTTTAAAATGCTTAAGAAAACTGTTGAATTATCTAATGGAATAAGTTTGAAACCTTGTAATAAGTATTTGCAATGTTCTATTTGTAATCAAAGCAAAAGCAGGGTCACACCGGCTAATAGAGTTGATGGATTTACTACCAAAGAGCCTTTAGAAGTAGTATTTGCTGATTTAATAGGTCCGAAAAAACCAAGTGTAGGAGGTGCTCGATACATACTAAGTATAATGGACCACTATTCTAGATATGGGTTTTGCTATTTAATGAAGAGTAAAACTGAAACGTATCTAAATCTCTTTAATTGGATAAAATTTGCTGAAAGGAAAACTAAAAAGAAATTAGTAACTCTTAAAACAGATAATGGTACAGAATTTACAAATAATAAATTCCAGAATAGACTTAGAATGTTAGGTATTCAACATAAAAAGTCTGCACCATATAGGCCACAACATAATGCCTTTATAGAGATACGAGGCCAAACACTACAATCAATAGCAAATACTATGTTGTCTGATTCAGGATTACCTGACAATTTATGGGGAGAAGCAATAATGTGTGGTAATCATATATTAAATAATGTTGTTAATTCAACAACAGGTGAATTACCATTCACACTGTGGCATGGTACAAAACCTGATTTAAGTTACATGCACACATTTGGAGCACCAGCATGGGTGCATATCCTTACACAACTCAGACACAAAGGACAGCACAGAGCTAAAAGATTATTTTTTGTAGGATATAAATCTAATCATAGATCTTACAGATTCTGGGAACCAGGAACATCTAGAGTTTACACCAGTGCTAGTGCTAAATTCCTAGAACATGTAGGATGGAATAGATTAGAGCATGATTTAAATAATGAAGTAATTATTGAACCCTACAAAAGGCAGAAAGAACAGACTAGTTATAAGAAGAGTCCAATTAAAGAAGAAGTCCACGAAGAACAAATAGGACCAGAACAAGAGGAAACAGTTGATCAGGAAGAGTTAGATAATCAAGAAGAGTTAATAAATGAAAGTCTACCTGTAAGCCCTGTAATACCTAGACTTACTACACGTGTAACTAGACCACCTGATAGGTACCAAGCAAGTAAAGTATGCCAAGTAACTAAAGTTCCAACTAGTGTAGATGAACTTAGGATGTATCCTGCTAAGGATCAGGAGAATTGGCAAAAGGCAATGGAAAAAGAACTAAATTCATTAAAGGTAATGAAAGTATATGAAGATGCCAAATTACCTCCAGGAGAAAAATCCATTGGGTGCAAATGGATATTTAAAGTAAAAACTGGAAATGATGGGACTGTTACCCATAAGGCTAGGTTGGTAGCTCAAGGATTTAATCAAACTGCATCTGATTATGATGAAGTTTTCGCACCAAGTCTTAAAGCAACATCTTTGAGAGCAGCTTTAGTGTGGACAGCTAAGAAAAACTATGTCATTAACCATTTAGATGTAGAAACTGCTTATCTGCATGCACCATTGCAGCACACTATATATTTGAAAAAGCCAGTTATTATAAAAGACAATAAAGTAAATAGTAATGATTGTTGGAAACTAAAAAGAAGTATTTATGGATTGAAACAATCTGGCTATCAATGGAACCAATATATTGTGAAAGAGTTAAACAATATAGGTTTTAAATCTGGTTTAGCAGATCCATGTGTATTTAGAAGAGAAAATAATGGAACGGTGTCATTATTGTTATTATTTACAGATGATATTGCTTTGATAACTAAGATTAATAATGAAGCTAATGAGATTATATCATTATTAGCCAAAAAGATAAAATTAAAGCATTTAGGTGAAATTAAAAAGTATCTAGGATTGACAATTAACAAAACAAAAAATGGATTTAAGATATCTCAAGAAGATAAAATTTGCCAATTAATTAAAACATTTAAAATGGAACTTTGTAAACCGGCAAAGACTCCAATGAGTCAGGAGGTTTGCCAAACTGATGATCAAGGTCCCAAATTTGATAAATCTATATATCAATCTTTGATTGGTAGCTTATCATATATAAGCAATTGGTCTAGGCCAGATATAGCTTTTTGTGTAAATCAGCTGGCTCGTTTCAATTTAGATCCACATCAATGTCATTGGCAATCATTAAAGAGAATTTTAAGATATCTTAAAGGAACAATGAACCATGCATTGTATATAGAACCAAAGGGTGATTTGAGTCTTAGTGCCTATGTCGATGCAAGTTTTGCAACTGACATAAACACTAGAAAATCAACATCTGGGATGGCTATATTATTTGGTAAGACACTAATAGGGTGGAGGTCAATTAGACAATAGCATATTAGCTTGTCCACGATGGAAGTGGAATTTTCATGTCTGTCATTACTATGCACTGATTTGATTTTGTACAAACAGTTATTATTAGACATGGGTATAACTGTTAAAGATTCCATTATTGTGTACGAGGACAACCAGGCAGCCATAAAGTTAGCTACTAGTATTGCTGTAAAAACTAGATCAAAGCATACTGATTTAAGATACTTAAATGTTAGAGAATCTGTAAAGAATGGGCTAATTAAATTGAAGAAAACATTGCAGACCAATTTACAAAAGCTCAAGGAGTAATTAAGTTTAAAGAAAGTTGTAACAAATATGATTTAAAGATGTAAATAGTTATAGTATTATTATTATTACCTAAAAGGGGAGAATGTTAGGGATAACATTGTTTACCCTAAGTGGTTTAGGTAAAATAATAAATATGTTATCATGGTTTATAAGTTCAAGTTTCTGCAACTTTAAATATAGGAATGTAATTAAGGGAGTGGTTGTGAAAGCACCATAAAAGAAGCAAGGAACGTCAGCTTGCTCCCTCTGGCTTGATGATCCCTAATTACCGGATAGACTGAAGACTGCGTTTTTCCCCTACTGAAAAGGAGAGACAAAGGACTGATTTGTAAGTGAACTGACATTGGATATTCTACACGGATTTTGCTAACTGAATATCCTTGAATGGGCTGACTAAAACGATACATGACTAATGGACTGTTATTTTGACTATGCTATAAACTCTAAATGGAATAAACTATATTTTTGATAGCACAAGCGTATCTGTTATTTTTACTGTATGTTAACAAACATACAAACATATCTCACTCATTTATCTGTGTGCCTATCTGACTAACGCTGCACATTCGGTTTAACTTGTCTCCTTAACCCTGGTTGGGGAACCACAGGCTTAACACAGGTGAACCAATGTTAAATTTTCATCTAGTTCGCTGAATCGGTATTTCAACTGACTGGCTGGCCTCACCCCACCCCTCCCGGGAGTCTCTATGCGATGCAGGTAAGTACAGAGTCTGTGTGGAGGCTCTGGGGGGGGGGGAATGGGCCTTCCAGAAGTCCAGAAACAGATCTGTTTCCAGTTTCCAGAGGGCCTCCAGAGCCTGGGGGAGGCCTTTTTTTGCCCTCCCAGAGGCCCAGGTGAGGCTGCTAGACCCTTGGGAGGGAAAACAGCCCACCCAGAAGTCTAGAAAAGGGTCTGTTTCCAGCCTCCGGTGGGCCTCCAGAGCCCAGGAGAGGCTGTATTTGCCCTCCCAGAGGCCCAGGGAAAGCTTCCGGACCCTTGAGAGGACAAAAAATGGCTCTCCCAGAAGTTCCAGTAGGCCAGGCCCACCATGGCTAGGCCCACCCAGCAACCAGGCAGTGAACCGGTTGCTGGGATATTTGAATCCCACCAGATGTTAGGCTATAGTTTCCATGATTACCAAGTCAAGAGTGAAAGGGATTAGGGAGAACAGATTGGGAAACACTGCTTAAGATTTTGTAAATAGTAAGTTTGTTCATTATACATCAAGTCTTCTGAAATTGCTAGCACACTCTCATAGAACATAGATTCATAGGGCTGGGAGGGATCTTGGAGGTCTACTAGTCCAACTCCCTGCCCAAGAAAGGAGTCATTATCCTGCATAAATTTCTTATTATTAAACTTCACAACAGAATAAATGATAAGTGAAAAAGTTTAACCTTTCTTTATATCATAACCACTCTCAGAATGGCTTTCTCTTGAAACCATACTCATTTGGAAGTGAGGATTGGAAACTCTCAGGAAAATAAATAATTAGTCAAGAGGATTAATGGAGGCAAATTGTCTTACTGTAGTTCCATCATCTGGTCATCATTCTGAAATTGTTGCAGACTTGGGGTGTAAAATCATGGTCCATTAGTTATTATTTAGATTTAGATCCCACATTTTTCCAGGAGCAAAGGCAACTTATTGGATGCTCTCCTATCATACCTAACAAGCCAGTAATTTGGCAGAATCCAAAGCCTACTACCCTTTTGGCTTCTCCCATGAGAACTGAACAATGGTCCATCTGTGTTGTGCTATTCAGAAGAAGGAACAATACCAAAGGTGTTTCTAGTCAACCGTTGACATTGGACACTGTTGACATTGATTCCTTAATTTGGGTCTAATGAGATATGGGTTGATAAGGTCTTTGATCAAGGTTTTTGTACTTTATATGATGTCAAAAGAGGAATACATACCATTCAGTCTTGGAAAGCTATCTCCAGTGTGCAATTTTATTTCGAAATTTTCTAATGATTGTTTAAAGCAAATGTTGATGGAGTCTTAGCAGTTGATCAGCATTTCTTCAGAGTTATTTTCAAACACTTTCCTTCTTCTGAATTTTCCTTTTGACAAATTAAGAGGATTCTGATGCATTGAACCACTACTCAGGTGACCGTGAGGACACAGACAAACCTTCAAGTGGCCTCAACGACTCTCTGAAAAAAATGCAAATGATCAACTGTCTGCAAGGAGTATAAATCCTTCCATTCCCCACCATCCAGTCAGAGCTGAAGAAGCTTCTTGGATGAAAAATGAAATGTCTTCAAAGAAAAACAAGGAAGTCCACTTGCCTCTTGAAAAAGCACCAACCATGGGACAACCATGACCTGGATGACTGAGAATCTCCATTTGTGTAACAAATAACTGACTGCAATGCATATATGTCCTTAAAAATTGGAATAGCCAGCAATCTTATTTTTTTCAATGGAGCTATTTCAATAAACAAATCAGTACCAGCTTGCTGCATTCTGAAGTAGCTAAAGTTTCTGAAAGCTGTCCATGTAGCTAAGGAATATGTCATAATAGTTAGTTCTGATATCTCCTAGAAATATATGTGGCAATTGCTGAAATTTGGACAGTCTTCTGAGGCTGTGAAAGTTGTCCAGTAGCTTTTACTTACAGGCCTGTCTTTCAATTAACACAATACACTTCTGCCTCCTCTGTATTAAGTTTCAATTTGCTTATCCTTATCTAATTCATTATCACCATCAGGTGCTGATGTACAACTTAATCAGGTTTCTTGGAAAAGAAGAGGAGAGAAAAGAATATGGTTGGGTGTTTCTTCTGTACCATCCCATTCTGAGTTAAAATGTTCCATCCTTGATTTCCTTTTTTTTTTTTTTAAACTTTTGCATGAAACCTTTTCAGTAAAACAGAGGAAGGCTGGAACCAAAGAGCAACCTGATCCAAGTGATGTAAAAAAAATCACTTGGTTTTGTTATCTATGGTTTTATGTATGTCAGTAGCACCATCCACCACAATAGGAACCTCTATGACAAGAAGGTATTTACAATCACTCACATTAAAAATAGATCCAGACAGAAGCTTGTCCTTGTCAATCATAAATTATTAACCTTGGCCTTTTGTTAAAAGATCCTGGTTACAAAGCTATTCTTTGCATTAACACCTTTACTTCCCTTTTAATCTCTGTTGGAAAGCATCTGTGGATAAATTTACATGATGAAGTACATGGCATTGCATTTTGTCAGTACATCTGTTATGTTTGCATTCTATGTCAGAGTATTTGTTGTTGGTGAGGAGATGGTTATCATTTAGAAGAATAGTCTATCATTTGTACACATTTTTAAAATTATATCATTTTAAATATCCAGTTATCCATAAAGAAGTTATTATCAGTCTTGTGTTTCCTTTCCCCTCCATTCCTCCTGAATCCAATACTTCAGCATTATATGAAGCCTATTCTATTATGGACACTAAGAAAAAAGGCTATCGTAGGAAACATTTGTGCTATGTTTGCATACCTCACATTTACTCAATGGAAGAACTTTATTACTATATAGGTTGATAACGGCAAGAATCCTACAAGAACAAAAAAATAGAAAGACACATTAGTTCCCACAATGGAAGAATGGATTAAAAGAATCAACTTTGCCATCTCCACCAACTGATGGAGTTGGCATAGATGGCAACGTTGACTGCCTTAATTATCCTGTTTTGTTTCTACTAGGAAAGCACTTCTGGAGTTTATGCTGAAAACAGAAAAAAAAATGAAACTTTGATTTCAGGTTTTGATGATCAGATTAATTTTGCAGAAATATTTTTTATCTACAAAAAATATAAAGCAAAAAGTTGAGGTGGAACCTTTGTTTTGTACTCCATTACATTAAAAAAAAGTAAGAAGTCACTGTTCTTCCCCCCCCCCCCCATCTGTGCAATTTTCCTTATTCTCTTTTTTCTTTTCTTTTTGGATCTTTGTTTCTATTTATAATATATAATAAACTTTAATAAGATTCTTTTAAATAATCATTTACCCAATTCAATAATACCTCAATTATAAGAGGGTAACGGCAATTATATTTGTATGGAAATCAGTGGCCCTGCAAATGATATTATGTTGTCTGTTGCAATGGGCAAAACCTGCAATGAAAGATTTTGATCCAGGCACCACCCATCATCTTGCAGATTTTAAACCACCCTTTCCCATGGATGCACATAAAATAAAATGAGCAAACAATATTCACCAAGCTGTTTGCCTAATAGTCCTGTGTATTTCCAAAGATGAAAATGCATGAGCTGTTCTTTTATTTTGTTTGGCTCACATTGTCTCTAAAAACAAATTGCTTGTTTACTTAATGTGAACAACAGCACAACAACTGTATCTATTGCTTTTTGTCAGATTTTGGACAGTATGCTATGCATTTAGAAAACCTAATTATAATGTACTATCGATTGGCAGGTGGGTCTGCAGATCTGCTGTGAAAGAAAAGTTTTATTTTTCCAAAACTCAGTTTGCTTTCATCTAATTACTCCATGTTAGCTATCTGTAGACACATGTTAGTTCTTCAACAATTAGGGGCAAAATTCCTTAGAAAGATATTAAGACAGATCTCACTTTCTAGCATTAGAAGTGAAACCTTGCTCAGCCTTTCTAGGTATTTGCATCGTTCCATGTTTCATATATTATGTGAAATATATCCTTTTTTTAATCTAGCAGAAGTCGAAGTTGTGGGATGATGCTCATCTTCCCTTAGAAATGCAATCTGTCATTTTAGAATGAAGTAGGCAATTTAGGATATGCACACTGGCTTCCAAGTAAGGAGCTGATATAGCTGAAGGCTGAAGAATATTTTCAGCAAATTTGTTATAGCAACCGGTGCTATGCAAGAACAGCAGTGCACTTCAAAACACTCATGTGACATCATTATTTCATGAGCTGCTCTAGATTCCTATAGGCCTCTGTGCGGTAATTCAAGTATTGGTTGTCACTAATAAATAGCAATAGCGTTTAGACTTATATACCACTTCATAGTGCTTTACACGCCTCTCTAAATGGTTTACAAAGTCAGCATATTCCCTCCAACCATCTGGATCCTCATTTTACCGACCCTTAAGGGATGGAAGGCTGAGTCAATCTTGAGCTGGTTAGTATCAAATTTCTGGCAGTTGGCAGAGTTAGCTTTCAATTCTGCATTCTAACCACTGCACCACCAAGACTCTAAATGGCAAAGGACCAGGTTATTTGCAGGACTGCATTTCTTTGATTATTTGAGTGTCACATTTGGTAGCAAGGGGTGAGAATGCTGTGCCTTCTCTTTTGCTGCTCTTGCCCTGAGGAATTGCCTTCTCTCTCTGAGGCTCAGACAGTCTGATAAAAGGTGAGAAAGTCTGCCTTTTCTCCTCCTGAGTTGGACCAAGATAGGAAGTGAACTTGTTCTGCCTAGTATGCTCAACCTCAGCTAAATATATAATAATATTGTTATATTGATTTTATTCAGTTTTTTTCCCCTTTGTATAATTACTGTTTCTGATTTTGATGGATTCTGGAGAGTCATAATTATGAGTGGAGTGACCTTATAAATTCTATAAATAAATAAATAAATGCAGGTAGTCCTCGACTTATGAACAGAATTGAGCCTAATGTTTCTGTTGCTAAGTGAGACATGTGTTAAGTGAGTTTTGCCCCATTTTATGACTTTTCTTGCCATTGGTTTTAAGTGAATCACTGCAGTTGTTAAATGGCCATACAGTTGTTAAGTGAATCGGGCCTCCCCCTTGATTTTGCTTGTCACAAGGTCGCAAAAGGGGATCACATGACCCCAGGACATTGCAACTGTTATAAATGTGAGTCAGTCCTCAAGCATCACAATGTAAATCACATGACCATGGCAATGCTCATGATTGTGGTCATAAGTTACCTTTTTCAGTACCATTTTAATTTTGAACGGTCACAAAGTGAGTTGTTGTAAGTCGAGGTCTACTTGTAATAAGCTAGCACTAATGATACCTGTTGAGGTAATTCCCCATTAGAAGAATGAGCGTACACAGGGAGACGTAGTGAGAGTGGTGAGGAATAACACACAACCAGCACACAGATACACTGTATAGTAAAATGTAGGTTTTTACTTCCAGTAAACGGTTAAGCAAAGTTCAACAAACAGTCCAAGTCATTCACGGTTAAAGCAGTCAGTTTTCAGTCCAGGGATAATCCAAAATATCAAAGTCCAGTATCAAAAACAGTTCAGTAATAGACTCACATCAAATCCAAGAATAACGATGATCAGCAACAATCAATAGGGAAATGCAGGAACAGCAACACTCTCCAGAAACAACAGAACAGAACCCAGGTTTCTGGCTCCATCTTATGGCCGTTTGAGGAACCACGCCCAATTACAATTTTAGCATTCCCTTAAAGAAACAGTATTAAAATGTCTATCCTGATTTATATATTTTCCAACCCAATTGTTAGGTGACTTACATTCCTACCAATACCATCCAGAAGGTGGCCCAGATATCACAGCACTTTTATTAATGCTGTGCCAAAGAGTGTACTCTCCCACTGCATTGCAGGAAGCTATGTACGGGTTGCTTCTTTCCCCATCTGATTAAATTGTCAAGGAATTATTTCAGGATCTATTTTTTTAAAAAAAAAAACTATTTCATTGTGATTATAGAACCCTGGTGGTGAACCTATGGCACGCCTGCTGGAAGTGGCACGCAGAGCCATTACTGTGAGACCTCACCCAGAAAAGTTCTACTGTTCATGTGTATGCACCGCCTGCCCACCAGCTGATTGTCGGATATCTGGCACGCAGGCGCAGCAGTGCAGCAGCGCACAGGAGACTCGTGCATGGACAGAGGCATGAGTAGCAGGTCACACACGCATGCACAGAAACATGCAGCATGGGTCTCATGCACAGGAGGCATGGGGGGCATGCACATTGCATTCTGGGTGATGGCACACGAGCACGAGCAGACAAGCACGCACACAATTATCAGCATGGGAGCCCAAAAAGGTTAGCCACCACTGTCATAGACTCTCACAAATGGAGAAAGCAGCAGGATTAGTTTTGTTTTGCTTTTAAATTTGCCAGTGAGTGATTAGAAAATCGTACACATCGCTTAAACAATAAACAGAAGAAGAGATATATGGAGTCAGTGTAAATCAAATTACTTTCTGTCTTTGGATGCTAAATTTATACTGCAGACATTTAATGAAATGTCTCGACCTAATGCTGCTGGGCTAGATACAGAGAGAAGATTTACACACTTATGGAAGAGTGCTGAAACATTTGGGTGTTTTCTTGCCTTTCACACAAATAACACGCCCAACAGATTGCAGCAAAGTAGGACTTTCCTCAGAGGCTGTTTCCCTTGTGCAGGGCTCCAGGAAGAAATGTGATGAACATGTTGTGAAAATGGTCCTTCCTGAAGACCAAGTCTCAGAGTGGTTTGCTGAATTTTTACTCTGCTAAAATTTGGGAGAAGAGATATTTCATGTCCATCATTCGATTTATGAAAAAGAAAAGGCCTGGCTCATCTTGAGATTAAAAGAAGAACATTGTTGGGATTTTTTTTCTAGATTATCAATAGATTCCACTGATAGAGTTTATTTAAGTATGATTTCTTTAATAGATCACAGTAGCTGTGCTTTCTCTCACAGACCACAAAGTCTTCAGTCAAAAACAGAACACCTACAGTACTTTAGCTCAGCAGTGGGACCCTACCTGTTCCACTGTCGGTCAGGTGATTGCGCATGCATCTAATATGTGAGCACCTAATACACACGCGCAGCTTTCCACACACCAGCTGAGGCCTGCAGCGCCAATCAGCTGAGAGGAGAAAGAAGAGAAAAGTGCAGAGATTGGTAGGAGGTTCGATCCTGTGCTTTTCTCTTCTTTCTCCTCTCAGGCTTTTTTTCTAAAGGTGGTATTCAGCAGGTTCTGACCAGTTCTGGAGAATTGGTAGTGGAAAATTTGACTAGTTTGGAGAACTGGCAAATACCACCTCTGACTGGCCCCATCCCCAACTATTCTCTGCCTCCCAAGTCTCAGCTGATCGGATGGATCTTCTTTTGTTGCCCTGCACAGGAGAACGGAGCTGGAAAGCAGGTTAGTGGGGTGGGGAGGGAATGGAGATTTTGCAGTAACCTTCCCCCAGGAATGGGTGAGAATGGAGATTTTTACAGTATCCTTCCCTTGCCATGCCCACCAAGCCACCCCACACCCAAGCCACACCCAACAGAATCAGTAGTAAAAAAAAATTGAATCCCACGGCTGCTTTTTTCCCTTTTCTCAACTGATCATCGGAGGCTTTTTTACTACCAGTTAGGCCGAACCTGTCCAAACTGGTAGCATACCACCATTGCTATAGCAGGGTTCACAGCATGTGTTAAAACCATCAAGCTTAGTTAATAAAACATAGTGCCGGTATTCATTAAATTCCAACAACCCAGAATACCAAAACAGTTTTTTGATAATTATCTTAGCCACCATGGCAGTAAACCACATATTTGTAAACCATTTATATGATTTAGCATGATGTGTGAACATACCCTATAACTGAAAGTAATGAATACATAAAGCTTGTGCTTATTTTAATCTTAATACTGTGTCTTTCAAAGATTGTTGAATGGCTCTAGTTTTTGTATCATTAACAGCTTCAAGATTTTATAAAATGTTTCAGAAGAAGAAAATAGTATGCCTTTGTAATATCACAAAGACAAAAATCATTCATTTTTACTTGTAATTTCCACTTTTTAAAATGTTTTGGACTTTTTCCCCCTCTCAATTTGACTTCATGATATTTTAAAGCTAAATTATAATATAATCTTGATGTAGACCTTGGAATGATTTCAAGATGGATTTTGGCAATTCTATATATCAACTGCATTACAAAATAAAAACCTGATCAACAAAATGGCAGAACACCATTTATGTTACCAAATTATATCTCTAAACAAAGGCAAATGTGTCCAGTATTTTTGTATCCTGCTGCTTTGGATATCAGATTGGAAGCTATAAAATGACTTTGGAGTAGTTTTGGACTGCCTGGCGTGCTACAAAAATGTCAAAGAGTCCTTAGCAGCATCAGCTTGGCTTTGGAGTGCACAGTTCAGCTGGTGTCACATGCTGAGGGAAGCACTTTCAAACAATACTGCTATTTCTACAAGAGAGTCTGTCAGTAAGTAACATTTTATTTGTTGGATTACTGGGAGGGAAGAGAACAGCTAGACACAAAACTGACAATTACATGGAAGGGAAGTTGAGGAAAGCATGGTGAAAGTTAGCATGGACATATGGAAGCTTTATTTTCTGCTTGGGTGTAGAAATATAAATATATATGTGCATATAACCAAAGAGCCTAATCCCTTTCAGGATAAGTAAGGGAGGAAGTGAAGCATAATAAGAGCTGTGGTGGCACAGTGATTAGAATGCAATAAGGTAACGGTAAAGGTTCCCCTCGCACTCCTTGCTCGTCATTCCCAATTCTAGCTCCAAATGAACGATGCTCATCTCCATTTCTAAGCCAAAGAGTCAGCACTGTCTGATGATGATTCTGTGGTCATGTGGTCAGCTTGACTAAACTTCGAAGGTGAACGGAACGCTGTTACCTTTGCACCAAGTGGTCCCTATTTTACTACTTGCATTTTTACATGCTTTCGAACTGCTAGGCTGACAAAGGCTGGGACAAGTAACGGGAGCGCATTCTGTTACAGGGCACTAGGGATTCCAACCACCGAACTGCTGACCTTTCTGATTGACAAGCTCAGCGTCTTAGCCACTGAGCCACTGTGCCCTCCTAGAATGCAGTATTGCAGGTTAATTCTGCCAACTGCCCTGAGTTTGATTCTGACTGGCTCAAAGTTGACTCAGCCTTCCATCCTTCCGAGGTTGGTAAACTGAGGACCCAGATTGTTAGGGGCAATATGCTGACTCTGTAAACCATTTAGAGCTGTGAAGCACTGTGAAGCAGTATGTAAATCTAAGTGCTATTGCTATAATCAGACTTGCAAGTCAATTGCACAATGCAGAAATAACTTCATGGAAGACTAAAACTATGTTTTTTAAAGATGGACTACAGTAATAGAATCTTGAAAGTCCTTATCTTCTCCCTTTCTTATACTCATGTGAATTAAGGGGTGTCTGTCCAAGACACTTATATATGCCTTCTTGTTTTGTATTAAGTCCTATGTTGTTCCTTGTTGCTTTTGTAATGTATCTCTCCTCTATCATTTTCTTTTCTTTGCACAGTAGGCATTCCATTGATCATAGAAAAGCCTTCAACTGTGTCCATCTTGTCAGGCTATAGAACATGCTTAGAAAAATGAGAATCCCAGAACATTTCCTTCTCATATGAAACTGATGTTCAGATCAGGAAGTCAGTCACAGTAGAGACAGAATATGGCAAAAATAGACTGGCTCCAGGTTGGTAAAGGAGTGAGATGAGGCTGCATACTCTCCCATTATTTATTCAACTTTTATGTTTTTTAAGGAAAGCTGGATTGGAAGATGAGTGTGGTTTTAAAACTGAATGAAGAAACATCAATAACCTCCACTGTGCTGATGGCATTAGTTTGACAGCCAAAAATGCAAAGAATCTGAAAGATTGAGTAATAAAAGTCAAGAAGAACAGTGAAATAAATGGGACCAAACTTAAACATAAAGAAGTCAAACCAGTGACAACAGATACAACAATTAGCTGTCGAATTGGCAATGAAAACCTTGAAACTGTAGATTGCTTCTGCCCTTATGACTACCAAACTGTAAAGGAATCATCAATCAAGAAATATACCATAGAGTAACATTTGTTAGAACAGCAGTGGAAGTCTTAACAAAGCTATCCAGATGTTGTGATATCTATATTTGCATTGAACAGAATTCTTCAGGCAATGGTTTTCCCTGCAGTACTCTGGGGAAGTGAAAGTTGGGCTTGAAGAATTAGAATAAAAAGAATTTTGATTCTTTTGAATGTTCGTATTGGAGAAGATGCTTGAATATATCATGGAAAGTCCAGATGACAAACAAATGAATTATAAAACTACTCAGTACGAATGCACAAGTGCAAATTATGTATTTAGGACCAGTGGTGGGATTCAAATTTTTTTTACTACCAGTTCTGTGGGCCATGGCAGGGGAAGGATACTGTAAAATCTCCAGTCAGAGGTGGTATTTGCCGGTTCTCTGAACTACTCAAAATTTCCGCTACCGGTTTTTCAGAACTGATCAGAACCTGCCGAATACCACCTCTATTTTGGATATATTTTGCAAAACTCAAGCTCCTTTGAGAAGTTGGTAATTCTGGAAAATGTGGAAGGAAAGGAAAGAAGACAATCAGCAACCAGATGGCTGGACTCACTTATAGTGATGGTGGGTGTATTACTGAAAGACTCGATGAGGCAGAATGAGGACAGGTCATCCTGGACAAGATTTATTTGTGTGGTTGCTAATAATTTATACTAATTAATTAGTGTTTTGTTATAAATAATTACATTGGTAAAGATGTCAGGATTACCTTCTGTCCTGACTGCAGTATCTGATTTATACCTGTGTAAATTGATTCAAGTATTCCTTAGTGCATTTGCTAATCACACCTGATAATCAAGGGAAAGACTTCAAAGCATTCATTTATTGATCTATTAATTGTCTCATTTTCTTGCATACTTTTGTAAAACAAACAGAGGCATCTGGAATGCAAATATAATTTCATATAGCTCTAGTTTTATTACACCATAACTCAATGTATTTTACATCTATTTAACTACTGCAAAGAGGTTACTTTAGGGGGAGGGGTATTTAATTTAAAAGATCAATAGGTTTTTTTTTTTTTCTTCTGTTGAGTTGTCTCCAATTCTGGAGACTGATTGGATAAATGTATGCAGTTTTCTTTACAAAATGTGTCAATGAAGACTCAGTCATTCAGGCCAAAGGTGTCTAAAGGTTGAATCATGGCAACTGGACCAAACTTTGTTAATCTGAGACATTTTCTAGGCAAGGTTTTTCAGAAGCAGTTTGCCATTGCCTCCTTCCTGAATCTGAGAGACCAGGATTGGCGCGAGGTCACTCAATTGGCTTTGTGCATAAGGTAGGACTAGAACTCATAGTCTCCTGGTTTCAACTCTGATACCTTAACCACGACAACAAAATGGCTCCTGTGTAGTTTATGGGTAGAGTTAAAATAAACAATTAAAAAGAAAAATGCTTGAACAATTCCATGTAGATGGATTACTAGATGTCATCTTCACAAAAAAGGAGATATAGTCTCCAAAATCCAAGGCCTCTTATACTTAAAAATCTTCATCTTTAAGGGGTCACAAGATTATTTAAATAATCTTAAGAGCCGTGATGGCACAGTGGTTAGAATGCAGTACTTCAGGTTATTTCTGCTAATCACCAGCTGCCAGCAGTTTGCAAGTCTCACCGGCTCAAGGTTGACTCTGCCTTCCATCCTTCTGAGGTCGGGTAAAATGAGGACCCAGATTGTTGGGGGCAATATGCTGACTCTGTAAACTGCTTAGAGAGGGCTATAAAGCACCGTGAAGCGGTATATAAGTTTAAGTGCTATTGCTATCCATAGCATTTGGGTTACTACTTCTTAAGTTAGTTTATAACTAGATGGAGTTATTCTGTGGAGAAAAACAGCGTAGATAACAAAACAGGAATTCCCTTGATCAATTTATGGAGGTGCATCTATTAAGCCTCCCTTTGATCCATAACTTGTGAGTTTTCATTTCAGATGGATTTCTGGGATGCATCTTTCTTTCTTGAGAATGTAACCTTGGAATATACAGCTTTTATGCTATTTTTAAGCGGACCCTGCCATAGCACAGGAACAATGCTAGGAAGAAGAAGAAGAAGAAGAAGAAGAAGAAGAAGAAGAAGAAGAAGAAGAAGAAGAAGAAGAAGAAGAGGAAGAGGAAGAGGAAGAGGAAGAGGAAGAGGAAGAGGAAGAGGAAGAGGAAGAGGAAGAGGAAGAGGAAGAGGAAGAGGAAGAGGAAGAAGAAGAAGAAGAAGAAGAAGAAGAAGAAGAAGAAGAAGAAGAAGAAGAAGAAGAAGAAGAAGACACAATGTTATTTTTGAGATTGTTAATTAATAGAGGCAAAAATGAAATTGGGAATTACAAATGTAATTTCCTTCAGAAGTACAGCCTTAATCAAAACAACTTGTTTTCAGTCCAACATCTTCATCCCCTAACACATCTCATGGGGATCTTTACAAAATTGTTTCAAAAAGCAATTCCTCTCAATAGGATCTTAAGGCAAAGCCTGCTTGGTCAGTCAATCCACTGAAGCCAGCATTGTGTTTCAATGACCCATAGGTGCTATAGTCGTGTACAAATGGCAACATAGGCAGTATTCAAAACCAGTATTGCTATTTGTACACAAGGACTTTCCCCAAGCAATACAAATATAATAGCTACAGATTGCATTAAGGTAGTCCTCGACTTGCGACCATAATTGAGCCCAAAATTTATGTTGGTGAGTGAGAAATTTCTTAAGTGAGTTTTGCCCCATTTTATGACTTTCCTTGCCACATTTGTTAAGTGAATCACTGCAGTTGTTAAGTTAGGAACACGCTTGTTAAGTGAAACTGGCTTCTCCATTGATTTTGCTTGTCAAAAGGTTGCAAAAGGTGATCACAAGACCCCTGGGACACTTCAACGGTCATAAATACGAACCAGTTGTCAAGCATCCAAATATAAATCACATAGGATGCTGCAATAGTCATGTGAAAAATGGTCTTATGTCACTTTTTAAGTGCCATTGTAACTTTGAACAGTCACCAAATGAACTGTTGTAAGTCAAGAACTACTCTGTAATTATTTACTGCCTAACTTTCTTTAATGGTAGGGTTTGCTCTGCTTCAGATAGCAACCTGCAAACAGAAAGCTGATTTCCTCTCCAAGAGTTCCGCTTTATTTGTTGTTGTTTTTATAATATTTTTATCCTACCTTTATTACTTTACAAGTAATTCAAGATGGTGAGCATACCTAATACTCCTTCCTCATCCTTTCCCCCCCACATAAACAATCTTGTGAGGTGGGTTGGGCTGAGAGTAACTGGTGCAAATTCATCCAGCCAATTTTCATGCCTAAGGTGGGACTAGAATTCATTATTTCCAGGTTTCTACATCAAAGAGCAGAAGATTGATCAATGTTTTGCTAGCAAGTTACAAAAGGAGGAAAGCAGTTATGGAAATTAGCTGTTGGTTATGCAGAAAAGATTTTTCCCTTTAGCTGAAAATAGTTGGAACCAATCAATTGAATAGCGCCAGCCTTACTATTGCACAAGATCCATTTTTCCACATTATTTATAAAATGTAGTTATGCCTTCTCTCTAAATATTAGAACAAATATTTATTCTTACACTGTAAAATAGAAAGTGACCCACCCAAACTATTCATATCTCAGCCGGTCTTCTGAAAGCTTGCAGATTTAAACACAAACCACCATACAACAGCAGAAAGCAATTTTCAAAGTGTTTAATGTCAAACAACAAACTTCCCATCCAGCAAGAAAGGCATCCAATCCTGTCTAGATTAGCACTGGAAGCTTCTGTCTTCCAATGCTATTTAAAGGTATAAACACACCCACCTAAATACTCCTGTCTCCTGTATTTGCCCCTAATTAGCCCCTTAATTATCCTCTAGGTCACCATCCACTTATACCTAATATGTCCATTGTTTCCTATCGTTGCAACCTATCTTTCACCTATGAACCCTACCTACTCACGAGTAAACTATGGAACCCGGCACATACTTTTAAATGTTCTTTTCCATTGTTATGATATCCTCACCTTTTTTTTTAGACTTTGTGACTGGAATAGCCCAAAATGTAGAGTGTTCACAAGATAATCAAACCTTAAAAATGATGATATAGAGATGCAGTCACCGCTCTATGATTATGGAGATTCTCAGTCATACAGGTCATAGTTGTGCAAAAAGTGCTTTTTCAAAAGGCAACTGGACTTTGTTTTTTCTCTTGAATATGTTTCGATTCTCTTCCAAGAAGCTTCTTCAATGCACTTGCCTTTTGAAAAAGCAGTCCCTGCTCTAGTTATAGTGACTTTGCTTTTCACACCATTAGTGCAAAAATTGTCTTCAATGGAATATTTGCCATAACCTTAAGGACATTCTTCTTTTTCCCAACAAGAATGAAGTGTATATTATGAATTATTCCAAATTGTACAAGAATAAGAGCCCAGGACCACTTAACAATACCAAAACTTTCCAAAAATATGTGTCCTGAATCCTGGTGAAGCAAGATTATCCCTAGTGAGGGAGAGATACACTAATTCCCAGAGCACAGAAATGGATGCTGAAGGTTGGGGAAGATAGCAAAATTGACTGCTTTAATTAAAGGGAAGAATTTGTCTAGTTTTGTTTCCATTTGGAAACTACTTCTAGATTTTGTACTTGAAAATGGGAAAAAAATGAAATGAATGATTAATCATTTTGTTGTTAAAGAAATGGATTGAAATATTTAGAAATGCAAAACAAAAAGTTGAGGCTTTAACTTTCATTTGTACTCTAATGCACTGAAAAAGTCCAGTCACTACTTTTTTTAAACTTTTCTTTTTACTTTTTTTGCATCTTTCTTTCTTCCCTTCTTAATTTTTTTAATTTTTGTACTTGTATTTTAACTTACAATAAACTTTAATAATATTTTTAAATAAATAAATAAATAAATAAATAAAAAGAAAAAAAGAAAGAAAGAAAGAAAGAAAGAAAGAAAGAAAGAAAGAAAGAAAAAAAGAAAGAAAGAAAGAAAGAAAGAGGCATATTCCTAGTATCTAGGGTTAGAGTTAGTTCTGTCCTTCCCTCCCATGAGTATTACTTTTAATGTGATGTATCAAAATAGGTTTTTAAGATAGGCTTTTCCAATCTGATGATCAAATAAAATTTTGATTATGGTCATGGAACAGCATAGGGAAGGTAGGATGCAAACCATTAGTAAAATAGCTAAAAGTTATAAAAAGTACATATAAAAACAAAAACATAGCAACATAAGGAGATTGGGTACACAGAATAAAAAACATAAAAGATACATCTATTTGTTTTTTTTAAAGCTAAAACATATGAAAAGTATATACAAAAACAAGAGTCTAAAAAAATCTAAAGGGAGGAGTAAAATAAATAGATGTAGGCAAGCATCTAAAAGTTAATGTAAGGCAAACTAAATCTATCACAATAAAAAGCACTTTTAAATAACAAACTGGATGCTCATTAAAACTAATTTGTGGCACAGGCTTGATGGATTTTAAGCACTGCTGCATAGAACATGGCAACATTATATGTTGTAGCAGGATTAGTATCTGCAGCCAGCAGGATGGTGTAGAATTGTTCTGTGCCCACTGGGTATTTATACAATAATGGTAAGATGAGGCTAGCATCAATGTCTCGCCAATACAGGCACTGGGTACATGCAGGTACATTCTCTGTTGTGTTCATGTGTCAGAGTCACAGGGCCATTGTCTCTCCAGCTGGGGATTTTCCTGTATCAATCTTCAAGGACAGCTGAGGGACATTGTGCCAGAATAAAGGCCCACTAGTTGTTAGGTACTTCAAGCTTAGTTAAGTATGTCACAGGAGAGACAAAGTACCTGTAGTATTTACTGGCAACAAAGGTTGGGGGCCAGATAGGCCCATTTGGATTCTGTGTCTGCTACACATTGTTCAAGGGATGATCATACCCCCCTCACCCATGCTGAATAAAACACCTGAGTAGAACACCTGGAGAACTGAGATTTTATTTACTACCACATTTTTCCACGTGGAGTAAAAAAAATCATCCTTTACAGGTAATAAGGCAAGGCCAAGTGGAAAAAGGATGAGTCAGTTGTGGAGCATGATCACTCATATTCTAGTCTCCTCTGTCATGAGGCTTGGTCTCCAATCTCAAGGTGGCATTAGAGACATTTTGGGATTTGAAGGGCCAGTCTTAGTAATTTGGACTGAATAAGTTTTAATGGTGCAAAGTTGAAGAAGAGGCCCAGCTGGACATGAAATGGCTTGGCTTCTAGTAATTTGAGAGCTGCAGGTGTATAGTGGCCACCTCTTGACTTGGGGAATTTGAGGATGATAGATGAACTCCTCTGTGCATTTTCAGCAACATGGTCCTGGTTGTTTCTTTCTGTTGACAGAATATGGAACCACTCCCAGATATTTGAAACACAATCTTGATGTCATCTATCCTTGAGGAATATTTTTGGAAAATACCATGGTTTTAATTTTCTGAGAATTGAATACTAGCTGGTCTTCAACACTGTGTTATTGAAGGCTAATAGGTCTTATTGAAAGTATTGTTGTATCAGCTGAATAGAGTTGTGGGAAGTATACTTCAAAAGGACAGCGCCAGAAATCTCACAGCACCAGAAACCTCAGAAAATAGTGCCAAGAAACTCAAGCCAGCCGTTCTCCCTTTAAGAAAACAAAAAAATCACCAGCTAAAAGAGAAAACTCAGAGCAGCCCTGCTAACAGAGCTGACAATATAAACAGTTAAGTAGAGCCATTAAGATAAGGAGAATCAGGCTAAAAATAACTCTCCAAGGCAAAACCAAAACTCCCTTTTTCCTGCCGCTTGACAAGATTAACCACCAGAATAGGAAAGACAAAGGTCCTGGGACAGGATTAACCCACTAAGGCAGGAAAACAGGATCCAAGGCAATCACTTTAACTAGAGGTACACAAATAAACCCATTAAGCTGTAGGAGCTTCAAAGGGGAATGAAGCATAAAAGGCTCAGATTCACACTTCCAAACTGCTTGCAAGCCAGGAACCCTGGATCTGCGTCTTACCTGCTTTTTGCCTTCCTTCATTAAAGAATCCCAATTTCTGGAAGCTGCTTTGGAATTCATTTCTTTTCAGTATCCGTGGGTTTTCCCACTGAGGAATGAACTCAGGAAATTTCTTCCAACAGAGTAAAACAGTAAATTGGAACAGTAAAACTTCCAGCAAGTTTTGGGGTGTGAAAGTTCATGTTGAGGAGATGGCCCACTGTGGAGTTCATATGGAAACTGAATAAAAGGGAGGAAGGAATATGCAGGCTTGCTTGAAGCCTTCCTCAGTTCCAATAGCACCTGTGGTGGTATTTTACCGGTTTGTCCCAGTTTGGCCAAACTGGTAGTAAAAAAAATTGATACTGGTTCACCTGAACCAGTAGTAAAAAATGCTACAGTTTCAGCCAAACTGGTATTTCCAATGATCAGCTGTGACACGTGATTTAGATTAGCTAGAAAGCAGGAAATCGTAGGAGGGGGGCTGATCCCCCCCTCGCTTCAAAATGCTTCTTTTCAGCACCTAGGAAGCTTCCCTGAGGCCCACTAGGCCAAAAATGGGGCATGGGGGGTGCTATGAAAGAAAAAAAAGAGAAAGACCCCCAGTCACATGATCACATAGCCACACCCACCCAGTCACGACACATTGCCACACCCAACCAAGTCACATGACATAGCCACGCCCACCAAGCAATGCCCACAGAACTGGTAGTAAAAAAATTTGAATCCCACCACTGAATGGCACTGGAGGGATGCCCCCTTTACTTTCAGGGAGGTCCTTCATGGGCCACATATATTAAATGAAGCAGGCATAAATCGGTCAGAGGGGCTCCAATTTTCTCCACAACATACTTGGGGATACGGAGTCAAAAGCTGTTTTGAAATCTATAAAATGACATATAGGGAGGTTCTATTGCAGGAGGATTATTTTTCAATGAGAAAGTGAAGGTGTTAAGCAGATGTACTGTGAGCCAGGAGCTAGGTGGGTAAATTTTGCAAGGCAGTAGTTTCTCCCACTGGGGGAATGAAGTATCATCCACACCCTGGTCTCTCTTCTCTGCCATCACTTTGTTTGCCAAGCCTCACTTTTTGGGCCGAGGCAGGAGAGTGTATATTCCAGCAAAGAGACCAAAAGAATTACAGAAGCATGAGCAGCAAAATTGTGGGTTCACTGACAATCAGTGGTCCCAACTCTTTAGCAAGGGGAAGAGCATCCTTTAGCTTGTTCAGTGAGTGAAGAGATGTAAGGAGAGTCAGGTTCCTGCAGGGCCAAAGAAATCTGCTGAAATCTGGAAGTAGATGAAAGTACTAAATATCTCTGAATTTCTATAGTCTTTGTTGGACTCTGTTCCTCTGCTTTGTTGGACTTATAGGCCCCAGTGCCATTATGGGAGCTGGCCCAGGTTCTTTTCTTGCCTGTGGATGGCATTTTTAGGCCATCCCGGGACTAAATTAGAGGGGTGAGATGGTGAGAGCTTATTTTAGGAGCTGCTGTTTTGTTTTGTTACCATCTTGGCTCCTTCCCTAAGAGCCCCAATCTGATGAACTTTCAATTTGTTGTGAGAACAGTGCTCCTAGGGAGCCCATTCAACAGAACAGTTCTATTATAAAATTTGGGTGCCACCCAAAGCATTAGGGTGTAGGTCAACAGGTCTGCACACAATGAATAGTATTCATTTATTCTTGCAATCTGATGCCTGCTTGGTCTTTGGTTTGTTTTAAATCAATTACTAATCCATAATAATAATATATCAGCGATAAAAGGAATGTATGTTATCAACATAGTTCTTTCAGTGCCCATACTCAGCAAGGAAAAAATAATTATATTGTTTTCCTCTTTTGAAGCAATACTATATACAACACCGGAGATCCACCTTCAGGGTCTGACAGATTTATTGCCAATATTTAATTTAATCTTATTTGGATGTAAATTTCTCTTACAAATAGTTTTTTTGTGTGTGTGAAGGGGGGGGGGGGGGGGGTTAAAACCAGGAAATAACTACTGTTGAACTTATAAAAAGGCATTGTGAAGTAAATATACACACAACAGCAATAGCACACTCTTTAATAAGATTTTAAAAAAATTGCCAGTATTGTTTTCTCCTATAAAAATAGTAAAACTATTTAATGGTCCATAAAATAACTCCAACAGTTAATTTAAACCATTCTCTAATGTGAACTTCCACTCAAAGGTTAAGTGGACCATATCGCTAACCAAATAATCTGTATAAAGAACATTCATGGGTTCAATCCTTACACTGACATAGTCAATCCTCCCAGATAAACCAGACAGAAATCAGGATTTGATGAACTAATTCTATTTTATTGTAAGGCTGCATTAACAGAATTTTGCAAGTCTAAAAGCACAAACTTCCTAACACCATCCCTTTTAATTGTTTGATCTTCTCACTGTTAAGATTAAGAAATTAATAGAGTTGGAAGGGACCTTGTGGGTCATCTAGTCCAACCCCCTGCCCAAGCAGGACACCCTATACCATTTCTGACAGATGACAGTCCAATCTCTTCTTGAAAGCGTCCAGTGATGAAGCTTCCACAACTTCCAAAGGCAAGACGTTCCATTGGTTGACTGTTCTCACTGTCAGAAAATTTCTTATTTTTAGACTGAATCTCTTCTTGATCAGTTTCCGTCCATTATTTCTGCTAAGATTCTGCCTCAAGTACTTCTGTTTCCACATGGAAACCACTTCTGAATTTCATGCTTGATGTGGGAAAGAATAAAACTCTGACTTGGGTTTTACAGATTAGACAGATAGATTTTTATAGAAATGACTTGTTCATACTATTTTGAAAAAGCAAAAGCTTCTTTTCTTTTTCCTCCCTATCTTTCCTCACTTCTCTTCCCACTTCCCCTCCCTCCTCACAGCTCTTCTATTTTCTTTTGTATTTTATAATACTCTATAACTCAACTAAAACAGTATAATTTTAACTGCGATGGAATGATACAGAGGTGGTATTCAGCAGGTTCTGATCAGTTCTGGACAACTGGTAGTGGAAATTTTGAGTAGTTCAGAGAACCGGTAAATACTACCTTGGAGTGGAGATTTTACAGTATCCTTCCCCTGCCACACCCACCAAGCCATGCCCACAGAACTGGTAGTAAAAAAAAATTTGAATCCCACCACTGGAATGATACTAAGTTTATACCTGCTGTAAAGAAGATCAGAAGTCACTTTTTAAAATGTCTTTTCCTTTTTCTGCACTTTTACCTCTATCTTTTCTTTCTTAATCTCATTTTTTGTACTTTTTTCATGTTTATCTTTTGCATGTGTAAAAATCGCTAGCAATATATTTAAAAAGGATTACAGAAAAGTTAAATTTGAAGTTTATCAAGGTGAAATTGTTTATCCATAAATTGCAGAGTGTCTGCAGATACCCCCCTTTGAAACTGTCAGACTGCATGTCCAATCTGATCAAATCAAAACATATCCATCTATCCATCCATTCATCAATCCATCCATCAAATGCTGGTAAAGTGAAAATGCCATCAGCAGTACCCTGGTTCCATCTTTATTTCCAAACATGCCCTATAAGTTCCCACAAGCATTCCAAACAAATAATGAAAAAGATATGCTGTTGCATCTTTATTCTTTATTAAGAACACATTCATCTGCCCAGAGAAAAGTTAATAATTTGATATTATAGTAGGTCCAAAGGATGAACACATAAAAGGTATGGCAATCTCAATATGCTGGTAAAGCTTTGCTCACTATGGCTGCCATTTTACAGATCACCCCCTCCCACTACATGGACATTATGATTAAATTCCAATACATTGAGTGACTAAATAATGGGGAAAACTGTTTTTGATTCAT
Source organism: Hydrophis major (assembly GCA_033807585.1). Classification (NCBI taxonomy): domain Eukaryota; kingdom Metazoa; phylum Chordata; class Lepidosauria; order Squamata; family Elapidae; genus Hydrophis; species Hydrophis major. The sequence goes on from CM066329.1 coordinate 76,874,027, forward strand.
TATTTATCTCCAAGGATTTTCCAAATAGTTGGGGGGGGGGGGACGACAGCTGCCCCATTAACTAATCCTAGCCAATACTTAAAATTAAAATTCTGAAGCAAAAATGGAGAGCTATTATCCTGATTTTAAAAAAAGGAGTTCTGTGAAGATTTTGGAATGATGTATGAGTATCTCAAAACGTTCCTCACAAAATAAAACATAACAATGATTATTCTAAACAACTTTGCACTGTTACAAGAAAATTCCCATACCCAAGTGAATACACATTAGTGTAACATCAACTTCATGTTTTTGGCATTTCTGAATCTATAAAAATTAGTTATGTTAACGCAGAAAAAATACATAAAATACAGCAATTGCGGGGGTCACTTTTGGTAAATCTGTAGGGCAAGATACACGGATGGCTGCATTTAAACATATTTTAATGTCTCTCAAAGTAAAGTGATACATCCAGGAAAAGACTAAAAGTGAACTTTCTTTTGTATAAGCTGAAACAAACCAAAAGGGGAAGATGAGACCCGGAATGAAATACAATTAAAGTAATAAGAAGCAGTTACATGTCAGAAATCATATGAACTAGAAAATATAGCCTCTTAAAGAACTGCATTAATTAACTGCATTAATTACTATAAATAGCAACTAACTGAAAGAGGTATTTCTTCTACCTAGAACACTCTCTATAGGACATAAGTATATTTCTAAATAAGTGGTATACAGCAAGCAAGTCAAGCAAAAGAGAGATTCCTCCCACCTACTGTATAATTCTAGATAAAATATTGGCAGTTGAATCCAAATTTCCCAGATGCTCTGTGTCTTACAATCACTGTTTTCCAGTTTGCTTCATTGGCACCATGAAGGACATTGCCCGAACTCAGCTCACAAGGTCAGAAATCAGATTAAATGTAGTTAAGCACCAATACAGGCAACCAAAATATACTGTACATGGGCAGTTCCCATTCTAAAGATTTTCCTGTATCTTTTGGTGCATTGATATGGATGTCCAGTTAAAAGGTCATACTATTATATATGAAAGGCAGGGGGTTAGATGTGTTGCTATACAGGAGACTGTTATTCTATGCCAGTTTATAGATGTTATCATGAGTAAAGGTTTTAATTTTGTATGTGGAATATACAGTATGGATGGACAGATCTATCAAGTTCAGCTTATTGAACTTGATATTTTTTTCCAGGTTTGCATCACCATATATAAAGTTTGGTGCTTGTCTTCAAATGTATACACTTTGATTTGCAGTGTTGATTAATGCAGAGCTTTTGCAAAAAAAATCCTTTTGATAGATTGAAATGTTTTCATATTGTATATTGTACATTTGCACAATATAGTTCATTAGTATACCACAATTGACTCTCCTATTTTGGTGATGAGTGAGGATGGATAAGGAAATGTAATCTTTCTTTCCAGTAAATGCAGTTCACTCACATTCACATGTGAACAAAATAGTTCCGTTTTCATTTTATTTGATTTCTACACTCCAGAAGCCCTTGGTGCATCTGTCCATGGCCATCATCAATTGAAAATGCCAGCAATGTATACATTTTATTTTATTTATTTAGCTTAAAAATGAACTGATCGTCTGTGGACTTTAAATAAGCTGTTTAGTATATGAAACTAAAAGGGATGCAGTGGCTCAGTCACTGAGCTTGTTGATTGGAAAGGTCAGCAGTTGGACGGTTCAAATCCCTAACGTCGCGTTACAGAGTGAGCTCCCGTTACTTGTCCCAGCTTCTGCCAACCTTGCAGTCCGAAAGCATGTAAAAATGCAAGTAGAAAAATAGGGACCACTTTGGGGGGAAGGTAACAGCGTTCCATGCGCCTTTGGAGTTTAATCATGCCGGCCACATGACCACAAAGACATCTTTGGACATAGCACTGGCTCTTCGGCTTTGTAATGGAGAGGAGCACCGTCCCCTAAAGCCGGAAACGACTAGCACATACGTACGAGGAAAACCTTTACCTTTATCTATATGGAACTAGCAAAAAGAGACCTCAATATTCCTTGACTTGGGTGAAATTTCTAATCAATGCTTGCATTTTCTTTCTGTTTCTGGCTGCAGTGAAACAGAGTAGTATTTATAATTCTATTTTATAAATGGGTGGACATCTCTGATGCTGTAAACGCTATCTACTTGTAGAACAAGTATTGTCTCTACTCTCTTTAACACTGTACAAATGGAAAGAAACAAAGTTGTACAGACTGTTAACAGAATATAAAGATTGGCATAAGCTACCAATTACCGAGCATGAAGTTTTACTTCGTGAGCTCATTTAATTCTTATTAAATCCTACATAAAAATATATTGATGTGAATATTTAAACATTAATTCAATTGTCTTTCCTACCACATTCATCTGAATTATTTCTGCTTCTTCATCTAATTATTCCCACAAGTTATGCGAACCCAGTTTGAGTATTTAAATATCACAAATCAGATGATACACTCCACTAAATGTTTTTGCTTCCCTTTTCACAATTGTTCATCCTGAACGTGAAAGGGCTGGACTTACAGTTCCTGTTTTACAGTTCTTTATAAGAAATTTGTATTTTGAAGAGTGCTGTCATCATTAAAAAGAAGGCAGTTCCAGTTCTTGCCAGCTGACTTGAAAAGTTGACAGTACAAACTTGATACTTTCCTTGCCAAGTAAATGTCTCTGTGCAGCAGTCAGGAAATTTGGTTGTAAATCCCATTATTCCAACTTTGACACATGTTTACTTTGTGCTACCGTGTCACCTGCAAGCAAAGGAAAAGAGAAATGAGAGAATCATACATGTAAATATTGTTGCTGGCAATTGCTTTTTAAAACCTCTTCAGAGAGTTTAAATATGCAGAATGGAGATAAAACACATACAAACATAAAACCAGTACATTATCCTCACAGACAGATCTTTGCAGTAGCATCTGAGAGAACCAATGGCTTGGGAAAGAGGTGAATTTTAACCTGTTGACAAAATGTGATGATGATGTGTTCCAGCAATAGTAGTAGTCCAACTGCAAATGTTTCAGTCACAGAAGTCCAGCTTTGACCTTTGGGCATGCTTTCAAACTACTAGGTAGTTAGGAGTTGGGGCAGGAATAGGAGTGTGAAGGAGTGAGGTCCCGTTCCTGAGCCAGCTCCTACCCAGCTCCTGCCACCTACCAGTTTGAAAGTGTTGTGATTAACCAACAGTAGGTGCGGACGGCTGAGGAGAGCGAGGACTCAGATGAGGGGCCAGAACCATTAGGCAGTGGACTGGCAGGGGGTTGGCAGCAGCGATGAGGAGGTTCCCCAGGATCCTGTACCAAGTGCACGTGTGCGCAGGGTTGCTTGTAGGAAAGAGCAACTGCAGCAGCACGGGAAACTCGGGTGTAAAGCTGCAAGGTAATGGCCCCTCCTTCAAGAAGATAAAAGCCAGCTGTGAATCAGACGTTCTTTGTAGGAAGCAAAAACGTTTTGAAACTCCAGCCTTGTGGACACTGCAGTATCTTAAGTTGGTATTTGAAGACTTTTACGTTGTACAATATTTCTTATCTGTTATTCTTGGCAGCCTCGCAGAGTTTTCGCGAGGCTTGTGCTTATCAAAGTTAATTAGTTTGCAGCAGCCTTTTAACTGGGGATTCATAAGAATCATTAAAAGGTTTCTGTTCCCTTTGGTTTGTGTTTGTTTTATTGGAAAAGGGTTTGGGTCAGAGCAGAAAGTATGCAAATGCAAACAGATTAATGGGTACCACTTTGGTGGAAATTCCATGCGCCTTTGGCATATAACCATGCTGGCCACATCATCACAACAATGTTGGATCCCTTAACCAAGAAACAGAGATGACCATCATGCACTAGTCGGACATGACTGGACAGGGAAATCTGCAAATGCAGTTCTGTGCTGAGAGGATATAATATCCTATAAATGATGTGTTATGGACTTCTCTTTTCCTACCTTTTCTATTTTCACTTTTGAAGGAAGGTGGTGACAAACTGCCAGTCCTGGTTTTCAATGAATTGTAAATCCATATTTACAAAAGAACTCTGGTGGTGCAGTGTTTAAAATGCAGTAATGCAGACTGCCAGCAGTTCGATTTTGACCAGCTGAAGGGTTGACTCAGCCTTCCATCCTGCTGAGTTCGGTAAAATGAGATTGTTGGGGGAAATATGCTGACTCTGTGAACTGCTTAGAGAGGGCTGTAAATATAAGTCTAATTTATTACTAATGTTTATTACTAATTTATTACTAATTTATTACTAATGTTATTACTATTGCTAATTACAGTTGGAAATGGTGGTACTTATGGCAATCTGTTTAGGGGAAATGCTCAAGTCAAAACCTGAAGCTGGAATGTTTGCGGATTCTTTACAAGTCCTTCTTTCTAGAGATTCACCAAATACTGAGCATTTATGGCAGTACTGTGTTTATTGCTTTTCTGTTAATTTTTTCAGAAAGGTGAGTGCTTTGAGTGTTTTGGATTTAACAGATGGAATGCATTCAAAGTCTGCATTCTTTTGATGGGTATCATTTTACACTGAATTTTCCTTCATTTAAAAGTACAAAGACATTGGGAATATAAATCTATATTATAAAACATAAGTTGTTCATAAGTAAATGTCATGTTTTATTTAATTTTTTTTTTCAACTTATATGGGCAGACATTCATGATTCTGGATTAACAATTTTGAATAGTATAAAATCATAACAAAAACAGAAAAACAAAAAACACAATCATAAAACAACCGGGCTTAAAAACAATCCCATCTATCACAAATAAACATAAACAATGTACAGGCTCTAGCCCACCTCCTGTCCTTCAGGCCTGTTGGGGAAGCTAAGTTTTTAAGGCCTTACCAATTAAGGTCAGGACCAATCTGACCTCCAGTGTATGGTGTTCCAAAAGGTGGGTGCTATGACAGAAAATGTTCCCTTCTTGGACACAACCAGATTGCATTCCTTAGAAAAAAGAACCTAAACATTTTCTGCCAATCCTAATGGGATGGGTAGAAATGGTGGGGAGAGAGGTGAATCCTCACATAACTTGGCCCCATTTTGTGCTTTTGAAAAAATAAAAGAGTAATTATGGCACTGTTTTGTAACATTGGAGGTTTTCAAGAAGAGATTGGACAAACATTTGTCTGAAATAGTATGTTTCCTTGCTTGAGCAGAAGAGTCGACTAGAACAACCTTTTGGACCTCAGGGACCACCAAACTCATAATTTTAAATTTTGGGGACCACTAGCATGAATTTTGACTGATGGTGGCTTGCTGACGTTGGTGGGGGAGAAAGAGAGAGAGAGAGAGAGATGATATAACCTCTCTCCCTCTCTCTCTCTCTCACACACACACACACACAAACACAGAGAGGCATGGGTGGGATTCAAATTTCTTAACAACCGGTTCTGTGGGCGTGACCTAATTTGTGGGTGTGGCTTGGTGGTCATGTGACTAGCTGGACATGGCTTGTATGTAAATATTATAAATATTTATGTAAATATTGAATTTTTTATTAAAAAAGAGCAACTTTTACCCAAAATCAGGCAAAGCAGGCAAGCAGATTGAGTTGCTCACTGAATCATTCAGAGATCTATCTATCTGCCATCGGCTGAATTCATCACATAAAATTGGCTTGCAGTGAGTCTGCACTGAATAATAGAAGCTTCAATCCTAAGGAAGGTTTGGCTCTGCTTAAAAGCAGAGCCGAAGATCTGGAGACTAGCTAGAAAGCAAGAAATGCAATGCTTTCTAGCTAATCTAAATCTCCTGGCACAGCAGAACAGCTGATGGTCAGGGGGGAAAAAAGGAAAAATAGCAACTTAGCAGGCAAGGGGAGGGTTCCCGCAGGCCATGTGGGCGGCACATACTTGTCTTCCTGTGCAGCCTGGATTAATTGCTTTGGGGGGTGCTCTGGGAGTGACATTTCTCTGCGGACCACCAAAATTTTCTTGCGGACCAGTAGTGGGTCGCCACCCACCGGTTGGTGACCACTGGACTAGAAGACCACCAAGGTCCCTTCTAACTCTGTTATTCTAATTCAACAAGAGCTAAAGCAAGAGTTCTCAATCAGTAGTCCAGAGACCACTGGTAGAACTTTGAAGGGAACTGCAAATGCTCCATAGCAGAGGGGCATTTTCCTTAATCGCTAAAATCTTGCAGATGCCAAATACTGGGAGTTTTCAAGCAAGAATACTGTCAACTCAATGCTTGGAGGGTGCTTCAAATAAAAGTCATTCATCAATTTTTTCCTGAAGATTGACAACTTATGAACATCAACTAGGACAGTGGTCCCCAACCTTTTTGGCTTTTCGGACCAGCGGGGGTGTCAGGATTCCAAGTTATACACTCATAGTTACAAAACTCCAATGCAGGTAGGTTGCTCAAAGAATAGTTTTATTGGATCTATCAAATTGGCACAGATCTGGTGAAAACTGACTCTGAAAGTTCCTGTGGTTTTCACCTAATTAAAAGTAAAAATTCTTCCCTTTCCCCAAACAATCAGTCACATGGTTCAATCGAGGTGCCATCTGGTTGCCAGGTAACATCATTCCTTCTCTCTCTGACCATGTATGAGAATGTTTTGTTGTGGCTACAAAACCCCAGCTATCTCTATTCTCCCATCCCTCAACTCCAGTGTGGCAACACTGAAGCAACAAAATGGCTTCTGTCAGGTCAGTTTCAGGGTTGACAGGGGGGAAGTGGGGAAAGGGGATGGTTCCATGTGAATGGCAGGCACTTGTGTGCACAGCTCCATTTGCTCAAGGGGAAGATGCACGTACCCGCTGCTCATACAAGTAGAGCTGCATGCACATAAGTGTTTGCCCGCCACTTGCACAGCCCAGTGCTAAATGGGGCACGGCCTAGGAGTTGGGAACCCTGATCTAGGGGGATCCATAGGTGGTATTCAGCAAGTTCTGACCAGTTCTGGAGAACCAGTAGCAGAACATTTGAGTAGTTCAGAGAACCGGCAAATACCACCTCTGACTGGCCCTGTCCCCTCTGCCTCCCGAGTCTCAGCTGATCGGCTGGATCTTCTTTTGTTGCCCTGCATAGGAGAACGGAACTGGAAAGCAGGTTAGTGGGTTGGGAAGGAATGGGATTTTGCAATAACCTTCCTCCTGGAGTGGGGAGGGAATGGAGATTTTGCAGTATCCTTCCCCTGCCACGCCCACCAAGCCATGCCCACAGAACCGATAGTAAAAAAAAAATTGAATCCCACCACTGAGGGGATCATATATAATATTAAGCCTGGTCTTCAAAACAGTTTATGGAAGGAGGAGTGCACATGAAGGAAATAGTCCAAATAAAGGGAAGAAAGGTAACAGCAGAGTTAAAGGATTGGTAAGACTCTGGAATCAGAGAGAAAAAGAACTTTATTCAGACTCTTAGGTAAATACTGACAAAAGATAAGGAATATTCAAAAGCTTTAGGTTGGTTTCAGATAACTACCTTGGCCTTTTAAGCTTTCACAATACATTTTATGTACATTTTGAAACAGCCCAGTTACGGTAGTTATGCTCAGTGAACATACACAATAAAGTACATTCCATTGATTTTTATTTAGTTTTGTAATCCTTTCAAAACTGGCTTATCTGTTTTCTAGAATTCATCTTGTCCAAACAGTTATTGTTGCTATTAACAACATGCAAAAGCATCATTAGCCATGGTTTTGTAGATGCTTTTCTTTTTATGTTTCTGATCAAATGACTTTTTCAGGTCTAGCATTGCTCTACAGTGCAGCTGAGAGGAATATGTTCCTTTTAAAGGAGTCTTCCTTGCTAAAAGTTTTGAGCAACTTTTCAAATACCTAATCATTTCTAAGGAGATTTTCTTCATGCATTATTCTGAGAATTATGTTCTCATTTCCCTCCCATCCCTGTTAATACCAAAGCTTTCACTGTTGATGGCACAATCTGTATAATCAATATACAAAGTGGAGGCTCACTCTGCCTGGCTTTCGCACTCATTTTCAAACTAGTTTTAAAATTAATACTGCATAAAATATATTAATATTAGCTTTTCTATCATTGGAGTTTGAAGAAAATTTCATAAAATTGCTCACTTGCATTAACTGGCTGTCATGAATTTTCCGTATTTTTTTCTGAGAAAATACATTATTAAACAGACACAATTTTGACCAAATTACAGAAATCCTATGTAGTGTAACTTCTGAACCTGTACATCATGGGGTGATATTATCCACAAGATAAATAGTTATTCATATTTCAATCTGCTGACAAGGGTACTTGCTTCCTGGACTATGATTCCCTATTGATCAAGGGATACTCACACCAAGTTTTATATTAGAATTTTGTTTTTAAGTATTCAGCAACCCTCAGAAATATCGAAGTTGTACCAACTTCTGCAATTTGCACATAGAGATCTTTTCTATGTTGCCCTGGTGATTCTAAATGGATAAATGTCAGAGTTATGCAAGAGCTTTGGGCATCCAAAGAATATCTACCCAGATAATATTCAGGATACCTATAATTACAAGAAGAAATTTAAATATCAAGAGCCCAAATTGATACTTCTCAAGGGCAGAGACCTTGAGAAGCAGGGAACAGTGGCTCCATCTTCTCACAGCATCACCCTCTGTTGGTGTCACATTCAACATGCTAAGTAAATAGATTTCCTCATCCATGATACTCATCAAGTTTAGAATCATTTACTTCTCAACTGCATTGGGATCTGCTCAATTAAGGGACTTGCTCCAGGCCTTTCATCACTTTACTGCAGGTATTTGCAACTATTCCTTTCGTAGAAGAATAGAATACAACAGAACAGAATAGAACAAAGGGACCTTGGAAGGGACCTTGGAGGTCTTCTAGTCCAACTCCCTGCTTAGGCAGGAAACCCTACATCACTTCAGACAAATGGTTGTCCAATCTCTTCTTAAAAACTTCCAGTGTTGGAGCATTCACAACTTCTGGAGGCAAGTTGTTCCACTGATTAATTGTTCTCACTGTCAGGTAATTTCTCCTTAGTTCTAGGTTGCTTCTCTCCTTGATTAGTTTCCATCCATTGCTCCTTGTCCTACCCTCAAGTGCTTTGGAGAATAGCTTGACTCCCTCTTCTTTGTGGCAACCCCTGAGATATTGGAACATTGCTATCATGTCACCTCAAGACCTTCTTTTCATTAAAGTAGACCAGGAATGTCAAACTCATGGCTCACGGGCTGAATGCATCACATACTAGCCCCGCTCCCACCTGCTTTAGTGAAGGGGAAAACAGTCCCATGATGCCACCATGACGCCGTGAGTTTGACATCCCTGAATTAGACATACCCAATTCCAGCAACTGTTCCTTATATGTTTTAGCCTCCAGTCCCCTAATCATCTTTGTTGCTCTTCTCTGCACTCTTTCCAGAGTCTCAACATCTTTTTTCAATGTCATGGCAACCAAAACTGGATGCCTTGTAAAAGACAGCAGTGTTTTTTACTGTATGTGTGGATAAGCAAAACAGCACATAGTATTTTAACCTTTGGGTGTTGCTGCTGTTGTTATTTGGTGTAGATGCATCTGGATATTGACAGTTTTATTTTAGACCTATTCCTAGTAATTCTAGGTTATGGAATTTGCCTTTTAAGTGACATATTTTGCTTTTATTTATTTATTCAAATTTATTAGTCCAACTCCAATGAACTCTCAGCAGTGTAGAAAACTAGGAATAAAATATAAAACAGATAAAAACATGAAACCAAATGGACAGCCCAGACTGAAATAATCTTACAGACATTAAATATTAAACAAGATCCTGGACACACAATAGTACATCAACCCAAGGCCTGGGACCAAAGACAGGTTTTCTGGAACTCCAGAAAAAGAGAGTGACATCCTGATCTCTGTGGACATGCTGTTTTAGAGCAGAATGGTACAACTCACTATGTCCAACTTGTTGTGGCCAACTCACTGCGACCAACTCGGTGCAGCCAACTCACCATAGGACAACTCTCCTTGGGACAATTTAACAATTAAATTTAATTATTTAAAATAAGAAAAAAAATTTTTAATTTTTGTAATTCACATTTCATTCTGTCCCTCCTTTTGCAACCTTTCTTTAATGATTCTATTCCACCATTATATAAGTATAACTCTTGGCCCAGCAACAGTTTGGCACATGTCAAGTTGGCTATGACGAGTTGACTACAGTAAATTGTCATAGACCCGGGGGCTGCGTGGAGAAGACACACATTTTCTTCCACAAAATGACATATATAAATAGAGGGAACCTGCACTCATTCTGCTGGAACATCCTGGGTAAGCAGAAACAATTGGAGCCATTCAGCACCTACTGTATGCCACATAGGGCTTTATAACCAGCACTTTGGAAGCCAACTGGAAGTGAATGCAGCTTGTGTAGTAATAGAGAGACATGGGTACCCCAAGAGGCACATGCTACTTACTCATGCCATTGCATTCTGAAACAGCTGTAGTCTGGGGGTGCCCCATGTGGAGCACATTGCAATAATTCAGTTGTGAGATGACCAGGGCATGACAAACTATCTAAATATTTAACATTGCTGTGGTAATTTCTAAAGAAACCAAATGCAACTGTCATTTTTTGCTATAATGGATAACATCAGCAATAACTTCTCTGAGAAACTGAAGTAGCACAGAAGTTATAATAAATAAACCTTTTTGATTTAAATCTAGAATTATTCTTTAAGCAAATAACAATAAAAACAAGATGCCTATTTTTATGTATAGGAGAGCCAAATAAGAATGAACCATGTTTTTGAGAATCTGAATTCTAAAATTGTACTTCTCAAGTCACAATTGGGCCATCATATCAAGAAAATAAGATGGGAGTTACATTTAAACACAAACCAAAAATCACTGTGTATATTGCACTAAGTTAGAGTTTATTTGAACTGCCTAGGTTCAGATAATTGAGCCCTGGTGGTGCAGTGGTTAGAATGGGAGCTAATTTTGCCAACTTCCAGCAGTTCAATCCTGACCAACTCAAGGTTGACTCAGCCTTCCATCCTCCTGAGGTGGGTAAAATGAGGACTCAGATTGTTGGGGGCAATATGCTGACTCTGTAAACCGCTTCAAGAGGGCTGTAAATCACTATGGAGCAGTATATAAATCTAAGTGCTATTGCTATTGTATACAGGTGGTCCTCGACTTACGATCACAATTATGCCCAAAATTTCTAGTGCTAAGCAAGACAGTTGTTAAGTGAGTTTTGCCCCATTTTACGACTTTTCTTGCCACTGTTCTAAAGTGAACACTGCAATTGTTAAGTTAGAAACACAGTAGTTAAGTAAATCTGGCTTCTCCATTGACTTTCCTTGTCAGAGGGTCACGAAAGACAATCAGGTGGATGCTGGGGCACTGCAACTGTCATAAAAACAGGTTGATTGCCAAGCATCCAAATTTTGATCATATGATCAAAGGAATGCTGCAATGGTCATTAGCATGAAATATGGTCATAAGTCCCTTTTTTCAGTGCCGTTGTAAGCTCAGTCACTAAAGGAATTGTTATAAGTCAATGACCTGTAAATCATGCTTTACTATGGTTGTGTTCACACAATCTGATAAGCCAAAACTAAATAATATTGTGGCTTAGCATAAAAGATTGATTCAAGCCAGAAAGTAGTTAGGAAAGGATGAAAATATCATGCATTTAATTCCAAGAATCTATTCATCTATTTTCCTTTTAAACTACCTTTAAAAATAGATAGAAATGTGCATTCAACTGCATTTTTATGCATTGTTCCCTTGTCTGGATGTTGTATATACATACTGATAAGGAGATGAGACCTGTTCTCCCTTGCCTGTTCTTATGAACAATCCAGTTGGAAAACCCACTTAGGCCACTGAGTTCTGCTCTATGCAAGATTTCAGATCAAAGCGCCCAAGAGAGAGGCTTTCTTCTTTAAAAATTTAAAACACAGCACCTGCTATTCCAAGATAAAAATCTTTCTGACAATGTGCAAGTGTATTATGCTGTGGTCTTCTATTCTGGTTGATGAGATAGGGCTGTCCTGCTGGAGCTTGGAGGTCAGCCAATTTACAAAATATTGGCCAGGTAAGTCGTCATTCTTTTGCATGCTTGCACTTAAGCCCTGAATTTTTGAGCTACTGAAATTCACCTTTAACTATCAAAGTGCAAAAGAGGAGATGGGGAGCAGAATATCTGTTACCCTTACGAGTTTTACCTCCTCTACTATCTATTTATCTTCCATCTATAAAGAGGTAGGTTTATTTCTGTATGGATCTGTGTGCATAGGTGTGTGCAGGTGTGTGTGGAGGATTTTCTGAATGGAGAGGCGCCTTTTGCTAATGAGCTGCTTCTGTTCTCTTAGTTAGCACAACAGGGATCTGCGCCGGTTCATTCATCGTTATACCTACAGGAATTCAAAGTGTGAAAGGAAGCTTAATGTCTTATCTGAATATCCCTGCCCCTTGTTTTTCTTCTCCCAGCGAAAAGCATACTGAGATACCAAGAAGAAAAATGGGGAAAGCCTAATCACGGGCAAATTAGCAAATTAAACATACTGGCAGCACCTTTGGGCTGCAATGCCAACCCATTAAGATCAAAGTGAGCTTTGCCATTGACTTCATTGGGAGGTAGATTGCACACCCGGGGCTCTCTTCTTTGAAGAGGGGAGTTCCTAGCTTGTTACTTTAATGAAGCAAAGCCAGTTTAAGAGCACTCCTGGGTGCTAATTCAGCATCGTAGTTAATCTCAAACTGTAGATGTGCACAAAAGGCTAAATCAGACGTGGAATCTAGATTCATACTTGTAGAGGAGGAGAAACTCCTTGTACTCATTTGCATTCTAGAATAGAATAGAATAGAATAGAATAGAATAGAATAGAATAGAATAGAATAGAATAGAATAGAATAGAATAGAATTCTTTATTGGCCAAGTGAATATGTCTTGGTGCAAATACTCTCAGTATTTATAATAAATATTATAAATCTCAGTATTATAAAGAAAAGATACATTTGTCAAGAATCATAAGGTACAACACTTAATAATAAGTCATAGGGTACAATAAGCAATCAAATCAGACAAGGAAATAGTCAATATAAATCGTAAGTATACAAGCGACAAAGTTACAGTGATACAGTCACAAGTGGGAGGGGATAGGTGATAAGGAATGATGAAAAGATTAATAGCAATAGTAGTGCAGACTTTGTAATAGCTGAACAGTGTGGAAGGAATTATTATTTAGCAGAGTGATGGCATTTGGGAAAAAACTGTTCTTGTGTCTAGTTGTTCTGGTGTGCAGTGCTCTATAGGAGCAAGGAGTTGGAACTGTTTATGTCCGGGATGTGAGGGGTCTGTAAATATTTTCACAGCCCTCTTTTTGACTCGTGCAGTATACAAGTCCTCAAGGGAAGGCAGGTTGGTAGCAATTGTTTTTTCTGCAGTCCTAATTATCCTTTGAAGTCTGTGTCTGTTCTGTTGGGTTGCAGAACCAAACCAGACAGTTATAGAGGTGCAGATGACAGACTCAATAACTCCTCTGCAGAACTGTATCAGCAGCTCCTTGGGCAGTTTGAGCTTTCTGAGTTGGCGCAGAAAGAACATTCTTTGTTGTGCTTTTTTGATGATGTTTTTGATGTTCTATGTAAGTCAGTCAGGTCTTTGGCCCCTGCATGGACGTTTTTTTCTTCTTCTTTAGATTGTATTGGCTTCTGGTGACTTCCCCAAGTGTTCTTTTTTTTATCGCAGGCTCAACTAAGTGGTGGGATTCAAATTATTTTACCACCAATTCGGTGGGCATGGCTTGGCAGGCATGGCTTGGTCTAATGTGCACATGTGCAGTTTTCCTGCAGCACCAATCAGCTGAGAGGATAAAGAAAAGTGCAGGGGCAGGTAGGATGGCTGATCCTGTACTTTGCTCTTCTTTCTCCTCTCAGCTGATTGTCGCAGGCTTTTTTTTCTTCCTCTTTGCTGATCCTCAGCCGAACCGGTCCGAACCAGTAGCATACCACCACTGGTCCAACTGCACAAGAGGCTATCTGTGATGGATCATTGCTCCACTCAGTCTGAATAATAAGTGGGCTTGAAACCGTTATTATTTTCATTGTTGTCTTACTTTATGTGCGCGAACAACTCCTGTGCTTCGCTTCCCTCTGTTATGCTTTGAGTCTCTTGGTCTGCTATCGTTCTTTTTGATGGCTTACACCTAAAATCAGCTTAGGAAGACTTGAATGAATAACCCACGGTGGCATATGCAGCAGGCTCTGGTAACACTGACTCATGCTCTTATCGCCATGGGTTTGAACATGACCTTATTATCTCACTCTACATGGGGCTGCCCTTGAAGACAATCTGAAAGCCGCCCCAGGTGGAAGAAGCACTGCCTTTCTGCAGACAGATGAGAGGTCTTATTGTAAAATGACACCAATGCTGCACGAGTGCTGGTGATCTGTTCCAAATAGAATCTGCTTATCTGCTACATAGGAGTGGAGAAGGCATGTTGCAAAATCTAACTTCCTGGGATAAGATTATTTTATCTCCGAAGGTCAAATAGCTCTCTCCCTATTATTGTGTTTTTAAGCCTATAAAGATGGCCCTCTTTATACAGCATTCAGGGTATAAGGAGCCAAAACAGATAGCAGATGTCTAATGCGCTGTTTTAAGATTGGTTACTTCTGTGGAATAACAGAGGTATTTTTATTATGAACTTTAAAATATGAGGACCAAATGATGTGCACTATAGCATTTATGGTTTTACTATTTGTGTTGTTTTTATTAGATTGTGAACTGTCTTGAATCTTGAATGGAATCAGCATAAATTGATAGGAATAAACTAATAAAAAGTACCCATGTGAAATCAATAGTATTTTCACTTGTATAAAAGAATTTTTCTTTCTCCCTCTTTTCCCTCAATTTTCCAGAACATATTTATTCTGTCTCATTTTAGATCATTGGTGTCAAACTCGATTGTATCACGTGACATTTTTTGCCTTTGCGGAACTGGGGTGGGCGTGGCCTGCATGAGACACATCCGGCCCAAGGGCCGCCAGTTTGACACCCCTGATTTAGATCATACATTCCAGGAAAAAAAAATAATTCTGAGTAATTCCTGTTTTCTGTAGCAGAATATATTGCATCTGTGCCTTTTTTCAAGCTAGCAGAGCCTTCAGCTTGTGAATGGTGACAATAAGGTCTGCATCAAAGCAACCAGCCCCAACAGGTTTCTGAAAGCTGAAATTTAAATCAGTGTCAGGTAACCAACTATAACAGATCAGATTGAAAATTTTAGCTAATGCTTTAATAAAGGCCTGTGGCAGAGTTATGCCATGTGTGTGTCTTAGAAAGAAGCCATACTATCAAATAGAATTTATCTTCAAGTCAGAGTGCCTAGGAGCAGCATCTTATGTTTAGCAAGCCAGATCAGAGCCAAGTTCAAATAATTATAATCAAATATTCCAGGTTACACCATTCTTCCATTGAGCCCTTTATGGCTACCATAAGCTTCTCACAGATCTTAGCAGAGTTTCTTCCCCCAGTCTCCACTTTTTAACCTGAGATAGTCAAAAGTGAATCCACAAAGTTCTGAATGCACAGCATTTTATTTAGTTACCCTAATTAAAAAGCAGGTCACTTAAGTTTTCTGACTAACTGGGATGGGTCGGTATTAAAGCAAATACAATTCCTTTTTGAGATTTAACCCTTTAGTCCAACATATTTAGTGAGAATGATTCCAGTCACATGCTCTCCCACATACATGCAATGCTTTTGTGAACATGGACTGCCCCATTTATCTCAAAGTACAGAATGCATGCTTGCATGTGAATGCATGCACTGTCCGAAGTGATTTGTGGGCTATGAGCCCTTGGAAATGGTAATGTCCCATAATCCCTATAATCTGAGCAGTAAGTCATCATGCTTTTCAAAGTATTTTGGTATCACGATCAACGCTTCCATTTTGTGGGAAATAAAGTTTGTTGCACAAAAAAAGAGACTTTTTAGAGTTCATGCATATTCCTGGGCTTGCCACGTTTTATGTGCCTTATGCTTTAAATTTAACGCAGGCTAAAGCTGTTGGGAAGATCTGAAAGCCCATCCTTTACATTCATCTCTGTATAAGAATGAAAAATATCAATATCAAAAACAAAGCATGATTCTGAGTACTGCGAGGCAAAAATCAACCAGGTGTTTTAGGGGAAGAGCATTTTTTCCTCAATTGACAAGCTAGTCTTGGTTTTATCTATGTATTTAGCAAGTTGGAAAACAAATCACAGATGCCGTCAGCCTGCTCAGTTGTCAATTCTTCTTCTTTATAGCCTAAGTTTACACATCTCCAGTTTTCAGAGACAGCTTACTGTACCTTAGATTTTCAAATTTGGAATGAAAAAAAAAATCCAAAACAAGAACATTGAAAAACTACGGCTTGCACCTTGCCAGAAGATCTGAGGCCAGTTGCAAACTCCAGGTGACCAACAAATGCCAGCAAATAGTTCCTTATTTGTACATCTTTGCCTGCTCTTCAGCCTGTTTGTTTGTTTTGGTTTTTTGCTCCAAGCTTTTGTTGTGGCTTCGGAAATGATGCCAGGAGTCGGTGACTTTGTATCAAGCTCTTTTATTGATGTGGGAACCGAACTGGCGCTATAGGAAAACTTCGTGGCTTTTATTTCTTTAGCCGCGGCAGCCACGGCCAATGGCACCGCTTTGAATCTCCCGCGATTCGAATAGACCAATCGCAGAAGATTCCTAGCGAGCCAATCGGCGCGGCTCGCCTGACCAATCAGAGTGCCCCGCGCTTTGGCCAATCAAAGCGCGGGGATCTCAAGAATGCTAATGAGGGGACAGAATACCCCTCCCCTCTTGGTTTAGTCCTTCCGTTGCGTAGTCCCGTAGGTAGGCGGGGCTCCGTCTTAGCCTACTGGACCTGCGCAGCTCAGTCGTAGGTTGGATCCCGGCCGGTTCGGTCGGGGTCTCTGCTTCTCCGGATGCCGTTGTGGGAACTGGCTGGTCGGTCGGGCCGGGCCGCTCTCCATAGCTCCCTCCTGGGCTTCCCGGGTTGGTTGAGCTGCGGGTTTTGCCGCTCCCGCTCGGTCTCCCCGGGTCGGTCGAGCTGGCCTGGCTGTCTCTTCCCGGCGAGGGGTCGTGCTGGCTGCTTTCCAGTAAGTATGGTTGGTTTATTCTTCTTTGGTTTTGGTCCCCTGGGTATTCCCTCCCCCCTTGGTTTGTGTTGTGGGGGTTGGTTTTGCCTGCTTGTGCGTCGGTGGTCTCTTGGGTGGTCGTCCTCGATCTTAATTGGTCGATGTGGCATTTCCATGCTCGTCCGTCTGTTGTTTGTAGGCGGTACGAGTGTGGGCCTGTTATGTGTGTGATGACGGCCGGTACCCATAGCGGGTCTCCCGTCAGGTTTTTCGCGTACACGGGATCGCCTGGTGCGAAGGTTCGGTGTTTGCTGGTTGAGTCTGGGGGCTTCTCTGGGTTATACGTGGGGTGTAATCTGTCGAGTGGGGACCTTAATTTCCTCCCCATTAACAGTTCGGCTGGGCTCTTATTCGTTGTGGTATTTGGGGTTATGTGTTGGGTGAAGAGTAATTTATTTATTTCATCCTGGATCTCCCTGTGTCTATTTTCTGGATGGTTTTCTTTGTGAATTGCACCATCCGTTCCGCCCTACCGTTCACCGCCGGATGCGCCAGTGCTGTCAGCGCGTGTCGGATGCCCCTTTCCGCTAGGAATTTTTTGAATTCTAACAAGGTGAATTGGGGCCCGTTGTCGGAGACGACGACGTCTGGGAGGCCGTGCATTGCAAAGAGTTTGCCGAGTTCCTTGATCACGGCCTCCATGGTTGTTCTCATGTTGCTTATCTCCAGCCAGTTGGAGTAAGCGTCTACTGTTATCAGGAAGGTGAGTCCTTTTGTGGGCCCGGCGAAGTCTATGTGTATCCTAGACCAAGGTCCCCTTGGGGTTTCCCACTCTAGGACGGGTGCTGTGGGTGGGCTTGGCCTAGTTTCCTGGCACCATTGGCACCTTACTACCCATGTCTCAATCTGTTTGTCCATCCCTGGCCACCAAGCGTAACTTCTGGCCAGGGCTTTAGTCCTAACGATGCCAGGGTGCCCCTCGTGTAATAGTTCCAGAACCTTCCCTTGTAGTTTTTCTAGAATGACCACCCTATCCCCCCATAGTATGCACCCTTTTAATAACTAGAGTTCCATTTGCCAGTTCCGGAATGTCTTGACGGACTCGTTGTTGTCCCTTTCCGGCCACCCTTTCTCTACCCAATGCAACACCCGCGCCAGACGTTTGTCTTTATTAGTTTCTCGGGCAATGTCTGACACGGTTATGGGTAGGTTGGGTAGAGTCTCTATACTGAGGGTGGTCGTCGTGGGTGCTGGGTCGGTGTCAGGTTCCGGTAGCGGCGAGCGGCTTAAGGTGTCTGCATGGGAGATCGTCTTACCCTGTCTGTGTATGAGTCCGTAGTTGTAGGCTGCCAGGAACTCGGACCACCTTGTCATTCGGGGAGACAGAATGTTCGGGGTGGCCTGGTTCCCTGCAAGGATTCCCAGCAGCAGTTTGTGGTCGGTTATCATGGTGAATGTCCGGCCGTAGAGGTACTCGTGGAATCTTTTTACTGCGGCAATGATAGCCAGAGCCTCTTTGTCCAGCTGGCTGTAGTTTCACTCTGGTTTGGTGAGGGTCCTTGAAAAGAACGCGATGGGTGCTTCTTTTCCGTCAGGGAGGGTATGGCTGAGGACAGCGCCGACGCCGAAGGGTGATGCGTCGCATGTGACGGCCAGAGGTAGGGTCTCGTTGTACTGGATAAGGACGGCATCCGAAGTGAGGAGGTCCTTTGTTCTCTGGAAGGCGGCTTGCTCGCGTTTCCCTCAAGTCCAGGTCGCCACCTTGTCTAGGAGCCTATGCAAAGGCTCCGCCGCCGTCGCCTTTTGGGGCAGGAAAACATTGTAAAAGTTAAGTAGCCCCAGGAATGCCTGCAGCTCCGTCTTCGACTTGGGTGTGGGGGCTTCTTTGATGGCCTTGATTTTTTGGTTTGTGGGGTGAATGCCGTGACGGTCTAGGAGATATCCTAGGAATTCAACCCGTTCCGTGTATAATTGGCATTTCTCTCTCTTTACCTTGAGCCCGGTCTCTTTGAATTTGGTTAAGACCTCCCTTAGGCGACCCTCTAGTTCGGCTTGGTTGGCTGCCGACACTAAGACATCGTCGAAGTAAGGTACCACCCCCTTGATGCCTTGTAATAGCCTTTCCATTAGGCTTTGGAATATGCTGGGCACCATGCTGACTCCGAATTGGAGCCGATTGCATTTAAATGCTCCCCGGTGGGTGACTATGGTTTGCACTTCTGCTGTTTGCTCGTCGACTGGCAACTGTTGGTATGCCTGGGCGAGGTGGAGTTTGGCGAAAACCTTGCCCCCTCCCAGTGAATGCAGTAGGTGTTGCACTACTGGGACGGGGTAGGCGCTTTGTTGCAAAGCGCCATTTAGGGTGGCCTTATAGTCCCCACAGATTCTCACCGACCCATCGGGCTTGATCGGGGTGACTATGGGGGTTTCCCACCGGGCGTGGTCTATTGGTTGTAAGACCCCTTGCTTGACGAGCTTGTCAATTTGCTCGTCTATCTTGGGTTTAAGTGCGAATGGCACCCGCCTTGGTTTCAGGCGTTTTGGGGTGACGTTTGGGTCTAGGCTGAATGATATAAGGGGTCCTCGGTACTTGCCTAGGTTTCCGTCGAAGACCTCTTGGAATTCCCGGGCTAGTTGCTGCTCCCAGCTGTCGTTGGTGATGTGGTCGATTCCCGTGATTGCGATGCCGAGTGGGGCGAACCATTGCAGTCCCAGTAGGCTTGGGCGGTCGCGATCGACGATTGTCAGGGAAAGCCTTTCGGTGCGCCCTTTGTATGTTACATTGAACTGTCCGGTTCCGACTACCGGGATGCGGTTTCCCTGGTAGTCTTTTACGATTAGTCGCTGGCTGTCTAGGCCTTTCCTTTGGATGGTAGGCACCAAGCGCTTTATTTCTTGCCATGCTATCATGGAGAGGTAGGACCCGGAGTCCACCTCCATTTTGCATGGCTCGCCTTCGATGCCTACCTCCACGTAGACCTTCCGGGCGTCATTGGTTGTGGCGTGGCCGATGGTGACCGTCTGATGGGTCTCCTCTCTGCGCCGGGTCTCGCCGCCTCGTAGGGATCGTCCGTTCCGGTCCCATCTGTTGTCAGAGGGGCGATCTCTGGTCCGGGGTGGTGTGCCCTCTCGCCTCCGTTCGCTCTGGTCCCATCGTGGCGGGCTGCGGTTCTTTTTGAGGCGGCAGACGCGGGCAATGTGTCCCTTCTTGTCACAATGCCGCCAGATCGACTCGAAAAACCGGCATTCGGACCTGGGGTGGTCGCCTCCGCAACCGGCACAGTTGGTCCTCGACTTACGACCCCGCCGGTTCCGTGGGTCGCGGCCTGCCTGGAGGCGATGAATTTCCTCCTCCTCGTCGGAAGTGCCCGATGTCGAGTGGAAGTCGCCCTGGTGGGTGGTCGTCTCAGGTTGGGCCTCGGCCGACCTTGCAGGGTGGTTGTTCCCGCTGCGGTCCCCAACGTTCGGTCGGCACATGCGGTCAGCGGATGTTTGGGTCGTTTCGGCGGCTGCGGCTTCGGTGAGGGTATCTGCAAGGCTGATGTTGCCCTTGGCCATCAGCCGACTCTGGAGAACGGGGTCCCACAGGCCGAGCACGATTCGGTCTCGCAGGGCGTCATTCAGGTTGTCGAATTCACACAGTCCCCCTAGGCGCCGTAGTTCAGTGACGAAGTCGCTGAAACTCTCACCCGACCGCTGGTCCCGACGGTAGAACTCATGGCGTCGGATTAGGATGGGCACCTCTGGAGTGTAGTGCCGCCGAAGTATTGGCTCGAGGACGTCCCAGTCCATCGCGGTCACATCGGCGGGTTTGGCAAGTGCCTTGGCCATTTTAAATACCTCGGTCCCGCAGTGGGTCAGGAAGACGGCTCGCTTCATGTGGCCGGTGGCGTCCTTCAGGTCGCTGCACTCGAGGAACATGCGGAATCTGTCGGAGTACGATTCCCAGTCCTCGCTGGCGGGGTTGAAGTGTGCGGGGGGTGCGATTTTCGCCATCGTGGAGATTCGTCTGGCTTCCGTCGGACACGTGCTTCGGTTCAGGATCTGAATCCCATCCTCGTCGCCAGTGTTGTGTCTTCGGAAATGATGCCAGGAGTCGGTGACTTTGTATCAAGCTCTTTTATTGATGTGGGAACTGAACTGGCGCTATAGGAAAACTTCACGGCTTTTATTTCTTTAGCCGCGGCCAATGGCACCGCTTTGAATCTCCCGCGATTCGAATAGACCAATCGCGGGAGATTCCTAGCGAGCCAATCGGCGCGGCTCGCCTGACCAATCAGAGTGCCCCGCGCTTTGGCCAATCAAAGCGCGGGGATCTCAAGAATGCTAATGAGGGGATAGAACAGCTTTCACAATCATGCACTTCCCAGGAAAATAAACACTGTTGAGCTTGTCCTCATGGATAGACTTAGCTCACCAAGGTCCTCCTTAATAAGTCCTCAGATTGACTTTAGAATAGAATTACAGAGTTGGAAGGGACCTTGGAAATCTTCTAGTCCAACCCCCTGCATAGGCAGGAAACCTTACATCACTTCAAACAAATGGTTATCCAACATCTTCTTAAAAACTTCCAGTGTTGGAGCATTCACAACTTCTGGAGGCAAGTTGTTCCACTGATTAATTGTTTTAACTGTCAGGAAATTTCTCTTAGTTCTAAGTTGCTTCTCTCCTTGATTAGTTTGCTTCTCCATTGCTTCTTGTCTTGCCTTCAGGTGCTTTGGAGAATAACTTGACTCCCTCTTCTTTGTGGAGGCCCCTGAGATATTGGAACACTGCTATCATGTCTTCCCTTTGCTTTTGTGTTGTTTTGGCAGGAAAGGAGGGAGTAAATGTGTCTATTTCCAAACAAAGCACTGGATTGAGAGAGGCAACTTGTACCCCCAAGAGATTTAGGACCACCAAATCCGCAATTGGCAATATTGGCTAAGCCTGATTGCTGAATGCCAAACCTGTGGTGGACATCAAATTGCCTATCCTACACTGGACTGTATCCATCTACTATTAAGTTCTTTTAAGTCTATAGTAGCTATGTAGGTCCTAATGTTCTTGAAAACAAAAATGATACCCAGGACTGACAATTTAAAACAATCTCTATACTTTTGTAAAATTAAAAAAATTAGGTGTAGAGGAGACGTAATGATTGCCATAGAAAATAGTCCAACTTCAGTCATAGGAAATAAAGGTGGGACACTCATTCTCCATCCCTTCCATACCAGTAATCTCAGCTGCACTGAAATGCCAGGCAACGATGTTGCATGCATTTGTAAAAATTCTTGCTTTCGTTTGACCCAAAAATCAAAGTCAATGCATGGATATTGAGGGAAAGGCAGCACTAATGATTGGTGATGGGTGTAACTTAAAAAAAAGAAAGAAGCTGCAACCTCAGCTCAATCTTGACTCAAGTATTGTCTTTTACTTCTTTCCCGTAAAAGACTGTCATTCATTCCTTATTATAGGAGGAATAGACCACTGACTTTGGGGACATTATGGTAATTAATAAAGCCTGACCGTACACTGCATGGCTTCATCTTCAGGAACTAAACTATTACAGGAGATAAATTGCAGTCCCAAAAGACTAATGCAATGTGCAAGTCCCCTTCCCACAGAACTGGCATCAAGGTGAATGGTGTTTGTATCTGTGCATCTGAATATCCACATGGGCCTGTGTGCACATATGCCTCAAGAGGTCTTTGGTGTAACAATGTCCATGCTTAATACAGAAAATTACAAAAATGGAGGGAGATGTGATTGGATGTCCCGCTTCCGGTTAAAATTGGAAGGGGAAAAGAAGATTGGGTTAGGACACAGTTCACTAGGGAGATGTTTTCTTCGTAGGTAAAGCTCTACCTCTGCTATTTGACCCAATGGAGAAAAACATAGTTTCCATTTAATAACATACATGATTTCCATCCTGGAGTGGGGGGAGCAGAAAACTCTATTTCAAGAAGAAATTTAAATCTCAAGGAAATAGAGTAAGTTAAACTCTCCTTTCCCACCCAGTATGATCAGACCCTGATATTGGTCCACTTGAGAGCAGGGAGGTGAGTCCATCCATCCAACCACTTACCTTGGTTGTTTTAATTTTGTTTCCACTGCTGCATGACCAACCTGTGTAATCCGGAAGCACTTTACATTCTTCTCCTTCCAGACAAGGGTTCATATGACACCACCACTTCTGGATAACAATGGCAGCTGGAAAGCAAAAATGAAGTCATTTCAGAACAACATGCAATAAATGGGACCCAGAAAATGCTGCCCGGAAGCAGCTAATAGCTACTGGATCTTCCCACCGTTGGCATCTCCAAATGTGTTGAAGCCGCAGGCCAAAAGGCATGCTAGATGGGAATTCTGGGAGTTTCATTGCCAGCACAACTGATAGTCTATGGAGATTCTCAGTCATGCAGGTCATGGTTGCCACAAAGGTGTTTTTCCCCACCCTTTTTTTCCAACTGAACTTTCTTGATTTTGCTTGAAGACATTTCGCTTCTCATCCAAGAAAACTTCTTCAGTTCTAATTAACTTGTGGGAAAAGGAAAGATCCTTTGAAGAGAACAATGTTTACATTCTTGACAGAGAGGACCAAGAGCTTGAAAGAAGAATCAAAGAAGCGATGTAGAAATTGAACAGAGAGGGAGGAGTATGACACGGCCTATATCTTACACAGTGCAGTCCTTTCAGCAGTCCCAAGGCACTTCCGCATTTATTTATTTATTTTTGCACTCTGATTCAGGTGACTCTGAGGACAAAAATTAATCCCCAGGTGGTTTCAACGATTATCAGTGTTAGCTATTGGCTGATTGAGAAGAGTATCAGTCTTTTCCATTATCCATCAATTAGGTAGAATTGAAGAAGCTTCTTGGATGAGAAGCAAAAAGTTTTCAAGAAAAATCAAGACATCAAATCCAGTTGCTGTTTGGAGAAAAGCACCTTTGGGACAACATATCTGAGAAGGAAAAGCTCTTGCTATACCATGGAATCCATGTAAGCAAGGATAATAAATTGCAGTTCACGCAACAGATTCCAATGAGAATATCCTCCCTGCCTTCTAATCCATTTAATAACTAAGGTTCTCTTGACAGAAAGTTACCAAAAAAACCCCCATTAAATGCTAGGAAAAGGACATTGTAAAACCACATAGGAAAAAAAATCAATGTCAGTTAAAAATAACAAAACAGAAACAATATTTCTATGCACACAGAGACATTGGCATTTTATTTTATTTTCTTCTCCCATTGAGTAGCCCCATCTTTTATTAAGCTGGAAATTGCTTCTGAAATTCTTTTTTTTTCCTTATGGCAGTTTGTGAAATGACAGTCAAGAATAAGGGAAGGGCATCAAGAAAGTTGTTTGAGTCACCATAATTTCATGAATGAATTTTTAGGCCCAATTATTCTCATATGCATATCCTTAAGGATTTCCTTTAGGAGGCATTCTGTAAACAGTTTCTATCCTCCTTCCTCACATCAAAAGGATCTTCAAAAAGAATCCACGCATCTCATTTTTCCAATTCTCCAAGCTATAGTTTGAAAGGAACTTCTGAAATGTAACACTTAATGATTCACTGATATTTGTATTCTGCTCTGCTCTGGACATTCTAAGTGGCTAAAATGCAGCTCATCAGACAGATTTAAAACATTTGAGACACTAGGTTTGTTTTTGTTTTTTTTAAAAAGACCCAGATCTTTTGTTCTGTGAAATAACAGGACCACTGGACTGCTCTGGAATTTGGAGGACATTTCATAGAGATGGAATAGCTGTTGAAAAGGACTGATTCTTCTGCTCTTGATTCTACTGTGGAGGGATGCCTCAAGTCCAAAAGAATCCCTCATCATCTCATCAGCCTTTGCCCCAGTTATTTCTTTTGGTTCTGCCAATGTGTCCAGATCTGAACAAGATGGAATCCAGATGAGCAATTTTATCAGAAAACTGTTTGATCTTTCAAATCAGCCTAAAGGAAGAGCTTCTGAACTGTCCTTACTTGCTGCTGCTGTATGGCATTCCCTACCCAGAACCTTTCCTACCTGTGTGGTCCATATCTCCTCTTCTCTGCCATGTTCTTATGAACATAGTCATAATTGTCCATTTCAGCAAAGTGGATAGAGCTCCTTCCTCAACAAACATCTGCCTCTTACTCAAAGAATTGCAAGCTTATCACTGACCCTGGATATGTCCATTGACACACAATGACAAAATTCCAGAAGGGAGTATAGCAAGTATTTGAAAGTTTGATTTCCTCATTTGTAGGGGAAAGAGATCCCTTATCCAGCCACGAGAATTGCCTCCCATTTCCCCCAGTCCTTCCTTCCTTTTCTTTTGTGGATACTTTAATAGAAGATGCCTTGGTTTCTACAAAGTACAGCTTGCTCCAGCAAACTCTGGATAAAACAAATCACTCTGATTTAAGATTACAAACCTGGAATTGACTATAATCATGCTATGTTGATTCACATATTATCAGCAAATTCAATTCAATTGTGTACGTAGTAAGAGTTTTGATGTGTGCGTGTGTGTATCCCACCTTTATTATTTGTACAAATATGGTTAATTTATCCAACCCACCTTCTTCTTCCTATTATCCCCACAACAACAATCCTGTGAGGTGAGTTGGGCTGAGAGAATGAGTGGCCCAAAGTCACCCAGCTGGCTTTCATGGCTGAGGCAGGATTAGAACTCACAATTTTCCTCTTTCTAGCTTTAACTAGACCAAATTGGTTTTCAAGTTTACTATCCAGTTTACTCTACTATCCAGGGAGGGAATTGAAGAAGAAAAGGATAAAGTAAAAAAAACCAAAAAAACACCACCCACCATCAAAGCTGTAAATGAGTAGAGAACTCCACCATGTACAATTATATCCATGCACTGGGAGAGAAGATTTAAATTGGTCTTGGATGTGGTTACTGGCCATACAGAAAAAATTCTGCAGGCAACTATAACTATTATTATTATTCCTACTTAAAGATAATTCAAAGTAGTTTACAGTGGTGTCTTTCAAATATTGTGTTTATTACAAGTTTGTGGTGTGTAGGTTGAGAGAGGGAGAGAGAATAGCTCAAGGATACATAGTGGTCATATGATAATTTGAAGCTACATTACCTTCAGTCCAAGTCCTAAACACTACCAATTTACTGTATATGAAATGTGACTTATGAATGATGCTGTTCCTACTTTTGATCTAAAATGGCTATATTGAAATCTATGCTTCATCATTAACCTATAACCCAAAAAAGCTATTCTTGGGTTGTTCTTCAGAAAGTACAAGGAAAGGACTTACCAAGCATGCCACTCAAGTATAATGCAACTGGACATGCTGGCCTAGAAACCTAGAGACTGCGAGTTCTAGTTCTGCTTTAGGTGTGATTTTGGGCCAGTCACTCTTTTTCAGCCCAAATCATTTCAAAGCATTGTTGTTATGGTGAAAATAGGAGGAGGAAAGAGAATGCTTGCCACCTTGAGGTACTTATAAAGTAATAAAAGTGGGATCAAAATTGATTAAACAAACAGCCTTGTGAGATGGTCCAAAGAATAGGCACACCTAGGTACTAGCTCTAACTGTATTGTAAGATTAACAAAATAACAGTTGGAAGGGACCCAAGCTCAAGCAGGAGATCCTATACCATTTAATACAAATGGTTGTCCAGTCTCTTTCTAAAAGCCTCCAGTGATTAACTACCCACCACTTCTGAAGGCAAAACATTCCACTGGTTTATTCTCACTGTCAGGAAATTTCTCCTTCGTTCTCCTTGGTTAGTTTCCAACCATCGCTTCTTGCCTTGCCTTCCAGTGCTTTGGAAAGTAGGTTGACTCCTGCTTATGGCACTCACGTTGCCTCTAGTCTTTCTTTTCACATTACATGAACATTAATAGAAACTTGTAAATCTGAAAGTACAATTCTCCCACCTTACCTTTACAATCCAAGAAACTAGGGAAGATCCTTCCTGAGAAGTTTGCCATGCCCACATTCCTTCTATGGGTTCAGATGACTCTTATTGGCCTGTTGCCTACTCTGTGACTCTTCCTCCTGTCTCCCAGGTTATTCCCTCATTGCCCACATAAAATAATCAGGACACAACCTCAGGAAGCAAGAATGGCCTTCAATGCAGTATCCTAATGCAACAAGCTAAAAAATATAAGGGAATGTTTGCCAACAGTGCAATTTCAAAATAAGCAACTGAAGATCAGCAGCTGTATGTCTGTTTTACAATAGGTGTATATGTCTCACGGAGCAAGACTCCGGACAGCATTCAAGGAACAACCAGAAACAGAATATTTCAAACCTGTTAAAACAATCATAGTATAGATGAATGCTCGCAGTCAGCCTAGAGACTGTCTGTTGAAACAAAATGTTTTTCAAGGCAAGCAATGCAGATCACTTAAAATGATAGTAGTGTGACATTTTGCATCTTTTGAAGAAGGGAGGAAAGCGAGTGAGAAAGAAGAAAAGTGGTGCTCATTAGGAGATACTAAATTTTCAAAGTGTTTTCATTGTTGTAAAACCCATCAATATGCTGGATGAGAGGAGACTGCACATATCTATATAAGCCATGGTGGCGCAGTGGTTAGAGTGCAGTACTGCAAGCTACTTCTGCTGCCGGCTGGCTGCCTGCAAATTTGGCAGTTCAAATCTCACCAGGTTCAAGGTTGACTCAGCCTTCCCTCCTTCCGAGGTTGGTAAAATAAGGACCCAGATTATTGGGGGCAATATGCTGAATCTGTAAACCACTTAGAGATGGCTGTAAAGCACTGTGAAGCGGTATATAGGTCTAAGTGCTATTGCTATAATTGCTCTTCCTACATTGTCACAAGCACCCTGGAGACCATTTCTCACCTTTGCCACCCTGGTGACTGAAAATTATATGGTTGCTTCATAGTTATTGATGTGAGCTGACTCCTTGTCCCTGGATTATAGGAAAATGCTTTGAATATTGTGGATGTTAAAGTAACAATTTATCCAACTCATTGGGCAATTTGTGGAAAATGTGTTCATGAATTATAACAGAGCAAACAGAATTTCTGCACCTTCGGTTCAGCGTTTCTTAACCTTGGCACACATACCGGCTGGGGAATTATAAGAACTGAAGTGAACACATTTAAATGTTGTCAAATGTGAGAAACATTACTCTAGTCAAAGTACTTTCTTGCAATCTTAACCACACATTTGCTTGATCAAAGAACATATCATAACAGAGGTCAGGAACACGTACTTCCTCTGAACACAAAAACAATTCTGCTGGATCAGGCCAAGGTGTACTGCAACATCTGAGTTTAGTGTTTTGTTTCTCACAACAGCTAAGCATAATAAGCAGCACCTGCACTTATTCTAGGAATCAGCTTTGTTCTTTCCTCAATCCCCAAATCTCTCTGAAATAGCTGGGTCATTAAGAGCTTTGTAAATGTTAACAACTAGGACACTGTTCTTATTTCTGAGACTGCCTGCTTCCATAGAGAAAGCATTCAAGTCCCCTGATCATTTTTGATTGTCGTCTTCTCTACTTCCACCCCCATTCCTTTTCACAAAGCAAAAAATCAGAATTGTTCATAACACTCCAGGTACAAATGTATCACAGAGTTATAAAAAATCCTAAGGTACTTTTGTTTTGATTCCATTCTTAATGATCTCAAACCTGGATCACTGCCTTTCTCACAGGTGCCTCACATTAAGTTAACATCTCCAGCTGAGGATTGTGACTTTTAAAATCTTTTGCCTGATGAGCTTTTGGTGTCCCAGATTTCCTCAGTGTCTATGTAAAAGTGAAGAGGTTTTGTGCAATTGCATTGCTTTACCTCTATTCAAAATACTAAAGTGGGTTTTTGATTTGGTTGATGTCGTATCCGTAAATAAGGCTCGTAGTCAGTGACTTTCAATTCAAGCTCTTTATTAACACTGGTGGAACCGAACCGCAAAAGACAAAAAGCTCGCGGCTTTTATATCTTTTGCTTCGGCGGCCGCGGCCAATGGCAGCGATTCAAGTCTCCCGCTCTTGGCTTTAACCAATCGCGGGAGACTTCAATCGGGCCAATCAGGCGCGGCTCGCCTGGCCAATCAGAAATCCCCGCGCCTTAGCCAATCAAGGCACGGGGATTTCGAGTAGTCCATTTGCATACATGACACCCCTCCCCTCTTGGTATGGTCTTCTCACGTGGTGTAGTCACGCAGGTAGGCGGGGCTCCGTCGAGTCCTAGTTGACCTGCGCAACTCATTTTCCTGTTGTATCTCGGCAGGAGCGGTCATCTTTTTGGCTGCTCCTGCCTCTGAGCGAACCGGCTGGATGATCGGGCCGGTTCCTTCGCCGCGGCTCCCGCCTGGGCCTACCGGGTCGGTTGAGTCGCGGATTCCGCCGCTCCCGCTTGGCTTCTCCGAGTCGGTAGAGCTGGCCAGACGGTTCTTCTCCGGCTGTGATTCGCGAAGGCTGCGTTCTGGTGAGTTTTTAAATTTTATTTGTTCTTGCGGTTGTTTAACCGGGTGTTCCCTCCCCCCTTGGCTCGTGTCTTGGGGGTTGAGGTTAGTCAATGTTCGTGACCGGAGCTGGTCGATATGTCGTTTCCAGGCTCGCCCGTCGGTGGTTTGGAGCCGGTACGACTTTGGACCAGTGATCTGAGTTATGACGGCTGGGATCCATAGGGGGTCCCCCGTCATGTTTTTGGCGTATACTAGGTCGCCTGGTTCAAATGTCCGATACCTGGAGCTGGAGTCTGGGGGCTGCTCCGGGTTGTAGGTTGGGTGTAAACGGTCGAGTGGGGATCGCAGCTTCCTGCCCATCAGGAGCTCTGCAGGGCTCTTGTTGGTGGTTGTGTTTGGCGTGATGTGCTGTATGAAGAGCAGCCTGTTGATCTTGTCGTTGATCTCCCCGTGGTCCATTTTCCGGAGGGTCTTTTTTGTAAACTGGACCATCCGTTCCGCCCTACCGTTCGCCGCCGGATGCGCCGGTGCCGTTAACGCGTGGCGGATGCCTTTTTCTGCCAGGAACCGTTCAAAGTCGATGGATGTAAACTGTGGTCCGTTGTCCGAGACAACGACGTCTGGGAGGCCGTGGGTGGCAAACAGCTTACACAGTTCTTTAATGACGGCCTCTGTGGTGGTGGATTTCATGTCGGCCACCTCTAGCCAGTTTGAGTACGCGTCAACTGTGATTAAAAAGGTGTGCCCATTTGTGGGGCCGGCAAAGTCTAAATGTATTCTGGACCAGGGTCCCCGAGGTGTCTCCCAGTCCCGGATAGGTGCCGTGGGTGGGCTGGATCTGGTCTCCTGGCACCGGTGGCATTTGGCGACCCATGTTTCAATTTGTTTGTCCATGCCAGGCCACCAAGCGTAACTCCTGGCCAGGGCTTTGGTCCTGACGATGCCAGGATGACCCTCGTGCAACATTTCTAGGACCCTGTTCTGTAATTTAGTCGGAATCACCACCCGGTCTCCCCAAAGGATACATCCTCTCAGTAGTGAAAGTTCAGTCTGGCGCTGGCGGAAAGGTTTAAAAGTCTCGTTATCGTCTTTTTCCGGCCAGCCTTTTTGTAGCCAATGTAAGATTGGCGCTAAGTGTTTGTCCTTAACCGTTTCCCTCGCTATGTCCGATGCGGTAATGGGTAAACACTCGATGGACAGGGTATTTGTTGTTGGTGCAGGGTCAGGGTCAGAGTCAGGTAAGGGGGAACGGCTTAAAGCGTCCGCGTACGATATCTTCTTACCTGGCTTGTGTAGCAGTTCATAGTTGTAGGCTGCCAGGAATTCAGACCATCTTGTCATCCGGGGTGACAAGATGTTTGGTGTGGGACGGTTTCCCGCGAGAATGCCCAGCAACGGTTTATGGTCAGTCACTATTTTGAATGGGCGGCCGTAAAGGTACTCGTGGAAACGCTTAACGGCGGCCACTATAGCCAAAGCTTCTTTGTCCAGCTGGCTATAGTTCCGCTCTGGTTTAGTCAGAGTTCTCGAGAAAAAGGCGATAGGTGCTTCTCTCTGGTCTGGGAGGGTATGGCTGAGGACAGCGCCGACGCCGAAGGGTGATGCGTCGCAAGTGACAGCTACAGGCAGGGTTTCGCAGAATTGCATTAGGACGGCATCAGAGGTGAGGAGGTCTTTGGTCTTTTGAAAAGCTGTTTGTTCCCGTCTCCCCCAAGTCCAGGCTGCCTTCTTGTCCAGGAGTCTATGTAAAGGTTCCGCCGCCGTAGCCTTTTGAGGTAGGAAGACATTATAGAAGTTTAGTAAACCTAAGAATGCTTGCAGCTCTAATTTGGACTTTGGGGTGGGGGCTTCTTTGATGGCCTTTACTTTTTTTGTTGTGGGGTGGATGCCCTGCTGGTCTAGGAGGTAGCCCAGAAACTCTACTTGCTTTGTACAAAGTTGGCATTTTTCGCGTTTGACTTTAAGTCCTGTTTCTTTAAATTTCGTTAAGACTTGTCTTAAACGGTTTTCTAGTTCGGCTTCATTTGGCGCCGCCACTAATACGTCATCGAAGTAGGGCACCACCCCCTTGATGCCTTGCAGCAAGCGTTCCATCAGGCTCTGGAAGATGCCTGGTGCCACGCTGACCCCAAATTGAAGTCTGTTACATTTAAAAGCCCCCCGGTGGGTCACTATTGTTTGGGCCTCTGCCGTTTCCTCGTCCACAGGTAGTTGTTGATAGGCTTGTGCGAGGTCGAGCTTAGCAAAAACTTTGCCCCCTCCCAGTGAGTGCAGTAAATGTTGCACTACCGGGACTGGGTAGGCGCTTTGTTGCAACGCGCCATTTAGGGTGGCCTTATAGTCCCCGCAGATTCTCACGGACCCGTCTGGTTTTACTGGGGTCACTATAGGGGTTTCCCATCTGGCGTGATCTGTCGGTTGTAACACCCCTTGTCTGACGAGCTTGTCTAGCTGCTCGTCGATTTTGGGCTTTAATGCAAAGGGTACCCTTCTAGGCTTAAGCCGCTTCGGGGGAACCCTTGGGTCTAAATCAAATGAAATAAGGGGCCCCTGGTACTTGCCCAATTCTCCATTGAAGACCTCCTGGAATTCTTGGGTTAGCCGCTGTTCCCAAGCTTCAATGGATACGTGGTTGACACCTGTCAGCGCGATGTTAAGCGGAGCAAACCATTGTAACCCCAGCAGGCTAGGGCGGTCGCGGTCGACTATTGTGAGTGGAAGTTGTTCTGTGTGGCCTTTGTAGGTTATGTTAAAGTTCTTGGTGCCCACTACCGGAACGCGATTACCTTGATAGTCTTTTATGATGATTTTTTGGGCAGGTACGTTTCTTCTTTGTAGTGTAGGCACTAGTTGCTTGATTTCGCGCCAAGCAATCATAGAAAGGTAGGAACCGGAGTCCACTTCCATCTTACATGGTCGACCCTCTATGTGAACTTTTACGTGAACCTTTCTAGCTCCGTCGGAAATGGCGTGGCCAATGGTCACCGTCTGGTGGGTTTCCTCTTTACGTCGGCTGTCACCGCTTCTTTGCGATCGTTGTCTCTGGTCCCATCGACCTGTTGGCTGGCGCTCTCTGGCTCTGGGCGGGGAGCTTTCTCTTTTCCTGTCAAGTTGTTCACGTTTGGGCGGGCTGCGGGGTTTTTTCTGGCGGCAAACTCGGGCGATGTGGCCTCGTCGGTCACAATGCCTGCAGATAGCGTCGAAGAATCGGCATTCTGACCTGGGGTGGTCGCCGCCGCAACCGGCGCAGTTGGTCCTTGACCTGCGACCTCTTTGACTTCGCTGTTCACCTCGTCCCATTTGTACACGGTGTATGTCCTCCTCGTCATCTGACGCGCTGGAGGTTGATTGGTATTCGCCGTAGTGTGCGGTCACTTCGCTTCTGGTGTCGGCCGACCTCGCAGGGTTGTTGTTCCCGCCCTTCGCGTCAGATCTTCGCATGGTGTCTGCTGACGTGCGGGTGGCTTCTGCTGCTGCGGCCGCAGTGAGGGCATCGGCTAGGCTGATGTCGCCTTTGGCCATGAGTCGGCTCTGGAGTGTCGGATCCCATAGCCCGAGCACGAAGCGGTCTCTGATGAGACTATTAAGCCCTTCAAACTCACAGAGTCCTCCCAGGCGCCGTAATTCAGCGACAAAGTCGCTTAATTTTTCGTTCGGCTTCTGGTTTCTGCGGTAAAACTCGTTTCGCCGTATCAGGATGGGGACCTCGGGGGCGTAATGGCGTCTCAGTATGGGCTCGAGGACGTCCCAGTCGATGGCGGTTGCGTCTGCTGGTTTGGCCAATGCCTTGGCCATCTGGAAGACCTCTGGTCCGCAGTGTGTGAGAAAAACGGCGCGTTTTAGCGGGCCCGGGGCATCCTTCATGCCGGCGCATTCCAGGTACATCCGGAATCGATCCGAGTACGATTCCCAGTCCTCGGCGGCGGGGTTGAAGGGAGCGGGCGGTGCTATTTTCGCCATCTTCGCTGTCGCTGGTTCTTAAACGGATACGGGGTTCGGTTCAATGGCG
This sequence comes from Hydrophis major, assembly GCA_033807585.1. NCBI lineage: Eukaryota > Metazoa > Chordata > Lepidosauria > Squamata > Elapidae > Hydrophis > Hydrophis major. The sequence continues at coordinate 76,907,481 of CM066329.1, forward strand.
AGATCCCACCCTCGTCGCCAGTGTCGTATCCGTAAATAAGGCTCGTAGTCAGTGACTTTCAATTCAAGCTCTTTATTAACACTGGTGGAACCGAACCGCAAAAGACAAAAAGCTCGCGGCTTTTATATCTTTTGCTTCGGCGGCCGCGGCCAATGGCAGCGATTCAAGTCTCCCGCTCTTGGCTTTAACCAATCGCGGGAGACTTCAATCGGGCCAATCAGGCGCGGCTCGCCTGGCCAATCAGAAATCCCCGCGCCTTAGCCAATCAAGGCACGGGGATTTCGAGTAGTCCATTTGCATACATGACAGTTGACTACTCACACAGTTTAAAGAAATCTTCACAATCACATGTGGATTTTTTTGCTTCCCTGGAATCTGGATGATACAGGCAGTCATTATTGCAATTACTGTAATTTGTTAACTGTGGTTACTGTAATTCCAGGGTAAGAAGCTGTTACAAGTTGCCATTATGATTCTAAGCAGTACAACATACTTCCAAAGTTTGTGTCAGGCTCAGTGACCAAGGAAATGTACTTTTGGGAGGAATCTCAACTGCCTAGTTTCAGGATATGACCTTGTGCCTCAACACTTTATTTTTGTCCTAAGCCTTGCCATCTCTGTAGAAGAACTAAACTTGCCCTATGAGCTGTCTCTCAATCTCACAAACTACCAGGGTTTAATCTTTTTCACTGAATAAGTTTTTGCAGATTCCCTTAATTCTATGCAGGGATAAATGTAAGCCTCCTCTTGGTTATTTAACAGGTCGCCTCAGAAGTGGGATTCTACCAGTTTGGACCAGTTCTATAGAACCAATTGTTATGATTCTGTGCAGTTCAGAGAATCAGCAAATCGCACCACTGACTGGTTCCCCCACCCCTCCTGTCAGATTTCTGCTTTCTAGCTAATGTAAATCATTATTGTACTGCTTTGCCTTCGCCCAGGACGCTTCCCTAAGGCCCAGTCAGAGGTGGTATTCAGGGGATTGGGGGGTGGGGGAGAAGTGGCCTGAGAGCAGGGTTGAACCTTCCTTATTCTATTTTTCAATGCAGACTCAGGCAGCAGATTGCAGAAAGGTAGATCTGTGAGTGAACCTATGATTCTGCAAGCAACTCAATCTGCTTTGCCTGATTTTGGGTAAAAGTTTTTCTCTCTCTCTCTCTCTCACATATATATAAATATGTATAAGTGTTGTGGCTCCGGGTTTGCATTCAGCTCCTATGGCTGATATGAGTTCAAGTGAGGAGGACATGGCAGAAAAATATGAGCCGGCATGGCTCAGTGATGGAAATAGTAATCAGGATGAGGAGATGGACGTGACAAAGGAAAACAGAACTGAAGTATTAGAATTGTCAGAACTTTTGACCTCCTCTGGTTCCTTATCTGATCAGCAGCCGGGAATGGCTGACAGGGAAGGCATGAGAGAGTCTTCTAGTGGAGATGAGAATTTAGAAAACTTGTGGTTAAACGTAAGGAACAGAAGAAGATTAAGGAGGCAAACCCAGTTAGAGAGAAGGAGGAAGGCGAGCCAATAATTAGGGAAATTAGCACATTGCCTCAATGAGTATAAAAGGACAGAGCTGGGCTGGTAGAATTTGCCAGGAACAAAGTGACTTATTGAGTGAAGACATTACAGCAGAAGCTCTGAGGCTTGAGAATTATTGCCAGGACTGGTATGCCGAACAGAGTAAATATTAATGTGTGGATTGGGATTTATGCCAGCAGTTATCTTGTGAGACTTTATTTTGCTTGAATTACTTCTGAAATGGCAGCTTTCTGTTTTGCTCGCTTGACTTTGAAGGGGAGTCATAACATATATATATATATATATATATATATATATATATATATATATATATATATATATATATAAGGCATTCAGCTTAGTTCGGGTATTTTCCCACGTCATAATAGTTGTGCTTTTAAAGTTGAAGCAATGTTTCAGCAGAATCTCATCTGCCATCATCAGGCTTCTGTAGCCTGATGATAGCAGATGAGATTCTGCTGAAACGTTGCTACAACTTTAAAAGCACAACTATGATGACGTGGGAAAATACCCGAACTAAGCTGAATGCCATACATGTAAGTACCTGCGAAAACTTAAGAAAACATATTTGTTTTCTTAAGTTTTCACGGGTACTTACATGTATGGCATTCAGCTAAGTTCGGGTATTTTCCCACATCATAATAGTTTACTATAAAATACTTTAAAAGCACCACTATTATGATGGGGGAAAATACCCGAATTAAGCTGAATACCATATACATATACATATACATATACATATACATATATATATATATATATACACACACATATACATACATACATACATATATGTCTGGCATTCAGCTTTGTTCGGGTATTTTCCCACGTCATAATAGTGGTGCTTTTAAAGTTGTAGCAACGTTTCAGCAGAGTCTCATCTGCCATCATCAGGCTTCTGTATGGTGTTTGTCTGTGAGTCAGACTTTTACAGACTTTTACTGACTCACAGACAAACACCATACAGAAGCCTGATGATGGCAGATGAGACTCTGCTGAAACGTTGCTACAACTTTAAAAGCACCACTATTATGACGTGGGAAAATACCCGAACAAAGCTGAATGCCAGACATGTAAGTACCCGTGAAAACTTAAGAAAACACAAACACACACACACACACACACACACACACATATATATATATTATATATATATATGTTTTCTGAGGTTCTCGCGGGTATTTGTATGTGGATCTTTGGTTATTCGGGTTTTCTCCCGCGTAAGATTGGAATTATCTAGGCAACGTTTCGATGAAGTCTCATTCATCATCTTCAGGCTTGGTCTTCAGCTCTGTGCTTCTCAGAGTGATGTGAGCTCGCAGCTGCTTCTTCCTTTTAACTGCTCCTGGGGGTGTGACTTGATTGGCTGGGGGCTTGGCTGTGTTCTGATTGGATGGGGGGGTGTTCTCATTGGTTGGGGGTTTGGCTGTGTTCTGATTGGTTGGGGGGTTGGCTGTGTTCTGATTGGCTGGAGGCGTGTTCTGTTCAGGTGGGGGCTTGATTGTGCTCAGGTTAGTCTTAGTTGCTGGAGGGTTTGAGCTGGTGAGCTGTGATCTTGCTGTTTGGCTTCGAGTTCGTGGTCGTGCTGCATCTTCATGGTGGGGGTCAGTTCGCTTCATGTATGGTTCAGAGGGGTTTGAGATGGGTAGTGATGCAGCTGCAGTGCGGCTTCTGGTCCGTGGTCGTGTTTCATCTTCTGTGTGGGTGTGAGTCTGCTTTCTATGTGGAAGTGTGGTGGTGGCATCTTGTGTGGCTCTCAGGGGTGTGGGTCTGGTGTCATTCTTCATGTTAGGTACGCGTCTGTTCATGAGGGCGGGTTTCCAAATGGCTGGTAGGCGGGAGGCATCATCTCGTTTATTCATGCTGTGTGGGCGTTTTTCTATCTCTATGGCTTCTCTGATGATTCTGCTGCTGAAGTGTTCGGTTTTGGCGATAGTTCTGGTATTTTTAAAGTCAATCTCATGTCCTGTGGCTTTGAGGTGTTGGACCAGGGAAGAGGTCGGTTCTTCCTTTTTGATTGAGTTCTTATGTTCTTCAATGCGTGCACCTATTCTTCTGTTAGTCTGTCCAATGTATGTGGTGGGGCAAGCAGTGCAAGGGATTTCGTATACTCCTTGATTTTCTAACTCGATACTGTCCTTAGGGTTTCTTAGGATGGTGGATATCTTTCTGTTTGTGCAGAATGCTATCTTAATGTTGTGTTTTTGGAGGATCTTGCTGATTTTGTCCGTAGTGCCTTTTATATATGGGAGGAGGGCTTTGCCATTCTCTTGTTCTTTGTCTTGGATTTTGGCTGGGGTTTCTTTTTGGATTAGGTGGGTGATCTTCTTTCTTTGGAATCCATTGGCTGTCAGCACGCCGGTAAGAGTGTGTAGTTCGGTCTCGAGGTGTTGTTCATCGGCTAAGCATTTTGTTCTGGAGATTAGTGTCTCAGCTACGGAATTGATCTGTGCTGGGTGGTGGTGTGAGAGTGCGTGTAGATAGCGGTTTGTATGTGTTTTCTTCTGGTAGATGGTGTGTCCTAGGGAGCCATTGGATTTTTTGTATACCAAGACATCTAGGAAGGGAAGTTGGTTGTTAGCTTCTGTTTCCATGGTGAATTGTATTTTGGGGTGTTGGTTGTTGAGGTGTGTGAGGAAGTTGTTCAGTTTTTCTTTCCCGTGTGGCCAGATTATGAAGGTGTCATCTACGTATCTGAGCCAGAGTTTGGGTTTGTGATCATATTTTTCTAGAGCCTGTGTTTCAAAGTGTTCCATGTAGAGGTTAGCGATGACAGGTGAGAGGGGTGATCCCATGGGTGCTCCTTCTATTTGTTTGTATTTTTGTCCGTTGTAGGTGAAGTATGTATTGGATAGGCAGTGGTTGGTCAGATCTAGGATGTGCTTGGGGGGGTTGTATTTGTTTTGGATGGCTGTCAAGGCTTCTTTTATTGGCACTTGGGTGAAGAGGGATATGACATCGAAGCTCACTAGTAGGTCACTGGGTTGTAAGTTTTGTTTCTTTATGATCTCGATGAACTGGAATGAGTTTCTTACGTGTGAGTTGATGGATTCTGCATAGGGCTGTAGTTGTTTGGCAAGAAATTTGGCTAGGTTTTGTAGAGGTGAGCCTATGGAGCTGACTATTGGTCTAAGTGGGGTTCCTTCTTTGTGTATCTTGGGGAGACCATAAAGTTTAGGGCATCTGGATGATTTCTCTCTGGGTATGATTCTTTGCTGGATTTCTTCACTGATGGGGGAGGCTTTTATTTTGGATCTGGTGGTTTTTTCTAGGTAGGTGGTGGGGTCTGTCTTTAGGGGTTTGTATGTGGGGTCTTGGAGTAGATTGGTTAACTTGGATTGGTAGTCAGATGTGTTCATAACCACTGTCGCGTTTCCCTTGTCTGCTGGTAGGATTATTATGCTGGTGTCTTCTTTCAGGTTGAGTAGTGCAGTTTGTTCTTCTTTGGATAAGTTGCTTTTGGGTGGTTTGCTAGTGCAGAGGATGTTGGTGATTTCGAGTCTGATTCTATTAGCATCATCAGGGTTGGTTTTGGTCAGGCTGGTTTCAACTCCGCATATGATGGTTTCTGTGGGGATGTGTTTGGGAGCGACAGCAAAGTTGAATCCTTTAGAAAGGACCTTGGTTTCGGCTTCGGTGAGGATCTTGTCTGAGATGTTGTGCACTGTTTGTTTCATGTGTGGCTGTGAGGGGGGAGGAGTTGGTTTCTGGCGTTGTTGTAGTTTTCTGAGTTTGTTGGTGTGTGTGTCTGTCTTGAGGGTGGTCTGTGTTTCGGCTCTCCAGACAGCTAGCTGTTTGGATTTGTCCCAAAGTAAGGGGTGAATCTTGTTGCTGAGTCTGAGGTGAAGTGTGAGGAGATCTTTGTTGATTTGATCTAGGAGAAATCTTTTTGTGTGAAGTTCATTTCTAATTAGGGCCAATTCTGTTCTTTTTAGGATGCGTTTGGTGGCTGCTGTGTTGGTGTGGAATTTCAATTGGAAGCTTGTGGGAATTAAATTTTGATCTCGGCAGTTGCATAGGAATGCGAGGTCACATAAAATGGAAGCTCTTTGGACTTCAAGTTTTTCATAAGTCCTGGTCAGATGGTGGGTTTCCTCCCCGTAGAGGTGCAATATTTGTTTTCTGAGGTTCTCGCGGGTATTTGTATGTGGATCTTTGGTTATTCGGGTTTTCTCCCGCGTAAGATTGGAATTATCTAGGCAACGTTTCGATGAAGTCTCATTCATCATCTTCAGGCTTGGTCTTCAGCTCTGTGCTTCTCAGAGTGATGTGAGCTCGCAGCTGCTTCTTCCTTTTAACTGCTCCTGGGGGTGTGACTTGATTGGCTGGGGGCTTGGCTGTGTTCTGATTGGATGGGGGGGTGTTCTCATTGGTTGGGGGTTTGGCTGTGTTCTGATTGGTTGGGGGGTTGGCTGTGTTCTGATTGGCTGGAGGTGTGTTCTGTTCAGGTGGGGGCTTGATTGTGCTCAGGTTAGTCTTAGTTGCTGGAGGGTTTGAGCTGGTGAGCTGTGATCTTGCTGTTTGGCTTCGAGTTCGTGGTCGTGCTGCATCTTCATGGTGGGGGTCAGTTCGCTTCATGTATGGTTCAGAGGGGTTTGAGATGGGTAGTGATGCAGCTGCAGTGCGGCTTCTGGTCCGTGGTCGTGTTTCATCTTCTGTGTGGGTGTGAGTCTGCTTTCTATGTGGAAGTGTGGTGGTGGCATCTTGTGTGGCTCTCAGGGGTGTGGGTCTGGTGTCATTCTTCATGTTAGGTACGCGTCTGTTCATGAGGGCGGGTTTCCAAATGGCTGGTAGGCGGGAGGCATCATCTCGTTTATTCATGCTGTGTGGGCGTTTTTCTATCTCTATGGCTTCTCTGATGATTCTGCTGCTGAAGTGTTCGGTTTTGGCGATAGTTCTGGTATTTTTAAAGTCAATCTCATGTCCTGTGGCTTTGAGGTGTTGGACCAGGGAAGAGGTCGGTTCTTCCTTTTTGATTGAGTTCTTATGTTCTTCAATGCGTGCACCTATTCTTCTGTTAGTCTGTCCAATGTATGTGGTGGGGCAAGCAGTGCAAGGGATTTCGTATACTCCTTGATTTTCTAACTCGATACTGTCCTTAGGGTTTCTTAGGATGGTGGATATCTTTCTGTTTGTGCAGAATGCTATCTTAATGTTGTGTTTTTGGAGGATCTTGCTGATTTTGTCCGTAGTGCCTTTTATATATGGGAGGAGGGCTTTGCCATTCTCTTGTTCTTTGTCTTGGATTTTGGCTGGGGTTTCTTTTTGGATTAGGTGGGTGATCTTCTTTCTTTGGAATCCATTGGCTGTCAGCACGCCGGTAAGAGTGTGTAGTTCGGTCTCGAGGTGTTGTTCATCGGCTAAGCATTTTGTTCTGGAGATTAGTGTCTCAGCTACGGAATTGATCTGTGCTGGGTGGTGGTGTGAGAGTGCGTGTAGATAGCGGTTTGTATGTGTTTTCTTCTGGTAGATGGTGTGTCCTAGGGAGCCATTGGATTTTTTGTATACCAAGACATCTAGGAAGGGAAGTTGGTTGTTAGCTTCTGTTTCCATGGTGAATTGTATTTTGGGGTGTTGGTTGTTGAGGTGTGTGAGGAAGTTGTTCAGTTTTTCTTTCCCGTGTGGCCAGATTATGAAGGTGTCATCTACGTATCTGAGCCAGAGTTTGGGTTTGTGATCATATTTTTCTAGAGCCTGTGTTTCAAAGTGTTCCATGTAGAGGTTAGCGATGACAGGTGAGAGGGGTGATCCCATGGGTGCTCCTTCTATTTGTTTGTATTTTTGTCCGTTGTAGGTGAAGTATGTATTGGATAGGCAGTGGTTGGTCAGATCTAGGATGTGCTTGGGGGGGTTGTATTTGTTTTGGATGGCTGTCAAGGCTTCTTTTATTGGCACTTGGGTGAAGAGGGATATGACATCGAAGCTCACTAGTAGGTCACTGGGTTGTAAGTTTTGTTTCTTTATGATCTCGATGAACTGGAATGAGTTTCTTACGTGTGAGTTGATGGATTCTGCATAGGGCTGTAGTTGTTTGGCAAGAAATTTGGCTAGGTTTTGTAGAGGTGAGCCTATGGAGCTGACTATTGGTCTAAGTGGGGTTCCTTCTTTGTGTATCTTGGGGAGACCATAAAGTTTAGGGCATCTGGATGATTTCTCTCTGGGTATGATTCTTTGCTGGATTTCTTCACTGATGGGGGAGGCTTTTATTTTGGATCTGGTGGTTTTTTCTAGGTAGGTGGTGGGGTCTGTCTTTAGGGGTTTGTATGTGGGGTCTTGGAGTAGATTGGTTAACTTGGATTGGTAGTCAGATGTGTTCATAACCACTGTCGCGTTTCCCTTGTCTGCTGGTAGGATTATTATGCTGGTGTCTTCTTTCAGGTTGAGTAGTGCAGTTTGTTCTTCTTTGGATAAGTTGCTTTTGGGTGGTTTGCTAGTGCAGAGGATGTTGGTGATTTCGAGTCTGATTCTATTAGCATCATCAGGGTTGGTTTTGGTCAGGCTGGTTTCAACTCCGCATATGATGGTTTCTGTGGGGATGTGTTTGGGAGCGACAGCAAAGTTGAATCCTTTAGAAAGGACCTTGGTTTCGGCTTCGGTGAGGATCTTGTCTGAGATGTTGTGCACTGTTTGTTTCATGTGTGGCTGTGAGGGGGGAGGAGTTGGTTTCTGGCGTTGTTGTAGTTTTCTGAGTTTGTTGGTGTGTGTGTCTGTCTTGAGGGTGGTCTGTGTTTCGGCTCTCCAGACAGCTAGCTGTTTGGATTTGTCCCAAAGTAAGGGGTGAATCTTGTTGCTGAGTCTGAGGTGAAGTGTGAGGAGATCTTTGTTGATTTGATCTAGGAGAAATCTTTTTGTGTGAAGTTCATTTCTAATTAGGGCCAATTCTGTTCTTTTTAGGATGCGTTTGGTGGCTGCTGTGTTGGTGTGGAATTTCAATTGGAAGCTTGTGGGAATTAAATTTTGATCTCGGCAGTTGCATAGGAATGCGAGGTCACATAAAATGGAAGCTCTTTGGACTTCAAGTTTTTCATAAGTCCTGGTCAGATGGTGGGTTTCCTCCCCGTAGAGGTGCAATATTTGTTTTCTGAGGTTCTCGCGGGTATTTGTATGTGGATCTTTGGTTATTCGGGTTTTCTCCCGCGTAAGATTGGAATTATCTAGGCAACGTTTCGATGAAGTCTCATTCATCATCTTCAGGCTTGGTCTTCAGCTCTGTGCTTCTCAGAGTGATGTGAGCTCGCAGCTGCTTCTTCCTTTTAACTGCTCCTGGGGGTGTGACTTGATTGGCTGGGGGCTTGGCTGTGTTCTGATTGGATGGGGGGGTGTTCTCATTGGTTGGGGGTTTGGCTGTGTTCTGATTGGTTGGGGGGTTGGCTGTGTTCTGATTGGCTGGAGGCGTGTTCTGTTCAGGTGGGGGCTTGATTGTGCTCAGGTTAGTCTTAGTTGCTGGAGGGTTTGAGCTGGTGAGCTGTGATCTTGCTGTTTGGCTTCGAGTTCGTGGTCGTGCTGCATCTTCATGGTGGGGGTCAGTTCGCTTCATGTATGGTTCAGAGGGGTTTGAGATGGGTAGTGATGCAGCTGCAGTGCGGCTTCTGGTCCGTGGTCGTGTTTCATCTTCTGTGTGGGTGTGAGTCTGCTTTCTATGTGGAAGTGTGGTGGTGGCATCTTGTGTGGCTCTCAGGGGTGTGGGTCTGGTGTCATTCTTCATGTTAGGTACGCGTCTGTTCATGAGGGCGGGTTTCCAAATGGCTGGTAGGCGGGAGGCATCATCTCGTTTATTCATGCTGTGTGGGCGTTTTTCTATCTCTATGGCTTCTCTGATGATTCTGCTGCTGAAGTGTTCGGTTTTGGCGATAGTTCTGGTATTTTTAAAGTCAATCTCATGTCCTGTGGCTTTGAGGTGTTGGACCAGGGAAGAGGTCGGTTCTTCCTTTTTGATTGAGTTCTTATGTTCTTCAATGCGTGCACCTATTCTTCTGTTAGTCTGTCCAATGTATGTGGTGGGGCAAGCAGTGCAAGGGATTTCGTATACTCCTTGATTTTCTAACTCGATACTGTCCTTAGGGTTTCTTAGGATGGTGGATATCTTTCTGTTTGTGCAGAATGCTATCTTAATGTTGTGTTTTTGGAGGATCTTGCTGATTTTGTCCGTAGTGCCTTTTATATATGGGAGGAGGGCTTTGCCATTCTCTTGTTCTTTGTCTTGGATTTTGGCTGGGGTTTCTTTTTGGATTAGGTGGGTGATCTTCTTTCTTTGGAATCCATTGGCTGTCAGCACGCCGGTAAGAGTGTGTAGTTCGGTCTCGAGGTGTTGTTCATCGGCTAAGCATTTTGTTCTGGAGATTAGTGTCTCAGCTACGGAATTGATCTGTGCTGGGTGGTGGTGTGAGAGTGCGTGTAGATAGCGGTTTGTATGTGTTTTCTTCTGGTAGATGGTGTGTCCTAGGGAGCCATTGGATTTTTTGTATACCAAGACATCTAGGAAGGGAAGTTGGTTGTTAGCTTCTGTTTCCATGGTGAATTGTATTTTGGGGTGTTGGTTGTTGAGGTGTGTGAGGAAGTTGTTCAGTTTTTCTTTCCCGTGTGGCCAGATTATGAAGGTGTCATCTACGTATCTGAGCCAGAGTTTGGGTTTGTGATCATATTTTTCTAGAGCCTGTGTTTCAAAGTGTTCCATGTAGAGGTTAGCGATGACAGGTGAGAGGGGTGATCCCATGGGTGCTCCTTCTATTTGTTTGTATTTTTGTCCGTTGTAGGTGAAGTATGTATTGGATAGGCAGTGGTTGGTCAGATCTAGGATGTGCTTGGGGGGGTTGTATTTGTTTTGGATGGCTGTCAAGGCTTCTTTTATTGGCACTTGGGTGAAGAGGGATATGACATCGAAGCTCACTAGTAGGTCACTGGGTTGTAAGTTTTGTTTCTTTATGATCTCGATGAACTGGAATGAGTTTCTTACGTGTGAGTTGATGGATTCTGCATAGGGCTGTAGTTGTTTGGCAAGAAATTTGGCTAGGTTTTGTAGAGGTGAGCCTATGGAGCTGACTATTGGTCTAAGTGGGGTTCCTTCTTTGTGTATCTTGGGGAGACCATAAAGTTTAGGGCATCTGGATGATTTCTCTCTGGGTATGATTCTTTGCTGGATTTCTTCACTGATGGGGGAGGCTTTTATTTTGGATCTGGTAGTTTTTTCTAGGTAGGTGGTGGGGTATTCTGTTCAGGTGGGGGCTTGGTTGTGCTCAGGTTAGTCTTAGTTGCTGGGGGATTTGAGCTGGTGAGCTGTGATCTTGCTGTTTGGCTTCGAGTTCGTGGTCGTGCTGCATCTTCATGGTGGGGGTCAGTTCGCTTCATGTATGGCTCAGAGGGGTTTGAAGTGGGTAGTGATGCAGCTGCAGTGCGGCTTCTGGTCCATGGTCATGTCTCATCTTCTGTGTGGGTGTGAGTCTGCTTTCTACGTGGAAATGTGGTGGTGGCATCTTGTGTGGCTCTCAGGGGTATGGGTCTGGTGTCATTCTTCATGTTAGGTACTCATCTGTTCATGAGGGCGGGTTTCCAAATGGCTAGTAGGCAGGAGGTATCATCTCATTTATTCATGCTGTGTGGGCGTTTTTCTATCTCTATGGCTTCTCTGATTATTCTGCTGCTGAAGTGTTCGGTTTTGGCGATAGTTCTGGTATTTTTAAAGTCAATCTCATGTCCTGTGGCTTTGAGGTGTTGGACCAGGGAAGAGGTCGGTTCTTCCTTTTTGATTGAGTTCTTATGCTCTTCAATGCGTGCACTTATCCTTCTGTTAGTTTGTCCAATGTATGTGGTGGGGCAGGCAATGCAAGGGATTTCGTATACTCCTTGATTTTCTAACTCGATTTTGTCATTAAGGTTTCTTAGGGTCCTTAGGGTTTCTTAGGATGGTGGATATCTTTCTGTTTGTGCAGAATGCTGTCTTAATATTGTGTTTTTGGAGGATCTTGCTGATTTTGTCTGTAGTGCCTTTTATATATGGGAGGAGGGCTTTGCCATTCTCTTGTTCTCTGTCTTGGATTTTGGTTGGGGTTCTTTTTGGATTAGATGGGTGATCTTCTTTCTTTGGAATCCATTGGCTGTCAGCACGCCGGTGAGAGTGTGTAGTTCGGTCTCTAGGTGTTGTTCGTCAGCTAAGCATTTTGTTCTGGAGATGAGTGTCTCGGCTACGGAATTGATCTGTGCTGGGTGGTGGTGTGAGAGTGCGTGTAGATAGCGGTTTGTATTTGTTTTCTTCTGGTAGATGGTGTGTCCTAGGGAGCCATTGGATTTTTTGTATACCAAGACATCTAGGAAGGGAAGTTGGTTGTTAGCTTCTGTTTCCATGGTGAATTGTATTTTGGGGTGTAGGCTGTTGAGGTGTGTGAGGAAGTTGTTCAGTTTTTCTTTCCCGTGTGGCCAGATTATGAAGGTGTCATCTACCTATCTGAGTCAGAGTTTGGGTTTGTAATCATATTTTTCTAGAGCTTGTGCTTCAAAGTGTTCCATATAGAGGTTAGCGATGACAGGTGAGAGGGGTGATCCCATGGGTGCTCCTTCTATTTGTTTGTATTTTTGTTCATTGTAGGTGAAGTATGTATTGGATAGGCAGTGGTTGGTCAGATCTAGGATGTGCTTGGGGGGGTTGTATTTGTTTTGGATGGCTGTCAAGACTTCTTTTATTGGCACTTGGGTGAAGAGGGATATGACATCGAAGCTCACGAGTAGGTCACTGGGTTGTAAGTTTTGTTTCTTTATGATCTCGATGAACTGGAATGAGTTTCTTACGTGTGAGTTGATGGATTCTGCATAGGGCTGTAGTTGTTTGGAGAGAAATTTGGCTAGGTTTTGTAGAGGTGAGCCTATGGAGCTGACTATTGGTCTAAGTGGGGTTCCTTCTTTGTGTATCTTGGGGAGACCATAAAGTTTAGGGCATCTGGATGATTTCTCTCTGGGTATGATTCTTTGCTGGATTTCCTCACTGATGGGGGAGGCTTTTATTTTGGATCTGGTGGTTTTTTCCAGGTAGGTGGTGGGGTCTGTCTTTAGGGGTTTGTATGTGGGGTCTTGGAGTAGGTTGGTTAACTTGGATTGGTAGTCACATGTGTTCATAACCACTGTCGTGTTGCCCTTGTCTGCTGGTAGGATTATTATGCTGGTGACTTCTTTCAGGTTAAGTAGTGCAGTTTGTTCTTCTTTGAATAAGTTGCTTTTGGGTGGTTTGCTAGTGCAGAGGATGTTGGTGATTTCGAGTCTGATTCTATTAGCCTCATCAGGGTTGGTTTTGGTCAGGCTGGTTTTGACTCCGCATATGATGGTTTCTGTGGGGATGTGTTTGGGAGCGACAGCAAAGTTGAATCCTTTAGAAAGGACCTTGGTTTCGGCTTCGGTGAGCATCTTGTCTGAGATGTTGTGCACTGTTTGTTTCATGTGTGGCTGTGAGAGGGGAGGAGTTGGTTTCTGACGTTGTTGTAGTTTTCTGAGTTTGTTGGTGTGTATGTCTGTCTTGAGGGTGGTCTGTGTTTCGGCTCTCCTGACAGCGAGCTGTTTGGATTTGTCCCAAAGTAAGGGGTGAATCTTGTTGCTGAGTCTGAGGTGAAGTGTGAGGAGATCTTTGTTGATTTTTTCTAGAAATCTTTTTGTGTGAAGTTCATTTCTAATTAGGGCCAATTCTGTTCTTTTTAGGATGCGTTTGGTAGCTGCTGTGTTGGTGTGGAATTTCAATTGGAAGCTTGTTGGAATTAAATTTTGATCTCGGCAGTTGCATAGGAATGCGAGGTCACATAAAATGGAAGCTCTTTGGACTTCAAGTTTTTCATAAGTCCTGGTCAGATGGTGGGTTTCCTCCCCGTAGAGATGCAATATTTGTTTTCTGAGGTTCTCGTGGGTATTTGTATGTGGATCTTTGGTTATTCAGGTTTTCTCCCGCGTAAGGTTGGAAGTATCTTCTTGTCTTCCTCTTTCTCAAGAGTGATCAACCTTCTCTGCAAATCCACCTTCTGTGGGTCATTCTTTCCTGCGAGGTCAGCTGTACCTATCTTCCTTCCTTTACATAACTTACACCCTTTTAGACTGATTAAGTTTCTTAATCATAACCAGGTATATGTACAACTAAGTCTCACTCTGCTCGGCTGCAATCTATATTCCTTTAATTTTGACAGGAGTTAACCAGCTCCAGAGCATCACGGCAAGCAGACAGTTCCTTCTAATAACCAGTCTACTTTTTCATTTTTTCATTGTAGTGATTCATATTGAGGTTTGTGAAATGAGCTGGCAGGGTAGCAGGGTGACATCTTTATAATCCTTGTAATCTGATTGAATGGAAGCTATTCCTCAGTTCAAATAAAGTTACCAGACAAGATAGTGGTTCACAAAACAAATTCAATTAGAAACTGAAATATGAAAACAAATATTAACTTGGTTAGCTATTATTATTTTCTCATGTCTGTAATATCTGAACCTTCACTCCTGGTTAGAATTCCTCATTCTACAGAAGGGTTATCAAAATCCCTCTTCTTATATGTAAAGATGAAACAGCAGGTCATTAAATCATGGGGCACTTTTTTGCTTCAACATCTAAATTACCTTAACTGACAGCGGATTGATAATGGTAAACTTGCTAGCTTGGGTGCTGATGCAATTATTTCATTTCCCCTGTGCATTTCGGTGCAGGCAGCAGCTAGAAATAATTTTATGTCTGAAGTTTACTTAATATCAAATACCAATAATCTCTCCAAAGTCTGCCTGTCTCAAACCCTAACCTTAACCATGTGTGTGTTGGGGGGGGGGGCACACATGCACACATAAATATATTTTTTTCTGTTTTAAACAGTTATTCCAGGAGGAAGCTGCACTTTTTCTCTGTAACTCACCCAGAGTCATTGATTGAGATGGGCAGCTATGGCAACTGGATAAATAAATAAAAAATAAAATAAATAAGTGACATGCTTGGGGCAAATTAAAAAAAGATAGGTGGGTGGAGGGAATCCAATACAACTTTCTCTTCCCCTAACTTAAGGCTTAATTTAGTTTAATGTTTCCAAGTCATTAAACCTGGTAACAGTAACTTAATATTGTCAAATTAGCCCTCTAAATCTTGGCAGCAAATCTGCAAAATTTCTGCAAGGCTCCAGGATGTAGAACGTACCATTGGAGGAATATCTGCATCTCTCTCAGGGTGTCTATCAAGAGCTTATCTTACATATGGGTAACCGTTTTGGTCCTAAAGGCTACTTGTGGTTCCAGGTTAGGCCCACACCCACTCCATCCAGACTACATTGCATATGATGCAGACACATCTATTCACCTCTGAGGGGTCCGCTTGATATTACTAGTTTGGGTAATGAAACATCTGCGAGAAAACAAGCAAGCTGAGAGAGCACCAAGGACCCCTCAAGTCAACCCTGAGCTATAAATATTCTTCTTGTTGTGAACTAATAAAACACTTCAATAAAGTTTATCAAAAGCTTTAGAAAATAGCAGGGTTCTAGCCCTGCACTTCTGATTGGCCAATAATAGCGATATCGGATTGGTCCGTTCAGGAGAATCTGATTGGCTGTTAACGAGCCACTCTCATTGGTTAAGTGGGTTAACACTCCACATTTCCTATTGGTTACTAGGGCAGCAGCTTGCCTATAAAAGGGCTGCTGTTGCCCTAGGGTTTTGCTCTGTTCAGAATGTATAATAAAGAGTTGAAGTTCACTGTTCACCGTCTCGTCTCCGTTCCTTGCAGCCATGCGCAGAACTTAACACTTCTTTTTTGGTATCTATTCACCTTTTCATCCTTCTTCCCAAGGAGGCCTACCCACAAACCAAGAGACCATCATTGTTTTCCCAAAGCCACTGGAAAAATATTTTAGCAGGAGTATAATGTCAGTATAAATAAGGCTCATTTCCCTCACTGCAGCTCCCCTCATAACAGGATTCTATTCTAGGCATGATTAAGATTAGTATTTGCTATCATTGGAAAAGACAAACTTGGAGTTTCCCAAACAATTGGGTCCTTCTTCCAGAGATAAACTTTCTCACAGAATCAAATGTGTATGCATGTTTCTTTTTTCTTTCACAGGTAAACATAGGCTACAGAATAACACCAACCACCAATAATACCAACATCACATTTGCTGAAGACATTTCAATGGGATCAAGAACTATTTTTAACCTTCTTTTTTTAAAAAAAGGAATGGACATATTTTCAAGGGAGACTTTATGGCAGGCCTGCCATGGACCTGATGCGTCACACACTGGCCACGCCCACTCCCAGGTTAGCGAAGGGGGAAAAAGTCGCAATACATCACATGATGACAACGAGTTTGACACCCCTGCTTTAGGGCACAGGGGTGTCCTAAAGGGCAACTGAATGCATGCTTCAATGGTGAAATTAAATCTTTTTAGGTTTACATATCTCTCAAGCAGATGGTTAGACTAGAAGACCTCCAAGATCCCTTCCAACCCTATTATTCTATGTTGCGTTCTAAGACAAATTAGCAAGGGGAAAAGCCCCTATTATCTGTAATATTTCATACAAACCCTTTCGGTATCATGCAGTATACAGAATACTTTGTGGTACGATCACACTGTATTTAGACCTTCACAGTGTGGGGCTCTCCAGATGGATGTGGACGACAATCCCCATCACTCCTAGCCAGCTGACTAATATCGTAATTGCAATCTAAAGTTTGGCAAGTGCCTTACTTGGAGTATTTGACTTAATGGCAGGACACAAAGCTCATCCGTCTTCTGGAAAGAGACTGTCAATCTCCTTTGAGGTACGACCATGCCAAGAGTGTTTATTCCCCTCCACTGTGATGACCCGGAGTGTAACACAAAGTAACAAAATCCAAAATGTAAATAAATGTCCTTTAATGCCTCCAACTTGGCCCCGCTGTTCAATAATTCACAGTTGGAGATAAAATGTACTCAATAATAGTCTTCAAAAGAAAGCAATACAGTCTAAACTTAACAAGCAGATAGATGTGAAATAAAAAACCAAACAATCTACAATGACGAAATTTCCACAACGGACCAGGATAAGTAATTACCAAATTCAAGGAGATAACAAGGCACAGTCTCTTGGAAGGATGCCAACCAAGATAACATCAGCCCAAAATAAAACACGCTTTGCTTCTGGCAATGCTGTGTTATAGCTGTCTCTCTTATATACTAGTCTCCCCAACTGCAACCAATGAAGAAGATCAGGGCTGCTTCCTCTCTCGTAAGCCAAGTTATTTCCTTCTCTGTTCCTCCCTGAGTGTCCTAGGATGCAGAGGGGATGGGCCTGGTTCTTCCTCTGACTGCTCCTCCAGAATCTCCTCCAGAGCCACACCTCCATTCCCTGTCGGCTGTTCCTCCTCTCCCTCTGAGTCCGACTCTACCAAGGGCATGACAGCCACCCCAAAAAAGGCAAGAAGTCTAAATCTCTTGATCACATTGAATTCAAGTGTTTACTACTTCTTTAAAAAAGAGACAAGAGGTTAACCTTTACAGAACACAATACCTTGTGGCTCTGCTGGAGTCCTCCGACTGCCACGAAAGGCACTTAAAAATCAATGTGGTTCCTCCCCCTCCCTTTCCTTTCTCTGTTCTGTTTCTTAATTCTTCTTTTCATTTGCTGTGCTGCTGTGAGAGCTGAGCAAATCAATAGAACTGGGGGAAGCAGGCATCAAGACCATTTGGGGGGGGGGGTCTCACAGGATCCCTAGGAAACAGAAACCAGAGACCTGACAGTGGGTGACTCTGGCTGCAGCATTAAGCTCTCAGGTGCCTACATACAATGAATAAAAGGCAATGATATTGCATAGCACAAAATTGCATAGGCTAATATATATGTATAGAGGCACAATTAGGAATAAATGCTATAATTTAAATAGGGCACATAATAGGATTGAGTACAACCAATGGCCTGAATGCCTGCCTGCTGTCTTGCTTTTGAGTGAGTTAACCCTTGATGGTCCAATCTGGATTAAAGCTATCAGGCACAGGAACAGGATGTATAAATTGTCCCCATGTTCAATAACACTGCCTTAAAATGCAAACTCTTGTATCTTATCTTCTCAGGAATATAGATGTATACAGATTTCAGAGGATAATTAGGACTACAGAAAAAAACAATTACTACCAACCTGCCTTCAATCGAGGACCTGTATACTGCAGGAGTCAAAAGGAGGGCTGTGAAAATATTTACAGACCCCTCACATCCTGGACATGAACTGTTTCAACTCTTACCCTCAAAACGACAGTATAGAGCATTGCACACCAGAACAACTAGATAGAAGGACAGTTTTTCCCCGAATGCCATCACTCTGCTAAACAATTCCCTGCTTGTATCCTTACGATTTATATTGACTGTTTCCTAGTATGATTTGATTGCCTATTTGTACTCTATGACTAAGTGTTGTACCTCATGTTTCTTGACTAATATATTTTTTCTTTTTATATACACTTAGAGCATATACACCCATACAAATTCCTTGTGTATCCAATCACAGTTGGCCAATGAAGAATTCATTCATTCATTCATTCATTCATTCATGTGTTTTCATGGAGTACAGGTAGTGTTTAACTTAGGACCACAACTGAGCCCAAAATTTATGTTGTTAAATGAGAAAATTGTTAAGTGAATTTGCCCCATTTTAAGACTGTTCTCGTCACATTTGTTAAGTGACTCACTGCAGTTGCTAAATTAGTAACATGGTTGTAAAGTGAACCTGGTTTCCCCATTGCCTTTGCTGGTCAGAAGGTTGCAAAACAGGACCACATAACTCCGGGACACTGCAAGAGTCATAAATGTGAGTCAGTTGTCAAGCATCCTGATGTAAATCACATGACCATAGGCAGGGGTGGGATTCAAATTTTTTAACAACCGGTTCTGTGAGCATGGCTTAGGTGGTGGGCATAGCTTGGTGGTCATGTGACTGGGTGGACGTGGCTTGGTGGTCATTTTATTGGCTGGGTGTGGCCAACTCAATATCACATCGAGGCATGCATCTCCTTGTCTGGCCTCTCATGACTGTGGAGATGCTGCAACAGTCGTAAGTGTGAAAAATGGTCGTAAGTCACTTTTTTTAATGCCATTGTAACTTTGAATAGTCACTCCACACAAGCAAAGTACCAGCAAAGGAGGGGGGAAAAACTCCAGAGAAGTTCCAGAGACAGGAAGTCTAGTCCTGCCAAGAATGTCATAAGGGTTAACAGAGAGGCAGTTTCTGTAAGCAACACCAGAATGTTTCCTTCTTGCCTTCCTTACAGGATTAGGCCAGTAATTTCTTCTAACAACCGATTCTCCAAACTACTTAGAATGTTAACAACCGGTTCTAGTGAATAGGTGTGAACTGGTAGAATCCCACCCCTGACCATAGAGATGCTAAGTGTGAAAAATTGTCATGAGTCACTTTTTCCAGTGCTGTTGTAACTTTGAATGGACACTAAATGAACTGTTGTAAATCAAGGACTGTCTGTATGTAAATTGGTTTCATGAAGTATATAAATTGAAATCTATTCAGAGTTTTGCAGCATGAATTCACCTCCAGAAAAATAAACAAAGATGGATGATGCACAGGGGTGGGATCCGACAGGGTTAACTATCAGTTCGGTCATTTACGAGGTTCGGTGATTTGTGCTTCCCTGCATGCTGCCGACGGCGCGCCTGTAAATCGTCATCAACATGCTGCGTGCAGAGAAGCAGCCTTTCAAAAAGTCCTTTTTTTCTGCTTTTTTAACTGCAGCTTTGCCTTGCACAGCAGCTGAAGTTGAAAAAAATCATGAAATAAAGATCAGGTAAGAGCCTGGGTGGGCGAGTGAGCAAAAACATCAGCAGACATAGAACCAGTTTCTACCGGTTCTGTCCACCTCTGTAGAACCGGTAGCTCTGAAGAGCAGCAGACATAGAACCAGTTCTATGTCTGCTGCTCTTCAGAGCTACCGGTTCTACAGAGGTGGACAGAACCGGTAGAAACCCACCCCTGCTGATGCGTCATTTAATGTCTTTATAAACATAATAAGTAAATTTTACAAACCAGTTGTAGATTTCTCTAATATGGAGCAAACTCAAACAGAAGTAGACATGTTACAAGTGTAGAGCTTCAGCAGTAACTTCAGCAGCTCAGAAATAGACATCAGTTTCACTTTAGTTCAGCAGCAAGCATTATACACAGCAGAGAAGCAGTTTCATTTTCAATAGACAGACTCAGAGCTCAACAGAGCTGCAGAGCTTATTATAGAGCCATGCCTAGGTTACTTCTAATTTCAGTTTCCAAACTGTCCTCATTGGCTGATTTAGTTGCTATGCTTATTCATTGGCTGACCTTGTTACCATGCTCTATTCCAGTTCATGAATATACTCTGACAAAATCAAGAGAACAATTGGCTGCAGACAGATATGATTTTTATATCCACAGCTAAGGAAAAAATTTAGGCTAGATAACAGGACATTTATAATTGAGCAATGAAACTGAATGATGTACAAATGAAGAGCATCGAATTGCCAAAATGTATGAACTCTTGCTGAAATTTGGGAGATGAACAAGTGAAAGTCAGTGGTGGGATTTATCCAGTTTGCACCACTTTGGGAGAACCGGTTGTTAACTTTCTGAGCAGTTTGGTGAACTAGTTGTTGGAAACAATCATTAGGACAAAGAACCGGTTGTTAAATTATTTGAATCCCACCACTGGAAAGAGTGTACAATAAAATGGGCTAAAAGTTTTATCTAATATAACATGACATATTGTTGGAAAATTGGGAAAATGTGGTAGAAAGGTTTGAATTTACATTACAATTCAAAAGCCATGGCAACGGCTTCACAGTATTCCACAAGGGGGCTCCCTCTCAGCCCTCCAAGGACTCTACTCCACAAGGGGGCTCCCTCTCAGCCCTCCAAGGACTCTACTCCACAAGGGAGCTCCCTCTCAGCCCTCCAAGGACTCTACTCCACAAGGGGGCTCCCTCTCAGCCCTCCAAGGATTCTACTCCACAAGGGAGCTCCCTCTCAGCCCTCCAAGGAAACATCAAGCAATTGGCCATGTACAATCAAACACTACAAAAATGAAACACCAGCATAGACAAGAAACTCCCAAGGAGAGAAATAGAATATTTGCAATACTGCAAGAGACAGTACAACAGTGTGAGTCCTGACTACAGGGTTTTCCTGTCTAATATAGGATTGGGATAAATAAATACCCAGGCAATGCTGGGTTATCAGCTAGTTTTTAAATAATAATCATGGTGAGGAGAATTAAGTTCCCCTTCTCTTGCCCAACAATTCAGCACCAGGTCACGATATCTGCACATCAAAACCAAATACAAAATGAAAGAGAAGCTGCCGAATAAATATTTTACATGTCATATGTTGTCAGTGCTGCCAACTCTCACGCAATCAGAGTGAGACTCACGCAATTCAACCAATTTTGACTGTCTCACTCTGATAAACGAAATCTC
Organism: Hydrophis major; assembly: GCA_033807585.1. NCBI lineage: Eukaryota > Metazoa > Chordata > Lepidosauria > Squamata > Elapidae > Hydrophis > Hydrophis major. The sequence goes on from CM066329.1 coordinate 76,928,447, forward strand.
ACGCTAAAGGCCCGAGAGATCTTCCTTGCAATGGGAATTCCGGCCTCGAATAAAGGCGCGCTTGTGGAATAAGACCCCCTCCACCCCAAATATTATTTCTAATTCATCTTAGATTTGCAATTTAAAGCAGGCTAATCCGCTTGCAAATTTGCCGAAGAACGGCGGGTTTAACAGAAAGAAACTCCCCTCCCTGTCTCTTTCCCCCGCGGCCACACCTCTCTAGCAAACTAATCTGAATTTTAACCCTTCAAAAACCGTAGCTCCTTGCCTCTAATTTTGCTTTAGATGTGATTTTTCAGGGGATCGGTGGCTCCGAGTAGCCGCTCGCCTCGCCGATAAAAATATATTTGTTTTTCGATTGTACTAAGGGCATTGGTGAAGTGTTCCCTGGTTTATTTTTCCTTTTGCCCTTTTTATGCAAGCTGCATCAGCTATTCAAAAGTTAGAATGGAATAGAATTGGAATGAAACTGGAATGGAATGGAATAAATTGGAATGGAACTGGTATAGAACAGAACAGAAAACTATTGTCACTTTAAATGTACACTAATCAGCATACATTAAAACAAAATTTCGTTGCATTCAGTTCTCAAAATATAACCATTACGCATATACCCGCATATACCCGCATATACCCGCATATACCCACATACACATACATATATGACAAAGAAACATCACAGTCCATTTCAAATAATTACCCAATTATTTTTTCAAACCTTTTATGAAACTAAAAGGCCTATGCTATGTCTCATTGGTTTTCATAGTCAAGTTCCCTCACTGAAGAAAAATGTGTTTTTGTAATATGTGTCCTCATTTTTTTTCTTATGCCTATGGGTTAAAATGTATGTATGTATGTATATGTCCAAATCATGACTAAAGTATGCATCAGATTGCACCATTTAAAATGTAAAATTGTCAAAGCTCCCTACCGTGGAAGGGGGGACACCCCCCTTCCACACCATCCCCCCCTCGGTCGCTCCGCTCCCTCGCAGTGTCTCACTCCGAACTATCACTCAAGGTTGGCAGCCCTGTGTTGTCCCACCTCTAATAAATGAAGGGCAGCTGAAAGATCACGGTTCTCCCTTTTTAACACTCTTTATCTTTGAACTAGATTTAAACCAGGCAGTGCTTCAAATACTGGATGACTTCAAACAGAACTGCATTCAGTAATTAAGATGGGTGACCATACTTTCTCCAAGTATTCAAATAACAAATATGCTCTTCTTCATAAAAAGTACTGTACTGAAAAATATTCTATTCAAGTCTATTCAATAAAACTTATCCTTTTTCAAAGCAGTAAACAAGGACAAACCAAACCAAACCACATCCTGCAATATAATCAAGTTTGTTACAGTTAAAATAAATAGGAAAAGCACTTAGACTTATGTACTGCTCCATAGAGCTTTGCAGCCCTCTTGCTCTGGTCTCTGGATGTTATGTGAATTTCATTGTATGTGTATACTGCATATACGTATAATGACAATAAAGTATTATCATCACCACCACCACCACAATGTAGTTACAGACTTAGCATATTGCCCCCAACATCTGAGTCCTTGTTTTACTGACCTTGGAAGGATGGACAACTCCACTCAGGATCAAACTGCTGGCAGTCAGCAGAGTTAACCTGCAAGACTTCAGTCAAACCACTGCACCACCACGGTCTTTGCTGGATCCCAACAACATTTTGAAGATCATAGGTACAGGTTTCTACCTAACACGCTTCTTCTCCACAGATGAAGGGAGGAAATGCTGGAGGGTGTGTTGGTAGCCATGGAGGTTTTTTTATAAAAAAAAGAAACCTTTGGAGATTGAAGTGAGCCTTGTATGTTTTACCAATAGAAAAGAATATTTGTTGTTCAGGGTTGAACTGTGAGTCCTTGGTGATTTCTGAGCTTGGTCCTTGCAGATGTTTTATTACCCAACTAGATAATATAATCAGTGCATATTACCCAACTAGATAATATAATCAGTGCATAATATATCTAGTTGGGTAGTGAAATATCTGCAAGAAAACAACCAAGCTCAGAGAGCACCAAGGACCCCATCTTTCATGTTTAAAGTTTCCCCACTCTTGTGTGATACCTTTCAATCAAAGCCCTAACGCAAGTATCCCCTGGAACTTGCTATTCTTATCAACAGTTTTGCACCATCATGCTGCAAGCTCCACATCTTTTGCACGAGTGGGCAATATATGCACATGCAAAAAAAAAATGGGTAGGTTTTACATCACACCACTGAGTCCAGAGAAAACCATGCTTTCCACATATATAAAAGTCCTGCGACATTTAACCTTCAGACTGCAGGGGTCAGTGGTGCAGTACATTCCACCATCTTGATAAAAGACAAAAATAATAAGCAGGTCAATAAAGCCTGCTGGTTGTTTCCAACTCACCCAAATTTCACCGGCTTTCTCTTTTTCCCCTCCCACCTTCCTTGCCATTCTTTTGTTCTAATGATCTAGCTTTACTTCTGTGGCTACAGTATCTGCATTTGTAGACGAACGGTGCCAAGGAACTGCAAAGTGTTGTGCCAACATTAATTAAACCTTGCAACAGGATAGCTATTATTAGGCCCATTTCACAAATGAGATAGTGCTTAAGCGAAGCCTCAATTGAAAAGACTGGGCTTTCCTTATTTATCAGATTCGAGGCTTCTGGCAGGATGGGTTTTACATTTAATTACTATTTGAGTTTCTTCCTGCTGATTGTTGTTAGCTCTCAATGATCGCTTTGGCTGTGCTTCTTTCTTTGCTTTAATCAACACAGACAAAATCTCTCCCCTTCCCTCCCTCCCCCTCTCTCTCCCCCTGCCTCCCTCCCTTTCTCTCTCTCCCTCTCTCTTTATGATCTTTGCAAAGCTCAAAAAGCAGTGTCTGAAATTTTTTTCACAATCCTAGCCCTATTTTGCCTAAACCCACAGCCCCCCCCCCGGGGAGGCACTAAAGTTAGGCAGTTGCAATCCTTGATTTTAAAAAAAGGATGTAGTCTTGTGTAATCAGCCTAACTGTTTTGACCCATCCTCTGCAGATACCCAAGCAACATCTTTTTTCCTTTGCTACTACATACGACCGGCCGCTTAGACCCCTCCAAAGCTACTTACAACCCAGTTCCTAAGTTCCGATGGTCAGCCGCTGCCCCACCCCTGCAGTCATGTGACTGTATTTTGGGTGTTCAGCAATCGGCCTGCATTTATGGCCATTGATAGCATCCTGCCATTTATGATATTTCTGCCAAAATCTGGCGTTTACTTTGGATTTTCGGGTAAATCACCACCCTTCCGAACAATGGGTTCACTTAACTGCCACAGATTCACTTAATGCTCATGGTGATTCCCTTACTGACCACCACACAAAAAGTCATAAATTACTTCACAGGGCTTAGATTAATATGTGCAATTAACATACGTGTTGAAATTAGTATTGTTGATCTTTTAAATATACAATTATAATACCAATAAATATACTCACATACATATGCACAAATTTATATGGGGATGGGGAGGAGCTGCTGAATGCAGGTGCTCCTCATCTTATGACCACAGATTGACCTCAACATTTATGTTGCTAAGGTAGACATTTGTTAAGTGATTTTTGCCCCATTTTACAACCTTTCTGGCCACAGTTGTGAAACCAATCACTGCAGTTGTTAAGTTAGTAACAGGGTTGTTCAATGAATCTGGCTTCTCCATTGACTTTACTTATCAGAAAGTCCCAAAAGGGGATCACATGACTCAGGGACTGTCATGCCCTTGGTAGAGTCGGACTCTGAAGGAGAAGAGGAACAGTCGACAGGGAGTGCAGGTGTGGCTCCGGAGGTTGTGGAGGAGGCTGGGGAAGGGCAGAGGCTGGCTGGGCAGTCAGAGGAAGAATCAGGCCCATCCCCTCTTCATCCTAGGAGATGCAGGGAAGAACAGAGAAGGCAACAGCTTGGCTCATGAGAGAGGAAGCCTTTTTTGGGGTGGCTGTCATGCCCTTGATAGAGTCAGACTCTGAGGGAGAGGAGGAACAGCCGACAGGGAGTGGAGGTGTGGCTCTGGAGGAGATTCTGGAGGACCAGTCAGAGGAAGAACCAGGCCCATCCCCTCTGCATCCTAGGACACTCAGGGAGGAACAGAGAAGGAAACAACTTGGCTTACAAGAGAGGGAGCGGCCCTGATCTTCATTGGTTGCAGCTGGGGAGACTAGTATACAAGAGAGATGATTACAACACAATATTGCAGAAGCAAAGCGTGTTTTATTTTGGGCTGAAGTTATCTTGGTTGGCATCCTTCCAACAGATTGTGCCTTGTTATCTCCTTGAATTTGGTAATTACTTATCCTAGTCTCTTCATCACTATAGTTTGTTTGGTTTTTTTTTATTTCGCCTCTATCTGCTCATTAAGTTCGGACTGTATTGCTTTCTTTTGAAGACTATTTTTGAGTACATTTTATCTCCAACTGAGAATTATTTAACAGTGGGCCCAAGATGGAGGCATTAAAGGACATTTATTTACAGTTTGGATTTTGTTACAATTGTATTACACACCAGATCATCACAGGGACACTGAAAGTGTCATAAATAATGAACAAGTTGCCAAGCATCTGAATTTTGAACAGATGATTGTGGGGGTGCTGCAATGGTTGTAAGTTTGACAAATGATTGTAAGTCACTTTTTTCAGTACCGTTGTTACCACTTAGACCAGTAACTAAAAGTACTGTGGTAAGTCAAGGACTACCTTTAGAATTCTCTGCTCAATGCAGAAATAATTATAATAACAGGGAAAGTTTAAAAGCTATTTTATGATATTTTTAAAATAATTCCTTTTTTTTTTTTTCAGCTTTCCTGTACCATCCTTAGGTGATTAGTATAATCATCTAAGCCCATTCTGATTTGGGGAGGGAAACTGTAAATTAGAAGGTCAGAAGAAAACAAAATATAGAAAATACAAGCAAAGTGACTTGAGTATAAATATATGTTTTTAATTTTAAAAAAATTGCTTATTCCTTGTTCTAGTGCAGATATAAGGCAATATTCTTATCAATTCCCCTGTTTCTACACAGCAGACTTGTAGCCAATATTTTTTATCTTACCTACTATTTCAAGGGTTTTTAAGGGGGTATAGTACAACATTTAAACAATGGGGAGCCGAATGCAATTAAAATGATATGCTGTAGACAAGCACTTATAGAAAAATTCTGTTTATGAAATACTACTTACTACTGCCATTGTTCAAGGATTACAATAGCTCCTCTGTTGGTGAGCCTTTGTGATAATGGTCAAACACACTAGGTCTCTGGGATGTATGCAGTTGTAAAGACTTTTTTTAATATCTGGAATCACTGAAATTCAGCACAAATTGCACGCACACTATTTAATTGTTCAGATTACCCAATTGTTCAGATTTTCATTGTTCATGAAAAAACTAAATAAAGGGAATGGGTAAACTAATGAAGTTCCAGTAAGTTTAACATACATATTTAGAACATGGACAAGTAAAAGTTTGTTGACACTTCCTTAGCTTATCAATCCAAAAAATACCACAATGGAAGAGAGTCAGTTGGGTTTAGTAATTAAGATGCCTGGCTAGAAACCAGGGGACTGTGAGATCCTTTTCATGGCTCTCTTTTCATACTCTGCCTAAATAGATTTGCCTTGTCATTCTGCATAATGCTCAGGGATTATATACAATGGCTAGGAAAAACATATAGCACATTAAAATAACACAGATATTTCATACATTGCTCTATAGATTTCCTAGGCATTCTATACTATTCTATACCAGCTTTTCACACCTCTATCTATCTGTCTGTCTGTCTGTCTGTCTGTCTGTCTATCATCCATCCATCCATCAAAAATTACAAATTCAAATGAACAAAATGAAAAAACTAAAATATGACAGGGGCAAATAGGCACATTAGTGCCCTTATGCATCCCCCCCCTTAGGAATCTCTTAAATATGAATGAGGTCCACAGAAGTTAAATTGAAATTAAAATTATGAAAGTTAATAGATAAGGCAATTGAATCAGGTAAGCTTTTCCAGACACTGCCAGTAATATATAAATATCCAGTATTCAAGATAATTGTATACCTCCTTGCTCCTCTCAGATACCACCCCTGCTACAACAGGTAGCATTTTGTAGCAGTATTAAAAATATGTGTTCTTTTTAATTATACCCCATCCTCCTTATGCTCATCTTTGACTGTAAAAAAGATTGATCTGATTTGATCTTAATGTTGGAGGTGAATCCTGGGCAAGAACTCAATTGACTCTCTAACATGAAACCACCTTGTAAAGCATCTAATATTGATAATATTTAAAAAAAATTAACAAACAGAATGCTCTGAGATTAAACAATTCTACTTTGAAGGTGATACACTTCTGCTGACTTAGTAAGGGCAGCTATGTAATATCTTTGGTTCTTGTGCCTTTTTAAATAACTCTCCCCAAGAAAATATAACCAGCTTCAGATCAATACAGAGTTATAAATTGTTTCCCAGACCATATTGGCACCCATCACCTTGCTTGGCACGGTGTGACCTGAAGCCTTGACTGACATTGCATCAAGAGCTTCACTTCTGTTGTGCTGAAGTAGGGACAATATGCCTAGAAATTTTTTCTCTTTTATGCTGCCAAACTAATGTAAGGACTAGCTTTTACTCCATAATCCTCACAAATAGAGAATAGCTAAATACAGGTAGTTCTCAACTTACGGACACAATTGGGACCAGAATTTCCATTGCTAAACAAAGTGGTTATTAAGTGAGTTGCACCTGATTTTATGACCTTTTTTGCCATAGTCATTAAGCGAATCACTGTGGTTGTTAAGTGAATTACATGGTTGTAAAGTGAATCTGGTTTCCCCCATGGACTTTGCTTGTCCAAAGCTGGCTGGAAAGATCTCCAATAACACTGGGATGCTGCAACCATCATAAATGAATTCCAGTTGCCAAGCCCTCAAATTTTGATCATTTGACTGTGGAGATGTTAAGTGCAAAGATCAGTTCTACATTTTTCTACTGCTGTTGTAACTTCAAATGGTCATTAAGCGAATTTAGCAGCCAGATTTCCAATGTATCTTAAATAAAGTAAGCCTAAGGAATATTCAGACATGTTTTTTAGTTTACCAGAAAAACATACTACCTAGCAGTTTCATGGCCTTTCCATTTCTATGCCCTCCATTACTAGTTTCTCCTAAAAGAATTACCATAACTAAATGTTTAAATGATTACATTTTTAATTTAAATATTTAAATAATTATTTTTAAAAACTGCAATGAACACTTATCTCTGTGTATACATTTTAGTACAAGTTCAGCAATCCTTCATATTTATCTTCACCTTTTGGAAGGTAGTTATTGCCACACTCCCAACCTCTTGTGTCTTTAGTCATTTAAGGTCCAGATGAAACTGGAGTAGAATATTTCTGTCAATTTATGGGAAATGTGTTTGGATTTAACTAATTATTTTAATTTAAGTTTATCTATCATAAACTGGTAAATAACCTGGATGGTTGGGCAGGGAGATCTGGGCAATCTGGATACTGTGGGGTGGGGAAAAGTCACCAGGGAGTGGGCTGTGGCCTCTAGGACTCTAGCAATTTTGTACTCCCTGGGTGAGCGGACAGTAGAATTGGGGTTAGAGATAAGCAGGTTGGTCAGAGTTGCAGCACTATCATGTTTGTAAGGGCAGTCACATTGCCAAGTGCCCAAATTTTGATCACATAACTAAGTTACACATGACTTCGGGCAGGGGTCTTGACTCTCTTTGTTCAGCATCATAATTTCAAAGGGACACTGACCAAACAGTTGTAAATCAAGGACTACTTGTAGCAACTGCATAGCAGGCAGGGCAAGAGGCTCAGGACAAACAGAACAAGAGTTGGAAGGAACATTGGAGGTCTTCTAGTCCAACTCCCTACTCAAGCGGGAAACCCTATATGATTTCAGACAAATGGTTGTCCAGCCTCTTTTTAAAAATCTCCAGTGTTGAACCACCCACAATTTTTGGAAGCAAGTCATTCCAATGATTAATTGTTCTGACTGTCAGGAAATTTCTTAGTTCTAGATTTCTTAGTTCTCTCCTTGATTAGTTTCTATCCAATGTTTTTGTCCTGCCTTCAAGTGCTCTGGAGAATAGGTTGCCCACCTCCAAGCTCTTCTTTGTGGCAGCTCCTCATGTCACCTCTAGGTCTTCTTTTTCCTAAACTAAACCTCGCCAATTCCTGCAACTGTTCTTCATATATTTTAGCCTCTAGTTCCCTAATCATCTTCGTTGCTCTTCTCAGCACTCTTTCTGAGGTTTAAAACATCTTTTTTTTATTTCATGGTGACCAAAACTGAATGAATATTCCAAGCATGGTCTGCACTTTCATGCTTGGAAGTTTCTATCAATGTAGCTTTACAAGTAGAGTTAGCCCAGGTGGTTGTGAGGCCTATCTGGTTATCCTAGAAGGCCAAGATCAAGAGAATGCAGGTAATAGTTTGCAAAACAATATTAGCTTGGATCATCTACTTCTTTTTGCACTGTCAGGAAGACAGCAGTCTGACTTGTCCATTAAATAGTTGATAGCAAGAGAATCAAGACTTTCATAACTACAAACATAGAAATAAAATTGGGTGCTAAATTGAAAGTGTTCGCTTGCCAAGATTAGTATAACCTAATGTCTTTTCTTTTTCAAAACATCTGACTAAAGAACCAGGATACGTTATCTATGGCACCAGTTTGTCAAGAGCTTATCAGGCCACACTGACTACTACTAATCATCAGGGTAGATGAGTTCAAATCTACAATCATGCATACTGGACAACAAAAATTGCACTCTGATTTCCAGTTCAGAGCTATTCCTCATACAATGTATATTGATATCAAGCACCAAAATATATGAGATGGGTTTGTTGAGCAGAAGTTTGTTTGTTTTTTGCCCAGAAAAAAATAAGACTACTCACCAAAAGATCAGTGTAAACTCTTTTGTGAAGTAAGGGGGATTATGAACCAGTGCCACAGACATTAAGAAGGGAAATGTTGGAATCCGGCTTAGTTTGCAGCAGCTTTTGTATCTACAAATCTTGAAGGGCAACAGAGGGACTTATATTTTATCTCTTTCCTAAAAGATGTACTCTGCAGGTCCCTGTGGAACATGTTCTGATTGGTTAGACTGATATTCTGAACATTTTTATCAGTTCCTTCCTTTCTCTCATTTCTGTCTCTTCTGACTGATCTATATAGCTCAACCACAGAGCTGAATCATTATTTCTCCCTAATGGAGCAGTGCAGACTGCATCTTAGCTGTAGCTTGAGTTCAGTCACTTTGCTCAGAAATTACCAATCAACATACAATTTCCTAATGAAAGCTATATCTCTTTTTCACACAAATATCAGCCTCAAGAATAATTTATTACAAAAGTTAGACACCTAACTTTAGTGTTTCTCCCTACACGGAATCTTTCCATTACAATAATCTATCTGCGATCTGGCATTCTATTTTGATGTAGCTTTACATCATGTAGCTTTATAATGTAGCTTTACAGTGGCTTAAATAAATTTAGGGCCATAGTTGATATTTCATTTTGTTCTCAGATTTTAAGTATATTTGTATATATACATATATATTGTGTGTAAGTGTGTTCAAAAAATGTTAAAGTTACCAAGCCCAAATTGGGGACGATGGGTTAGCTCTTTGAAAAGGAAATGACTACTGAAAATAATTAACTACACAAGTGAAGGCAGGAACAGCCAACCTTAATTAAAAAGCTCCTTTAGGCTGCAATACAGAAACTTCCCAGAGTTGCTGTTCTGTACAGTCATTAGCATATTTGCAAGTGCCGCACTGTGATTGGCCAAAGCGCACGGCGATCTGATTGGCTGAGCGAGCCGCACTGATTGGCCCGTAACGAATCCCCCGCGATTGGTGGAAACTAATCGCAGGAGATTCAAAGCGGTGCCATTGGCCACGGCCGCCACTGTTTTTCCCCATGAAAGCCAAGCCGATCTCGGGACCCAATAAAAAGCTGAGCTCAGTCACTGAGTCCTAGCCTCCTTTCCGCGACGGACACGACACTGGCGACGAGGGTGGGATCCCGAGACTAAACCCATCAAGCACGTGTCCTGAGGAAACGAGACCGACAAGATGGCCAGCATCACACCGCCCGCACATTTTAACCCAGCTGCCGAGGACTGGGAATCGTACACAGACCGATTCCTAATGTTCCTTGAAAGTAGCAACTTGAAGGATGCAACCGGGCAGAAGAAAAGAGCCGTCTTTCTAACACACTGCGGGCCCGCAGTGTTCAAGATGGCAAAAGCTCTCGCAAAACCTGGGGACGTAAAGGAGATGGACTGGGCCAACCTCGAGCCGTTGCTCCGAAATCACTATGCCCTCGCCGTGCCCACCCTCATCAGGCGGCACAATTTCTACCAGCAGGACCAGAGATCGGGTGAGAGCATCAGCGACTTTGTGGCTGATCTACAGAGCCTAGGGGGCATGTGCGGGTTCTCGGACATGGATGAGGCTTTGTGGGCCCGTGTTGTGCTCGGACTCAGAGACCCAGTCCTACAAAGCCGGCTGATGGCAAAAGGCGACATCACCCTCGCCGACGCCCTCGCTGAAGCCACCGCAGCTGAGGCAACCCGGAAATCGGCGAATCAAATGCGGAGACTGGACACCGAGGAACACACTGCGACCACCGAGATGGGCCGGGCGACCGAGGCCCACCCAGAAGCAAGCCACCGGGAAACCACCACCCATCATGGAGATTTCCACTCTGCCTCCGACACCACGGACGAGGAAAAAGAAATACATCGGCTCCAGACGGGACGAGATCGGCGCGATCGGTGGAGTCGTAAGTCGGGGACCACATATGCTGGGTGCGGAGACGACCACTCTCGATTGGAGTGCTGGTTTTTCGATGCGATTTGCCGACACTGCGATAAAAAAGGTCACATCGCCCGAGTCTGCCGACTGAGAAAAGCCTACAGCCCCCGTTGGCAAGATCACAGCAACCGGAGACGAGACAGCACCCCCCCAGGGCGAGAGACCGCTGAGCTGAAAATTGCTGGAACCGAGACGGACAGAACCGACAAAGTGGCGAAAACCGGCAGAGAGAGGAAACCCACCAGACAGTCGTCATCGGCCACTCATCAACCACAGACGCCCAAAAGGTATACGTGGAAGTGGGCATCGAAGGCGAACCATGCAAAATGGAGGTGGACTCCGGGTCCTACCTCTCCATGGTTGCCTGGTGAGAAATCAGGCGTTTGGTGCTGGAAATCCACAAGGGGAGGCTGGAAACCCAGAAACTAATCCTCAGAGACTACCAGGGAAACCGCATCCCGGTAGTCGGAACCGGACAGTTCGAAGTGACCTTCAAGGGCTGCACAGCAAAGCTTCCCAGATGATCGTGGACCGACACCACCCCAGCCTTTTGGGACTACAGTGATTCGCACCACTCGGGATCGAGGTTACGGGCGTCGACCACGTCGCAGATGCTGACTGGGAAGAGCAACTGGCACGGGACTTCCAGGAAGTGTTCGATGGCACCCTACGCAAGTACCAAGGGCCCCCTATTTCCTTCAGCCTAGACCCCAGCATTCCCCCAATACGCCTAAAACCACAGTGGGTACCTTTTGCACTCCGGCCCAAAATCAACGAGCAAATTGACAAGCTCGTCAAACAAGGGGTCCTACAACCAATCGATCACGCCCGGTGGGAGACCCCCATAGTCACCCCAGTCAAGCCCGATGGGTCGGTGAGAATCTGCGGGGACTATAAGGCCATCCTAAATTGCGCCTTACAACAAAGCGCCTACCCCGTCCCAGTAGTGCAGCACCTTCTACACTCACTGGGGGGAGGCAAGGTTTTTGCGAAGCTCGACCTGGTGCAAGCCTATCAACAGTTGCCGGTTGACGCAGAAACCGCCGAGGCGCAGACCATAGTCACCCACCGGGGAGCATTTCGCTGTAACAGACTCCAGTTTGGAGTCAGCGTGGCTCCGGGAATTTTCCAGAGCCTCATGGAGAGACTCTTGCAAGGAATTAAGGGGGTGGTGCCCTACTTCGATGACGTATTGGTGTCAGCGGCCAACCAACAAGAACTAGAGGGTCGTCTAAGGGAGGTACTAACCAAATTCAAAGAGGCCGGGCTAAAGGTGAAAAAAGAGAAATGTCAGCTGTACACAGAGCAAGTCGAGTTCCTAGGATACCTCCTAGACCAACACGGCTTCCACCCAACCGTGAAAAAAATCAGAGCCATTAAAGAAGCCCCAACGCCACAGAATAAAACGGAACTGCAGGCATTTCTAGGACTGCTTAATTTTTATGTTTTCCTGCCCCAAAAGGTGACCGCGGCAGAGCCTTTGCATAGGCTTTTGGACAAGGCGGCCACATGGACTTGGGGGAAACGTGAGGAAGCCGCCTTCAGCAAAACCAAGGACCTGCTCACCTCGGATGCCGTCCTAATCCAATACAACGAGACCCTACCACTTGCCGTCACATGCGACGCCTCACCTTTCGGCGTCGGCGCCGTCCTCAGCCACACGCTCCCCAATGGAAAAGAAGCACCCATCGCCTTCTTTTCGAGGACACTCACCAAACCGCAGAGAAATTACAGTCAACTGGACAAAGAGGCCCTGGCTATCATCGCCGCAGTGAAGAGTTTCCACGAGTACCTCTACGGCCGCACGTTCACCATCATCACCGACCACAAGCCACTGCTGGGAATCCTGGCAGGGAACAGGGCCACCCCGAACATTCTATCTCCTAGAATGACAAGGTGGTCCGAATTCCTTGCCGCCTACAGCTACCGGCTCACACACCGACCGGGTAAGACGATTACCCATGCAGACGCCCTGAGCCGCATGCCGTTACCTGACCTAGACAGCGACCCAGCACCCACGACAGCCCCCCTCAGCATAGAGACTCTGCCCAATCTACCCATAACCGCGTCAGACATTGCCCACGAGACTAATAAAGACAAACGTCTGGCGCGGGTGTTACATTGGGTAGAAAAGGGGTGACCGGAAAAGGATGACGACGAATCATTCAGGACATTCTGGAACCGGCAAACAGAACTCTCATTACAAAAAGGTTGTGTACTTTGGGGGGATAGGGTTGTTATTCCGGAAAAGTTACAAGAGAAGGTATTGGAGTTGTTACATGAGGGGCACCCGGGCATAGTTAGAACAAAAGCCCTGGCCAGGAGTTACGCTTGGTGGCCAGGGATGGATAAGCAAATCGAGTCTTGGGTGGCAACATGGAAACGTTGCCAAGAAACCAGACCGAGCCCTCCCGCAGCACCAATCCTGGAATGGGAAACCCCCAGGGGACCATGGTCCAGGATTCACATAGATTTTGCCGGGCCCACGAAAGGACATATATTTCTTATCCCGGTAGATGCTTACTCCAACTGGTTTGAGGTAAGCAACATGAAAACCACCTTAGTTGTTGCTTTTACAATTTAACCCGGTCAGCCAAAACTTTCACTTCTTATCTTTCTCCTGCACATTCTTTTCTGGTCGAGTTCTTCTTTGTGGTGGCCATTTCTGACCACCGCTGCAACTGCCTTCGGGAAAGGGAGTAATGGCCAGCTAAGGAGGAGAGATGCGACTCTCCTCAACCCTGCTGGCAGTCTTCCCCCTATTCACCACCTCTACGGGGTGGTTTAGCCCCAAAAGCAGCCCAGTCTGGGTGCTCCAGTGGTGAGCCCAGACAGAAACCGCGCCTGATCGCAGATTTCTGTCTGTTGCCAAAGCCCTTCAAACCGGAAATCCTTTCCCACGTCATTATTGTTGTGCTTTTAAAGATATATATACATATATACATATACATATACACATATATATATAATATATAAGCTGAATGCCATATATATATATTTCTTAAGTTTTTGTGGGTACTTACATGTATGGTATTCAGCTTTGTTCAGGTATTTTCCCATATCATTATAGTTGTGCTTTTAAAGTTGTAGCAACATTTTGGCAGAATCTCATCTGCCTTCAACAGGCTTCTGTATTGTGTTCGTCTGTGAGTCAGACTTTTACAGTTGTTTCAGTTTTTAATTTGGGGCTAGCCTACTGCTGTGCCAGAATGGATTTTTCTTCATCCTGATTGGTTGGGGGTCTGTGTTTATTGGTCTTGGAGTTTGCTGTGTTCTGCTTGATTGGTGTTTCAAATATCTTCTGTCTGTTTTGGGGCTTTTTTTGTCTTGGTTGGCTGGCAACATTGTGTTCCTGTATTGGAGGCTTTTAGTGCAGCTTGGCTCCGAATAAATGGATGACTATTATTTGTTAGGAAGCTAGGTTTCATCTGGGTTCCTGGTTGGGGTGCGTTTGAGCTGGAGGTATCAGGAGGGATCTGTTTGTGCCTGGCTTGTGGTGTGGAGATTCTTTTGTTTGTGAGTGCAGGCTTCCAAATAATTGACAGTCTGGTGGAATCATCTCTTCTATTCATACTTTCAGGTCTTTTTTCAATCTCTATGGCTTCTCTGATACCAAAACCCTAGCCACTATAGAAAACCCCAGCCACAGAATTATCAGAGAAGCCATAGAGATTGAAAAAAGACCTGAAATTTGGAAGCCTGCACTCACAAACAAAAATGTGTGTGTGTGTGTGTGTGTGTGTGTGTGTGTATAAAACTTTGTTTATTTACTTTGTTTTTATACACACACACACACACACACACACACAAAAGTTAAAACATAAGATCAATACTAACATCAGTTACATTATGTTCATCTCCGAATGAAAAACTTTATAACCAGCAGGAAACCAAAGGTCAACATCCAAAACATAATGGGGACTTAGTGCAAACAATTTTATCCCCCCAAAAGTGGATGAATTACACCAGGGGTGTCAAACTGGCGGTCCTCAGGCCACATTTGTCACAGGCCATGCCCACCCCAGCTATGCAAATGGGGAAAACGTTGTGAAATGTCACATGACATCAGCGTGACGCTGTGAGTTTAACACGTGAACTACACCATTCGTCCTGCTTTATCCCCCACTTGTTCTATATAAGCTGAATCCGTGTAGCTGAGTTTCTGTCCTTCTTGATCACTGGTGGTTTTTAAGAAGAGTTTGGACATCCATGTGTCCAGAGACCATAGGGTCTCTGGTCTGAGCAGGGGGTCAGACTAGAGGACCTCCAAGGTCCCTTCCAACCCAATTTTTTTTTTCTGTATTCTATTATCTGCACCTACTGATACTCTTGGTGCTTGCCTCCATAATATGTTTTTGTCTTGATGCCTTGTATTTCTAATTCTATCACCCATCCAAACATTACTGATCAGAAACCCATAAAGTGTCATAACACTTAAACTGCCTGAAAAATAATTTTGATATCTCTTCCAAACTGTGGAACACATAAACATTAGATAAGATTCAAAAGTTAGCAGCACAACTGTAATCTATAATTTGACCAGAGCATATATTAACATTGAAAAACCTTAGGTTAATTCATAGATTAAAACATCAGAGAAATTAGGGGCAAAAATTAAGTTCTATGTTATTGCTAATTCATTTTAGAAGGATATGGTTTTGTGTGGAAAGCAATGAAAAGAGAAGTTAAGTATCTTCAACATAGATTAATAAATATGTTTTCTATGTCAATATTAATTAGCAAGAAATTAAATAACGTACTGTTTTGCTTTCATTCAAATATAAATCTCTCCACATTTTATATCTTAGGATATTTCACTGCTGTTGACAGAAGCACTAAGTAGAATGTAGGTTCTTATTGCTCAACAAAAAACTATCCAGTAGAAGAGAGAAATCTAATCACTCTGCTGTTGGGGAGTAGGGGGAAGGAAAGTGTCATATTTAAGCAATTCCTTGATTTTGCTTAAAGCAATCTAAATTTCAGCCATTAATATGCCTTTAAATCAAGGAAGAGAAACCCTTCACATTTTCATTGGAAATCATATCTGTTGAAGAAATTAAAATAACAGATATAATTTCAGAATGTTCACTATCCAGATGAGGATGGCTGCTCTAATGTATTGCCAGAGACAGACAGAGGAAGAAAAGAAGCAGAAGACATATACCAATATAGAAAAATTCTCATTTAAACACAAAAGCAAATTATGGAAAGCAACTGTAACCAGGAGACTATCAGTGTTACTCAGCCTGAACGACAAAAATCAAGATGACCTTTGGAAAACAGCAAAGAGAATTAGAGTTTAGTGAACATCAATTTCTTTCAGTTCAGCTCAAGTGCAACAAATTCACTTTGCTCCTTAGGTTGAGGTTAAGGTTGATGGCCAAATTCAATACCTGTGTACCTTTTGTTTGTGAGTGCAGGCTTCCAAATAATTGACAGTCAATGACAGACAATGACAGACAGTGGCAAGCATTTTTTAAATAGCTCTAAAACAGAAATGCCCATTCCATATGTA
This sequence comes from Hydrophis major, assembly GCA_033807585.1. Lineage (NCBI taxonomy): Eukaryota > Metazoa > Chordata > Lepidosauria > Squamata > Elapidae > Hydrophis > Hydrophis major. The sequence goes on from CM066329.1 coordinate 76,944,817, forward strand.
GTTTAATCCAGTGGTGGGATTCAAATTTTTTTACTAGCAGTTCTGTGGGCGTGGCTTGGTGGGCATGACAGAGGAAGATACTGTAAAATCTCCAGTCAGAGGTGGTGTTTGCCGGTTCTCTGAACTACTCAAAAATTCTGCTACCGGTTCTCCAGAACTGTTCAGAACCTGCTGAATACCACCTCTGGTTTAATCTCATAGAAACAGGTCTCATCATTCCTGTCTTCATTACTAGCATGGCCCTGTGAAGAAGATGATCTTCATTTTTTGCTGACTTCTGCTGACTTCACTCCGTTTCCAATTTGTTTTATATGTATATAATGGACTTAATTTCTTTCAGACACGGAAACTCCATGGATTGCCCTGTCTCAGCCTTATCTTCCTCCTTAGGATTCCTATCATGGGGATAAAAGTGAAGCCAGAACCTTATATAAGCCACCTACAAGAAAGGTGGCATATGGATCAAGAATAGCACTTAGACTTATATAATGCTCCATAGCCCTCTCTGGGCAGTTTGCAATATCAGCATATTGCCCCCCAACAATCTTGGTCCTCATTTGACCAACCTCAGAAGGATGGAAGGCTGAGTGAACCTTGAGTCTCATCAGGATCGAATTCCAGGCTGTGGGCAGAGTTTGCTTACAATACTGCATTCTAACCACTGCACCACGAGGGTTCAAAGAAACAAGAAATTCCATTCCTCCTATCAACTGCAAAATTCTACTGTGTTTCTTCATGCTTCAAAGTCAAGATTTACACCATTTCAAGAGATTTAGCGGACAAAAGTGATAGATCTGTTCTGGTTTTGTGGAATTGTGGGGGTAGGGGTGGGAGGAAGAAAGTGGGAATGGCCACGTTTGGTGGAGGCTAACTTTTCTTGCATAGTTAACTAATTCCTTTATCCTGTGGGTTTTGTTTTTGTTTTTTGTTTTGCTAGAAAAATATCAAATAGGATCAAGTTGGCTATTCCTGGATTAATAATCCAAAAGACCTTTGTTAAATTTAGGCCAGGTTCAAAGTAGACTTTTCCATGCAAAGGGGTTAAAAAAAATATTATATAATAAGTAATCATTCTGGCAGAAGACTGTGTTAGGGATAACATTGTTTTACCCTAATTGGTTTAGGTAAATAATAATATGTAATCATAGTTTGTATGTTAAAGTGTCTGCAACTTTAACTGTGGGATAGTAATTAAGGGAGTGGTTGTGAAAGCACTTTAAAAGAAGCAAGACTGCAGCTTGCTCTCTCTCTGGCTTTGATGATCCCTGATTACTGCAAGGACTCAAGACTGCATTGCTCGAACGGGGGAGAAAACAAAGGACTGACTTGTAAGTGAACTGACATAGGATATTCTACACGGACTTTGCTAACTGAATATCCCTGAATGGACTGACTAAATGATACATGACTATTGGACTGTTATTTTGACTATGCTATGAACTCATAATGGAATAAACTATATATTTGATAGCACAAGCGTATCTGTCATTTTTACTGTATGTTAATAAACATACAAGCTTAGCTCACTCATTTATCTGTGTGCCTATCTGACTAACGCTGCACATTCTGTTTAGCTTGTCTCCCTAACCCTGGTTGGGGAAACCAGGCTTAACACTGGTTATGGGCCCAGAGGCTGCAAAGTCAGTTTAACTAGGATAAAACAGATTTATGTAAAAGTGAGAGTTTGTGTTGTTATACATTACAGTAAACAGACAGCTGTGTTTTATTAATTATAGTTTTATATCCATATAAGAAAACATGGCACAAGTCAATCTACAAAGTTTGTCCCTTATATCCAAGCTGGATGGAACAAACTATGTATCATGGTCTATGAAATGTAGTCTGCTTCTACGAAGAGAAGGTTTGTGGAACATAATTGAAAATCCACCAAACGTAGAAGAATGGGATCAAGAGGATGATGAAGATAGAATAAAGATAGAAGAATTTATGCATAAAAATCAACAAGCTATTTGCATAATTGGGTTAACCTTAACTGATCAACAGCTTGTTTATATCCACGGAGAGAAAACGGCTGTTGGGTGTTGGCAGAAGCTGAAGAAGATTTATGTTCGAGATAATGTTGGTGCTCACATAAATCTAACACGGAAGCTTTTCAGTACACATCTCCAAACAAATGGTGATATGCTGAGTCATTTGAAAACTATGCAAAGCATTTTTCAAGAACTGCACGAGAAAGAGCTTATTTTCTCTGAACTACACCAAGTCTACATAATTCTATCTTCCCTTGATGAAAGTTATGATAACTACGTAACTTCCCTTGAAATATTGCCAAAGGAAAGCCTAACTTTAACTGATATAACTGGCAGATTGATTGAAGAGGCCAGAAGAAGGCTTGAAAGAGATGAATTAAGGAGGGAGCAACCTCAAAAAGAAGATAATGAATCTCCTACTGCATACGCAATTAAAAAGTGCTTTAATTGTGGAGGAAGAGGACATTTGGCAAGATTTTGTAAAAAAGCAAAACGCCAGAATGCTGGCCAGAATACTAAAAGTCATCAAAAGAAAAAGAAAAATTTAGAGTTAGCCATGTATAGTAACGAAGCTGTAAAAAATAATTTATGGGTGGTTGACAGTGGAGCATCTCACTGTATATCAAATGATAACAAAAATTTTATTAAAATGTCCCAGAGTACACAGCAGATATCATTAGCCAATGGCTGGAAACTGAAAGCTAAAGGTCAAGGTGTAGCATATTGTTCTTTTATAAAAGAGAATGTAAAAATGTTATATGTACCACAACTTAAGTTTAATTTAATTTCAGTAAGAATTTTGGTTAAACTAGGATATGTAGTTACTTTTAAAGGAGATAACTGCATAATTGAGAAAGAAGATAAGAAAATTACTGCATCTTTAAGAGGTGAATTATATGTGTTAAATGATGATGGTTTAAAGGTGGCTAACACAGTTTATGAAAATAAGAAACCTCATGATGAATGTATTCACTTGTTACACCGAAGGCTAGGGCATTTAAATTTTAAAATGCTTAAGAAAACTGTTGAATTATCTAAGGGAATAAATTTGAAACCTTGTAATAAGTATTTGCAATGTAATGCCTGCAATCAAAGTAAGAGCAGGGTCACACCAGCTAATAGAGTTGATGGATTTACTACCAAAGAGCCTTTAGAGGTAGTATTTGCAGATTTAATAGGTCCGAAAAAACCAAGTGTAGGAGGAGCTTGTTACATACTAAGCATAATGGACCATTATTCTAGATATGGGTTTTGCTATTTAATGAAAAGCAAAACTGAAACGTATCAAAATCTCTTTAATTGGATTAAATTTGCTGAAAGGAAAACTAAAAAGAAATTAGTAACTCTTATAACAGATAATGGTACGGAATTTACAAATAATAAATTCCAGAACAAACTAAGAATGTTAGGTATTCAACATAAAATGTCTGCACCATATAGGCCACAACATAATGCCTTTATAGAGAGAAGAGGCCAAACATTACAATCAATGGCACAAACTATGATGTCTGATTCAGGATTACCTGACAATTTATGAGGAGAAGCAATAATGTGTGGTAATCATATATTAAATAATGTTATTAATTCAAAAACAGGTGAATTACCATTCACATTGTGGCATGGTACAAAACCTGATTTAAGTTACATGCACACATTTGGAGCACCAGCATGGGTGCATGTCCCTTCACAACTTAGACACAAAGGACAGCATAGAGCTAAAAGATTATATTTTGTAGGATATACATCTAATCATAGATCTTATAGATTCTAGGAACCAGGTACATCTAGAGTTTACACCAGTGCTAGTGCAAAATTCCTAGAACATGTAGGATGGAATAGATTAGAGCAAGATTTAAATAATGAAGTAATTATTGAACCCTACAAAAGGCAGAAAGATCAGAATAGTTATAAGAAGATTCCAATTAAAGAAGAAGTCCACGAAGAGCAAATAGGACCAGAACAAGAGGAAACAGTTGATCAGGAAGAGTTAGATAATCAAGAAGAGTTAATAAATGAAAGTCCACCTGTAAGTCCTGTAATACCTAGACGTACTACACGTGTAACTAGACCACCTGATAGATATCAAGCAAGTATAGTTTGCCAAGTAACTAAAGTTCCAACTAGTATAGATGAACTTAGGATGTATCCTGCTAAGGATCAGGAGAATTGGCAAAAGGCAATGGAAAAAGAACTAAATTCATTAAAGGTAATGAAAGTTTATGAAGATGCTAAATTACCTCCAGGAGAAAAATCCATTGGGTGCAAATGGATATTTAAAGTAAAAACTGGAAATGATGGGACTGTTACCCATAAGGCTAGGTTGGTAGCTCAAGGATTTAATCAAACTGCATCTGATTACGATGAAGTTTTTGCACCAAGTCTTAAAGCAACATCTTTAAGAGCAGCTTTAGTGTGGGCAGCTAAGAAAAACTATGTCATCAACCATTTAGATGTAGAAACTGCTTATCTGCATGCACCATTGCAGCACACTATATATTTAAGAAAACCAGTAGGTATAAAAGACAATAAAGTAAATAGTAATGATTGTTGGAAACTCAAAAAAAGTCTTTACGGGTTGAAACAATCTGGGTTTGAGTGGAACCAATATATTGTGAAAGAGTTAAACAATATAGGTTTTAAATCTGGTTTAGCAGATCCATGTGTGTTTAAAAGAGAAAATAATGGAACGGTGTCATTACTGTTATTATTTACAGATGATATTGCTTTGATAACTAAGACTAATAATGAAGCTAATGAGATTATATCATTATTAGCCAAAAAGATAAAATTAAAGCATTTAGGTGAAATTAAAAAGTATCTAGGATTAACAATTAACAAAACAAAAAATGGTTTTAAGATATCTCAAGAAGATAAAATTTGCCAATTAATTAAAACGTTTAAAATGGAACTTTGTAAACCGGCAAAGACTCCAATGAGTCAGGAAGTTTGCCAAACTGATGATCAAAGTCCCAAATTTGATAAGTCTATATATCAATCTTTGATTGGTAGCTTATCATATATAAGCAATTGGTCTAGGCCAGATATAGCTTATAGTGTAAATCAGCTGGCACGTTTTAATTCAGATCCACATCAATGTCATTGGCAATCATTAAAGAGAATTTTAAGATATCTTAAAGGAACAATGAACCATGCATTGTATATAGAACCAAAGGGTGATTTGAGTCTTAGTGCCTATGTAGATGCAAGTTTTGCAACTGATATAAACACTAGAAAATCAACATCTGGGATGGCTATATTATTTGGTAAAACACTAATAGGGTGGAGGTCAATCAGACAATAGCATATTAGCTTGTCCACGATGGAAGCGGAATTTTCATGTCTGTCATTATTATGTATTGACTTGATTTTGTACAAACAGTTATTATTAGACATGGGTATAACTGTAAAAGATTCCATTATTGTGTACGAGGATAACCAAGCAGCTATAAAGTTAGCTACTAGTATTGCTGTAAAAACTAGATCAAAGCATACTGATTTAAGATACTTAAATGTTAGAGAATCTGTAAAGAATGGGCTAATTAAATTGGAATACTGCATGACAGAAGAAAACATTGCAGACCAATTTACAAAAGCTCAAGGAGTAATCAAGTTTAAAGAGAGTTGTAACAAATATGATTTAAAGATGTAAATAGTTATATTATTATTTTACCTAAAAGGGGAGAATGTTAGGGATAACATTGTTTTACCCTAACTGGTTTAGGTAAATAATAATATGTAATCATAGTTTGTATGTTAAAGTGTCTGCAACTTTAACTGTGGGATAGTAATTAAGGGAGTGGTTGTGAAAGCACTTTAAAAGAAGCAAGACTGCAGCTTGCTCTCTCTGGCTTTGATGATCCCTGATTACTGCAAGGACTCAAGACTGCATTGCTCGAATGGGAGAGAAAACAAAGGACTGACTTGTAAGTGAATTGACATAGGATATTCTACACGGACTTTGCTAACTGAATATCCCTGAATGGACTGACTAAATGATACATGACTATTGGACTGTTATTTTGACTATGCTATGAACTCATAATGGAATAAACTATATTTTTGATAGCACAAGCGTATCTGTTATTTTTACTGTATGTTAATAAACATACAAGCTTAGCTCACTCATTTATCTGTGTGCCTATCTGACTAACGCTGCACATTCTGTTTAGCTTGTCTCCCTAACCCTGGTTGGGGAAACCAGGCTTAACAGACTGCATGAACAAATACTTAATTTTAGGAGATTGACCCTTTGGGTTAGGATCCAACTAATTATCTCTATTAATATAACTATTAACATCTCACTACTAAAACTAATTAACTGTATCAATTATATAATTTAATTACCAATTACATGTAAAGAAACATATGACTAATTTTAATAAAGAGAAGGATTTATTTTCATTATTATCCATTATGAATTCACAACTTCAAGGAGACGGAGAGATTCTTTCAATTCTGAAGCCAATAAGGTAAAAAAAAAATCCTTACCTTCAACACAGGATGGCCGCGCGTGTGTTGTGCCTGCAACCTGACCTGGGAAGCAAGAACACTTGACTGTCTGTGACCGCTCTTCAATCCTGTTCTTGTTGCAACACCGATGCACTGCAACCACCTCGCAGGTCCCTTGCTTAACTTGGTTGAGGCCTATGAACAACAAGGCATAGGTTATATTGTCTCAGCACTGATTACAAAGGGCATTGTTTCCACGTTTTCCCTCCAGAAAAAGCAGTTCATGGATGACTTATGAGAAATTCCAGCCTCCTCACCCCATCATTTTACTTATTACACTGTGTGACTCATCCATGTTATGCAATCCATTACAATGGAATAATTCTTTATCAAATTTTTATACTGTTGTAATCACATAATAAAACCTAAAAGCAATTTGGTATTAAATGGGCTTCCAATAACAAAGCACCTGTCTGGCCTTGGCAGGAGGACTATTTCACAGTTTTGCTGAGTCCAGGATTGCTACCAAAAACCCGTATCAGATTCCTCTTGCCTTTTTATCTTACAGAAATTAATTTCTCCCGAGAGGCACATTGGTCAGGTTAATTCCAGTTGAAAAAGGCCATTCTGAATGTCGTGTCCTCGAAAATGGTGCCAGGAGTCGGTGACTTCAAATCATGCTCTTTTATTAAAGTAGGAACCGAACTGGCGCTTTGCAAAAGGTTCGTGGCTTTTATTCTTTTAGCTGCGGCGGCCGCGGCCAATGGCACCGCTTTGAATCTCCCGCGATTCGAATAGACCAATCGCGGGAGATTCTTAGCGAGCCAATCGGCGCGGCTCGCCTGACCAATCAGAGTGCCCCGCGCTTTGGCCAATCAAAGCGCGGGGATCTCAAGAATGCTAATTAAGGGACAGAACACCCCTCCCCTCTTGGTTTGGTCCTTACGTCGCGTAGTCACGTAGGTAGGCGGGGCTCCGTCTGAGCCTACTGGACCTGCACAGCTCAGTCGTAGGTTGGATCCCGGCTGGTTCGGTCGGGATCTCTGTTGCTCCTGATGCCGTCGTGGAAACCGGCTGGTCGGTCGGGCCGGGCCGCTCTCCGTAGCTCCCTCCTGGGCCTCCCGGGTTGGTTGAGCTGCGGGTTTTGCCGCTCCCGCTCGGTCTCCCTGGGTCGGTTGTCTCTTCCTGGCGAGGGGTCGTGCTGGCTGCTTTCCGGTAAGTATGGCTGGTTTATTCTTCTTTGGTTTTGGTCCCCTGGGTATTCCCTCCCCCCTTGGTTTGTGTTGTGGGGGTTGGTTTCGCCTGTTTGTGCGTCGGTGGTCTCTTGGTTGGTAGTCCTTGACCTTAATTGGTCGATGTGACGTTTCCAGGCTCGTCCGTCTGCTGTTTGTAGCCGGTACGAGTGTGGGCCTGTTATTTGTGTGATGACGGCCGGTACCCATAGTGGGTCTCCCGTCAGGTTTCTTGCGTATACGGGGTCACCTGGTGTGAAAGTTCAGTGTTTGCTGTTTGAGTCTGGGGGCTTCTCCGGGTTATACGTGGGATGTAACCTGTCGAGTGGGGACCTTAATTTCCTCCCCATTAATAGTTCGGCTGGGCTCTTATTCGTTGTGGTATTTGGGGTAATGTGTTGGGTGAAGAGTAGTTTGTTTATTTTCTCCTGGATCTCCCCGTGGTCTATTTTCCGGATGGTTTTCTTAGTGAATTGCACCATCCGTTCCGCCCTATCGTTCGCCGCCGGGTGCGCCGGTGCTGTCAGCGCGTGGCGGATGCCCCTTTCCGCTAGGAATTTTTCGAATTCCAGCGAGGTGAATTGGGGCCCGTTGTCGGAAACGACGTCTGGGAGGCCGTGCGTTGCAAAGAGTTTGCAGAGTTCCTTGATCATGGCCTCCGTGGTTGTTGTTTTCATGTTGCTTACCTCCAGCCAGTTGGAGTTAGCGTCTACTGTTATAAGGAAGGTGTGTCCTTTTGTGGGCCCGGCGAAGTCTATATGGATCCTAGACCAAGGTCCCCTTGGGGTTTCCCACTCTAGGACGGGTGCTGTGGGTGGGCTTGGCCTAGTTTCCTGGCATCGTTGGCACCTTGCTACCCAGGTCTCAATTTGTTTGTCCATCCCTGGCCACCAAGCGTAACTTCTGGCCAGGGCTTTAGTCCTAACGATGCCAGGGTGCCCCTCGTGTAGTAGTTCCAGAACCTTCCCTTGTAGTTTTTCTGGAATGACCACCCTATCCCCCCATAGAATGCACCCTTTTAATAACGAGAGTTCCGTTTGCCGGTTTCGGAATGTTTTGACGGACTCATCGTTGTCTCTTTCCGGCCACCCTTTCTCTACCCAATGCAACACCCGCGCCAGACGTTTGTCTTTATTAGTCTCTCGGGCAATGTCTGACGCGGTTATGGGCAAGTTGGGTAGAGTCTCTATACTGAGGGTGGTCGTCGTGGGTGCTGGGTCGGTGTCAGGTTCCGGTAGCGGCGAGCGGCGAGCGGCTTAAGGCGTCTGCATGGGAGATCGTCTTACCCGGTCTGTGTATGAGTCCGTAGTTGTAGGCTGCCAGGAACTCGGACCACCTTGTCATTCGGGGAGACAGAATGTTCGGGGTGGCCCGGTTTCCTGCAAGGATTCCCAGCAGCGGCTTGTGGTCGGTTATGATGGTGAATGTCCGGCCGTAGAGGTACTCGTGGAATCTTTTTACGGCAGCAACGATAGCCAGAGCGTCTTTGTCCAGCTGGCTATAGTTCCGCTCCGGTTTGGTGAGGGTCCTTGAAAAGAACGCGATGGGTGCTTCTTTTCCGTCGGGGAGGGTATGGCTGAGGACAGCGCCGACGCCGAAGGGTGATGCGTCGCATGTGACGGCCAGAGGTAGGGTCTCGTTATACTGTATAAGGATGGCATCCGAAGTGAGGAGGTCCTTTGTTCTTTGGAAGGCGGCTTGCTCGCGTTTCCCCCAAGTCCAAGTCGCCGCCTTGTCCAGGAGCCTATGCAAGGGCTCCGCCACCGTCGCCTTTTGGGGCAGGAAAACATTGTAACAGTTAAGTAGCCCCAGGAATGCCTGCAGTTCCGTCTTCGACTTGGGTGTGGGGGCTTCTTTGATGGCCTTGATTTTTTGGTTTGTGGGGTGAATGCCATGACGGTCTAGGAGGTATCCTAGGAATTCAACCCGTTCCATGTATAATTGGCATTTCTCCCTCTTGACTTTGAGCCCGGTCTCTTTGAATTTGGTTAGGACCTCCCTTAGGCGACCCTCTAGTTCGGCTTGGTTGGTTGCCAACACTAGGACGTCATCGAAGTAAGGTACCACCCCCTTGATGCCTTGCAATAGTCTTTCCATTAGGCTTTGGAATATTCCCGGTGCCACGCTGACTCCGAATTGGAGTCGGTTGCATTTAAATGCTCCCCGGTGGGTGACTATGGTTTGCGCTTCTGCTGTTTGCTCGTCGACTGGCAACTTTTGGTATGCCTGGGCGAGGTCGAGCTTGGCAAAAACCTTGCCCCCTCCCAGTGAGTGCAGTAGGTGTTGCACTACTGGGACGGGGTAGGCGCTTTGTTGCAGCACGCCATTTAGGGTGGCCTTATAGTCCCCACAGATCCTCACCGACCCATCGGGCTTGATCGGGGTGACTATGGGGGTCTCCCACCCGGCGTGGTCTATTGGCTGTAGGACCCCTTGCTTGACGAGCTTGTCAATTTGCTCGTCTATCTTGGGTTTAAGTGCGAATGGCACCCGCCTTGGTTTCAGGCGTTTTGGGGGGACGTTTGGGTCTAGGCTGAATGATATAAGAGGCCCTCGGTACTTGCCTAGGTTTCCGACGAAGACCTCTTGGTATTCCCGGGCCAGTTGTTGCTCCCAGCTGTCGTCGGTGACGTGGTCGATTCCCGTGACTGCGATGCCGAGCGGGGCGAACCATTGCAGTCCCAGTAGGCTTGGGCGGTCGCGGTCAACGATTGTCAGGGGAAGCCTTTCGGTGTGCCCTTTATATGTGATGTTGAAGTGTTTGGTTCTGACTACCGGGATGCGGTTTCCCTGGTAGTCCTTTACGATGAGTCTCTGGCTGTCTAGGTTCCTCCTTTGGATGGTAGGCACCAAGCGCTTTATTTCATGCCATGCTATCATGGAGAGGCAGGACCCGGAGTCCACCTCCATTTTGCATGGCTGGCCCTCAATGCCTACCTCCACGTGGACCTTCCGGGCGTCATTGGTTATGGCGTGGCCGATGGTGACCGTCTGATGGGTCTCCTCTCTTCGCCGGTTATTGCCGCCTTGTAGGGATCGTTCGTTCCGGTCCCATCTGTTGTCCGAGGGGCAATCTCTGGTCCGGGGTGGTGTGCTCTCTCTCCTCTGTTCGCTCTGGTCCCATCGGGCCGGGCTGCGGTTCTTTTTAAGGCGCCAGACGCGGGCGATGTGTCCCTTCTTGTCACAATGCCGGCAGATCGATTCGAAAAACCGACATTCGGACCTGGGGTGGTCGCCTCCACAACCGGCACAGCTGGTCCTCGACTTACGACCCCGCCGGTTCCGTGGGTCGCGGCCTGTCTGGAGGCGATGAATTTCCTCATCATCATCGGAAGTGCCCGATGCTGAGTGGAAATCGCCCTGGTGGGTGGTCGTCTCGGGTTGGGCCTCGGCCGACCTTGCAGGGTGGTTGTTCCCGCTGCGGTCCCCAGCGTTCGGTCGGCGCATGCGGTCGGCGGACGTTCGGGTCGCTTCGGCGGCTACGGATGCTGTGAGGGTGTCTGCTAGGCTGATGTTGCCCTTGGCCATCAGCCGGCTCTGGAGGATGGGGTCCCACAACCTGAGCACGATTCTGTCTCGCAGGGCATCGTTCAGGTTGTCGAATTCGCACAGCCCCCTTAGGCACCGTAGTTCGGCGACAAATTCGCTGAAACTCTCACCCGACCGTTGGTCCCGACGGTAGAATTCATTTTGTCGGATTAGGATGGGTACCTCTGGAGCGTAATGCCGCCGAAGTATTGGCTCGAGGACGTCCCAATCCATCGCGGTCGCATCAGCGGGTTTGGCAAGCGCCTTGGCCATCTTGAAAACCTCGGTCCTGCAGTGGGTCAGGAAGACGGCGCGCTTCATGGGGCCGGTGGCGTCCTTCAGATCGCTGCACTCGAGGAACATGCAGAATTGGTCGGAGTACGATTCCCAGTCCTCGGTGGCGAGGTTGAAGGGTGCGGGGGGTGCGATTTTCGCCATCGTGGTGGTTTGTCTGGCTTCCGTTGGACACGTGGTTCGGTTCAGGGTCGGGATCCCACCTTCGTCGCCAGTGTCATGTCCTCGAAAATGATGCCAGGAGTCGGTGACTTCAAATCATGCTCTTTTATTAAAGTAGGAACCGAACTAGCGCTTTGCAAAAGGTTCACGGCTTTTATTCTTTTAGCCGCGGTGGCCGCAGCCAATGGCACCACTTTGAATCTCCCGCGATTCGAATAGACCAATCGCAGGAGATTCTTAGCGAGCCAATCGGCGCGGATCGCCTGACCAATCAGAGTGCCCCGCGCTTTGGCCAATCAAAGCGCGGGGATCTCAAGAATGCTAATTAAGGGACAGAACACTGAAGATACCTGGGAAGCAAGCCATAAAGTGCTTTATGGGTTAAAAACAAGTTTTGAGCAATTTATGATAACCTACTAGAAAGCATTATTCAACAAGATTCTATTTACATCATTGCAATCCAATCAGGTAATCTTATATTCTATTAAAATAAGCAATCTACTGATTGAAGCATACCCTTACTCCAGAATTTTTATGTACAGATAGAGTGATTTTATTTTTTTTTAATTTATTTTCTGATATATTTACCAAAAGTAATATAATGTACTTTCTGACTTTGGGCCTTTATCAGTGTTTGCAAACGTCTACGTAAGTTAATGTGTATAATCTAACAGCAACATTTATTCATTTACTAGTAGAATGTGGCAACAGTCTTTTGGGAACAGTAAAACATGCTCATCAGGTTGCATGAATATACAAAGCCAGGCAAAAATGTGAATTAACTTTTGAAACTAAAGGGATATCTAATTAAAGATACAAGTTCCCACATAACAACAAAAGTATTTTTATAATTTTGAAAGGCCAGTCATACATATTGCTAAAACAGCCTTTAAAATTTCTATTTACCTCCTCATGGAGAAGAATGGAAATTAAACAAGCTTGAATTAAACCATGAATCCTTGCTTACTAAATCATAATATTTTAAGATGATTTCTGATAGTGATTGATATGGAGGTATTGCTTCCAGATTTATTTACTTATTCATGCAAAGGGATTAGCAACATTTCAGTTTGTATGCTACTTTTCATCGTTCTGTTTTATTAAATCAAGATTCCAAAACATGTTATTCAACACAGCCAACATCCTAAAAGAATCAGCGATCAGTGCTCATTTGCACCCTCAAGTTAGTTTAAATTAGTGCATTTTTAACACTAATATTATGCTGAAGTCACTCTATAGGTAAATGAAATCCCCCAACTGGAATTAGACTCAGGTTAGTCCTCTGTTATATTTTCTCCACAGCATTTCTATGTATAATAAAGAATTACTACCTTACATAAAGACCTAAACAGTTCAACTGAAAACTATATAAGGGGGAATATGAGCCAAATAACAGAATATACAAGATTTTATTCAAGCTCCCCAGCCCCTAAATACCATCCTTTTAACAAAATATGTTTCATCTCTGGGATGAATCATCAATTTTATTGAAAGTTGCAAAAAAGGTCGATCATTGTACTAAAAAAGTTGATCATAGCCACTATATTATATTTATTGACAGCCTGTATATTTTAAGGACATGTCTAACATATAAGTAATAGCATTTTCAAAAAAAGCTTTGGGGCAATGGATACATTGCAAACTGAGAAATCAATAAGCAGGCAACATCTTTATATCTCCATATCTTTAAAAAAAAATCAATTCCTAAAATAGGAATAAACTCTCTGTAAATATTTCCAAGCTGTTATAAACAGAAAATTGTATTTTGCTAACAAATAAAGAACAAGTACAGTTCTGTACATTTAAATGACTTAAACAGGTTAATAGCTTGCTAATAATGTTGCATCAACAGGAGTTAATGGAGGTGATTATTCTCTTGAAAATTTGTGTAGGGGAGACCTGTTGATTTTTTTTTTTTTTAATATAGGATTCAATCTGGACTGAGCAAGTTTTAAGCAATTGGATGCTGAATTTAGAGAATAAGATTATGAGCAATAAAACTCACTAAAATCCCAAAATTAGCAGTTAGAGAACAGTCAGGAGGTAGCTATTGTAATACCCTGCTTATTTCTTTTATTCAAATCTTATAGATTGGGGCCCAGGAATCCCAATTGCATAAAGTGGAAGGCAATAATTGTTTTTAATTTAAGAACCTAAAGTCAATATGCTTTCAAATCCACGAGAACCCTGCAATTGACTCCCCAAATCCCCTATGAATACAATCATACATGAGCACATCCAGGACAGTATTACAGAGGGTTTTCCAGTTTAGAAAGTTCTAGGTACATCATGTCTTAGTTTAGAAGGACAGTTCAGGAAGGAGACGTAACTTCTCAGAGCCCCTCTTATTTCACAGAGCTCCTGAGCGAGACAGAAATATAATTGATTGATTGATTGAACAAATGGTATGGGAAATATAGAGACCTTGAGGTGAACAAATAATGCTTAGTGGTGGGGGGTTATGAAGAAACAAAAGGTCTTTCTTCACACAGTACAAAAGCTGAAATCTGGAATTCCCTCAGGTGTAGTCATGACATTCAGTTTAGGTAGCTTTAAATTAGAGAAATTCATGGAGAATAGAGCTATTAGCATTAATGGCTAAAATTTATTCTGCAATCAGAGGACTCTCAATATCATTTTCTGTACAACCTGTATATAGAAACAGATTGTAGAGTCATAGAGTTGGAAGGTACCTTAGAGGTTATCCTATCCAACTCCTAGATCATTGTAGGCCATTTTTGAGAGACACATGGCTGTGTATGGCAGACCATATAATCAGGATAACTCTTCTCAATCACTAGCCTAGATCTGCTTCCTATTCGTTTAAGACAATTGATTCTAAACCTGCCCTCTGGGAACATCAAAGTCCACTCCCTTTTTCAAGTGACAATTCTTCTGATATTTGAAGGCAATCGTATCTCCTCCTCTCCAAATACTACACCAGCTAAGCTTTTGATTTAATTCAGCACCGGGTTTCTTAGCTTCTCATATTTATCCCAGCTTCTGCTTATTAAGACATGAAAACAGTCGTATCCATGCAAAGCAGAGAACCACATGAATCTAACTAGTGTATGCACATTCATGAACAGAAAGCATAATTTGAGGTCCTCTGCTGTCAATAAATTTTGTCAATGGAATACATAAATACATCTTTGTTTTCAAATCAAGTCACTCCTCCTCCATGCATATGAGGTTTGGAGGTTCTTTCTGTGCTTATGAGGGAATCTGTCTTTTTTTCAGGGAGTTTTGTTTTTCCACTGGAAGCCATAACGCCCCTGTTTGTTCCCTTCTCAGTAAGGAACCTGAGTAGATTTGAGAAAAGTCATGTTCCTTGATTTGCCTGAGAAGGTCACCAGAACTCTTAAAGCTCACTTCCCACAATATTTTTTTAAAGTAAAGCAGCAAACAGCTGGGCAGTCCTTGACTTACAACTGGTCGTTTACCAACTATTTGAAGTTATTATTAAATGTTGTACCTGATGATTCTTGACTCTTGATGAATGTATCTTTTCTTTTATGCACACCGAGAGCATTTGCACCAAGACAAATTCCTTGTGTGTCCAATCCCACTTGGCCCATAAAGAATTCTATTCTATTCCATAAGGAATTATATTATGATGGACATTCACAGAGATACTTATGATGTTGTCCTGAAGGTCTGACAGTGCCACCTCTCCCCCATAATTACATGAGCTCATATTGGGCGTTTGGCAATCAACTCATGTTTCTGGCTCTCTTGTAATCACATGACCATGTTTTACAACATTTTCAAAAAAAGGGGGGCATTTACTTCCAGCTTTTGCAAAAGTAGTCCATATTGAACAAATCAATTTGTGTACTGATCACTGCATTCGCTTAACAACTGGCATGTTTACTTAACAATTGCCACAAAAAGGTAGAAAAATCAGATCAGTCGTATGGATAACCCGATTTACAATTGTTATGACTTATATCTATAATGGGAAGACTCTATTTAGGCTGTAAGTCACGCACTACCAGTACGGTTTAAAAGATCTGAACTGCTGAGGGCCCCTTAATCAGGATTATGATTGTCCAATCACTAAAAAAATTGCCAGAACATCTCTGACATGCTGCAGCTTCAATATGTTTGGTATTTTACAGCACAGAGTGGCATTACAAAAAGAGATCTCTAATTTGTATAGTGTATATTGCTGTCTGGAGAAACATAGCAAGGTCATGTTACAACTGTTTAAAGAGCCTTCAGGTGATGATTCCACACTGCAATATTTTGTTGAGTAAAACCTCAATTTAATGGACTATTTGGGGAGCAAGGGTGCTTGTTAAAGCCAAATGTCTATTAAATCCAAATTTACCTAATTGATGCAATGTATATCATTTGCATAATTACGTTCTTGACATTTTTACATTGCACGCACCAATTTATGTTACTTGGGCAACATCAATTATATAATTACGCAAATGACAAAAAAGATGCAAATGTCTATAATGCAATTAGGGAAATTAGGGAAGCTGATACAAATGACGTAAAGTATCTATTACATCATTATGCAAATGATGTAAATTGAAATATTGACATAAATGGAATATATTACGTGAACTGTTTGAACTATGCCAAAAATCCTCAGATTTTGATCTCTTCGTTGTGTGTGAAGTCCACAGTAAAATTCATCCAAAAATTCACTGAATAGGGAGACTGCCAAGGGAAGTATGGTGAACTAAAGACAGCTCTGCAAAGGCATAGCTGATGACTATGGCAAAGACCAAGGAACTGGTGAATAGACTATTTCCTTGGAATCTCTTTGGATTAAGAGTGGATGGGAGATCATCCACATGTGTTCCAGGCAGCTGTTCCCCATAAGGAGACTGTAGCACTAGGAAACAATGCAAATAACCACCTTGCTCATAAACATGATGAAGATTTTAACACTTCACAAACTGTTAACTAATAACTTTCTAATAAATTTTGGAAAATGTTCATTAATTGTTTCTAAGCTATTAGTGACTCTTGAAATAATAAATTGGAAGCTGCCTTTAATTCTAACAAAATGAAAGTTTTAATCATAACTTTAGAATTTAAAGAATCCAACATAAATATCAGAAAGCTTTTTAAAATGAAATGGAACTCCATTTTTTTTTTAACATCAGCATGAATATTTGTAAAACACATACAGTAATGAACAACTTTTTCATAGGGCCCCCTGCATTTTGTTGGCTAGGGTCCAACCACCCACTAGATGAAGTCCAGCTCTTTTTCCTCCTGTCTTGATCTGACTGAAAAAAATGAAAAGAAGTAGTGAGGGGAGAATGCTTCTCCCACCTTTTGCTTCTCTGTCCTTTCATCTGCTGCTGTTGCATGCTGTTGTCTTAGATCTGGGCCAGCTGGTAATAAGAAAATCAGGGTAGGAGGTCATGCAATTTTATTTATTTATTTATTTTATTTATCTAGCAATTATAAGACAACAGGTATAAACCATAGTTATGAATACATGAAATGAATATGTATAAGGAAAATAAAAAGAAACAATAGGACAGGAACGGTATGCTTATGAACAGACCTCTTAGGAAAGGGGTGAGGTCAATAGTAGACAGTCTAAGGTTAAAGTTTTTGGGGTTTGGGGAAGAAACCACAGAGTCAGGTAGAGTATTCCAGACATCGACCACTCTGTTACTGAATTCGTATTTCCTGCAATCAAGTTTGGTGTGGTTTACCTTGAGTTTGTATCGAATGTGTGCTCTTGTATTGTTATGGTTGAAGCTACAGTATTCATTGACAGGTAGGACATTGCAATGTATAATTTTATATACTATACTTAGATCGGACCAAAGGCAGCATAGCTCTAGGTTTTCTAGGTCTAAAATTTCAAGTCTGTTAGCATAAGGTATTCTACAACAAGTAGAGGAGTGGAGAACTCTTCTTGTGAAATATTTCTGGACTTTCTCAATTGTGTTAATATCAGATACGTAATGCAGGTTCCAGACTGATGAGCTGTATTCAAGTATAATGCTTCTATCCAGTTATGCAGGTGTCCAGAGATACCATAAGATTTTAGTTTTAGGAGTAATTTGTCGTATACCACTGAATCAAAGGCTTTACAGAAGTCTATGTAAATTGCGTCTATTGCATGATTTTTGCTTCAAAGTCATTCTACATCCTTTCCTCTCAGGCCAATACCTTCCCTACCAGCATATTCGTATCACACAAAAATGGAGATCAGAGACCTGTGTCATAAACTTGCAAACCATTCAAGACAATTTATCTTCTTGTCAGCTCCAAATTACTGATCTAGTTTGAACATGCAGAATTCCAACAGAACCAGTCTCATCAACTTTAGTCCCATTGCTCTCAATTCTCCCCTTGTAGAAATATCAAAGCACTAAAGGAAACAAACTTGCATATCAGAAGGAACTTTGAAGAATTAACAGAAATGTTTAGAGAAAAAGCTAACCATTGGAAAGGAAAACATGATGATAAAGACTCAAAATGTAAACATGCAAGCTTGCATTATGGATGGAAAACAAATACCAATTAATTTTATTACCTTTCATCCCGCAAGTACATGAAGTTGAGAAAACTGCCTGGTTCTTTCAAGCATATTATTAGTATGAAATTAGAAAGCTGAGGGACGACGGGTGTAAAATGAAAAGTCAAGGTGGGCACCTTCAACTCCTGGTAATGAGAGTCCCAAGAAGTTAACTAAATCAAAAGCCTGACCTTTCACACGTACCAACCAAAGAAAATGCTGACAATGTAATAAAAGGAGATCATAGTATAACAGCATTTACTGGTGAACGTCAGAGGTCACATCTATATGGAGATTGAAATCCCCTGAAAATAAGTAGCACAGGTGACCTTAAATCAGATATAAGTCAAAGGCTCACCCAGGAAAAGAGCATAGCACTGGATGAAAATGGCTGATAAATCAAAGCAGATTTGACATAACCACGTGCTCCCAAAAATGTCCAAGACAGATAAATATTGGCACGTGCGCACGCGCACACACACACACACACAACATAATACAGTTATAAATGCAAGCCATTTAGTGTTCAAAAGGGCCAGAGGTGTCAAGCTCACATCATCATGGCGGCATGGGGGGACTTTTTTCCCCTTCGCTAAACCGGGCATGAATGTGGGCGTGACCAGCATGTGACATATCCGGCCCATGGGCTGGGAGTTTGACAGCCCTGAAATATATCCTCTTACCAGGGAGAAGCAGGGGAGGGACAGAGTAAAATGTGGTGTGGTAGAGACTGTTGTGTATTCCCTTGAAATGTCTGAATAGTACAATTGGGAGATGGCTACTAATCCAAGATGTAGTTTTTTCTTTTTCTCTTTCTTTCTTTAGAGGCAAAGGGAAAAAATCAGCTGTTCCTGGCAAATCTACCAACTCCTAAGAGGATCTTGGTAACTGTCTCCCTATATTATCTATTTAAAATTATCTTGCATAAGCAATTTATACCTGGTGAATCCTGCAGAAATATAAGTATCAAGGTGTGCAAAAATTGCCCACTAAAGATAAAAATGCATTCAGATAGGTAGTATCTGAATCTGTAACAATGGGAATAAATAAATGTCTGCTAAAGTCACAATAAATAAAAATGGTTCGTATTGAAGATAAGTGCCAGGGAGTATCCTGCTATTCTTAATACGAACTGTTTAAACAACAATTTTTTTGCTTTGATCGCAAAGCATTGTGATGATTTGCTAATATCTCTTACAGAATAGAAGGCAACCGAGGTGGCTGCATGGCACCAATCGATTTGGGTCTGGAACAAGAATCAAAATTTCAATATGAGAGGCATATATACATTAAAATCTAAGATGACTGGATTCTCAAGAGCTATTTCTAGCAGGCTGGGCTGGAGGCATTATTTGCTGCTTGGCTAATCATTAATCTTCCAGAAAGACTTAGCACTTTGCAAATACTAGAAAACTGCTTTCAGTGTTTGCCTTATCCATTAAGAAGCCTCTTTTTAGTTAAAGCAGGTTTATTCAGATGAAAAAGTAAGGGCATTATTCCAGTTATGAAGACGTTAAAAATCCATTTCTGATTGGTCATTCTCTCTCTCTCTCTCTCTCTCTCTCTCTCCATATCTATCTATCTATCTATCTATCTATCTATCTATCTATCTATCTATCTATTCTCAGAAAGATTGACAGAAAATTTTGTTTCATATATGGTAATCTCTGAACCAACCTCTCCTCCCTCGCTCTTGTTTTTTCTCTCTCTCATTTTCTCTCTCTCTCTGTCTCTCTCCTGTTTCTCTCTCTCTCTCTGAGAGAGAATTTGCATATGTACTCATGTACACCCTTGAGTGAATGTTGATTCCTGAGACCTACCTGAACAAATCCATGCACTTTCTCTAGCTAGTGCACTTTTTATTCTCCTAAGGCTGCCAGAGACTGACCCAAAGATATCTAGCAGGCTTTATGTCCAAGGCAGGACACAAAATCATCATCTTCTGGTTTCTATCTGGGGCTTTTAGCCTTTCCCTCCTGTGACCCAGACCTATAAACTTATTAGTTTATTAAAAATGATTAAAAGATAAATGTATAAATTTAGCATCAAAGTACTAAATACTCTTGTATTTAAATTCTGAACAAACCCATTTCTAAAGAGATAATCAGAATAGAATTGCTTAAATTGCCCGTTGAGTTTTTAAACATATCAACCGAAAAAGTTGATAGGTTTAAATTCAGTTGGATCCCATTCTCAATATGTACTAAGACTACATGACATCACCATAATCTAAGAATATTACCATAATCATAAACACATTCAATCTTTTCTCAGACACTTGCATCCATGTTGTGGAATAACTTGACTCAGGTTTACTTGAAAAACAGGCCAATGTATAGGATATCTCTATTTGCTCCATTCACAACAGCCAGGACTTGATCAAATAACAAAGATGTGAGATGGGCAGCAAGCAAATATAATGAGTAAAATTAATTAATTATTTAATAAAGGATGCAACCAGCTCTTGTGATGGCAGGAAGTAATTTATTAAAAGTGTTCTTTTTAGAAAGAAAGGAAAAATCTGTTCCATGACTCCATAGTTTTGTAGGAAAACAACTGTCAACCTTGAAGCTGGCCTCACTCAGACCATTTTGAGACTTCAGAGCTGACACCAATATCAGTTCCAGTGTCAATTCACAAATGTTCAAATGAAAATTTCAAGTGAACATTTCAACTTGCATTAGAAATCTGGGTTCAATGTTCAAAAATAAATTTTTCTTTTTTCAAAAGAAAATGCTATAGAGATTTGTAATTTGTAAAATCAATACCACCATACAGGTGAAACTCAAAAAATTAGAATATCGTGCAAAAGTTCATTTATTTCAGTAATGCAACTTAAAAGGTGAAACTAATATATGAGATAGACTCATTACATGCAAAGCAAGATAGTTCAAGCCGTGATTTGTCATAATTGAGATGATTGTGGCTTACAGCTCATGAAAACCCCAAATCCACAATCTCAGAAAATTCAGAGAATATTGTGGAAAGGTTCAATATTCTAGGCTCAAAGTATCCCACTCTAATCAGCTAAGTAAGCCATAACACCTGCAAAGGGTTCCTGAGCCTTTAAATAGTCTCTCAGTCTGGTTAAGTAGGAATCACAATCATGGGAAAGACTGCCGACCTGATAGTTGTACAGAAAACCATCACTGACACCCACCATAAGGAGGGAAATTAGGTAATTGCAAAAGAAGTTGGATGTTCCCAAAGTGCTGTATCAAAGCACATTAATAGAAAGTTATGTGGAAGGGGAAAGTGTGGAAGAAAAAGGTGCACAAGCAGCAGGGATGACCGTAGAGGATTGTCAGGAAAGGCCATTCAAAAGTGTTGAGGACTTTCACAAGGAGTGGACTGAGGCTGGAGTTAATGCATCAAGAGCCACCACACACAGACGGATCCTGGACATGGGCTTCAAATGTCGTATTCCTCTTGTCAAGCCGCTCCTGAACAACAAACAACATCAGAAGTGTCTTACCTAGGCTAAAGAACTGGTCTGCTGCTCAATGGTCCAAAGTCCTCTTTTCTGATGGGAGCAACTTTTGTATCTCATTTGGAAACCAGAGTCTGGAGGAAGAATGGAGAGGCACACATTGCAAGATGCTTGAAGTCCAGTGTGAAGTTTCCACAGTCTGTGTTGATTTAGAGAGCCATGTCATCTGCTGGTGTTGGTCCACTGTGCTTTATTAAGTCCAGGGTCAACACAGCCGTCTACCAGGAGATTTTGGAGCACTTCATCCTTCCTTCCGCAGACGAGCTTTATGGGGATGTTGACTTCATTTTCCAGTAGGACTTGGCACCTGCCCACACTACCAAAAGCACCGAAACCTGGTTCAATGACCATGGGATTATTGTGCTTGATTGGCCAGCAAACTTGCCTGACCTGAACCCCATACAGAATCTATGGGGCATTGCCAAGAGAAAGATGAGAGACATGAGAACGAACAATGCAGAAGAGCTGAAGGCCGCTATTGAAGCATCCTGGTCTTTCATAACACCTCAGCTGATAGCTTCCATGCCACGCCACATTGAGACAGTAATTGCTGCAAAAGGGGCCCAAACCAAGTACTGAGTACATATGCATGCTTATACTTTTCAGAGGTCTGATATTGTTCTATGTACAATCCTTGTTTTATTAATTGCATGTAATATTCGAATTTTCTGAGATTGTGGATTTGGGGTTTTCATGAGCTATAAGCCATAATCATCACAATTATGACAATTACGGCTTGAACTATCTTGCTTTGCATGTAATGAGTCTATCCCATATATTTGTTTCACCTTTTAAGTTGCGTTACTGAAATGAACTTTTGCACAATATTCTAATTTTTCAAGTTTCACCTGTACATGCAATAATATGCAAGTATTAGATATTATTGTGCACACTGGTATCTTTGGTTACAAAATATATTACTGCATGCCAATAACCATCCAAATATTCATATGCTAAAAAAAAATTCCAACAGTTCTGCTCCATACACAGCTACTAGGGAATGACAAACTAAGAATCCTATATACTACCCAGAGAGACTTTAAAATTGACACCAAACTCAATTTTTTAATAAGACAAAATAGAAAAACCATTCAAGTTTTATATACTGTAAATTAAAACTGAGTCAAATATGACTTTTTTCCTACTTTTTTAATCTGGACCAACCAACTCAAATTTTGATAGTTGCCTTTGGAGTGCTGTTGAAATTTAAATCAGATTATTTATTTATTGATATCCCACCTTTATTATATTTAAAAACAACTCCAGATGGCAAATATATTTAATTCTCCTTCCTTCTCCTTTTTTCCCTTCATAACAATTCTGTGAGATGAGGGACATGACTGGCCCAAAGTCACGCAACCAGCTTTCATTTTTGCTTGTCCTAAAGAAAAGTGTACATTCTGGAAACATGATCTAAATGAAACATGAACAATTCAACCTAATGACGATAATATAACTTCTTAGCAATAGTGAGAAAATAGTCCTATTTACTTGTTACTTAAAAAGTGCCCTGCAGGTGCTTTCAATGCAGCACAGCATATTACACTTGAATTCCTGCAAAGAATGCTTGATAATTTAGGTGAGAACATTTGGGACTTTCTGAATAATTAAAAAATCTGAAAGATTGTTTAAAAATAAAGGCAAATACCCAAAGCAATTTATTTGCACAATTTTCTGTCACAAAATGAAGAGATGGGCAGCTGCTTAGACTGAATTAAAAAGAGACTATATATATTCAGTGAAACATCAGATAAGAGCTAAAACTGATAATAGTGACAATAGGAAATAATAGTTTCCACATCTATGAATGAGCTTTTGATTACTGCATTGTTTCTTCCATTTCCCATTATTGAAACTGGTTCTGATTTACTTATCAGAATTAAAAGAAGCTCAGTTCCTATTATTTAGATACAGTATTAAAAAGTGTTTTAAAGAGAGCCAGTTTGGTTCAGTGGATAAAGCACCAGGTTGGAAACCAGGAGTCTGTGAGTTCTAGTCCCACTTTAGACAAGAAAGCTAGCTCAATAACTTTAGACCAGTCACTCTCTTTCAACCCATAATATCAAGTTTCTGCAACAGGTTGGTGGATCAATTCCTGCCACAACCAATGGATCAACACTTGGTTGATCAAAAAATACTGGGATTATGCACTTAAGAGAAAACACCAGGAAGGAGAAAAAGATTGAACAACAGTTTAAATGAAGACATAATCGGTGTGTGAAAGTGGAACATATGAGAGGAGTGTATTTCCAAGACCTGTGAAGAAATGTAGTCCTGATTCCATGGAGATAGTGTGTTCCAAAGGACCAAAAGACAGAAAAGTTTAAATAGTTTGTCTGGAAGAAAGAAAATCAAAACAGCTCTAAGTGGTCTGCTTTAGTTTGGCAAGATTCTTGTTTAAAGGTGGGGAATGATAAAAGAAACTTATGTCAATGTCAACTCGTAAAACATTCCTATGCCTATTTTTGAATTGCAATAAAGAAGGGGTGGGGTACAGTACAGCAATTTAAAACCAGAATTACATTCCATGCTTATCTTACAAAGATTGTAGCTAGGCTACCGGATCTTCTGCCTGGAAAAATCCTTCATTGGAGCATGTGATTGATGACACCCAGCCCATGAACATGCTTCATTGGAGCATCTCACTGGAACCCTGACACTCAACATGTCTTTCTTGGGTTTTGAAACCTGACAAGATTCTCTGTGATCATGTTCACATAGTGCCATCTAAAGCTACGATTAGTTGTGTTGTGTATGCAATAAGGTTAATAAAGTGTGAGCTTGGAATAAGTGCAGGGTTCTGGCCCTGCACTTCTGATTGGCGGTTAAGCGGCCGGACCGGAATGGCCCGTTCCGGGGAATCCGATTGGCCCTTAACAGAAAGTTCTTATTGGTTATAAGAGCTAGCGTTCCTAGCTCGGTATTGGTTAAACGTTACAGAGTTTGCCTATATAAGGCGGGTTTTACTGCTGTTGAATTGAAGAAGTCACTATGTAAATAAAGAGCTGAAGTTCACCGTTCAGAGGCTTGTCTCCATTCTTTCTTGCCCATGCTCAAAACATAACACTGGCGACGAAGGTGGGATATGGAGATATCTGAACCAACGAAACTTCGAAGAACACCGAGCACGTGACCGATGACGCCAACAACGGAACCATGTCCGGCGGCATCGTACCACCCGCTCCGTTCGATCCAACACAAGAACACTGGGAGTCTTACACGGATCGTTTCCAAATGTTCCTAGAGACGAACAACTTAAAGGACGCCACAGCCGGGAAGAAACGGGAGGTGTTCCTAATGCATTGCGTATTTAAGATGGCTAAAGTACTAGCCAAACCCCGAGAAGTGAAGGCCATGGATTGGGATGACCTCGAACCTATCCTGTGAGACCACTACGCCCCGACCGTGCCTACGCTCGTGAGACGCCACGAGTTTTATCAGAGAAGCCAACGAAAGGGAGAAAGCGTGGCTGACTTCAAAGCAGACCTCCGGAATTTGGGAGGCCTCTGCGGATTCACCGATCTAGAAGAAGCACTAAGAGATCGCATAGTTCTGGGATTAGATGCACCAGGTGTTCAAAGCAAGCTGATGGCGAAAGGCGACATCAGCCTTGCCGACGCCATTGCCGATGCTACTGCAGCAGAAGCAACCAGGAAGTCGGCTGCACAACTATGCCGAACCCGCACTCCGGTACCACCACTGGCCAGCAAAATCTCACCTAGTTCAGAAGGGCAGCTCGCGACAACGCACCACGAGGACCTCTCTTCGTCATCAGACAGCAACGAAGAAGGGGTCCATCGACTGCGGTCTTACTGGGACCCTCGCCTGAAGCCCTTACACCCTTGTGCTGGCTGTGGAGCCAACCATGCCAGGTCTGAATGCAAATTCCGCGATGCACTCTGTCATGAGTGCAGGAAACGAAGCCACATCGGACGGGTCTGCCGCAGCTTGCCAGGGGCTAACTATCGCCAATCGACTAAGGGGCTAACTATCACCAATCGACAGGAAACCGTCCTGTAAGGCGAGAGCCAGTAAACCACTCCTACAGAAATCGAGCTTTGCAGAGAGAAGAGGCTCACCATACTATCACTATCGGTCATGCCTCAGCCTTGGACACTAAGAAAATCCGAGTCACGGTAGCCATTGAGAACCAGCCTTGCCACATGGAGGTCTACTCAGGATCGTCCCTCTCGATGGTGTCTTGGAAGACACTCAAGCAACTCATCCCCACAATTCAATGCCAAGATCTCCATTTCCAACGCCTCATCCTCAAGGACTACCAGGGGAATCGAATTTCTGTCGTCGGGTCCTGCTGAGTCCGAGTCTCCTTCAAGAAGCACACAGCATACTTACCTTTAACGGTCATCGATAGAGATAGGCCTAGCCTACTGGGCCTCCAATGGTTCGCGCCACTCAGCATTGAAGTGGCCAGCGTAAACCGGGTTGGTGGCTGTGACTGGGAGGAAGACCTTATCTATGAGTTCAGGGACGTCTTCACGGACAGCTTAGGCGAGTACAAGAGGACCCCGATCTCATTCAGCTTAGATCCAAAAATAGCTCCCATTCGCCTCAAGCCCCGTCGAGTTCCGTTTGCTTTAAAATCGAAAATCGACGAACAACTCGACAAACTGGTAGCTCAGGGGGTGTTGGAGTCCATCAATCACTCCCCGTGGGAAACCCCTATTGTAACACCCATTAAGCCAGACGGGTCAATCCGAATTTGTGGGGATTACCGGGCCACTTTGAACCACACCCTGCAGCAGAACGCGTATCCAGTTCCAGTGGTGCAGCACCTCCTCCATTCCCTGGGGGGTGGGAAAGTTTTCGCTAAATTGGATTTAGCTCAGGCATATCAGCAATTACCAGTAGATGAAAAAACGGCACAGGCCCAAACTATTGTGACGCACCAAGTTGCCTTTAAATGTACCCGGCTGCAATTCGGAGTGAGTGTAGCCCCGGGGATTTTTCAGAGCCTTATGGAAAGGTTATTGCAAGGAATTAAGGGCGTGGTCCCCTATTTTGACGATGTATTAATTGCAGCCCCTACAAAAAAAATCTTACAGGACCGGTTAAAATTAGTCCTAAAAAAATTCCAAGAGGCCGGTCTTAAGGTTAAAAAAAACAAATGTAAATTGTGTACTGACAGTGTTGAGTTTTTAGGGTACCTGATTGATAGCCAGGGCATTCACCCTACCAAAAGTAAATTAAAAGCGATCAAAAACGCTCCCAGGCCACGAAACAAGGCCGATCTCCAGGCGTTCCTAGGCCTCATCAATTTTTTTTTTTTTTTGGTAAAAGTTTTATTGATTTTAACAACAGACAAAAAGCATATAAGACATAAAACATGACATAAAAAAAATTATAACATTCTTCATGAATTTACAGTGTATCGGTTGGTTTAACACTCCCTTTTGTGCATCCATTTCATAGTCATCAGAATAATTATATTACATAATAACTCACATTATCAATCATCAATAAAATATCCCAATATCATTATTAAACAATCATTTGACTATAATTTTACTAATTCATACTTAAGCGAGATAACTATAATTAAATTAAATTATTTTATGACAAATCATGAAATCATACCAAATCTGTCTTAATAAAATATTCTTAAAAATTATCAAAACCAAGAAAAATTATATATTCATTATTTCCTAAATTTCTAAATATTCTATTATCATATTGTATTATCTAACCATTGATAAAAAAGATCCCAAACTTCATAAAATTGTTTATCTTCTTGTTCTCTAATTTCAAATGTCAATCTACTCATTTCAGCACATTCCAATATTTTCTTAATAATTTCTTCCTCTAATGGTATTTTCTCACTCTTCCAATGTTTAGCAAATACAATCCTAGCTGCTGTTAATACATTTACAATCAGATACTTTAAATTTTTATTATATATATCAGGTACGATTCCCAATAAAAAAATATCTGGTTTCAAATCTATGTGTTTCTTTGTCATTTTTTCCAGCCATATGCGAATTCTAGTCCAATATTTCCTGGCCTCCTCACAAGTCCACCACATATGGTAATATGAGCCCAGTATCTGATGACATTTCCAGCACTTTTCAGATTTATTCTTGAATATTCTTGCTATTCTTGTCAGGAGAAAATGCCACCTGTAAAACATCTTATACAAATTTTCTTTATATGCTGTTGACATTGTCATTTTATAATTTTGTTACCACAATTTTTGCCTCATCAATTTTTATAATGTATTTTTACTGCACAAAGCAACTGTCGCTGAACTGCTATACCAATTGTTAGATAAAAGAGCAAATTGGTTATGGGGTTACCGTGAAGAACAGGCGTTCCGAAATGTTAAAAAATTGCTCACTTCTGACTCTGTACTCATGCAGTATAACAAGACTTTGCCGTTAGTTATAACCTGTGATGCATCGCCTTTCGGGGTGGGCGCCATTTTGAGCCACGTACTGCCTAATGGGAACGAAGCCCCTGTTGCATATTTTTCAAAGACTCTTTCAAAAACGGAGCGGAACTATGGACAAATTGATAAAGAAGCCCTCGCAATTGTCTCAGCTGTGAAAAGATTTCACGAATACGTGTATGGTAGGGTTTTTACTATTGTGACTGACCACAAACCTTTGTTAGAGATAATAGCCGGAGATAAGCCGACTCCCTACATATTATCCCCCAGGATGACCCGATGGTCAGAATTCTTAGCTGCTTACAATTATCGGCTGCAATACCGCCCGGGGAAAGCCATTCCCCACATGATGCATTGAGCCAAGCACTGCTTCCAGAGACTCTCGACGATCTGGCACCAATGGTAACCACGTTGCAAATCGAGGCACTCAACTCGCCGCCACTGACCGCCCGAGATAACATGAGAGAAACCAAACACAACCACACCCTAGCACGAGCCCTAGGCTGGGTAGAACGCGGATGGCCATTGGACCAGTTATCAGATGACTTCACCCCATTCAAGTCTCGACAGACTGAGCTCTTCTCCCAGAAAGACTGTGTCATTTGGGGCAATAGAGTCGTTATCCCAGAACAGCTCCGAAAAACGCTACTGAGAACCTTGCACGATGGCCACCCCGGCATCGTGCGAATGAAAGTTCTTGTGCGAAGCTACGCATGGTGGCCGGGCATTGACAAGCAAATTGAACAGTGGGTTAAAGCTTGTCCCAAATGCCAAGAAGTCAGCAACGCCCCACTAAAAGCCATGCCTACTGAATGGGAGACACCACGTGGATCCTGGTCCCGAATTCACCTGGACTTCGCGGGGCCAACCAAAGGCCACACTTTCCTGCTTACTGTTGACGCCTACTCGAATTGGCTCGAAATTCATCGCATGACGACTACGACCTCCGAGGCGGTTATCAAAATTTTAAACAGACTATTTGCAACCCACGGATTACCAGACGTCCTGGTATCCGATAACGGCCCACAATTTACTGCGCTAGCGTTCGAGCAGTACTTCGCTGACCGCGGCATCCGCCATGTGCTCACCTCGCCTGCGCATCCAGCGTCCAATGGCCGAGCAGAACACATGGTCCAATTTGTGAAGAAAACCTTGCAGAAGGTAGACTACGAGAACATTGACAAGGTAAATCAAATCCTCTTCTTGCAACACATCACCCCACATAGCATCACCAACAAAACTCCCGCTGAACTGCTAATGGGACGAAAGCTCCGCTCCCACCTTGACCGGTTGCACCCGGCTTATGAACCGGAGAAACCACTAGGATCCAGCGGCCGCTGTAGCACCTTCCAGGTAGGAGACCTGGTTTATGCAAAAAACCTATCGGGTGACCCGTTGTGGGTGGAAGCAACAGTAGTACGTGTAACCGGCTCCAGATCCTACCTTGTGCAATGCCTTGACGATGAACTTTGGAAACGGCATATCGACCAATTACGATTGCGGCTTTCAGCGGCCAGTCCGCAAATCCCCTTTGACCAAACTGGGGGGGGGGAGGTACGGAAGAAGATGAATTCCTAGGAAACCAGTTCGAAGGAAACGACGGTTTAATAGAAACTCAGGAAGCGGAACCGGAGGGAGAAACGGTTGCACCTCAGGGAATTGCAGAAAATGTGGGCAACGACGTAGAAGTGAACTCTGAACCAGAAACAGCCCCACTGCCAAACAACGATCTACCTCAGCATGATTGCAACCAGTCGATACAACGAAAATCAAAGAGACTAAAAAGACAACCGTCATACCTAAGGGACTATGTAACCGTGCCCTGAAATAAGAAGCCAGGGGGAAGGGGTGTTGTGTATGCAATAAGATTAATAAAATGTGAGCTTGGAGTAAGTGCAGGGTTCTGGCCCTGCACTTCTGATTGTCTGTTAAGCGGCCGGACCGGATTGGCCCGTTCCGGGGAATCCGATTGGCCCTTAACAGAAAGTTCTTATTGGTTATAAGAGCTAGCGTTCCTAGCTCGGTATTGGTTAAACGTTACAGGGTTTGCCTATATAAGGCGGGTTTTACTGCTGTTGAATTGAAGAAGTCACTATGTAAATAAAGAGCTGAAGTTCACCGTTCAGAGGCTTGTCTCCATTCTTTCTCGCCCATGCTCAAAACATAACAAGTTGTGCACAATGATGCCCTTCAGAAGTGACACATTGGCAAGTAAAACTCAGAACATGGGGATCAACAAACAAACTACTCCAATCCAATCAGTGCTCAAGACATGCTATGATATCCATGAGTATAGTAGCTAATCTAGGGAGTCCATTGAATATAAGCGAGTGGAATGCAATGGTGGAAAAAGACTCCTCCATGGGATGTTTATGAGATTCTCAGTCATCCAGGTAGATTTATATGGAAATCAAGTCCTGGCAACTGGACTTTTTTTAAAATTGGTTTTGATACCTTTCACTGCTTATCCAAGTAGCTTCTTCAGTCTGACCAAATTGGTTAGGGGCCCTCAGAGTAGGCAGAGAGTTGCTGAAATGTACCAACTCCTAAAAATTAGAGGCATTAAATGTGATCTCCCTGATGAACCTGTGAAGTGGTCTTAATGTTCCCATTTTGGGCAGGGAAAATAGATGGTTTGAGAGAGGTGTGAAGGAATCTATTTATGCCAAAGTGGACATTTCTTCCCTTAGTAGAGCTGGAGGCCTCAGACACAACCTGTCCCCCATTTTTTCATGCTGCTCATTCATCATTCTTCAGGAAGATTAAGATTCACAGGTTCCCCAGAAAGGCAACACTTAATAACCCCTTGAAGCAGTAAAACATATCAAACCAACAATAAATAAATAAGCCCAGTTGCCATGACTTAACTTCCAGATACCCCTCCATGGACTTTCTTGGGATTAGAGTTATTCCTTGGGCTAGAGTAACTTTTTAGCTGTTTGAAACTCGGAAACTAAAGGGCAGCTACTCGGTTGCTACAGAATATATGACTACAGAAATAACCTATTTATGGATTCCAGCTGGTTACTGTGAGAAAAGAATGCTGGATTAACAGTCCTTTCATCTGATGTAGAAATGCTCATTAATGGGTGAAATCCAAATTCAGTTCTACTAAGAATAAATCCCACTGAAATCATTAGGAGTTAAATTGGTCAAAACATGTCTAATATATGACTTTTCCCTGGTACAAGATTAGATCTCTATATACCTGTTCTTCTGTTTCTCTACAATGGTTGCTTCAAAATAATCTGCATTCTGTTTTATGTTTTTATATCTCAGGAACTCTACAGGAAGTACTCAAGAATTGAATTCAACTTAAAGTAGATTTTGCTCTCTTTTTTTTTTTGCCTACGTGCATTTTTAAGCCAACTGAAATAGGAACATTTCTGAAACCTCGGCCCAATGGCCAAGCTTTTGTTAGTGCAGATACAATTAAAGCAGCAGAATTATACAAATTAGTTAGCATACTTTAGCATTCTTTTATCTTATTTTACACTCTGGAAAATAAATGTGCTGGAAATGCTTATAGAAAATTTAAAGGGCATATGAGAAAAATCCAAATGAAATGCCCAACTGCAACATGGAAAGAGGGAATGGTCATCATGAAAAGGAGAAATAAAGATAAAGAGATACTAGTTTTGAGCCAAGCTTGCAGCTTGCCAGCCCTGAGCAACGCAGAGATTTGACAGGCTTTTCAACCTGTCTTTTTGAGATTATCAGTAGTGGCAAAGACAAAGATAAAAGCTCAGAAAATAGCTTTGTTTAAACAAAATCCCAAACAATAGCTCAGTAGTGTGACATGTTTAGACCAAAACAGGAAAAGCAATGTATGTCAAGTGCTCTGCTCAGTTGTAACAGTAAAATTACAAGAGAAACTTTATCTAGCAATATGTCTGCAGCACATTAGTATTACTAGAGCTGAATCTATAGGATGGAAAGGGTTTTTTTTTTAAATGCAATGCAGAAAGACTACTAAACAATCACTACCAAACAGTTGTTAATGGCATATGTCCTCCAGTTATTTATATGAACAGAAAGCCAACAAACTTTTAAGAAATTAGGCAGGGACAGTTAGATTGACGTAAAAATTATGCTTTGCCCTTCCATCTCGGTTTGTGTTTGCCGATACATGTGTAAAAAAAAAACCCTAAAACATTAAAACAAAAGCAAGTTTGAGTTTGCCCAATGGTGTGTGAAAGGATTGCAATGAAGGTATGGTACAAACCATAGAACAGGAAGCTTGAGTCAAAACAATTCATTTAGTGACTGTTCAAAGTTACAAGGGCAGTGAAAAAAGGTACTTACAACTAGGGTTGGACTTCAAAAATTTTAGCAAAGAGTTCTCTGCCCAGTTGATGGGTGGGCATGGCCATGATTGGTGTGGCCATCGGCCTCCTGCACCACAGCTGGGGGGGGGGGTTGCCTTTCCTGCATTTTGGAAGCTTTCCTTGAGCCTCCGGGAGGGTGAAAACGGCCTCCCTGGGCTTTGGAGGCTCTCTGGAAGGTGGAAATGGGCCCATTTTCAGCCTTCCCGAACTTCTGGGAGGTCAGTTTTTCACTCTCCATGCATGCCCTGTACTGACCTGCATCCAAAACGGGCCACATGGGGACTCCTGGGGAGGTCGGGGGAGGCAGCCAGGAGTGGGATTTGGGGGTTCTCCAAACTGCACAGAATCTTAGCTAGGGGCTCTCCCAAACCCCTGCGAATCCCCAGCAACCCACCTCTGCTTACAACTGTTTTTCACACTTACAATTGTTGCAGAATCCCTATGGTCACATAATCAAAATTCAGATGCTATTATGGTAAAACAAACAGTTGTGAATTGTTCTTAATGCCTTATTCTACTATAACAGATAAAGTTGGAAGTCAATGTTTCGTCTTCTTTTTCTTTCCCTACCCTTCCTCACTTTTCTTTCCCCTTTTTCCTTCCCCTTCACCGTCATCTTATTTGCTTTCGTATTTTTAATACTTTATATAACCTAATAAATATGTATTTGGTAAAAAATTCAGATGCTAGGCATCTGACTCATATCTATGATGGTTGTAGTGTCCCAGAGTCATGTGATCCTGTTTTGTGACCTTCAATGGGGAAGCCAGATCCATGCAACAACCCAGTTCCTAATTCTAACAACTGCAGTGATTCACTTAACAACTGTGGCATGAAAGGTCATAAAATGGGGCAAAACTCATATAATAAATTTTAGCAAGAGAAATTTTGGGCTCAATTGTAGTTATAACTTGAGGACTACCTGTACTTTTTCTTTTTTGTTTATTTATTTGTTTAATAGGTTTACTATACAAAATATATACCCCAAATGCATTATACCTATTATCTACAACCAACCTTCTTCTTGTGTTATTATAAAGCTTGATACGTTTTATTTTTTATTTTATTTGGTTTGGCAATTGCTTATAAGATAATAGGTATAAGTAAAAACATAGTTATGAATACATATAAGAAAAATAAAAGAAACAATAGGACAGGGACAGTAGGCACATTGGTGCACTTATGCACGCCCCCTACAGACCTCGTAAAATTAGGTTAACAACTCTTAATGCCTTTTGGCTATGAAGTTACAGTGGGCTCTAGCACTTAGATCATTAGAGATGAGTATTCCAAGGTCCTTGACAGAATTTGGATCATCAACAAGGTTTTGACTATTCAGACTGTATTTTATTTTCTGATTATTATTTTTTTTGCCAATATGTAAGACAGAGCATTTATTTGTTGAGATTCGAAGTTGCCGTTTGTTCGACCATTCTGATACACAGTCAAGGTCTTTTTGAAGGGTAGCAGTATTGTCGGTGGTGTTGAATAGTTTTACATCATCAGCGAAGAGGACGCAGTTGCTCTTGATATGATCACAGAGCTCATTTACATAGTGTATAAAAAGAGTTGGTCCTAGAACACTGCCTTTGGGGACACCACTGTTGACAGGTACAGAATTTGATAGGACACTCCCAATTTTGACCATTTGTTGTCTGTTTGACAGGAATGCTTCTATCCAGTTATGCAGGTGTCCAGAGATAGCATAAGATTTTAGTTTTAGGAGTAGTTTGTTGTGTACCACTGAATGGGCGTTGGTTCTTACCTGATACGCCCCTTCTCGGCGAGCCGCGAGGAGCATCCAGAGAGTCGGATGTGCTTCCAAGTCCTCTTCTTGCAGGCTGAGCTTTAGCTGAGGAAACGCTCCGCCCCCTCACGTGACTCCAAGTAGCGTTCCCCCAGTTTTTTGCGATAACGAGAAGAAAGGTTAAGAAATTCTTCTAATCAACTATTGGTTCCTTGGCTGAAACTAGAGTGCCCACCAGACGGAGGAGTTAGGGTGGGGCTGGATGCTCCTTGCGGCTCGCCGAGAAGGGGCGTATCAGGTAAGAACCAACGCCCATTCTCCCTCGAGCCGCTCAGAGCATCCAGAGAGTGGGACATACCAAAGCTTGGCTGTCCTACGGGTGGGACTCCGTCTGGGCCGGCAGCCCCTCTGGGTCACTGATGACCCTCTATAGGACTTGTCGGCCAAAAGAGGCCTCTGCTGAGGCGTATGAGTCTATTTTGTCATGTCTGAGGAATGGGGACGGAGAGGCCCAAGTGGCTGCCCGACAAATGTCAGCAATTGGGGCTTGTGTGGCCCAAGCCACCGAAGTAGCTGCACTCCTGGTGGAATGAGCGGTTATTCCCCCAGGAGCGGGCAGAGATTGTGAAAGGCAGCACCTGGCGATAGTCGCCCTAATCCAGCGACTGATGGTTGAGGGAGAGACTTTGAACCCCAATGTCCTGGGCTGAAAGGAGAGGAAGAGGGATTCTGATCTTCTCAGGGGTTGTGTGCGCTTAATGTATATGCGCAAGGCCCTTCTAACATCCAGGGTGTGCCAAAGGGTTTCCCTGTCCCTCGAGGGTCTGGGGCAAAAGTTTGGGAGGACCAGTTCCTGAGACCTGTGGAAGGGTGAGTTAACCTTGGGTAAGAAGGTGGGGTCGGGCCGAAGGACCACCCGATCAGCGTGGAACACGCATAAATCGTTTCTGATAGACAATGCTGCTATTTCCAAGACTCTACGAGCAGAAGTAATGGCCACTAGAAAAACTACTTTAAACATTAGAAATTGAAGGGAGGACTCCCTCAGAGGTTCAAACGGGTAAGCGAAACGAAGACCTTGTTGAGGTCCCATGTGGGGAACCTGTGAACAGTCAGAGGGCACAAGTTGGTGGTGCCCCTGAGGAAAACTCTAACCCGGGGGTGATGAGAGAGAGAACTGAAGTTATCACAAGAAACAACAGTTGAGAGGGCAGCGACCTGCCGTCTCAGGGTGTTGGGGGCAAGCCCTTTACGTAGGCCTTCTTGAAGGAATTCCAAGACCTGCGCAATAGAGGGAGAGAGGGGGTCAACTTGGAACCCGCTACACCACTTGGAAAAGCCCTTCCAAGTGGCATCATAAATTCGTGTGGTGGAGGGTCGCCTAGCGGCCAAAATAGTGTCGATTACTTGACTGGAGAATTTTTTTCTTGTCAAATGGATCCGTTCAGCCTCCAGACGGCTAACTGGAGCCATTGGGGCTCCGGATGCAGAAGGGGCCCCTGAGAGAGGGAGATCCTGTCCGGGGGGATCCTCCATGGGGGCGCTACCGAAAGATTGCGGAGATCCGCAAACCATGGTCTCCTGGGCCAATAGGGAGCCACCAGGAGCAGGTCTGCCTTCTCATGAATGAGTTTGTTTATGACTCTGGGAACAAGCGGCAGCGGAGGGAAGGCATATAAGAGCCCTGGGAGCCATGGGCAGCGTAGCGCATTGTGGTTCTCCGACCCATGAGATGGGTACCTGGAGAAAAACCGTGGAAACTGTGTGTTGGACGGGGAGGCGAAGAGATCCACCCTCGGGAGGCCGAATATTCTGGACGCCTCCTTGAATAGGGATGGATGGAGGCGCCATTCTGCTTGGTTCACTGTGGCCCTGCTCAGCCAATCCGCCTGGATGTTGGAGATTCCGGAGATGTGTTCGGCTTTTAGTGCGAGGAGGTTGGATTTTGCCCAACGGCAGAGGCGCTCGGCCTCCCTCATCAACTGAATAGACTGGGTGCCTCCTTGCCTGTTGATATGGGCTTTAGCCGTGGTGTCATCCATGAGAATAAGGACGTGACGCCCGCGTACCAAGGGGAGGAATCTGAGCAGGGCCAGGTGGACGGCGTGAAGCTCCAGCCAGTTGAGGCTGCATCTTAGCTCGATCGGCGACCACTTGCCCTATGCCAAGAGTGAGTTGACGTGAGCACCCCAACCTGATAGGCTGGCATCTGTGGTGAGGGTTAGCCGCTGAGGTTCTGAGAAGAGGTGGCCCCTGTTGATGGCGGGGTTGGTCCACCAGAGGAGGGACGTGAGGACCCTCGGAGGCACCTTGACTCTGGACTTCGAGTTGCTTCTTCCGGATCTTTGGGATGGGAGCAGGAACCATGGAGGGATCTGCTGTGTAAACGGGCCCAGGGAATAATTGAGATGCATGAAACCATCTTACCCAATAATTTAGAAAGGTCAAGTAACGCCACCCCCCTTGATCGCCTAATCTGTTTGACCAGAGCTTGAATGCTGAGGAGCCTCTCCGAGGAGGGGAAGACCTTTTCTGTAACCGAATCAGTTATGGCTCCCAAGTGGGTGATTCGGGTGGATGGGACCAGTTGACTCTTTTGCCAATTGATGAGGAACCCGTGTGCCAGGAGAGCGGAGAGGGTGGCTCTGGTGTCCCTGACTGCCTGGGTCTTGGACGGGGAGAGAATAAGGATATCGTCCAAATAGCAGTGAAGGCGGATGGGAATGCTCCTGAGGTGAGCCTCCAGGGCCGCGAGGACCTTGGTGAAGGTCCTGGGGGCCGAGGCCAAACCAAAGGGGAGGACCACGTATTGATAGTGAAGGTTGTTATAACAGAACCTAAGGAATTTGTGGTGAGAGGGCTGGATTGGAATGTGTAGGTATGCCTCCGAGGGATCTATGGG
The DNA here is from genome assembly GCA_033807585.1 of Hydrophis major. Lineage (NCBI taxonomy): Eukaryota > Metazoa > Chordata > Lepidosauria > Squamata > Elapidae > Hydrophis > Hydrophis major. The sequence goes on from CM066329.1 coordinate 76,981,845, forward strand.
AGATAACCAGTCACTCTGTCTGGTACCCAAGAGAATCGATTGCAAGGTGTGCATTTTGAATTTGTGCTGGATAAGGTGGCGGTTTAGCCATTTTAAATCTGATATAGCTCTGCATCCCCCAGAATGCTTGGGCACCACAAATAGGTGGGAGTAGAATCCTCGTCCCCTCTGGACCAGTGGAACGGGTTGAATGGCCTGAATATCAAGCAGGTGTTGGATGGTTGCATCCATTAGTGCACATTTGGCAGGATCTCTTGAGGTGGGGGATGTCATGAAGAAATCAGCGGGGGGCGGACCGGAACTCAAGGGCAAGACCAAACCTGATGGTGTCCCTAATCCGTGCATGGGAGTGGATTGTCCCATTGAGCGGCGAAGAGTCTAAGGCAGCCGCTGATGGGGAGGGAGGAAGAAATTCTATCTGGGTCGGCGGTAGGGACTCCCCCCTGATCCCCTAAAGGGCCTCTTATGGTTGCCGCCCCATTTATTTCTGTTGCCTGAGTCCGAGCGGTCCTGAGACCAGAAGGAAGGGGGTCTCGGGTATCTGGGCAGGAAGGGGAGTTGGTAGAAGGGGCGGGGGAAGCCCCTCCGAAAGGGCTGAGGGCCTCTTGTCTCTGGCCTCCAAAAAAGGGAGGGCTGGTACTTCCTCTTGCTGCGGCCCTCGACCAGCAGGGGTTCCAAGGCCAGGCCGAACAGTTTGTCTCCCTGACGGGATCAGTGGCCAGCTTGACTTTATTTTTACATCCGCCTGCCAGTGCTTGAGCCGCAGTAGGCGGCGAGTCATGACATGTGATGTTATCGCTCTGGAAGAGAACCTTACCGATTGGTAAGTGGCGTCAGCTGAAAACTCGGCTGCGGCCACCAGTTTCGCTATGTCTTGGTACGCCCTCACATTGACGCGGGGACGTTCTCTCAGCTGCCAGAGCCAGCGGATAGAGGACCTTGTGAAGAATGAAGCGGCCCTAGCCGATTTAATGGCCCAAGCGTCGGATAGATGGGCCCGGCACAACGCCAGTTCCGTCCGTTTGTGCTCAGGTTTCAAGGCCTCACGGGGGATAGAGGAGGAGGCAAGGCCCACAATGGGGTCATCAATCTCCGGGATGTTTAGAAGAGTAGACATTGCTGAATTGAGATTAAAAAATCTATTGTCTTGGATAGAGGGTGTGTGTGTGGGGGTTCCCATGGAAGCAAGTTGCTTCGATTGGGATGACCTCAGCTTCCACCACTGGTTGTATGAAAATGGAGTCCTCTGGTCTCTCTGAGGCGGGGGGGAAGTCAGAGGGAGACTGGGGAAGAAGACCAGAGACATTCTTGGCTTTAAAGAGGAGGGATTTAAACAAGTGTGGCTTGAACAGCCCCCCGAATACGGGTTGGTCAGGAGAAGCCCCCTCGTCCTCCAACATCTCCCCCTCCATGAGGTTCGCCTCTAAGAGGGGCTCACTATAATGGGAGGATCCCATCCGGGAATCCTGTACCTCTTCCCTGAAGTCACCAAAGTCCCCTTCCTCCCCCTCCTCCTGGGCCCCTACGGGAGGAGGGTTGTCCCTCTGAGAGAGTACCTGACCAACCGGGGGATCTGGCTGTGGAAGGGATCTGATGGATAAAGAGTCGTGGTCGGGAGCCCATGGAGAGAAGCCTGATGTGGACATGTGCAGATCTGTACATGGCTCACTGCATTGTATTGCATATATCACGTTGTTCAATTTGTGTCTGGATGTTTTATCCTTGGCGTCCAGTTGCCTCTTGAAAAAGCACCTTTGGGACAACCATGACCTGGATGACTGAGAATCTCCATAGACATTTATAAATAGCAATACCAATAGCACTTAGACTTATATACCGCTTTATAGTGCTTTACAGTCCTCTCTAAGCAGTTTACAAAGTCAGCATATTGCCCCCAACAATTTGGCTCCTCATTTTACCCACTGTGGAAGGATGGAAGGCTGAGTCAACCTTGAGCCCAGTGGGATTTTGAACTGCCATATTGTAGGCAACTGGCTGAAGAAGTAGCTTGCAATACTACACTCTAACCACTGTGCCACAGAGGCTCCTTAATATCCCAATATTTGAGTCATTCACAAAATTTACATTATTCTCAATAGAACAAAAAATAGATTATGGATTCAATCTAGAAAGGTAAATTTGAACAAATTACTCAGATCTTTGTTTCTTCTTCACCTTGCAGAATGGGCATTTCAGAATATATATATTCTGTACAGCATAGAATTTTGTCATAGACAATTATATATTCATTCTAGTAATCGCCTAAGGTTCTTCTGCTATGGTAACACTTAAGAAAATAGATTGAGCTAAGCTTAAACTGCTACTTACATCCAACCTGAATTCATACAACCATTGTCAGGGCTACTATGAATCCAAGATGGTTACCTGAAATGAAATTTCACGCAGGAAGCATTTGTTCATTCAATATTTACTATTTTAAACTAACCCTTATATCAAACTTCTCCAGGTCACTCACAAAAGTTATCAATAAAATACAGGCAATACAGCAAACCAATATAAAACACTCAGAAATAATCACATGGAGGATAAAAGAAATACAAATAATCACCACATCGACTTACTCAGTCTGGATTAAATCCAATATGGATCTATGCAAAACCATCCAAATCTGACATAAAATCAGCCCAAAGACTGTCAACATTATCAATAAGTATGCAATACAAAATGTAGAGCAAAACAAAGTGAGGCAATAAGAATGAAAACACATTGACTGTTAATTCCTTTCCTTTGCCATCTACCCTATTAAGTTTTTGGAACACTAAATAGCCTTTTAAGAGAGCACACACACCAACGATGTCAAACTCGCATCATCATAACGGCGTCACGTGCCTTATCGTGACTTTTCCCCTTTGCTAAACCAGGCGTAGCCATGGTCAACACATGATGCATCCAGCCTGCAGGCCACGAATTTGACAGCCCTGACATACACCATCTCCGGTGAAAGTGTATTCTTCACTGATACAGAGAAAAACAATAATCAATGTCCATAATATCCCTACAGTTCTACAATTTTTCCCACTGACTGAGATGTCATCTATTTATTTAGTTACCTATTTAATTCTTATTTTTTTCTTGTCCATTCTCAAAATGCTCTCTGTTTTGTCTAGTTAGGGCTGATAAAACAGTTGTCATCCATTGTGGCCTTTTGCATCCTGAAATGGAGCAGCTTGATTGGCAATACTCAAGAAATGTTCCAAATCTACAAGCCATATCCAACTCTACTTTCTTTAAATCTCCCTAATCTGTCGCATCTACAAAAATTTCAGTCTAATTTTGCTTTTATTTTTTTAAGGACTGAATTCTAGAAATCTGCTACATACCAAAAAAGAATGTTTCTTTCTCTTTGTAATAAAACTATCCATAATTTGATTACACTTTTATTTTATTATGAGCAATTCAAATGAAATAGTTCATGTTCAGTACTAGAAGTGCTATCCACCATTGTAGAATAGGATAGATGTGTAATATCCATCAAAGAAAGATTACAAAACAGTTTTTTTTTTAAACTGGAACTACAAAATTAGTCGAGTTACTTATTTTCCAGATTCATGAAATCACAGAGTTGGAAGGAACTAAGTTCACCTATTCCAAAACTCTATTCAATTTAAGACCTACCAGAGTGCCTGAACCGATGATCATTCATTCTCACTTTGAAGATTTTTAATAATAAGTTCATTTTCTGTTCTATGTAACAACTTGTGATGACCTGTAGTCTCTCAAAATAACCCAAAACTCAAAACATATATTAAAGTCCGGTAAAGCTTTCAACTTAACTTCATTGTTTTATTAGGCAGTTTAAAGTCACAAAAGTAAATAATGAGGAAAACAGAAAAACAAAACAAAACACATTGATGAGAGTTCTGAAGCAAGCCGAGATAACTAATTATAAACTCCAGGAAAATAACCGAGAAAAGTCCATGGGAAGAACGCCAGCAAAGATAAGCCTCTTTCAAGGTGAACACTAATTGACTTCAGCAATTCTAACTGCGCAGTTGCAAACTTATATACATAGCTCCCACCTGCAAGCCACGAGGAGGATCATGGTAATCTCTTGAGTAGACCTCGCTTTTCCCTGATCCTTTCCTCCGTATGTGACCTAGGATGGACCTCTGACTGCTAAGCCAGCCTCTGCCCTTCCCCAGCCTCCTCCACCACCTCTGGAGCCACACTCCCACTCCATTGGCTGTTCCTCCTCTTCCTCAGAGTCAGACTCTACCAGGGGCATGACACAACTCTTTGAGGGAGATGGGCGGTTTAGAAATGTGATATGTATGTATAAAAACAACACTTCTGATATTTGAAGACTGCATCCTTTCAGTTGCATCTTCTGTAGACTAAATATACCCAGATCCTTTAAACCTTCCTCACAGGCCTCGCTTTCCAAACTCTTCACCATTTTAGTAATCCTCAGCTGAAATTCATTTCCCCTTGTCTTTGTGCTTTTTAGACTATCCTGTTCAGTTCTGGATACAATATTCCAAACGGCATGACCAGGCCAGAGTAGGATGGAGTAATTACCTTCCAGATCTAGATTTTATGCTCCAGTTAATGTACATCAAGATAATAGCTGCCTTTTTAGCAGCTGCATGACACTGCTAGCATACAAAAGTACAGCCAAATTCAATAATACATCCACAATGGAAAATAATTATTTCTCAACATCCATTTTGGTTTTGAAGCTTATCAAAATTTCAAAGCTGTTATGAGAAATATCTATTATTCTTCTTGTTCTAAGAAGAAGTCAAAAGAACATAAGTAATGATAAAGCTTTTCTACAGCACTCATGCCATGCGGATCAATTTTTTCACTCCATTTACCAGAAAGAAATTCAGTAGATAGAAGTAGCTTCTCCTAGAGGGGTATATAAAGTTGCTATATCCTTTGAAGGTTTTTTTTATTGGGATCCATACTTTTAAATATATTCATAAGTGATCTGGACTTAGGGCAGAGGTGGTATTCAGTAGGTTCTGACCAGTTGTGGAGAATTGGTAGCGGAAACTTTGAGTAGTTCGGAGAACCAGCAAAGACCACCTCTGACTGGAGATTTTACAGTATCCTTCCCCTATCACACCCACCCAGCCATGCCCATAGAACTGGTAGTAAAAAAATTTGAATCCCACCACTGACTTGGAGTGAAATGGCCATGTTTGTTAATAGCACCAGATTAAAAAGGTAAATATTTTCATGAAGGCATGTCCAACTGTAGGGAATGTTGTTCATCTCTGCTTGTCAGCCAATGTTTCTTTTGTATTTTTTTGTATTTTATATTATAAGCTAATAAAAATTATAATAAAAAGAAAAATGTGAGAAACACCAAAAAGGTAATTCTAAACTGAGTGAATGGAACTAAAATGCAAAGGAATAAAAAATAAATATAAATAAATAAATAAATAAAACAAAAGATGTAAATTGAATGAAACATCCCACCTCAAAAATATATATAAAAGTGAAAATAAGGGGCAGGGGATACGATAGCAATAGCAATAGCACTTAGACTTATTTACTGCTTCACTTAGACTTATATACCGCTTCACTTAGACTTATATACTGCTTCGCAGTGTTTTACAGCCCACTCTAAGCTATCTCTAAGTTATCCAATTGTACCTCATGGGAAGAAATGGATGATGAGAAGACAAAATGCAAAATCAACCAGTTCCTAACAGGATCACACCATGTCACCCTGTAGTTTGGAGAAAAGATGTTTAGGTTTTCTGTCTGACTTTCCTGTTCACTTCTTTTAGTTCCACATCATGTAGTATATATGTTTAAAGGGAGGGAGCATATCAAAAAGAAAAGCATTTAATTGCTGAATGCAAATGAAAGCTTTGGGGGAATGGAGTCTGAAGTAATACAATCTAGCAATAAACAGAACAAATGTATTCGGTGATCCGGAAGCTTTAGCTCACAATTATCAAATCTTTAATTACATATAATAACAGCCATTCAGCCACGATGAACAACTGTTGTCCAGTCAGTTAGTTCCACTGAATTGCACTGAAAGTAGAAACAGGATGTGTGAGACAATGCTCAACAGATGTGAATCTTGCCTATGTTTGAAATCAATCCTTATTTAAAGTAATCCTGAGAAACAGATTCTCAAGGATAAACAACAACAGAAGGATTTTAATTAACATTGATAAATGCTAGATCATATGTTAACAAAATATAAAATACTAGAAATTCTATTTCTTATGCTAGACATAAGCCTGAGAAAACTAAGATTATCAGAATAGGCAAGGTTCAGTCTATGCAAAAATAATTTGCATTAAAAAAAACAGACATCTATATGCAAAAAATCATTGGATGCATTCTGTTTTGAGAAAGGATGTTTATTAATAAAGAATTTTACCATAATTTTTTGCATAATTGCTAATGAATATAGAAAGGAGAATGAGGAATGGAACTATTCTACAGTACTTATAAGTTTCCATGGCAGATGAGCAAATTAAAACCAAAGGACCAATCAGGAATTGGGTCAAGAAACAAGCCAGAATACAGGAACAGGGGAAGGAAAAGTAGGGTTCCAACATAAAATAGAAGCCTAGACTGGGTTAATCATCCTGTTTAGGATTAAACTCTTCCTGATCAATATTGTACAAGGTCAGAGTGACTCCATCAGGAATCTCTTTGGCCAAGACCAACAAATAGGAGGGATGATGAACAGATTTACTTCCAGCAACTACATTCCTGAAATAGAGGTCTTTTACATTTGAATTCTCAAAACTCAATGTGTGTCAACTGCTGCCTATCAAAGATTGTTCTTGAATGGGGAGAGGGCGGAGCTGGCGTCATGGCGATACAGTGTGCGATCTTTAAGCTCTAAGATCACCACTGATATCTCTGTTGCATCATGGTCCCAATGGACCTAAACCATCCCGTAGAGATGATGACTGAGGAGGGCACATCCTGTCGATCCCAGGGACATCACAAAGTCCCTTGTAAATCCAGGAGAAGCCCTTTTTTCCCGTGGTAGAGAGGCAGCCATTAAAGCTGCTGAAACTGGGACAGCTCCCGAATGGAAGAAAGCTGGAAAGAAAGTTTGTCAGTTTGGTGAGATAAATTTCCATTTATTCTTTTCTGGAGAGAACACCTAAAAGACTAAAAGTTAACTTTAAAAGTGAAGATAAAAGTGCTCAAGCGGCGAGATTAAGCACAAATTAAACCTGAAGGTTTGTTTCTTCTTTTTATTGGAACTTTGGATTTTTGTAAAAACTTTTCCATTTTTAAACTGGACTGGTCTTTCTTTTTTAACTTTTATTTTTTCCTTTCAAAATAACTTTGGAAAAAAAAATTTTTTTGTTTCTTCCTTTTGACAATTTTAGACTCTTTTTATTTTTTATTGCTGGTTTAAATATTAGACGGGAAGAGAAAGGAAAGGAAAATAACTAGTGCTGCCACTTGGAGGCTTGGATACATTGTTTTTTTCTTGCTTGCTGATACATTTGGTGTTACATTCAAGGACTCTGTGTTTCATTGAAAAGATAGTGGGAAGAGCATGTAGATTGTTTATACAGGTGCTCTTCTGTGGAACTACTGATAGCTGGAGTCTGGACTTGAAATTGAAAGAAAGAAGATTGAAGCAACCTTGAAAAGAGAACTAGAAATTTTGTTTTTTGATTCAGTAAAGAGCCTCGAATATTTAGTGGCAGTGCTTTGCTTATTGATAGAATTGCATTTTCTCTTTCCCTTTTTTTCTACTCCCCCTCCAGTTGGATTTTTATATTTGGACTTAAGTCTTTTGATGCTGGAATAAGCTTACTTTTTCTTCCCTCCCTCCTCCCTTTGTTTTACCTTTTTAGCAAAGGGAATATACAGATTTCTCTCTTTTTAAAAAAAATTCTAATTTTTTATTTTTTCATCCTTTCTCCATTTTACATTTTTTTTCTTTTTTTTCTTTTGTTCTGCATAATTGGAACCAGTTGGATTAAGATGTTCAAGTGCCTGAAGATTTTTTTTCCCTTCCCTTCCCTTTTTTATTTTTATTTTTTGCTTTTATTTTTTTTAATTGGAGGGGCAGTTGGCTGCTCTTGCTTTTTCTTCTCAATTTTCCTTTTAAATATCCTAAGATGAGCAGAAAGATACCAGCCTCAGCTTCTTCAATCCTGAATTCTTTCTCCTCACCATCTGGAGGACAATGATCAATACAGGTGATGTTACAACAAGAGAAGGAGAAAGAAGTGACACTGCAGATGATTGTGCAAGGAATTCAAAAGATACAAGCAAAACCAGATAATATTGAAAAGAGAGCAGAGAATATTGAGCAAAGAACGGAAAAGACAGATGAGAAAATTGAAAATATTCAACAGATGATGATGCAATACAAGGACAGAATCAAGAAAATTGAAGAACAAGATGTACAAAGAGATAAGAAGATTGGAGATATGGATACACGACTGAGTAAAGTTGAAAGAGACAAGAGCAGATCTCTGAGATCACTGAGATGGGAAATTGATAGATCAGAATTCTATCCTAGATTTCAAAATATGGAAGAAGAAAAGGGTGAAAACCTTGTTGAAATCATAACAGAAATCTTGGCAGAAGCATTAGAGGTAACTAAAGACAGAGATGATGGATGGAATGGATGAGGTTTTTCATGTCTATACAAGATATGCGATGAGAAATAAACTGCCAAGAGAAGTTCATATTAGATTTACTAAGAAAATAATTAAATCACAAATACTGTGGGCGGCAAGAGAAAAAACACTAAAGTACAAAGATAAAGAAATAGTGGTACTGAAACAGGTACCAAGAGGAGTGAGAGACATAAGAAGAGAATATTTGTTCTTGACCAAAGAGTTACTTAAGAGAGTTATAAATTACAGATGGTTGATACCAGAAGGTCTCATGTTTACCTGGCAGGAACAAAGACACAGAATTGATACAGTTGAAAAAGCTGAGTTATTCTATCTGGAATACTTCAGAGGAAGGGAGGAAGATACAAGAAGAGTCGTTAATTGAATTTCAAGAAGAATGTATAGCAATAATTGAAAACGAAGAAGGAGCCGTAGATGGTGTACCCAGAGAGCAATGAGAACCAAGATCTACTAGAGCAACAAATCCTTCTTATAAAGTCTAAAATGGATGAGAGAAAACTGATTACAATTAATATAATTATTAATTCAGCTACTAAAATAAGAAAAATATTTCATAAATTAGAGAAATTAAAATTTTATATAATCTTCCTGCAAGAAGTACATATTAAAAAAACAGCCTGATTACGTATTGAAACAACAAAAATTAGGGAATATTTACAGTGTTGACACAGTATAAAAAGAGAGGAATGGTGTTATACATTAGAGATACAATCCCTGCGGAACAAATATATACAGATGATGATGGAAGGATTTTGATGGTGGAGATAATGGACAATAATCTAAATATACTTTTAATAGAAATTTATGCTCCAAATGATAATCAAGAAGATTTTTACAGGAAATTACATAAGAAAATAATTGAACTGGACTATGCTAATATTTGTCTGATGGGAGATTTTAATGGAATAATAAATGATAAATTGGACTATAAAACACAAAAAACAGTAAAGAAAGCTAGAAAGACATTGCCAAAATCCTTCTTCCGAATGGCAGAAGAGATAAACTTAAAAAATGCACAGAGAGAGAGAAATGTGGAAAATAAATGATATACTTTTTATTCAAATAGACATGCATCATGGTCTAGAATAGATATGATATGGATGTCAACAGAATTGCTTTCTAACACACAAGACATTGAAATAGAAACAAGTACCTGGGCAGATCACAATCCAATAATACTTGTATGGAAAGAACAAAAAAGGAGATCTAGATGGGCTTTAAATAATGCGATATTAAAGGAAAAAGATTTTAAACAGAAAATTGAGAGAATTGACTTTTTTCTTTAAAGAAAATACAAAAGAGGATACATCATTACAGAACCTCTGGGACACGATGAAGGCTTATATAAGAGGATTGATAATGGACTATACAAGGAAAAGAAATATAAAACAGAGAAAAACCTTTAAAATATTGGAAGATGACTACAAGAGGCTGGAAAAAGAACTACAGAAATTTCCACCAAAAAAAGGACATTAAAATTAAAATGGACACAACTAAACATAAAATGGGGCTAACGGAAAAAGAAGAAATAGCACAAAAAATAAAAAATGCTGAGCAGAACTATTTTGAAAATTCAAATAAACCAGACAGATGGCTAGCATATAAATTGAGAAAGGAAAGAGATTCAAGAAGAATAAATCAATTGATAAATGAACAAGGACATGTATGCTATGGAAATGCAGAGAAGAAAAAAATTATTCAAGATTATTATGGAAAATTTTACCATCAAGAGAATGTTCAGGAAGAAAGAATTCAACAATACCTACAGGAAGCAAATTTGCCCCAGATACCCAAAGATATTGAAATAATGTTAGAAAGTAACATTGCAATGATGGAATTAACAATATATTTAAAAAAGCAAAATATTGGGAAAGCACCAGATCCAGACGGTTTGTCAGTGGAATTTTATAAGACATTCTGGGAAACATTGAATCTTCACTTATTAGAAGTTATTAATGAAGTTATGACAAAGAAAAGAATACCCAAAAACATGGTCAGAAGCATATATTACACTTGTACTGAAGGAGGACACAGACTCACAGCAAGTTAAAAACTACAGACCTATATCACTATTAAATTCAGATTATAAAATTTTTCCTTCAATTCTGGCAGAAAGACTGAAAAGCTACTTAAACAATTTTATTCATCCTGATCAAAATGGATTTCTGCCAAAGAGACAAATTAAAGACAATATGAAAATAATCTTAGATACACTGGAATACTATGAGGTACATGCTGGAAAACAAATGGCTCTGATGTTTTTAGATGCACAAAAAGCTTTTGATAATGTGAATTGGTGTTTTATGCTATTACAATTGGATCAAATGGGCTTTGGTAAAAAATTTATTCAAGCCATGGAAACAATATATTATAAACAGACTGCAAAGGTTATGATAAATGGAGAGTTAACAGACTTTATAGATATAAGAAAAGGGACTAGACAAGGCTGTCCACTATTGCCTCTGTTGTTTATGTTAACACTGGAAGTGCTGAATAGGAACATCAGAGAAGAAAAAGAAATAAAAGGAATGAAAATTAAAAAAGAAGAGTATAAATTACAAGCTTTTGCAGATGACCTGGTATTCATATTAGAGAATTCATTGGAGTCAGCACCTAAACTGATAGAAAAGATAGAAGATTATAGGAAAGTAGCAGGTTTGAAAATAAATAAAGATAAAACAAAGATTTTAACAAACAATATGTTAGCAAGATGAAAGAAAGAATTGGAGGAAGTTCTGGGGATCCAGGTCACAAATAAGGTTTATTTAGGGACACATATAACACCAAGATGTAGCACACTTAAGGAGGATAATTATCTTAAACTCAAACAGATTGTGACAGACTTGATAAAATGGGAAAATTTACAATTATCACTGATTGGGAGAATATCTACAATTAAGATGAATGTATTGCCTAGAATCTTATACTTATTCCAGACAATTCCAATCAGATTAGGGAAATAATTTTTTGAAGATTTAAACAAAATAGTGCTAAAATACATTTGGCAGGGGAAGAAAGTGAGAATAAAACTTAAATTGTTACAAGATGCAAGAATAAGAGGAGGATTTGCTTTGCCTAATTGGGAATTATACTACCAGGCAATGAGTTTGATGTGGGTAAAGGAGTGGATAACACTAAGGAATACTAGACTTTTGAATTTGGAAGGACATGACTTGCTGTTAGGGTGGCATGCCTTCCTGTGGTATAAGGGAACTAAAACGCAGGAGTATTTTAGAAGACATTATATTCGAGAAGCATTGCAAAGTCCCGTAGGTAGGCGGGGCTCCGTCTTAGCCTATTGGACCTGCGCAGCTCAGTCGTAGGTTGGATCCTGGCCGATTCGGTCGGGGTCTCTGCTTCTCCGGATGCCGTCGTGGGAACCGGCTGGTCGGTCGGGCCGGGCCGCTCTCCGTAGCTCTCTCCTGGGCTTCCCGGGTTCGTTGAGCTGTGGGTTTCGCTGCTCCCGCTCGGTCTCCCCGGGTTGGTCGAGCTGGCCTGGCTGTCTCTTCCTGGCGAGGTTTCGTGCTGGCTGCTTTCCGGTAAGTATGGTTGGTTTATTCTTCATTGGTTTTGGTCCCCTGGGTATTCCCTCCCCTCTTGGTTTGTGTTGTGGGGATTGGTTTTGCCTGCTTGTGCGTCGGTGGTCTGTTGGGTGGTCGTCCTAGATCTTAATTGGTCGATGTGGCATTTCCACACTCGTCCGTCTGTTGTTTGTAGCCGGTACGAGTGTGGGCCTGTTATTTGTGTGATGACGGCAGGTACCCATAACGGGTCTCCCGTTAGGTTTTTTGCATACACGGGGTCGCCTGGTGCGAAGGTTCGGTGTTTGCTGGTTGAGTCTGGGGGCTTCTCTGGGTTATACATGGGGTGTAATCTGTCGAGTGGAGACCTTAATTTCCTGCCCATTAACAGTTCGGCTGGGCTCTTATTTGTTGTGGTATTTGGGGTTATGTGTTGGGTGAAGAGTAATTTATTTATTTTATCCTGGATCTCCCCGTGGTCTATTTTCCAGATGGTTTTCTTTGTGAATTGCACCATCCGTTCCGCCCTACCGTTCGCCGCCAGGTGCGCCAGTGCTGTCAGCGCGTGTCGGATGCTCCTTTCCGCTAGGAATTTTTCGAATTCTAGCGAGGTGAATTGGGGCCCGTTGTCGGAAACGACGACGTCTGGGAGGCCGTGTGTTGCAAAAAGTTTGCAGAGTTCCTTGGTCATGGCCTCTGTGGTTGTTGTTCTCATGTCGCTTACCTCCAGCCAGTTGGAGTAAGCGTCTACTGTTATCAGGAAAGTGTGTCCTTTTGTGGGCCCGGCGAAATCTATGTGGATCCTAGACCAAGGTCCCCTGGGGGTTTCCCACTCTAGGACGGATGCTGTGAGTGGGCTTGGCCTAGTTTCCTGGCATCGTTGGCACCTTGCTACCCAGGTCTCAATCTGTTTGTCCATCCCTGGCCACCAAGCGTAACTTCTGGCCAGGGCTTTAGTCCTAACGATGCCCGGGTGCCCCTCGTGTAGCAGTTCCAGAACCTTCCCTTGTAGTTTTTCTGGAATGACCACCCTATCCCCCCATAGTATGCACCCTTTTAATAACGAGAGTTCCGTTTGCCGGTTCCGGAATGTCTTGACAGACTCGTCGTTGTCCCTTTCCGGCCACCCTTTCTCTACCCAATGCAACACGCGCGCCAGACGTTTGTCTTTATTAGGTTCTAAGGCAATGTCTGACGCGGTTATGGGTAGGTTGGGTAGAGTCTCTATACTGAGGGTGGTCGTCATGGGTGCTGGGTCGGTGTCAGGTTCCGGTAGCGGTGAGCGGCTTAAGGCATCCGCATGGGAGATCGTCTTACCCGGTCTGTGTATGAGTCCGTAATTGTAGGCCGCCAGAAACTCGGACCACCTTGTCATTCGGGGAGACAGAATGTTCGGCGTGGCCCGGTTCCCTGCAAGGATTCCCAGCAGCAGTTTGTGGTCGGTTATCATGGTGAATGTCCGGCCGTAGAGATACTCGTGGAATCTTTTTACTGCGGCGACGATAGCCAGAGCCTCTTTGTCCAGCTGGCTGTAGTTCCGCTCCGGTTTGGTGAGGGTCCTTGAAAAGAACGCGATGGGTGCTTCTTTTCCGTCGGGGAGAGTATGACTGAGGACAGCACCGACGCCGAAAGGTGATGCGTCGCATGTGACGGCCAGAGGTAGGGTCTCATTGTACTGTTTAAGGACGGCATCCGAAGTGAGGAGGTCCTTTGTTCTCTGGAAGGCGGCTTGCTCGCGTTTCCCCCAAGTCCAGGTCGCCGCCTTGTCCAAGAGCCTATGCAAAGGCTCCGCCGCCGTCACCTTTTGGGGCAGGAAGACATTATAAAAGTTAAGTAGCCCCAGAAATGCCTGCAGCTCCGTCTTCGACTTGGGTGTGGGGGCTTCTTTGATGGCTTTGATTTTTTGGTTTGTGGGGTGGATGCCGTGACGGTCTAGGAGGTATCCTAGGAATTCAACCCGTTCCGTGTATAATTGGCATTTCTCCCTCTTTACCTTGAACCCGGTCTCTTTGAATTTGGTTAGGACCTCCCTTAGGCGACCCTCTAGTTCGGCTTGGTTGGTTGCCGACACTAAGACGTCGTCGAAGTAAGGTACCACCCCCTTGATGCCTTCTAATAGCCTTTCCATTAGGCTTTGGAATATTCCAGGCGTCACGCTGACTTCGAATTGGAGCCGGTTGCATTTCAATGCTCCCCGGTGGGTGACTATGGTTTGCGCTTCTGCCGTTTCCTCGTCGACTGGCAACTGTTGGTTTGCCTGGGCGAGGTTGAGTTTGGCGAAAACCTTGCCCCCTCCCAGTGAATGCAGTAGGTGTTGCACTACTGGGACGGGGTAGGCGCTTTGTTGCAAAGCGCCATTTAGGGTGGCCTTATAGTCCCCACAGATTCTCACCGACCCATCGGGCTTGATCGGGGTGACTATGGGGGTCTCCCACCGGGCGTGGTCTATTGGTTGTAGGACCCCTTGCTTGATGAGCTTGTCAATTTGCTCGTCTATCTTGGGTTTAAGTGCGAATGGCACCCGCCTTGGTTTCAGGCGTTTTGGGGGGATGTTTGGGTCTAGGCTGAATGATATAAGGGGCCCTCGGTACTTGCCTAGGTTTCCGTCAAAGACCTCTTGGAATTCCCGGGCTAGTTGTTGTTCCCAGCTGTCGTCGGTGATGTGGTCGATTCCCGTGACTGCGATGCCGAGCGGGGAGAACCATTGCAGTCCCAGTAGGCTTGGGCGGTCGCGATCGACGATGGTCAGGGGAAGCCTTTCGGTGTGCCCTTTGTATGTAACGTTGAACTGTCTGGTTCCGACTACAGGGATGCGGTTTCCCTGGTAGTCTTTTACGATTAGTCTCTGGCTGTCTAGGCCTTTTCGTTGGATGGTAGGCACCAAGCGCTTTATTTCTTGCCATGCTATCATGGAGAGGTAGGACCCGGAGTCCACCTCCATTTTACATGGCTCGCCTTCGATGCCTACCTCCACGTAGACCTTCCGGGCGTCATTGGTTGTGGCGTGGCCGATGGTGACCGTCTGATGGGTCTCCTCTTTTCGCCGGGTCTCACCGCCTCGTAGGGATCGTCTGTTCCGGTCCCATCTGTTGTCAGAGGGGCAATCTTTGGTCCGGGGTGGTGTGCCCTCTCGCCTCCGTTCGCTCTGGTCCCATTGTGGCGGGCTGCGGTTCTTTTTGAGATGGCAGACGCGGGCGATGTGTCCCTTGTCGCAATGCCGGCAGATCGACTCGAAAAACCGGCATTCGGACCTGGGGTGGTCGCCTCCGCAAGCGGCACAGGTGGTCCTCGACTTACAACCCCGCCGGTTCCGTGGGTCGCGGCCTGCCTGGAGACGGTGAATTTCCTCCTCCTCGTCGGAAGTGCCCGATGCCGAGTGGAAGTCGCCCTGGTGGGTGGTCGTCTCAGGTTGAGCCTCGGCCGACCTTGCAGGGTGGTTGTTCCCGCTGCGGTCCCCAGCTTTCGGTCGACGCATGCGGTCGGCGGATGTTCGGGTCGCTTCGGTGGCTGCGGCTTCGGTGAGGGTATCTGCAAGGTTGATGTTGCCCTTGGCCATCAGCCGACTCTGGAGGACGGGGTCCCACAGGCTGAGCACAATTCGGTCTCGCAGGGCGTCGTTCAGGTTGTCGAATTCGCACAGCCCCCCTAGGCGCTGTAGTTCGGCGACGAAGTCGCTGAAACTCTCACCCGACCGTTGGTCCCCACGGTAGAACTCGTGCCGTCGGATGAGGATGGGCACCTCTGGAGCGTAGTGTCGCCAAAGTATTGGCTCGAGGATGTCCCAGTCCATCGCGGTCACATCGGCAGGTTTGGCAAGTGCTTTGACCATCTTAAATACCTCGGTCCCGCAGTGGGTCAGGAAGACGGCTCGCTTCATGTGGCCGGTGGCGTCCTTCAGGTCGCTGCACTCGAGGAACATGCGGAATCTGTCGGAGTACGATTCCCAGTCCTCGCTGGCGGGGTTGAAGTGTGCGGGGGGTGCGATTTTCGCCATCGTGGAGTTTCGTCTGGCTTCCGTCGGACACGTGCTTTGGTTCAGGATCAGGATCCCACCTTCGTCGCCAGTGTTGTGTCTTCGGAAATGATGCCAGGAGTCGGTGACTTTGTATCAAGCTCTTTTATTGATGTGGGAACCGAACTGGTGCTATTGAGAAATTTCATGGCTTTTATTTCTTTAGCCGCGGCGGCCGCAGCCAATGGCACCACTTTGAATCTCCCGCGATTCGAATCGACCAATCGCGGGAGATTCCTAGCGAGCCAATCGGCGCGGCTCCCCTAGCCAATCAGAGTGCCCCGTGCTTTGGCCAATCAAAACGCGGGGATCTCAAGAATGCTAATGAGGGGACAGAACAGTCCCAAAGGTACTTTTTTCAAGAGGCAACTGGACTTTCTGTTTTTTCTTTGAAGATGTTTTGCTTCTCATCCAAGAATCTTAAGATAATTTTCATCATTGCAGCAGCTTCAACATGCAATTCTGTATTTTCTCCACAGTATCCTGATTTCTCCTTTGTATTTGCAATTTACCTCATGATTCATAATTTAGTTAGGTTATGGTTTAACTAATCCTACATCTTGGCAAGCTATTGTTATTTTCTCAGAGCTTTTGTTAATTTTTTGTTAGGAGTATGTCCTCTAAGAGAGGAAAATGAATTTCTGAAAGTGACCCAATGTCCTCTGACTCAGGGAAGCCTACATCTGAGCAAAAAGAAAGCCTTCACAGAGAAGGAAGGCATAATAACAACCAACAACATCAGAAAATAATAACAACAACAATAGGAGGAGGAGGAGGAGGAGGAGGAGGAGGAGGAGGAGGAGGAGGAGGAGGAGGAGGAGGAGGAGGAGGAGGAGGAGGAGAAATAAATAAGGGATGGAGAAATTCCATTACTAGCTCCAAGCATTCATTATATATGGCTTTCAAGCTATGTGAAAAGAAATTCATTGTCAAGAGTGGAAGGCAGCCTTTAATTTTCTCCTTAGATGAATGCCTATTTTTCAGTTATATAGGAGGCAGTTTTAGAATCAGATGTTAATCCTGTTATCTACTTCTGATAGTCACTGAGAATCAAGCTTAATCCTTCTAACTGTACAAGCTTTTTTGGCCAGACTGAAGTATGATAGCATGTTCAGGATTGGCCTTTATGCATACAAATCTCAGTTTTAAAAGTTAAGAGGACTTTGGATAGTATCAATTGGAAGAAGAAAGGGAATCTATCATTTAATATAACAATATTCACTACATTATTTAACAAGTATTAATACAGATCCAAAAAATGTGGGCAGTGTAATAGAATAATT
Organism: Hydrophis major; assembly: GCA_033807585.1. Lineage (NCBI taxonomy): Eukaryota > Metazoa > Chordata > Lepidosauria > Squamata > Elapidae > Hydrophis > Hydrophis major. The sequence goes on from CM066329.1 coordinate 76,999,276, forward strand.
CATATATAGGGTTTTCTGCTAACTAATAAGGTTTTCTGCTAATAGTCTATATATTGATAGTTTAAGGTTGGCTGGTTTATTTTAATTATTTAATGCAGAGACTGAAAAAGGTTAATGTTGCCCATAGCCTTCTTTGTATTTTGAGCTGCTGCTTCCTAAGAAAAGGCAATCAGTATTTAGCGCTGAGTCTGTGTGCATGTTAACATAATACACTGAGTTTGTAATTGTTGCTTCCACTAAAGGTAATTTATATAGCTGTATTGTCATGTCTCACAAAAGACTATTGTGTGTTTTTCAAGAGGAACAAACTATATATTAGGGTAAGAATTGATCACAGCATTTGATTCAGCCTAATTTGGTGCTTTGGAAATTAGTCCAATTTGACTTGGATTGAATTAGAGGCCATCCAATTCAAATTGGAAAAGTTCCAGTCTAACATTTTGGAAGCTAATATTTAGAAGGCGCCAGATTGGGGGCGAGGGGGGGGGGCTTTTTTCTGGATCAAATTATTTTTAAAACTTCAAATATGGCAAGAGATCTTTCTGTTCAAAATACCAGTAAGTTATATAAACCATATTTAAAGTAACTTTTGAATTTAAATTATTTAGATACCTACAACCAACTTCTCCATCTTAGGGAGAGGTGTCTCAACACAATTAGAAGTCATTTCTGAGGAATGCTCACTTGAAACCTAATTTCATTGGACAGCATAAAAATAAATGATCCAATAATGAATTTATCATTGGATAGTATTTCCTAGTTAACTACTGAAAACAGTGTTAGGAAAGAACAATATAGGGATTTTAGGATTATAGCAAAACTGTTCTGAAGTCATGTGAACCAACTCATAGCCAACTCATATATTATTGGCTTCAAAGCTTTTAAAATTTGTTGGTGCCTTACAAATTCCAAGAGGAAATAAAGATATCAAATGAAAGTATGGCTATGTTCTTAAGTTTATAACAGCAATGCTGAATCTGCTGAGCAAGATAACCAAGAACATTAAAACTAATGCTATCATAAATTAAGAAATAAATGAGAACAGCTTATTAAACAATGAAGCATCTTTGTCATTTACAAAAGGTTAGCAAATAGTTTTATTAATCTTTGGAGTTGACCCAACTAATTTAAATTGGACTTTCATAGAAATACTATACATGCTGTAACTTTTGCTAGTTTCTATTAAATTTATTGTGCAGCTTTCCTTGGGAGCATTGTTAGTTTTTGTTTAAAAGCTCTGTGCTTAAGATACCTTTTCTCAAATAACTCATAAAGAATTTTAAAACAGCAGGAAAATGATTTTCTATGATGTTTTGTGGGAAAGACCTTGGGAGACTGGCCCAAGGGACACTGCTAAGGGAACAATGAGATAAGAGAGAGCATAACCCACAACTGGATAATGGGTGGGACTCAGTAGTGGAATTCAGCCAATTTGCACCAGTTCGGGAGAACCGGTTGTGAAGTTTCTGAGCAGTTTGATGAACCGGTTGTCGGAAGAAATCATTAGAGCAGAGAACCAGTTGTTAAATTATTTGAATCCCCAACTGGTGGGACTAGAAGCTAAGAAGAGACCTTCCCTAGTTTCTCAGTCTATAAAGGAGAGAGAAGGGGGAAATTGTACTTTCAGACTTGCAAGATTGAAGTTGGCCTTGTGAGATACACCAAGTAAGAATCATAACCATATGAGCTAACTCTACTTTATTGTAAAACTACATTGACAGAATCTCATAGTACAAACCTGTTCTGTGAGAAGTCTATTTAATCACTTTTGAATTTTACTTCTTCTGGCTTCATCATCAAGTCAGTCCCTTCTCATACCATGTTATATGACATTATGACCGGTTCTCTGCTGTATCCAACACATGCCTTGCTTCAAAACAGACCTATGTGAAATTGTTTTCTATAGTGTAATCTATAGAAAGTGCAATTATCCAAGCTGGTTGATGCAAACCGTTTTTAATTGAAGCTATAAAATCACTGCTTAGCTTCTGGTATAGAGACTGCATTCAGTGACTGACAATGAAGGCCCCTGTTGGTCGTAAAGGGAGATATTTCTGTCTCTTGCAACTTTAAGAGATTTTGCCTCTTCAAATATTCAAGACTATCACAAATACGTTTATTGTCAAACGATATTAAATGGAAGAGTCTTTTCAGAGTCAACATAAAATTCTTTGTAGGCCTCTATCTATTCCATGGAAAAGGTGTACATTAGACATTTTTCTTTTAATCCTTTAGAAGCTCCATTCTTATTTTAACAAATGTATCAGGGATTTGAGGCAAGTGGTAGTTCTTCCCCAACCTAGATAAAATTGTGCTCTGAACTTCGCATGCTGGGTGATTATTTTCCCTTGATCCTTTCCCTTTTCTTTATGGTCCTCTCCTGAAGGTCAATAACAGGCCTGGAGAATTTCAAAGAGGAAAAAAGAACCAACTCATTCAGCATCTTCGCTCCCAATTGTACTGGCCCTAATTAGTACATAAACATTAAAATGACAACTTTTTTTATCATTATTGGCTCATTCTTTCAGAAAAGGGGTGTGTGTACAGACGCACAAATAAACAATAACAAAAAAATCAAGTTAAACTTTCTAACCTCAGATAAACTGTTGAAGTCAGCAGCTTGCAGCAGAAGCAGACAGATAAAATCAAATTTATGGGGATTTTTTACTACAAAGCTCCCATGCCTTGTGGAAATCTTACTTGAGAATAAACTTTTTGTACAGCAGGCAGGTATTATAATTAGATCACTAGGGGCAAAAATGGTTAGAATCTCAGCTTCCAGGAATCGGCAAGAATTGTCAAATTAGGCTAGTCCAGGTTCTGAGGCTAGGCTGTCCTCTTCTCCCTGCTGGGTTTTTCAAAGCTCTGCAGAGTGATTACCCAATCTCTTCCTACTCCAGTGGCAACAGGCAGAGTCGTCTGTGTAGATCTGCCACAATTAAAGCTTCCCCCCTCTCCTTCTCCAACATGGCTGAATCATTCATCAAAATGACTGATGCCACATGGTTTTGGGGGGAAAAAATCATACATATCTGCTCCAAAGACATCTTGTTCTTCACTGTTCTTTTCCCTTCCTTCTCTGATGTACATCAGAATCAATGTTTCACTAACATCATCATGGATGGGTAAGATAATTTGACCAGATGCAGAAATATAGTAATTCCTTGAAAGCCAACTGGCTAGCAACGGGTCATGTGTAAGTTACTGTTGGAAGAAATATCCATCTGGTTCAGTTCCAACCCGGGAGAAAGATACTGGAAATATGGAGGCTGATTGGACAGATGGTTTAATGATGAAACAGACCCACATGAGTGATTCTGGTGCAGCTGACCACATGCTTTTCTACCATTTGGTATATTAATTTAATCTAAACACCCAGACAGTTCAATCTTAAATACCAACCCTTCTGCTGTTCTGCAAGATAATTTATGTAGCATAAAGTAGTATGCTTTTGCACATCAATAATTTTCACAAATGGAAATTGTGGCATTATTACTATTTATATTTGTTATCGCTGTTATGCCAGACAACTTACAAAGCAGTTACATAGTTGGAGTTGAACAACTTGGCCATGAACCTTAAGGTGAAAGCCTACTGTCACCACACAATCAAATCCATTGTACTATTTATAGCTACATTTGAATGATGCAAAAAGTAGCACATGAACCTTGAATCATATCAAAAAGTGTTAGTACTTGGCTATTTGCTTTCTGAAGCTGAATATCTGAGGAGGATCACTTCATTCAGTAAGAACTTAGCAAACTTTCAAATAGGTAGGAAAGAACTTATGAAATACATCATAGGTGTTTTTCCAAAGGTAACTGGACTTTCTCTATGTTGCTTTGAAGATGTGTTGCTTCTCATCCAAGAAGCTTCTTCAGCTCTGACTGAATGGTAGACAGTGGAAGAATGTATGTTCCTTGCAGTCCTCAAATCCCTTTCTTCTCCATCATTCAATCAGAACCGAGAAAATTCTGGGGAACTTCCGGTTTGTCGGCTTCGCCAGCGGCAGGGTTTCACGATCCTGCGCGATCCCTGCCGCGCTAGCCGTTTTGGTGCCTCCGATCCGGACGGGTTTGGAGGCTAAGGCTGCCTTGCAGAGGCAGCCGAAGATAGGGGGAGCTGGTGAGGGGTTTGGGGGTGTTGCAGACCCCCTCCCCAGCTGGCAAAACCCTCTTTTCTCAAGGCGGTCGAGTGGTGGTCTGCAATGGCCGCCACAAAGAAGCCGGCAGCTGGGTAAGACTGAGCAGGAGGAAGAGGGGAGAAAGTTTACAAGAGAAAGTTTTTTGGCTGATCCAGGATTTTAAGAGGCATTTAATCCTGAGAACTATGACTATTTGAAAAATACTTGGTTTCCAAAGGAGGATTTCAAGCGGCAAAATTGAGGTGCTGAAAGGAAAGTTTACTCTCCTTCCCTATGGAATCAACAAATGGCCATTGAGAAACCTGTTGTTTTTTATAAAAGGTAAAAACTTGGCTTCTTGTTATAAGTGGGAAGGGAGAGGACAAAAAAAATATTAAGATCTTGCTGGAGGAGATGCCTTGAAGATCTTGGGACTAGAAATTGATTGCAACAAGGCTATAAAATACAGATTGGGCTTTTTTTCTTTTCCCTTTTACTGATACCACCCCAGGAAGAGAAAGCGAGAACTTTGTGTGTTGTTTGGACTGATTGATGTCTCTGGGACTTTGAGGAATTGTTTTAACTTTTGAAACATTTTGGTTGCTCTAAGAAGAACAAAGAATGGCTTTATCTGATGATGAACTTAGAAAGGAATATCAAGAAAGTAAGGACGCTGTGAAAGAAGCTTTTCTTTCTTTAGAAATGGCACTTGCTATTTATCAACAAACACAACAACAGATGGAGGAAATAGAAGAAGAAGAAGAAGAAAAAGAAGAAGAAGACGCCATCTTCAGTGAATCTAAAAAATTAATTAAGAGAGAAAGGAGAAAGAAAGGAAGGAAAATGAAGGACTTAAGACTTAAAAAAACACTTAAGAAAGGAAAAAATAAGATGCAAAACCAACTTAATGTTACTGAGCAAAAGGAGAAAGAAGTACAACAGAGAGGGAAAGCTAAAAAGGCGGAGGTTAGTAGAGGGGGGATAAAAAGGCCAGGGGGAATAAGAAAGGGAGGGAAAAGGGAGGGAAAAGCCACAAAGGTATGAAACAAGATGGGAAAAAAGGATTTTTTTTAGGGATAAAGGGTAAGGTACAATTTCTTTAAAAAAGAAGATTCTGCAAGGTACATAAGATGGTACTATGTATCAGAAATAGAAAACTAGAATGTAATAAGAATTAATAAAAGATTAAAATATTGAAATGTTTAGTAATGACAGATTTTAAAATTTAATAAAATTGTAGCACTTGTTTTTTGAAATAGACAATTGGAATGTTATAAGATTTAATATTTAGATTTATCATCTAATTATATTAATTATTATGAATTTATTATTTTTTCTCTTTGAAGGTTAGTAGGTAGAATGTACTAAGCAGAATCAGATTGGGTATCAGGCGTTATTTTAAATATTAATTTAGGGGGAGGATAGAAAGGCATCATACTCTGATCAGTGATTTCAGGAGAAATTCTTTTATTTTTCTTACTATAGGGAATGAGATAAATGGATAATTTGGAAAGAATGGACAAAAAATACAAATACAATTATTTAAATTAAAATGAATTAAATAAAATAGAAATAAGAAGAATGAAAAGCGGGGAGAAGTTATATAGAAGATATAGAATGGTAAATAAGATAGGTAATGGTATATAAGATGAGCACGAATTTAATTGAAATCCATACAAAGAGAGGTAATCTGGGGCCAAACTACTTTCTTAAAAGAAGTTTTATATTTTTGTGTATCTATGTTTTGTTTGAGAATTAATAAAACCTCGGAGGAATGTTGGATGAGAATAATGGGAATCAAGTCAGAGAGGAATGAAGATGATGACTATAAACTGGATAAATATAGAAAATAATAATAGTAACCATGAAATTGAATACGAAAAGAGAAATAATGAGAAATTTGTTAAGAGATATCTATATGTTTATATTGAAATGGTGTAAAACAGGATTATGTTGCATAAAATAATATTCTACTTGACTTGTAAAATTAATAATGGAAAGAGGTTTTATGTATTTAATGGTTAATGATGGTTTGTTTGTCTTTAAAATCAATAAAATTTGTTCCAAAAAAAAAAAAAAGAACCGAGAAAATTCTTGGATGAAAATTCTTCAAAAGTTGCCTTTGGAAAAAAATCACCTTTGGGATATCCATGACCTGGATGACTGAGAATCTCCATAGATATCCTGTGAAATATACCTATGGTTTCCTGTCCTATTCATTGGTAATACAGTTATGGTATCTTCCTGCTGAAATTATAGGGTGTGCTCTCTTGAGAATTGAATATACTTCCCATTTTTAAGGTCTTCTTTTTCAGCCAAAACTTCTCAGCCAAACAAATAATCAATTTACTTGCTATTCCTAGGTTTTAGTTGTCTGTGCTTTATTGTAGTTGGATAGGTGCTTTGAATGTGCTATAGGCAGAAAAAATTGGGGTATAATACAAAAACTGAATAAATACAATAATTCAAAGAATCGGCTTCTGGTTCGGGCTTCTTCGGCGATGGATCGAAATCCACGATCATGCATGGTTTTGATCCGTGCTTGCCACTGGAGCGCCCCCAGCCCCCCAGATTTGGGGCTGAAGCCACCCTGTAGAAGTGGTGAAGAAGGGGGAGCCATCAGTGGGGTTGAGGAGAGCCGCATCTCTCCTCCTCGACTGGCCATTACTCCTTTCTCAAAGGCAGTTGCAGTGGTGGTCAGAAATGGCCACCTCAAAGAAGAACCTGACTGGACAAGATGGTACAGGAGGAAGTTTAAAGGAAAAAGTTTGACTGACCAGGTTGAATGGAGAACATCTATTTAAGGTATCTAGAACCTGAATTTTAAAGACTAATACTATTCCTAAAAAAGATCTTAAGTTGCGAAAGAGAAAGGGAAAGGAAATGGAATTAGCTTTTTTTCCTCTCACATTGACAGTTTTAATTGACTTGGAACGTTAAGAAGAGATTTGAGTAAGAAATTGATACTAATCCACTTTGACATTAATAGACTATTTCTAGCTGAAAATAAAGTGTCAAAGGGATAAAGATTCCTGGATAATTCAATACCTAGAATCATCCAATGAGTTTCCAAATCATGCAGATCCAAACTGGATCTGTTTCAAAGAGTTGATACCATAGAAACACAGATAACATCCCTTGACACCATAGTAGCTTCCCTGGGTGCCTTAAAAGAAAGATTATCCAACCTTGAAAAAAAAGACACAACACAAAACCTGAACATCCAATAGCTACAAACCACATCTCTACCGAACAACCACAACCCAATCCACAAAAAAAAAAAAAAAGCCAGACAAATAATGATATCCCAATCCTCATCAGAGAAACTGTTGAGTGTGAACAGAAACTTCCAAATACCATCTTATTTGGTTTAGGGGACATCAATGATAATGATGACATCACAACTGTCCGAAACATTATCAGTGATTATCAAGCATCAACCATCTCCCCTGATGAAATACTTGACATTTCCCTCATTGGCCGAGAGCTCAAAACAGAGACGGTTCTGTGGCCCCACGCTTCTGCAGGGTCATTTGCATAAATGAATCAAGCAAACATAAATTCATTTACACTATAAATTCATTTGCCAAAACCAACACCAACCATAAGAACCTCCATTCTTGCCCTGACTTAACTATACAGCAACATGCCCGCTCCCGTGTACTCTGCACAGAACTCAAAAAACATCTAGACAATGGAGAGAAGGACCTGTACATTGACTACCATGCTGACTGTATCAAAAGTAAGGCACACAACCCACAACTCAGCTTTAACCTTCAACCACAACCCTACTTCAACCAATCCAACATCACCCAAGACTAGGCATGCACGCCCCTAACTACCTCAATTCCAACTACACCTGGCCTTAAATGCAAGCTCACTCAATGCAAGAAGCCTTGCGAATAAAATACCTGAATTTCTCCTCTTACTAAATACGGCTAAATTCGACATCATATTTGTCTGTGAAACATGGCTCAATGCATCTCCCTGACTTCATTACCACAGTAAGAGACTATCAGGTTTACCGATCAGATCATGAAATTCGTAGAGGAGGTGGTGTTGCTATCTTCTATAAAAAGTCCTTACCTCTAAAAAACATCCAAGTCAGGAGCTTGCTCTTCCTGAGACCATCATCTGTGAAGTGTCCTTAAATATCACATTTCGATTCTTACGATGTTACAGAGCACCTGATTAAACATCGAACATGTAAACAAGCTAAATATACAACTAACAAGGGCAGCATCCTGACCACATGCTTTTATCTTTCTTGGTGACTTCAATCTACCTCATATTGACTGGACCCTAAATGAATGTACAACTGAACCCATACACGCAACCTTCTACAATGCTGTAATAAATCTGGGACTGGAACAACTAGTAACCAACAACACTAGACTAAACAACTGCCTCGATCTCATCTTTTGCAATAGTTTGAATTCAATTTATGGAATATAAACTAAAAAACCCTTTTCCAGCAGTGACCACAATATGATTGACTTTTGTCTCAACATACGCCCAGACAAAAATCATCACAATGACGTAACCCCCAATTATAACTTCAAAAAAGGCAACAATGATCTTATAGACAACAATCTCTCATCCTTTGATTGGCAATCTCTATTCAATGGATGCAATACTGTTGAAGACCATTACAACATATTTTTACTTGAAGTCAAAAGAGTCATCAAACTATATGTACCAACAACAACTCCCCCCCCCCAAAAAAAACAGATTACCCATAACAATAAGGAAACTTCAATCCAAAAAGAGATCATGTTGGTGGAAAAACAAATCTGGTCACGTTGCCAATTTCAAAAGCCAATACAATAAAATTTATGCCACCAGATAAAGACTGAATGCACCAATTATCACATTAAGCAAGAGGACCTGTACTTTTTACAATTTTGTAAACAACAAACTAAAAGACTCAAGTTCCATCCCACCCGGTAGGACCTAATGGTAAAGACTGCAACGACGACACCATTAAAGCCAACATCTTTAACATTCTTCGGCTCAGTATTTGTAAACAGCAATGGATCATGCCCAGTATTTCCTAGCTGAACTACAGATAATTACAATGATCTAATACATATCGATTTTATAGAAGACAGTGTTGAAAAAGCACTACGCAATCTAAAAACATCTCTATCTATTGGACTGGATGGAATATGTGCCTACTTCTTAAAAAAGCTATCCACTGCCATAGCCGAACCTCTAAGCATAATCTCTGAAAAATCTTTCAGGACCAGCTCCTTGCCTAACCTATGGTCGCAAGCCACGGTCATCCCCATCTTCAAAAAGGGAGATCCCAGCCCAGTTGAAAATTACAGACCAATCTCCTTATGCCGCGTCACCTGTGAATTCATCCACTTAGAGATAAACAACCTACTCTCCAATAAACAATTTGGTTTCAGGAAAAAACTATCCTGTAATCTGCAACTCTTACACTGCAAAAACGTATGGACTACACAACTCGATCAGGGCAAAGCAATAGATGCAATCTACATAGGCTTCTGTAAAGCCTTTGATTCAGTGGTACACGACAAACTACTCCTAAAACTAAAATCTTATGATATCTCTGGACAACTGCATAACTGGATAGAAGCATTCCTGTCAAACAGACAACAAATGGTCAAAATTGGAAGTGTCCTATCAAATTCTGTACCTATCAATAGTGGTGTCCCCCAAGGCAGGGTTCTAGGACCAACTCTCTTCATACTCTACATAAATGACCTCTGTGATCATATTAAGAACTGCATTCTCTTCACTGATGATGTAAAGCTGTTCAATACCACAGACAATACTGCTACCCTTCAAAAAGATCTTGACTATGTATCAGAATGGTCAAAGAAATGGCAACTTCAAATCTCAACAAATAAATGCTCTGTCTTACATATTGGCAAAAAAAATCAGAAAATAAAATACAAGCTGAATAGTCAAGACCTTGTTGAGGATCCAAGCTCTGTAAAGGACCTTGGAATACTCATCTCTAATGATCTAAGTGCTAGAGCCCACTGTAACTGCATAGACAAAAAGAGTTGTTAACCTAATCCTACGTAACTTTTTCTCTGGTAATATAACACTACTAACTAGAGCATACAAAACATTTGCTAGACCAATACTCGAATACAGCTCATCAGTCTGGAACCCACATTATCCCACCCACATATCTGATATTAGCACAGTTGAGAAAGGCCAGAAATATTTTACAAGAAGAGTTCTCTACTCCTCTACTCGTTGTAGAATACCTTATGCCACCAGACTTGAAATTCTAGACCTAGAAAACCTTGAATTACGCCGTCTTCGGTCTGATCTAAGTATGGTATATAAAATCATACATTGCAATGTCCTACCTGTCAATGAATACTTCAGCTTTAACCATAACAACATAAGAGCAAACAATAGATACAAACTCAAGGTTAACCGCACCAAACTTGATTGCAGGAAATACGACTTCAGCAACAGAGTGGTCAATGTCTGGAATACTCTACCTGACCTCACCCCTTTCCTAAGAGGTCTGTAGGGGACGTGCATAAGTGCACCAATGTGCTTACCATCTATATACTGTCCTATTGTTTCTTTTATTTTTCTTATAGGTACCCATTTCATGTATTCATAACTATGTATATACTTATACCTATTATCTTGTAAGCGGTTGACAAATCAAATAAATAAATAAAAATAAATAAATAATTTAAACTTTTTCTTCAAAAAAGAAAGAAAGGAGGGGAAAAGGAAACAAGAGGGTGGAATCTGGAAAATGGAGGAGACCACCTGGAACTTAAAAAAATCGATAGTGGAATTTTAACAAGGCTTGCAAAAGATACATTGCAGCTGAAATTTTGTTACAAAATAACAAAGCCTCTGGAAAGAGAAAGTGAGAAAAGAAGCAAGAAACAGTTTTGGATTATTGGTTGATTCCTGGAACTTTGGATGGTGGATCCTAATGAAACAAAATAAAATCAATTGGGGGTTGTTTAATTTTTTTTAAAAATGGCATCACTCCTTGGAGAGTTAAAAATGAGACTTAAAGAACAAAAAAAAGCACAAGAGGAAAGACGATCTTTTGGCTTCGTATTTCAATTTTTAGAAATGGAGATTTTGAACTATGAAAAATGGCATTGGTACTTACCTGATATGCCCGTTCTCTGTGAGCTGTGAAGAGCATCCAGAAGTGGGAGGTGCTTCAGTCTCTTCTGGAAAGGCTGGGCTTAAAACTCCGGGATGCTCCTCCTCCTCCACGGGAAACCTCCACAGCATCCCCCAGTTTTGCGAACACTGAGTGCCAAAGTCCAGAACTCATCACCTAATCTGGATCCCTGACTGGAACAGAACCCCTCAGATAGAAAGAAATGGGTGGGGCTGGATGCTCTTCACACCTCACAGAGAACGGGCATATCAGGTAAGTACCAACACCCTTTCTCCCATGAACTGTTCAGAGCATCCAGAAGTGGGATATACCAAAGCTTGGCCTGTTCTTAGGGAGGGACTCCATCTGGATCGAAATCCACTCCTAAACTCTGTGGACCCTCTGCAAGACTCTTCTGCCAAATGAAGCATCCGCTGAGGCGTAGACATCAATTTTATAATTTCTGACAAAGGGAGATGGTGAAACCCAAGTTGCCGCTCTGCAAATTTCGTCTGTGGAAGTCCGTGTGGCCCATGCAGCTGATGTTGCCGCATTCCTTGTTGAGTGGGTTGTAATGTCCTTAGGAACTGAGATGGACTGGCATTCGTAACTTTTAGCTATGGTGGCTCTCAACCATCTACCGATGGTCGTCAACGGCACCTTTTGTCCTAAAGTGGATGGGTTGAAGGACAGGAATAGAGCCTCAGCCGTGCGGTCTAGATAGATGCTTAAGGCCCTTCGAACATCAAGTCGATGCCATTGATGCTCCGGTCTATGAGATGATTTTGGACAAAAATTTGGAAGTACCAACTCCTGCGCTCTGTGGAAGGCTGAATTTACTTTAGGAGTGAGTGATAGATCCAATCGAAGAATCACTCTGTCCGCATTAAACATTAAACCTGTCTGTTTACATGGGCCTTGGTTGTGATATTGTCTGTCAAGACCAGAACATGGCATGATTGGAAAAGGGGTAGAAAACTGCGTAATGCCAGATGAACTGCTCACAGCTCCAACAGGTTGATGCTTTATGATTGTTCAGAAATAGTCCAAATTCCCTGCGCAGTGTGGGATTGGAAGTGAGTTCCCCATCCTACCAGGCTGGCATCAGTTGTGATCGTTGCCCTGTAAGGTTCCTTGAAAGGACACCCCTTGTTTATTGTTTTTTCCAACCAGCGGAGCGATCAGAGAACATTGTGCGGTACCTTTATCCGGACGTTGGAAGTGGCTCTTCCGGATCACTGAAAAGGTAGCAGGAACCATAGCAGATCTCTGGAATGGAATCGAGCCCAAGGCACAATGGAAATGCAAGAAATCGGTTTCCCTAACAGTTGAGACAGAACTGCCATGGAAACCCTCTTGAAGGCTCTGATCTCTCTGGCCAAAGACTGGATACTGTTTAACCTGTCCTGAGAGAGAAAGACCTTGCCCTCCACGGTATTTATCACTGCCCCTAAATGAACTAACCTGGTTGAGGGGATCAAATGGCTTGTATCCCAATTTATGGAAAAGCCATGACTCTGAAGGGTCTCCAGAGTAATCTTGGTATCTAATTTTGCTTGATGTCTGGAAGATGACAAAATTAAAATATCATCCAGATAACATTGTAAGCAAATAGATTTGATCCTGAGTGAGGCAGCCAAAGCCGCTACGAACTTGATAAAAGCCCTAGGGGCTGAAGCCAGACCAAATGATAGGGCGATATATTCGTAGTGCCGATCACAAAAGCAAAATCTAAGATATTTGTAGTGGTATATGTAGATAAGCCTCTGTGAGATCTATGGAAGTCAGGACATCGTTCTCTCTGATGCTGAGCAGAATGGACTGGAGATTAGTCATCTTGAATTTTCGATAAACCAATAATCTGTTCAGACGTTTGAGGTTCAGAATTGCTCTCCAACCCCCCGAACTCTTTGGGACCACAAACAATTGAGAGTAACAGCCTTGACCCCGTTATTCAGATGGGACCTCTCTAATGGCCTGAATATGTAGAAGATGATTGATAGCCTCCTGTATCAACACCCTCTTAATGGGGTCCGTGGACCTAATGAAAAAGTTTGGGGGGGGGAGGATTGAAACTCCAGCGCCAAACCAAACCTAATAGTGTCCTTGACACACGCATCAGAGTGGAGCTGTCCCATTGATCAGCAAACAATTTTAGCCGCCCTCCAATGGGAGCTGCTGTCAAGGACTCACTTGGGGCAACGAAAAAAATCAGCTTCTGGTGCCTTCTGTTTTGGCCTCCCCGCTGACCTCTGTCAGAAGATTCTGACCTATCCTGTGTAAAACTGGGCCTGTAGCCTGATGTTCTCTGAGATCTGGGAATGTATGGGCCTTGATAGTAGGACTGAAAGGAACTCCTTCAAAACGACTGGGACGTTCTGTTTTCAGATCTCCAAAAAAGAGGAGGAAGCACTTTTTTCATGTTTCTATTCTCTATAAGGAGGGGCTCCAAGACACTGCCAAATAATTTATCCCCCGATATTGGGGCTGATGCCAGCTTGCATTTATGCTTGGTATCCGCCTGCCAATGTCTGAGCCATAGCAGTCTCCGTGCTGATACGTGAGATGCTATGGCCCTAGACGAGAATTTGACTGCATTAAATGTGGCATCAACAGAGAATTCTGCTGCTGCAATAATTTTAGCTATGTCCTGGTGGGCTCTGACATTTGACACCGGAAAAATATCCCTCAAGTGGAAGAGCCATCATAGGGAGAACCGTGTAAAAAAGGAGGCCGCTGTAGCTGCCCTAATGGCCCAGGCGTCAGAAACGTGCGCCCTACGGAGTGCCAACTCTGCTCTCTTTTCTTCTGGTCTCAGGGCTTCCTCGGCCTCATTGGAAAAGGTTGAAGAAGAGGCCAGTGCCACAATGGGCTCATCTACCTCGGGCGTTTTGAGAAAATTTGAAAACTCTGGTGCCAAATTATAATATCATTTATCGTACCCTGTTGGGGCTGGGAAGGATGCTGCTGATGCCCATTGATTTTGTACTAATTCAGCAAACATACGAGGGACAGAATAGTTCCCGCCTCATTAGCCTGTTGTGAGAATATTAGATCCTCAGATTAGTCCTGAGACCCTGTTGACAATGGATGAGGGTTTGATGTGCCTAGTTTAGCAGTGTTCTTTGCCTTGAACAGTAAGGATTTAAAGAGGTGCGGGCAAAAAAGGCCAGAAAAAGTAGGTTGGTCCGGAATGAGGCCTTCGTCGTCCGACATTCCCTGTTCTAGTGGGTCAGCCTCTGACAACCCCAAGTCCATCTGATAGATCGACCCCACCTCCATGGGAACATCCTGATCCTCAAATGCCACCTCCTCCCAAAGACCCTGGGCTGGTATGTTCGGAATATTGGGGAATACTTGAGTTTGATGTTGTCCCATATGCGCAAAGGATTGAGCACACAGGGATCCCGCATCCGAAGCGGCTGAGAAGTGTCTGGTCCTGATGGATTGCTGAACTCCAGCTGCCATACCCCTTTGAATCGCCATCTCTATAATTGCCTCATTTCGATGGGGATAGTATCAGGTAATCCCTCCTCCTGTCTTAGGCCAGCGACCATGGGGGTGAAGGTTGCCTCTGAGATTAGCCAGGCAGTGCTCATTGGAGGAGATGTGCCGATGGGAGGTTGTCCAGAAACAGCCTGCCTGGGCTGGGTAGATAAGTCCAAGGGCCCCAACAATGGACTTGGGTCCTGATCAGATTGTTGTCTGCCTCCCTGGCTCGTTTCTGCAATTGCCTTTCCAAAGCTAGGTGCCATCTATGGGCATCCTTATCCGCTGCCTTAGAGGCCTTTTTGGGGCCCACTGGCTCATCTCGGGACTTATTTGTCTTGGAGCAGAAAGTGTTGTCACCTTCCATTGTGGATGACTGATTCTTTTGCCTCTGACTTTAATTTTAAATTATTATTATTTTTAATTATTATTATTGTTGTTGTTGTTGTTGTCATTAATATTTGTACTTTGGGGTGATGCCTTCCCCTTTGGTTGAAAGTAGAGTCTTGTTATGTGTTTATTGGTCTTGGAGTTTGCTGTTTTCTGCTTGATTGGTGTTTCTAATATCTTATGTCTGTTTTTTGGCTCTTTTTGTATCTTGATTGGCTGGCAACATTGTGTTACTTTATTGGAGGCCTTTAGTGCAGTTTGGCTCCGGATAAATGGACGGCTATCATTAGTTAGGAAGGTAGGTTTCATCTGGGTGCCTGGTTGGGGTGTGTTTGAGCTGGAGGTATCAGGGGAGATCTCTTTGTACCAGGTGTTTGCCTGGCTTGTGGTGTGAAGATTTTTTTGTTTGTGAGTGCAGGCTTCCAAACGATTGACACTCTAAGACCAATAAACACAGACTAAGACTCCCAATCAATCAGGATGAAGAAAAAACCATTCTGGCACAGCAATAGGCTGCCCCAAATTTAAATCTGAAACCACTGTAAAAGTCTGACTCACAGATGAACACTATACAGAAGTCTGATGATGGCAGATGAGATTCTGCTGAAACGTTGCTACAACTTTAAAAGCACAACTACTATGACGTGGGAAAATACCCGAACTAAGCTGAATGCCATACATGTAAGTACCCGCGAAAACTTAAGAAAACAAATATCAAACCTCTACGGGGAGGAAATAAACAACCAGATCAAAACCTTCGAGAAACTGGAAATTAAAAGAGCAGGAATACTATGTGACCTCCAATTCCTACGCAGCTGCAGAGACAACAATACTACACCAACCTGCTTCAAATTAACATTTCATCAAAGCACAGCAGCCACTAAACATATCCTGAAAAGAACTGAAATGGCTCTACTAAGGAACGAGCTCCACAATAAGAGATTCCAATTAGATCAGTTAAACAAAGATTTGCTAGCACTACACCTGGACTTGAGCAGCAAAATCCACCCTCTACTTTGGGACAAGATAAAACAACTTACAACTTGGAGAGCTGAATCTGAAACCACTTACAAACAGGAAAACTCTTGAAAAAATTAAAGAAATTAGAACATGACAAGAAAACCCCCAACAACTCACAACACCTGAAACAATTAGTGTACAACGTTTCCAACAGAGAGCTCACCAAAACAGAAACAGATGTCCTAACCAAAGGATTCAATTATGCTATAGCACCCAAAAAAATCCCCACAGAATCCATCATATGTGCAGTAGAATCCAGCCTAACCAAATTAAATACAGATGAAGCTGATAAAATAAGATACCAAGTTACCAACATCCTATGCACAAGCAAACCACCCAAAAACAACTTGCAGAAAGAAGAAATTAAAGCGCTACAAACCCTGAAAAGAGATAGCAGCATAATCATACTCCCAGCAGACAAAGGGAATGCCACAGTAGTAATGGACAGAAAAGACTATGAAACAAAATTAACAGACCTACTCCAAGACCCCACATACAAACCCATAAACACAGACCCAACCACATATCTGGAAAAATTAACCAAGAAGAAAATTATAACCAGCCACATGAGCAAAGAGATACAACAGACGATCATCCCAAGAGAAAAATCTTCCAGATGCCCCAAACTATACGGCCTGCCAAAAATACACAAAGAAGGCATACCTCTCAGACCCATAGTCAGCTCCAGAGGAGCACCACTACAAAACCTAGCTAAACACTTAGCAAAACAGCTACAGCCCCATGCTGAAACAGCAGCTTCACATGTACAAAACTCATACCACTTCTTGGAAATGATCAAAGATCTACATGTGGAGCAAGAAGATCTGCTTGTAAGTTTTGATGTGGTTTCACTATTCGCTCAAGTCCCGATAAAAGAGACCCTCGAAATCATCAAAAATAAATACCAACCAGCTAAACACCTCATGGAACTAACAGAACACTGCTTAACCAACACATATTTCATATACAAAGGACAAAGATACAAACAAATTGAAGGAGCCCCCATGGGATCACCACTGTCACCCGTCATTGCAAACCTGTTCATGGAAGAATTCGAATCCAGAGCCCTGGCCAATGCCATCCACAAACCCAAACTATGGTTAAGATACATTGATGACACATTCGTGATTTGGCCCCATGGAAAAGAAAACCTAAACAATTTCCTAACACACCTAAACAGCACACACCCCAAAATCATGTTCACCATGGAAATGGAAACAAACAAACAAACAACTACCATTCCTAGATGTACTAATCTACAAAAAAACAGATGGCACACTAGGACACACTGTATACCAGAAGAAAGCACACACTAACCGCTACCTCAACGCCCAATCTCACCACCACCCAGCACAGATAAACTCCGTGGCTAAAACACTAATTATTAGAACCAAACGCCTGGCAGACAAGACACACGTCAAGACTGAACTATGCACCCTGACTAAAGTACTGACAGCCAACGGCTTCCACAGAAGCACCATCACCAGCTTGATCCACAAAAACACACTGAAACATAATAGAGACCCAGAAGATGAACAGACCTATGGAACAGCTCTCCTGCCCTACATAAGAGGTACTACAGACAAAATTAGTAAGATACTACATAGACATCACATCAAGACTGCCTTCAAAACAAACAGAAAAATAGCATCCATCCTTAGAAACCCCAAAGATAAAATTGACCTGGAAAATCAAGGCATATACGAAGTCCCCTGTGCATCATGCCCGGCCACATACATTGGACAGACCAATAGAAGAATAAGTACCCACCTGGATGAACACAAAAATGCAGTCAAAAAGCTGGAACATACTTGCTCACTAGTCCAACACATGGAAGCCACAGGTCATAGCATCAACTTCAATGGCACCAAAACACTAGCCACTATAGAAAACCCCAGCCACAGAATCATCAGAGAAGCCATAAAGATTGAAAAAAGACCAGAAAGCATGAATAGAAGAGATGATTCCACCAGACTGTCAATCATTTGGAAGCCTGCACTCACAAACAAAAAAATCTTCACACCACAAGCCAGGCAAACACCTGGGCACAAACAGATCCCCCCTGATACCTCCAGCTCAAACACACCCCAACCAGGCACCCAGATGAAACCCAGCTTCCTAACTAATGATAGCCGTCCATTTACCCGGAGCCAAGCTGCACTAAAGGCCTCCAATAAAGTAACACAATGTTGCCAGTCAATCTAGATACAAAAAGAGCCAAAAAACAGACAGAAGATATTAGAAACACCAATCAAGCAGAACACAGCAAACTCCAAGACCAAGAAACACATACCAAGACTCCCAACCAATCAGGATGAAGAAAAAACCATTCTGGCACAGCAATAGGCTGCCCCAAATTTAAATCTGAAACCACTGTAAAAGAAGCCTGATGATGGCAGATGAGTTTCTGCTGAAACGTTGCTACAACTTTAAAACCACAACTACTATGATGTGGGAAAATATCCGAACTAAGCTGAATGCCATATATACATACATACATACATACATACATACATACATACATACATACATACATATTTTTCTTAAGTTTTCGCCGGTACTTACATATATGGCATTCAGCTTTGTTCGGGTATTTTCCCACATCATTGTAGTTGTTCTTTTAAAGTTGTAGCAACATTTCAGCAGAATCTCATCTGCCATCATCAGGCTTCTGTCTACTATACAGAATCCTGATGATGGCAGATGAAGTCTGCTGAAACGTTGCTCCCAAGTGCTCCAAGCGAGAACTTTCTGGATCCCTGGTCCCCAACAAAGGAAACCAGCTATACAGGATCTGAGGTGGATTCTTTCCTGTCAAAACAAAACTTCCCACTGTTTAAAATGGTACTTGCTGCTTCACTCCAAAGAACTGATCCAAAGGCAATTGCAAGGAAATTCCTGTTTAATGACTAGCCTGCTTATCCAACATCAGCCAGACAAGGGAGAGCTAAACCCAGGGAGAACGACGTGGGAAGGTACTGCCCCGGTCCCCAAAAAGGGAAACCAGCAGGGAATGGTGCCTGTGATATTTAGGCGCAAACTTGAGCCAGCCGTTGAAAAAGGCGGGAAGCCAGAATCTCCGCTGCTAATGTCTGAGAAGTCTAATGAGCCAGAGAAGAAGAGAGGGAAGAGGGAAAGGAAAAGAAGCTACAATGGACAGAAACAAGATATAGAGGTACAGGAAAAGTGTACAAGAATTAAAGGTATAAACCTATTTAAAAGACACAGAGACAATGATTAAAATTTAACTTAAGGAGAGGATTCTGCAAGGATGCATGGGATAGCATTGTTATATTAGAAATAGAAAAGGGTTAGGAAATATGTTTAGATGATTAAAGTGATAGAAAAAATTTGTATTGATCTGTAATAGAATATTTGTTTGTAAAGAGAATAAGGCTCTCAATGATTTAAAAAGAAAGTTAAAAAAAACTGAAAAGAAACATGGAAGATTTTTTATCAGTTGACAAGATGAACTTGAATAAGAATAATAACTTTATTGATGATTGTTAATAACTATTGTTTGGTTTTTTATTTAAAGACAGTAATAAGTAAAATATGAAATATAGATGATTAAAGTGAAAGACAACTGATATTACTAGGTAATGTTTGTTAGAAATAGAAATGTAAAAGATTGTTATTAATATTAATGGCAGAGCTGTACTTGAATAGAATAATTATTCCATTTACTGTTGTTTTATATATATATATATATATATGAATTACACAGATATATATACATATATACTTTTTCTTTTAAGAATTTAGTGTGTATTTTTAAGGGAATGTACCAAGCAGAATTCGATTGAAAATAGGTATGTGTTATAAAATAGAGGTTAAAAAATGAATGTTATAACAGTAAAGGTGTAACAAATTTTTAAACAAGATTTGAAAAGAGATACAAAAGTGTTACATTCCAGTCTAGTAATTACAGGGGAAAATTTGTTTTATGAGAAAAGATAATATGAAATTGTAAACAGGACAGACGAAAGTATAAAAACATTGATTAGAAAGATTTTAAAAATTAGAAAAAGATATGTAATTGAATTAAGAAAGGAATGAGATAATTTAAAATAAGGCTATAGGAAGTAAAGAAAGGGAAAAGCTATTGAAAAAAATTGTAAAAATAATTATAAGATATGGATTAGAATGTACTGAGTTAATGTCTGTATGGAGAAGTGATAACCTGGGGTCACACTGTTCTCAAAAAAAAGATATTTTATTTGTATTTGTATGTTTTGTGAAAACTTAAATAAAGCTTTTATAAAAAAAATAATAACAATTCAAAGAATTCAATTTTGCGCAATCACATCAAAGCTTGCACTATTAAAGTCAAGGACCCTTATATCCTCTTTGCCATCTCTGCCAGCATGGTCAGTGGTGAGCTAAAGTGGGACTTTTAACTTACTGAAGACTACAGGTTGTATATCAAAAGCAAAGCAAATCTGCTTTTTATTTGGGCTGAAGTGATTCCTACTCAGGAGATTATTCCTGTTAGAGCTGAAAACATCTGAGAAATCCACTTAGCTGCAACAAACCTAGCAACAAATAGTACAAACTACATGCTGAAACATTTTCATCTGCAACAATCCCATGCTACATTGATATTAGTATCTTCCTGATTTCATCAATATGGGAAACTAGGCAGAAGAAATGGTATACAAAGGCATTAAATAGGATGCTTGGATAAAATATGCATGTAAATCTGCCTTTCCCAACTCTGGTTCTCTTTAAATCTGGCAAATCCACAAAGCTGCTCACAATCTATGAGCAGCTTCCAAAACCATCAAAGAAGCCTCATAAAAGACATTGGTTCAAAGGGGACACAGTGTAAATGCTCCCACATTTCACAGTAGTTCTTTGGAAGAGTTTGCACAGCCATTCAGCAACATTTCCTAGCAGGAACGGGCAACCTTCTGCTCTGCAGGGATCTTGAATGCCTTCAATATTCATCAACCCAGCCAATTATAAAGGTTTGTGGAAGCAAAGCTCCGAGGACACCTCTACTCTTCTTGAAGGTCAGCTGAACGCCTCCCCTGAGTAGTATAATCTGAAATGTAGTCAGCATCACAAAACTTCAGTTATCAAATGGTCCTCTGTGCTGAGTCTGCAGTCTGATCTTTGGCAAAGAAGGACAAAGGATCGTTGCCAGGCAGCAATGCTTTCTGTAGGAAGAAGATGGCCGGGTGGTATCCTCAGAGAGAAGGGCCCTATCTCAAATGGGCTTGTTCTGATCCAAGCCTGAGCAACTTGAGATTGCCTTGGATAGAATCTTCTGCAACGAAATCTCTAAGGCAGTTTTACTCTACACACCTAAAAGGGGTGTGTGTGTGCGTAAAAATTTAAATAGGAGACATAATGTAAGACTAAAGTAAGAGACACCCCAGAAGTAATCAGAAAAAAACTTGATCTTGATGCTCATATGCGTATTGAATAATTGAATAAGCATTAGTCAATATTGAAAGAGCATGTATTTGTCTCTGTCACACCAAAAAGGAATAGCCATTCAAAAAGCTATCAAACACAAGTCAAAAAAGCCAACAGAACCAATAACCATCATTTTTTTAATGGCAAGACTCGTCCAGTTGATGTAGGATTGGACTTCTTTCCAGAACAGAGCAAAACACTTCATCCAAGTATATCTGTGTTACACAGAATTAGCTACTGTGGTCCTCCCAAGATTGTTGGACTTCAACTCCCATGATCCCCCACTACTGACTAGACTGATTAGATTTCATGGGAATTCAGTAACCACTAGAATTCGATCACATTTAGAAGTTACATTTCCTATGGCTGTTATGAAGACAATGAATATATGAAGAGGAGTGGGTCTCTGTAAGAATCTATCTTTACAATATCTTTAAAAAGATACAGAATTTAACTGAATTATTAGCTACTGAAACTTCAAGTGATTAAACTCTCAAAATATTTAACTATGCTGGATGTGTCATTGTTCCAAAACTTTCTAATTAAAAGCCAGATGCACTAGCATAATGACAACAGAAGGAAACAAAAATCTATATTGTAACCTCAGTACAATCAAGACTCATAATTAATTTCTCCTTAATATTGCATAGAATTGGCCCTGGGCTGTGGTATATAGGCTGAATTGTTATATCTTTCCAGTCCCTTAAAAAGACACAAATATAGTTCCTTTGAATGTTATAGGTGGGATTACTCTAGAACAGGGCTGCAGGCATTAGATGACCAAGTCTACTAATGACACCAAATTGTGGCACATTAAAAAAAAAAAAAAGGAATATGCAGACTTCTATAAGATGTTTCCAAAGTAGAATAGTGAGATTTCAAATTGCAAATATACTTCAATGCAAGCAAACACAAAATGATGCACATTGGTATGTATATTTTAAAACGTCAAAGTTTACATATATAAAGGCTACAGCTGACAATAACTGAGCAAGATTTTGAAGTTATGACAGATAATTCAGTGAAAATGTCAAGCTGCTAAAAGAAAGAAGGATTTCCAGCTAGGAATCGCTCAGAAGATTGAAGCAAAACTGCCATTAATCTATGATATGATTTCTGAATAATGTATACACAAACCTGGTTACATCACCTGAGAAAGGAATGTATGGAGCTGTAAAAATGCCGACCAAGGCAATATCTAATAATTAAAGGATAAAGCTGTTCCTCATTTAAGGAAAATTAAAGTGCTTCAGATAATTTAAAGTAAGAAGGCTACACCAGTGGTATTTTAAATCTTGCATATGAGGCAAAAACTGTCTGCAGAAAAGTTATTTTCATTCTCTCTCCTAATCTTACAATGTTGCTAATTAAAGTTAAATGGATACAGATTCAGAATTGGACTGCTTTTTATCTAACACATAGTTTTAAGAAAGTATTAAATCTGCTGTGATTTTGAACATTTTTATTGATTTTAGTTTTAAGATTTTAGCTTGTTTTGCTAATTTTTATTTTTGTAGTATATTTCTATAAAACATCTTCATGCATAATTTTTCTGTTAATTATCTTATTATGTTTAATTGTGAGCCTCATTTTTAACTGTAAACCACTTTCTGGTTTTTAGAAGTTGGGCAGCGGGGCCATGGGCGTGGGCTGGTTGGGCTCCTGCACCAAGGTGGGGAAGCATTTTTGTCCTCCCCCGGCCTCCACGCACACTCTGCAATTGCTTGCATCCAAAATTAACCACGTGGGGGCTCCTGGGAGGGATGGGAGGGGCCAGCCAGGAGTGGGATTTGAGGATTCTCTAAACTGTGCAGAATTTCAAGGAGTTTCAAGTATATAACTGGGAAGACCTTTACTAGACAAATCTCACTTTTACTGTTGTATGGCATTTGCAGGCACTTTGTAAAGTGTGAACTTCTTCGTGATGGATGACTTAACTTTTGCTAGTCACCATTTCAGAGCCAACACTCTGTAGCAGAGAGATAGGGGCATTCATGCCAGGAAAAAAAAAATCAGTACAAGACATTGATGTTTGGTTGTGAAAAATTCTCCCATATTACAAATGTGCCATGCATCATCATATTTTCTTGCCAATGGAAGGACTATCTACAAGTGATATTGGAAACAAAAAATGCCTCAAGGGCAAATGTTTTCAAAAATTGGAGATTCTTTTATTTTTTTATTTTTCTTATATGTATCCATGTATTCATCACTATGTTTTTACTTATACCTATTATCTTGTAAGCAATTGACAAAAAGAAAGAAAGAAAGAAATATAAATAGTTATGTTTTTGTAATGTTTAACTTTTTTTCAGGAAAAGATCTTTCTGTTTGATTTTTCCGGAAACAAAATTTCTAAATCTTTTAATTACAGCAGCTTGATTTGCATCTAGATGGATTTTTCCCCCAGTAAGATTTTTACTAGACTTGACTCTCTGCTCATTCCAGGAATATGACCCATGAAATTCATCCTGGCATATTTGTAATAGACCAAGGTATGACTTATCCACCTGCGTCTTTAGCTATCAGCATGGAAATATATAGGATTTTTCCTCATCCTTGTGGTAATTACTGAATAAAGGCACTAGTCTTACTTCCCTACTGCACACAACCAAATTTTTGGTAGAGAGAAGCTGTGGTGCTACAAAATCAGTAGGTGGTAAAGGTGTAAATGTTACATGCTTCTTATAAATTAAATCCTGATGTATTTTCTTTCTGTGTATTGTTCTACTGCCATCTGGTGTTCAGGACAAATATCAAAACACGTTAAGAAAAGTTGCAACTATACCTAGCTGATTGTTATCACAATGCAGAGAATATCAAAACACGTTAAGAAAAGTTGCAACTGTATATATATATATATATATATATATATATATATATATATATATATATATATATATATATTTGTTTTCTGAGGTTCTCGCGGGTATTTGTATGTGGATCTTTGGTTATTCGGGTTTTCTCCCGCGTAAGATTGGAATTATCTAGGCAACGTTTCGATGAAGTCTCATTCATCATCTTCAGGCTTGGTCTTCAGCTCTGTGCTTCTCAGAGTGATGTGAGCTCGCAGCTGCTTCTTCCTTTTAACTGCTCCTGGGGGTGTGACTTGATTGGCTGGGGGCTTGGCTGTGTTCTGATTGGATGGGGGGGTGTTCTCATTGGTTGGGGGTTTGGCTGTGTTCTGATTGGTTGGGGGGTTGGCTGTGTTCTGATTGGCTGGAGGCGTGTTCTGTTCAGGTGGGGGCTTGATTGTGCTCAGGTTAGTCTTAGTTGCTGGAGGGTTTGAGCTGGTGAGCTGTGATCTTGCTGTTTGGCTTCGAGGCTGTTTGGCTCGAAGCCAAACAGCAAGATCACAGCTCACCAGCTCAAACCCTCCAGCAACTAAGACTAACCTGAGCACAATCAAGCCCCCACCTGAACAGAACACGCCTCCAGCCAATCAGAACACAGCCAACCCCCCAACCAATCAGAACACAGCCAAACCCCCAACCAATGAGAACACCCCCCCATCCAATCAGAACACAGCCAAGCCCCCAGCCAATCAAGTCACACCCCCAGGAGCAGTTAAAAGGAAGAAGCAGCTGCGAGCTCACATCACTCTGAGAAGCACAGAGCTGAAGACCAAGCCTGAAGATGATGAATGAGACTTCATCGAAACGTTGCCTAGATAATTCCAATCTTACGCGGGAGAAAACCCGAATAACCAAAGATCCATATATATATATATATATATATATATATATATATAGAATTGTGAAGATTTGCATCCCGAGATATAAGTTCAAAGGAAAGAAAGATTTGCTCTTCGGGAAAGTTTTTTATTTTTTGTTCAGAATTTTCGGATTTGTTATCTCAAGTCCGTCTTCAGTGAACTGTTAGATGGAGATGTGTCCAGGAAGGAGCTTTGGTCGTTATTTTTATCGTTGGTGTCAGCGTTCTGTGGATTGGCAGCACGGGCATCATCGCGTGATTGACTTGTCAGTTGTTTGGATGCGAGTTGGTTTGTTTTTTGATGTTGTTGATCCAATTATCACGTAAACTTTGATAGTTGGGGTCAATGTCTTTGTGGCGATTAATGCAATTGGTGCCAGTATGCCATGCTTCAATAAATTCACGTGCATAACGTGTTTTGCCTGTGCCAATTATTTTGGTTGCATCCCAGTTAAAGTAATGATTTTGGTCTATGCTGTGTGTTGCTATTTGAGATAGTGGGTCTTTTCTTTTGACAGCTAGTGTGTGTTCATGGATTCTTTCGTGGAGTTGTTTTCCAGTTTGGCCAATGTATTTTTGGGGGCATGTTTTGCATGGTATTTCATATATGACGTTTTTCATTGAAGTGATTGGTAATTTGTCTTTGCCTGATATGAGTGTTTTTCTTAATGAAGTTGTTGGTTTGTGTGCAATATTGATGTTGAATGGTTGTAAGTGTCTTGATATGATTTCTGATACACCTTGTATGTATGGAAGTGAGTACCATTTAGGTGGATTTTGTGGGTTTTTGTTGTTTGTGTCTGTTTGTTTGTGTGATTTATGTGGTTTGTGTCTTAAGCAGTTTTTGATGAAGCTTTTTGGATATCCATTGTTTATGAAGAGGTTGTAGAGAAAATTTAGTTCTTCTTTTCGTATTTTTTTGTCTTGGCAATACAAAATTCGGATACAAAATAGCCGCTCAGAACGGCCGCCGCTTACTGCGCGTTTTAATTCAAGACGCTCAAAACCGGCTTCATCGGTTCAAAGCCGAAGCCAGCCAATTAAAAACAATATTTGAGAAAAAACTCATTCCAGAACTTTTCTCTCAACTTAATGACAAAATCAAATCTTCAGCATCAAATAGCAGCCAAACCAAACGCGCATCTCTTGAAACCAAATTACAAAAACTTACATCAAATACAACACCTCCACAAACAAATCAAAAAACTGTAAACCTATCAAAAAGACAGTTAACAACAACAGAAATCAATTTACTCTCCCATGGACTAAAATTCAACACCAAAGATGCACAATTCATTGATTACATGGCTGACCTGGAAGCAATCCTCTCCAAACCAGAAATAACTGATAACACCAGATCAACAATAAGAAACAAAGTTACAGGTTTACTAAGATCAAAAAACCCAGATCACATTTTAACAAAAAAAGAAAACCTTGCATTACAGTCCTTACGAAGAGATAAATCCATAGTCATCCTCCCTGCAGACAAAGGAGGAGCTACAGTCATCATGAATAAAGATGACTACATCACCAAAGCAACTACATCACTAGAAGATACCACAACATACACAGAACTACAAAATGATCCCACAAAGAAGCAAAACAATACAATAATTTCAACAATCAAACGACTTTCCAAAGAAAAATTAATTTCAAATGAAGATAGCAAATTCATCCTAATAACCAGCCCCTCCATTGCCAGAGCATATGGACTTCCAAAAATACACAAACCGAACATTCCACTTCGTATGGTAATTTCACTCATCGGAACCCCCACTTACAACTTAGCCAAATGGCTTCTTCAACACCTCAAACATTTGATTGCAAACTCTGAACACAGTATTACAAACGCATACACCTTTCTTGAACGAATCAAAGAAATACAAATAGAACCAGATGAATGCATGGTATCCTTTGATGTTATATCACTCTTTCCATCGATCCCTCTTGAACATGCCAAAAATATAATTAAACAACAATTAGAAGAAAAACCCATCAATATCCCCACTGACAGAGTAATGGAGCTAATCACCCTTTGCTTAACCAACTACTGTCAATTTAACAATAAATTCTACCTCCAGAAAAAAGGCACACCAATGGGCTCTCCTATTTCAACTTTCATAGCTGAAATAGTGTTACAAGATCTAGAAAAATCCGTTTTTACAAATCTCAAACCAAAACTATGGCTTCGATATGTGGATGACACATTTGTCATTGTCAAACGCACTGAATTAGAACAACTACACAAAGCAATCAATTCCATACACCCAGATATACAATTTACACGAGAAGAAATGAATAATACTCAATTATCATTTCTAGATGTCAACTTAAAACTTCTTGAAAATGGCAAATTACAAACAAGCGTATACAGAAAGAAAACAAATGCTGACATTATACTCCACTACAGAAGCAACCACCCTACCACACACAAAAGAAGCTGCATCTCAACACTTTTTAAACGAGCCTACACTTATTGCCAAGACAAAAAAATACGAAAAGAAGAACTAAATTTTCTCTACAACCTCTTCATAAACAATGGATATCCAAAAAGCTTCATCAAAAACTGCTTAAGACACAAACCACATAAATCACACAAACAAACAGACACAAACAACAAAAACCCACAAAATCCACCTAAATGGTACTCACTTCCATACATACAAGGTGTATCAGAAATCATATCAAGACACTTACAACCATTCAACATCAATATTGCACACAAACCAACAACTTCATTAAGAAAAACACTCATATCAGGCAAAGACAAATTACCAATCACTTCAATGAAAAACGTCATATATGAAATACCATGCAAAACATGCCCCCAAAAATACATTGGCCAAACTGGAAAACAACTCCACGAAAGAATCCATGAACACACACTAGCTGTCAAAAGAAAAGACCCACTATCTCAAATAGCAACACACAGCATAGACCAAAATCATTACTTTAACTGGGATGCAACCAAAATAATTGGCACAGGCAAAACACGTTATGCACGTGAATTTATTGAAGCATGGCATACTGGCACCAATTGCATTAATCGCCACAAAGACATTGACCCCAACTATCAAAGTTTACGTGATAATTGGATCAACAACATCAAAAAACAAACCAACTCGCATCCAAACAACTGACAAGTCAATCACGCGATGATGCCCGTGCTGCCAATCCACAGAACGCTGACACCAACGATAAAAATAACGACCAAAGCTCCTTCCTGGACACATCTCCATCTAACAGTTCACTGAAGACGGACTTGAGATAACAAATCCGAAAATTCTGAACAAAAAATAAAAAACTTTCCCGAAGAGCAAATCTTTCTTTCCTTTGAATATATATATATATATATAAAATGACTCTTACCTTATACCTAGCTGATTGTTATCACAATGCAGAGAATATCAAAACACGTTAAGAAAAGTTGCAACTGTATGTGTATATATATATATATATATATATATATATATATATATATATATATATATATATATATATATATATATAAAATGACTCTTACCTTATACCTAGCTGATTGTTATCACAATGCAGAGAATATCAAATTGGTTGTTTCAGTACCCTGCACAATATAATGTGATATGACAGCAGAACTAAGAGGGGCAGTCGTTCAGCTAAAAATCTTTAGATATCAAACATAATAGGCTTAGCGGTGTACAGTTACTTTTGTTGTAGATATCATTTTACTGTGCAGTAGAGAATTACTTTAGAAATGAACAATATTGTATTGTCGGAATATATTTTATTTATATATTTGTGTATGTGTCTATATGTGGATATGTGGGTATTAGATAGATAGATAGATAGATAGATAGATAGATAGATAGATAGATAGATAGATAGATAGACAGAACATGTCCAGATCTGATTTTTTTAAAATAGTAAAAGAAGAAGCAACATTAACCCCATTCTCAGGGACTTTAATGGTTTCTGGAATTAACTGTGCTGGTCCAGAGGTTGATGATGACAGTCAAAAATATTGTTGTACCCATGACCTGAAGGACTTCTGTCAGGTGGCAACCTTCCAAGCTGTAGCATCCCAGGGTTACATCTTAGAGTCTAGCTCTAGTTGCACCTATTACAATATAGAAAGTATTTTGATCCTCTGGTTCTCTTCAGGTCTTTCCTTCCTGGCTAACTCTGCAGAGAAACTTTGGAAGAAAATTTGGGGAATACCAGATAAACTTGCCAGGCCAATTTTATTTCAGGAATCTGAGAGATCATTGCTAGTTGCCAGTTCAGTTGCAACATCTGACTAAGATTTTTACTTAATGGTAATTTACATTTATGTGCTTTGAGTGGGAGCTGGCACTTGATTGTTATTTTTATCAAGTTGTATGCATTTTTATTTTAGGAATTCTGTTATCATTTATCTGGTCCTGCTATCAACCAAAACTTAGTCAGCAACATGGAAAAATTGTATTTTTGTATCATAAGAGTTTTAGCAATAGCATTAGAGAAGGGGGTGTGTTCAAAGCATGCTGTGAGGGAAAGAATGGAATGGAGTGGGGAAGGGAATGGGAGAGGAGGGAGGGGAGAGGAGGGGAGAAGAGAGCTGGAAGGGACCTTGGAGGTCTTCCAGTCCACCCCCCTGCTCAAGCAGGAGAACCTATACCATTTCAGACAAGTGACTACCTAGTCTCTTCTTAAAAGCCTCCAGTGATGGAGCACCCACGATTTCTGAAGGCAAGTTCAAGGGAAACATGGTATATTTTACTGTGCATATTATATATAATAAAAGTATTTTCACCCGGTGTGGTTATGTTGTATTGAATGCTTTTTTCTTTGTGCCTATGCATACTTGTAGGCCAGTTATGCTTGTCACTAAACACTATTGGCAGACATTATGAAATTACATTGTATGAATAGTTAATCTGATGTGGCTTATCTTACATCACATACATGTAATTTTTTTTGGTGTCCTAAAGGAGCTTTTTCAAAAGGCAACTGGGGCTTTCTTTGGGTTGTTGTTTTTTTTCCCTTGAAGACATTTCGCTTCTCATCCAAGAAGCTTCTTCAGGGAAAACCATGATCTGGATGATTGAGACTCTCTGTAGCCTTAAAGTTTTGCTGTTTAATTTTTTTCTTTTTTCTTTCAAACCATATGATCTTCCTAAGTTAAACTATTTATGTTCAGCACAGTCTGGTCCTGGATGGCAGCAATTCTCCAAGGATTTTGAAGGACATTTTCTACCCTCATACGGAAATGGCAAGATTTAATTTGGTACCTATTGAATAAAAGGCATCTGACATGTCACTGAACGTTCCCTCATAAAAATGCAATAAAGGCTCATATACATACATATTTCATCCCATGACTGTTATAAAAGTACATGAGAAGTAAGAGATACAGTCACAATATTATTAAAGTTACCATAATTAGAATTGTGTTTTGCATTAATTCAGAAAACAACCACTTTAACTATAGAGTCTGCATAGAGGTTACATAGAGCTAGGTTGGAAATATTATTTATGTCAATAATCAACAATTCTTTATTCCCAAGGCTGAGAAGAACATGGCAAAAACTATCTGCTAAACCATGGGAAATATGTAGAAAGAAGCAGTGAAATTAAAAATCCTGCTGGTCTCCAATTGATGTTTACAGAAAGCAATCAGTTGTTTAAAGCAAATGAACAATACATGTACAATACAAAACAATAAAAGACAATAGTTCCTCGCTTAGCCATGCCATATCAAATGAGTAACTCCTGCCAAATTTGCACCTTCTGCCAGGCAACTTGAGCCAAGTTTTCACTAGTTGAGGAAAAGCTGTTTCTGAAGATGAGTCCTCATCGAGGATTGCAAAAGTCATCAAACACCTCAAAATAAAATTGTCTCAAATTTTGCAAAATTGTAGAAGTTTACCAGATTTTGCTTCTCCTGTAATGATGATGATGATGATGATGATGATAATAATAATAATAATAATAATAATAATAATAACAACAACAACAACAACAACAACAACAACAACCCCACGGGGTGCCGCCTTGGTGTGGCGGGGGGCTTCACTCTTCCAATGAAAGTGAGAGCTGTGCTGGCGGTAGTACAACCATGTCAGAGAGGTCTAGGCCGAGGAGCAGAACTGAGTGCACCCAACAATCCAGGCAATGAATCATGGTAAAACACAAACGAACAAACCCTATACAGGCTCAGTTGTCCCCCCGGGTTAACAAGGACCGTGTCGAGTGCTGGAGAATCTG
Organism: Hydrophis major; assembly: GCA_033807585.1. Taxonomy (NCBI): domain Eukaryota; kingdom Metazoa; phylum Chordata; class Lepidosauria; order Squamata; family Elapidae; genus Hydrophis; species Hydrophis major. The sequence continues at coordinate 77,030,790 of CM066329.1, forward strand.
CGCATCCATCGACAAGTGGGCTACAGGCCACGGGTCCCAAAGCTGAGCAACCAGGGCATGGGCCTGCAGGGCTACTGGAAGCTGGACAACCTCAGAAGTGGCAAAAATACACCATGTCTGAGAACCGCACTGTAATGAAATGCTACTACAAAGCAGAACCAGAAAAACGAGGCTACCAAAAAAGATGTACAAGTTATGGAAACAAGTATATCCAGAATCAAGGATAACTGAATTACTATTAGCTGATCAACGACAATTCATCACTTGGAACAAAGCACTCAGTGAAGTCGAACTTGAAGAAATACGGAAAAATTGTGAAACGGGAACATGGACTGCTGAACAGCAGACTGCTGAAGTGGCAAAAGAAAATACTCCAATAACATCTGGAGCAACTGAACAGCCTGAATTTGAAGAAAATGCAGGTATTTTGCAAAAACAGGATCAGCAAGGGCCTGAAGTCATCATTGAAACATCAGGAGTGCTCAATGCCAGGCAGCAAGAACTGAAAGCTAAAATCTTGGCACATGCTGCAATAAATGCAGAAAGAAGAAGGCTTCCAACATTGAAGACTGTGCCGAGAAAATATTTGGCGCCATTGATGATAGATGCAGACTATGCACTTGCAGCAGTCCAGATAGCATCAATTGAATAAACAAATCAGCTTGCCTCCAGTGCAACAGTCATAGTAACAGAAGAACTGGGGATTCAACAGCTGCACCCCCCCTAGAAAATCGACTGGAAAACCACAGTGGAAAATCAGGTTGGAGTTGAAAATCAAGAGCCTGTGAGCAGATGCAAGCAACTTGAAGCATTTGCAGGAGAAAAGGCTGAAAAACAGCAAGATCAAGAAACATCTGATAAAAACATATGGGCTCAGCACAAGAAAAATTGACGAAGCAGATAACAGCAACAGCAAGAAAAATTGAAAGATACAAAGCCAGAGTCATCCAGTACAAACAAAATCAATTGTTCCAATCAGACCAAAGATGGTACTATCAGAGTCTGAATCAGACGGGGAATACGAAAATTGAAAAACCTAAAAAGACAGCAGCTACTCAGTTTTGGAAACACCTATGGGAGACTGAGAAATGTTACAACAAAAATGCTAGGTGGATCAGAGACTTTGAGATAAAATTCTCCAAGAACAAAATGGACCAACTGGAAATAACTACTGAAATGATAAGCAACAGGGTGAAAAAAGTCAAGAACTGGACATCGCCTGGCAATGATCAACTGCATGGCTTTTGGCTCAAATACCTGACCAGCCTGCACGGAAAAATAGCCAAACAATTCAATGAAATGCTGCAGACAGGAAATATCAGTGAATGGTTAACAGCTGGGAAAACCTACTTGATACAGAAGGATCCAGCAAAAGGGGCAACACCTGAAAATTACAGGCCAATAATGTGTCTGCCAACCATGTTCAAGCTGCTGACTGGCATCATAGCTGACAGGATCCAGGACTACCTAGAAGCAAATAACATCTTGCCAGTAGAGCAGAAAGGAAACAAATGAGGAAGCAGAGGCACAAAAGATCAGCTTCTGATCGACAAAATGATTTTAGAGAACTGCAAAAGTCAAAAAACAAATCTGCATACAACTTGGATTGACCACAAGAAAGCATTTGATTTACTACTGCACAGATGGATCATCAAGTGCCTGGATGTCATCGGAATATGCAAGTGCATTGGTACTTTCACTGCAAATGCGATGAAGCACTGGAAAACAGAACTGTTTATTGCACGGGTGGGCAAACTACGGCCCGTGGGCCACATACGGCTCGTTGGTCTTTTTTATCCGGCCTGCCGAAGATTGGTCCGTATGTAACCATGGCCACTTTTTGGCTGCTTTCAGACACGTCGAGAGGAGGCGGTTGAGGCAGAGGGAGGGCAGCGGAGAGCGAGCAGGGTGCCTGGCAGGCTTGTCAGGCGGAGTAGGAAACGGGGGCAGGAACCCAGCAGAGCGAAGAGAGCTGAAACCTGTTGAGGTCTCGCCGCAGTCCCTTCGCGGGGAGAGAAGCTGCCGAGCCGGGAGGAGCGCGGGATACTGCCGGCTCGCCTCCCTGCCCCTCTGTCATGACTGCGGGAGAAGGAGCCTTGAGCACTGCTCTCGCGGCCACCACCGACGGAGCCCAACTTGATTTCGCCTGAGCCGCGTTTGATTTGGAAGGGGACGTGGGAGGTGGCACCAAAGGAGCACTCTGGGGTTTAGCCAACTGCCCGCTGAGCGCCTCCGGGATCCCTACCATGGCCAGCAGACCTTGGGGCTGCGCTCCGGAACCCAGCACCACGGGACGGCAAAGCCGAATGGTGGGAGGAGGCGCGTCAGAGCTGCAGCGGCTAGCTCAGATCTCTCGGTCCTGGGGAATCCCCTCCGCCGAGACGCCTGAGCCCCGAGCACCGCCGGCAGCGAGGAGCACAAGAAGCGCAACGGGGCCACGGGAAGAGCTGCACCCCAAGGAGCAACTGGCGGCCAGAGTGGCCAGGACTGGCTGGCAGCGAGGGCCCCACCTGCGCGGCGGGGGCCTGGGGTGGTTTTCTCCCGCGCCCAGCTTCAGAGTGGCCCACCGTGCCACTTGGGCATCTGGCTCGCTGTGCCCTGGGCACGCCTTTCCCTCACCTCTCGGCCAGCAGCAGCGGCTCTGCCGCTGCCTCCTTCCTCCCCTAATGCCTGCTGTTGTGATACATATTCCTGCAGACCCAAGCACCAGCAGGCGCTTCACACCTCCCTTCACAGCCTTCCCCTGTGGTAAGATGGGAGAGAACAACGGCACCCTCAGCGTGCCGGTCCCGGGACCTCACAGCCAGACCGAGGCGTGCTCGTTGGTGGACATCCTGGCCGATCATCCGGGAGAACTGGTGAGGACCAACAGCCCCAACTTTTTGTGCTTGGTGCTGCCTTCCCACTGGAGATGCAACAAGACCCTCCCCATGGCCTTCAAGTTAAGCCGGGATGGGAGGCTGGGCGGAGCGGGCAGGTCCTGGGAGAGGCGCGCAGATGTTTCCTGCCGAGCGGGCTTCCCAAGCGCCCGGGAGGACTTGCGGTTTAATGGCAAAAGCGGCGGCAGGATGGGCTCTGGGCAGGCAGGGGGAAAGGCAGGCGAAAGCCCACACACACACACACACCTCGGCAAGCAGTTTGCAGGGTTAGCCAGCAGTTTCTCGCAAGAGACTGAAGGCCGGTCTGCTCCCCCCAATTAGACGTTGGTTCAAGAGGGAGGGTCAGACCTGCTACTAATTGGTGGTTCACAGTTTATCCGTGGGCACCGGAAGAGTTATGTTTTGGGGGGTGGGCGTTTATTTTTTATTTTATAAGTGGCCAACTTGTGTAAGCTGAGGGGGTACATTCATACATACACACACACACACAATCGTTTATTAGTAGGGGAAGAATCTGTCTGTCTATCTATCTATCTATCTATCTATCTATCTATCTATCTATCTATCTATCTATCTATCTATCTATGTTGTGCGAATTTAACTATGACGCCAAACTTGAGCTTTGGAGGGTGTCTCGGAGAAAAAAATAGTTATTTTTCCTACCCCGAGTAAGCGTCTCTCCCGCTTAAAAAACAAAATTCTTTCCTCCCCTCGCTTTGAAAAGGGAAACTGTTAACAAATGCAGTTTTTTATATGTATCATATCTTGTGCTGACCCGGCCCGTCTGTCAAATTTTAAAAGTCAATGCGGCCCCTGAACCAAAAAGTTTGCTCACCCCTGGTTTATTGGAAGTGAAAACTATGGACTGGTCAACATCAAAAGAGGGACTTTTTAGGGTGATTCTTTATCACCTCTGCTGTTCATCATCGCTATGACCCCCCGTTTTACAGAAAACTAACCTGGGTTATCAAACTGCTAAAAATTCACAGAAAATCTCTCACCTGCTGTACATGGATGATCTGAAGTTATACGGAAAATCAGAAATTGAAATCCAGTCACTGACCAATACAGTTCGAATTTTCAGCACTAACATCAGCATGGAGTTCGGCCTGGACAAATGCACCACAGTGGCACTGAAGAAAGGGAAGATCGTAGAAAGTGATGGAATTGAAATGCCCAATGGACAAACCAAGTGCCACCAACCCGAAGCCTACAAATACCTGGGTATGCTGCAGCTGGATAACATCAAGCACAGGCAAGTGAAAAATGTGGTCAGCAAAGAATACACACAAAGGGTCAGAAAACTTCTAAAAAGCAAACTGAATGGTGGTAACACCATCAAGGCTATATATACCTGGGCCATACCCGTCATCAGATATACTGCTGGGATCATAAACTGGACACAGGCAGAACTGGCCAGTTTAGATAGGAAAACAAGAAAACTGATGACCATACACTATGTGCTGCACCCGCGTAGTGACATCGACAGGTTATATTTTCCCAGAAAAGCAGGCAGCAGAGGACTTTTGCAAGTGAAGCAGACAGTCGAAGAAGAGAAGCATGCTCCCACAGATTATGTGAAAGGCAGTGTTGAACCAGCTTTGATGGAGGTCAACAAGCTGCTGCTGCTCAAAGTGCAGCAAACCAAGAATCAATATAGAAAAACAGTGATGCAAACTTGGGTTGACAGCTGGTGTAACAAAGCACTGCATGGACAGTTCCTTGAAGAAATCCAAGGAAAACTAAATAAGGAAAAGACCTGGTTATGGCTGACTAACGAAACGCTGAAGAAAGAAACAGAAGGCCCGATTCTTGCAGCCCAAGAACAAGCCATCAGAACGAATGTAATCAAAGCCAGAATAGAAAAATCTGCTGATGACCCCAAATGCAGACTCTGCAAAGAAGTGGATGAAACCATTGATCACATACTGAGCTGTTGCAAGACAATCGCTCAGACTGATTACAAAAAATGTCACAACACAGTTGCTCAGATGGTCCACTGGAATTTGTGTCACAACTACCATCTGTCTGTAGCAAAGAACTGGCGGGATCATAAGCCTGAAAAAGTGATCGAAAATGAGCATGCAAAACTACTGTGGGACTTCCAAATACAGACTGACAAAGTTCTGGAACACAATACCCAGATATCACGATCGTGGAGAGGAAAAAAGTGTGGATCATCGACATCGCCATACCTGGTGATAGCAGAATCGACGAGAAACAACTTGAAAGAGTCACCAGATATCAGGACTTGAGAATCGAATTGCAGAGACTCTGGCATAAACCAGTGCAGGTGATTCCAGTGGTACTCAGCACACTGGGTGCTGTGCCTAAAGACCTAGGCAAGCACTTGAAAACAATTGGCGCTAACAAGATCGCCATTGGTCAGCTGCAGAAGGCCACCTTACTGGGATCTGCTCGCATAATCCACCGATACATCACACAGTCCTAAACACTTGGGAAGTGTTCGAGTAGTGATTTGTCATACGAAACCCAGCATGGTTATCTCGTCTGCTGTGTATACTGTTCATTTTTGGGTATAATAACAACAATAACAATAACAATAACAAAACAACAACAATTAATAATAATAATAATAATAATAATAATAATAATAATAATAATAATAATAATTATTATTATTATTATTAATAATAGTTATTATTCACAAAAAATGATGGTGTACACAGCAATTGAGATGACTATGCTGGGTTTCGTATCACAAATCACTAGTTGAACACTTTCCAAGTGTTTAGGACTGCATGATGTATCAGCAAATTATGAGAGCAGATCCCAGTAAAGTGGCCTTCTGCAGCTGAACCAATGGTGATTTTGTCAGTGCCAATTGTTTGGCCTTTAGGCAAAGCACGCAATGTGCCGAGTACCACTGGAACCACCTGCAATGGTTTATGCCAGAGTCTCTGCAGTTCGATTTCCAAGTCCTGATATCTGGTGATTTTTTCAAGTTGTTTCTCGACAATTCTGCTGTCACCAGGTATGGCAATGTTGATGATCCACACTTATTTCTTCTCCACAATCATGGTATCCGGGGTATTGTGTTCCAAAACTTTATCAGTCTGTATTATTATTATTATTGTTGTTGTTGTTGTTGTTGTTGTTGTTGTTTCTTCTCCACAATCATGGTATCCGGGGTATTGTGTTCCAAAACTTTATCAGTCTGTATTATTATTATTATTGTTGTTGTTGTTGTTGTTGTTATTATTATTATTATTATTATTACTATTGAATTCTGTGGATGACATTTAGGGATATAGAAGATGTCACATTGCCAACTCCTTCTGCAAGACACTGATCAGCTTTAGCTATACTTGTAAATGTGCAGTTTCTTCATCTTCCATGTATCAGTCCTATCTCTCTCAAATCCTAACCTTCCTATAGTAAATAGAATCTACCTCATCTTGAAGTTGCTGTGGTAGAACATCCATTAATATTGTTGACAACGGGGAATACAGCTGACAATACTTCGACTCACTCCATTGAGCCAAGAGGCATCACAACCTATATTCAGAATGTTCCCCAGGTGTAACGAACACTTCCAAGCAGTGTTTTAAGAGCATCAATTGTCTCAAATATTTCAGTCAAGAAGAGATCTAATCACTAGAGGAAATTTATTTATCTACATCTCATTTCATCTCCCAGTAATTTAAATCTGATTTCTGATTCTCAGTCTGTTTATTGAGAAATACCCTGAATTCCTGTCCTTGCCAAAAATGTTTTTCTTTTCTTTCCCTCTACAGACTGTCATATCTTACTTGATTTATCAATTCAAGCTTGATATGCCTTCATTTATCAGTGCCATACATTTCAGTTCCATGACTTATGGTAGTAAATATCAACAACAACAGTACCAATAAAAGCAGCTTTAAAATTGGATACAGCTTTACAGAAACCATTTGCAAAATTCTCTTTTTATCATTTTTTTCATCTTTCCATACTTTACTGTCTCATCACTTTGTAATGTAGGTGCAACGTACCCCTGTATAGGCAAGAAATGCACTGCAGTAGTCTACTGCTTATTCCCATCAAAAATCATAGTCACAGAGTCATGGCCAAAATACCCACAAAGATTTGCAATATTTAGTCAAGAACAGATAGGCAATATAGAACCTTAGACTTGGAAAGAGTCACTAAGTCCGATAAATACATTCAAATGAAATAATCCTTGATGGATGACCATCAAGCCTCTGCCTGAGCATATCCAGCAAATGGATAATTGATTCCAAGGTCAAACAGCTTTTATTATTTAAAATGCATTTGAACATTCAATCAGAAGACTGACATACCTATAAATAATTTCTTTAAAATGTATTCCAATAACATCAATTGGAAATTAATCAATGAGATCAAAGGAACGGAGGGTTACTCAGAACATCTTATTGGATAATAGTTGCCATAATAGCAATAGCACTTAGATTTGTATACTGCTTCATTGTGCTTTACAGCTCTCTCTAAGCAGTTTACAGAGTCAGCATATTGCCCCCAACATTCTCAGTCCTCATTTTACCAACCTCGGAAAGATGGAAGGCTGAATCAATATTGAGCCAGACAGGATCGAACTACTGGCAGTGAGCTGAGTTAGCCAACAGTACTGCATTCTAACCATTGCACCACTCTTGGTAATCAAGGAAAAAACAATCCTGCATTTTATATTAAGTGAGTCAACATAAATATCAGGTTTCATTACTGAACTTTAGCTCTGTCCATAGGGCCAGACTAATAATAATGGGTGGAAGAAGCTACTAAAGCAGAGAAGAAATATGCTGAATGGTGTGCAATCCATGATGCCACTGATCATTATGGATAGCAATAGCACTTAAGACTTATAGAAACACTTCATAGTGTTTTTACAGCCCTCTCTAAGTGGTTTGCAGAGTCAACAATATGGATCCTTATTTTACCAATCTGGGAAGGATGGAGCATTGAGTCAACCTTAAGCTGGTCTAGATCGAACTCATGGCAGTTGGCAGAGTTAGCTTCAATACTGCATTCTAACCACTGCGCCATCAAAATGATTATGTCATTGCCAATGCAGCAGATGTTAACTGACATCCCTACTCCACCATATCAGTTAGTGCACCAATGATGGTTTTAGTTTAAACGGGTAACTTATGTGAATGAATGAGAGATTTGGTGACTTCATTCAATCATCTGCATTTTTTTGTTTAGTTCTGTTTTGATGGCCACACCACCCCATTCTTGTGGGCCACAAGCAGAACCCATAGGTTAGGAACCATTGTTTTAGAAGCATTAAAACTGGCCATCTCCAGTCCAAAACAGTAAAACAAAATGAAATCCTTAAGATTTTTTTTTTAAAAAAAAAGAGCATCCTGAATGAGTTTGTTATTCCTTGGACTGTCACAGAAATATTATTTTGGTCAACAATGTGAAATAGCTAAGGGACTTATTTTCAGCACAGACTTTGTTCTTCTTTGGTACAAACAAACAAGACATCCATTCCAATAGAAAAAATGTCTCTTGCCATTAGCAAAATAGAATTATTTTTCAGCGTCAATCTATTATTAGGCTCTTCATGTGAGGAACAGAGCCTTGCTGGGCCTCTAGACCCTTTGCTGCAGCAAATGTCTCCCAAGGGACCCTCATGGCAACATTTTTTTTCCTTCTCTTTCAGCTCCAAAGATGTAAAAAGCATTTTTGTCCTGTTCCCAGTATCCACTGGCCATAACCTCTTTTGACAGAAGTCTCCTTCTGTCTATGGTTCAAACAAAAAAGAAGCCAACAACAACTCTGGCAGGAAAAGTAAAAGCAATCTCCACTTCTGTTTGGGTTTCCTGGTTTGATTCTGAAGAGGCATACGCAATGAAAAGATTGAAGTCAGCAATGAAAGTTCACCAGTGACAGTTCAATCTAGACTAGACTAGGCTAGGCTAGGCTAGGCTAGGCTAGGCTAGGCTAGACTAGACTAGACTAGACTAGACTAGACTAGACTAGACTAGACTAGACTAGAATAGAATAGAATAACAAGAGTTGGAAGGGACCTTGGAGGTCTTCTAATTCAACCCCCTGCCTAGGCAGGAAACCCTACACCACTTCAGACAAATATCTTTTTAATATCTTTTTAAAAACAATATCTTTTTAAAAACTTCCGGTGTTGGAGCATTTACAACTTCTAGAGGCAAGCTGTTCCACTGATTAATTGTTCCAACTGTCAGGAAAATTCTCCTTAGTTCTAGGTTTCTTCTCTCCTTGATTAGTTTCCATCCTTTGCTTCTTGTCCTGCCTTCAGGTGCTTTGGAAAATAGCTTGACTCCCTCTTCTTTGTGGCAGCCCCTGAGATATTGGAACATTGCTATTATGTCACCCCTAGTTCCTTTTTTCATCAAACTAGACATACCCAGTTCCTACAACCGTTCTTCATATATTTTAGTCTCCAGTCCCCTAATCGTCTTTGTTGCTCTTCTCTGCACTTTCTAGAATCTCAACATCTATTTTACATCGTGGCAACCAAAACTGAATGCAGTATTCCAAGTGTGGCCTTACCAAGGCATTACAAAGTGGTATTAACACTTCATGTGATCTTGATTCTATCCCTCTATTTATGCAGCCTAGAATTGTGTTAGCTTTTTTGGCAACTGCTGCACACTGCTGGCTCTTATTTAAATATTTGTCCACTAGGACTCTGAGATCCCTCTCACGGTTACTACTATTGAGCAAGGTACCACATATACTGTACCTGAACATTTGATTTTTCTTGCCTAAATGCAGAACCTTACTTTTTCCCCACTGAATTTAATTTTGTTAGATAGACCAATGTTCAAATCTGTATAAGTCTAGGATACACCCTTGTTGCAAAACCTTGTAAGGAGAAAACATAACATTCAACTGACATTTTATTAAGAACAAAATGTTCTTTACAATGTATCCTTGACAGGCAGAATGTGTTTGGCCCATTCCTTCTTTGGCTAAAGGAAGTGACTCATTTTTTTTCGTAACATATATTGCATTTTATTTTTACTATGCTAGAATGACCAACACTATCATAGCACTACCATTATTGATTGTGAATAGGCTAGAAGAAATACTTGCAAAGGCAGATTATGCACTTTGGGTGCCAAAGCAAGATATCTGAAAATTTAGGAAAGTGTGTTTATCCATAAAATGTTGTGCAAATAGCACAACAATAAAAGGAAAACATCCCTCTTTGCTCCTTATCCTAATGCCAGTGTATCTATCAGGGAACTGACTATAACATTATATAACAACATTATAGTGCAAGGTCTTTGGGACCAGCATTTTCCCCTTTCCACAGACCATGTGTTCTTCTGTGGAACTAACAACATTTCTGTCTGTATCTAAGTGTTTCTCACAGAGAAGGAGAGAGCATTTTTCCTGGTATTTTTGAAGAACTAAACAGGCTTTTGAATCTTATATAGAAATAAGAAGAGAAACTCCATACCATGTAATGCAAATATCAATGTTTGAACTCCTTATACACTTTTTTATTTATTTTAGAGTATACCGTTAAAAATTGCTATCCTAGAAAGTTAATGGACATCCAATGTTGGTTTCATTCTGTTCTGACAGATATCATTTCCAGTCTGATGAGAAGAGATTACCTGGCAGAATACACTCTGATATATCTAATCTCCTACTTTCAACAGGCATTGCCCTCCAACTGTCTTCTGTGTGTGTGAGTGAAACAAAGAAGTTCAACTGCAGTCAGAAATAGATAGCTGCATTACATTTCTTCGAAGAGAGCTTTCATGAGAATGTATTTAAGTGAAATCAAACTCAGAATCCTATAAAATTACTCCTTGTTCTCAGAGAGTTGTCCATATTGCCCACCTAGCCTGTTAAGCAATGTGGAGAAAGAAAAGTATTAGACGAATGCAACGACACAGAAATGGAGATTTCAGAGGTTCACCAACCTGCAATTTGAGTTCTGTAAATAGTGGCTAAACTGTTCTGTGACATGGCATTTCTACATTTCATCCTACAGCCAACAAATAACAAGAAATTGCTTTTGAGCTGCTATAGAACTATGGTAATATAAGCAGTGATACACAGAATCTGCCCTTTATTGAGTTAGATCATTAAGATATAAAGTCAGCTAAGTGATCTTGGGCTGATCACTCTCTCTCAACCCTAGGAAAGAGGCAATGGCAAACCACTTCTGAATCTTGGCAATAAAAACTGTAGGCCCTTCTCCAGGTAGTTAACCAGGATACCCCACTGACTTGCTTAATAAAACCATCAATGTGAGCCTCTATCATCAACTCCTTTTAATTACTCCATAATCAGTGGTGGGATTCAATTTTTTTTTTACGACTGGTTCTGTGGGCCTGGCTTGATGGGCACAGCAGAGGAAGGATACTGTAAAATCTCCAGTCAGAGGTGGTATTTGCCGGTTCTCTGAATTACTCAAAATTTCCACTACCGGTTCTCCAGAACTGGTCAGAACCTGCTGAATACCACACCTCTGTCCATAATCCCTGTGGGGTGGAATTTGGGCAACTGAATGGAGCTGAGTGTTTATTGGTCAGATGCTCTTCCTGTCACCAATGTGGAGTTATATTCCGCAGATATATTCTCATCGTGCCCAGAGAGAGAAATATCTGCCTCTACCTAGGATCGAACTCACAGCCTTCTGATTGTGAGGCAACAGCTTCACCTCTAGGCCACTGCATCACTCATTGTGAGCTTCTATCTCTCTTTTAAAATAGCTCAGAACTCAAACATGGTGATTTCCCAGTTTAGCAGATAACTGTCTTCCATTTACAGTGTCTCTAATTAGCAATAGCAATTTAGACTTATATACAGGGGTGGGATTCTACCAGTTTGCTCCTATTCGCTAGAACCGGTTGTTAACATTCTAAGCAGTTGTTAGAACTGCTAACCGGTTGTTAGAAGAAATTACTGGCCTAATCCTGTAAGGAAAGCAGGAAGGAAACATTCTGGTGTTGCTTACAGAAGCTACCTCTCCGTTAACCCTAATTACATTCTTGGCAGGACTAGACTTCCTGTCTCAGGAACTTCTCTGGAGTTTTTTTTTCCCCCCTCCTTTGCTGGTACTTTGCTTGTGTGGAGTGACCATTCAAAGTTACAATGGCACTGAAAAAAGTGACTTATGACTATTTTTCACACTTATGACTGTTGCAGCATCCCCACAGTCATGAGAGGCCAGGCGAGGAGATGTGTGCCTCGTTGTGAGTGATATTGAGTTGGCCACACCCAGCCAATAACATGACCATCAAGCCACATCCACCTGGTCACATGACCACCAAGCCACGCTAACCAACTAAGCCTTGGCCACAGAACTGATTGTTAAAAAATTTGAATCCCACCTCTGCTTATATACCATCCCATAGTGCTTTACAGCACTCTCTGGATGGTTTGTAATGTAGAAGCATTATTTGCATTTCCCCCCCAATAATCTACCTCCTCATTTCAACAATTTTGGAAGGAGGAAAGGCTGAGTCAACATGAGCCCCCTTAGAATTGAACTCCAGGCTGTGGGTAGAGTTTGCTTACAATACTGCATTTTAAGCACTGTACCACCAGGGCTCTTGGAAATTAGGTAATAAAATCTTTTTTTTTAATTTATTAGATTTTTATCTCACCTTTATTATAAGTAATTCAAGGCAGTGAAAATATCTATACTCCTTTTTCCTCCCACAACAGTCCTGTGTGGTGATTTAACTGGGAGACAATGAGTAGCCTAAAGCTACCCAGGCAGCTTTCATACCAAAAGCGGGACTAGAACTCACAGCGTCCTGGTTTCTAAGCCAACACCTTAACCACTACACCAACCTCACTCTCAATATGACATTTCATGTTATGTTATATTGTATTTTGCACTGTATTTTGAAATTTGGATAAAATGTCAGTTAAATAAAAATTGCATGTTCCACAGCAACCTTGAGGCAATTTTGGAGTAAGTAACGCCACTGGGTGGGGTGGAGAAAATAAAATTCAGATATATGGATCGCAGATAAAGAAAGGCCAGAGTTATGTTGACATTCACTGCTTGAGCTATGATAATTTAAGTTCCCTCCACATATCTAAAAGGAATATTATTCTTTCCTAATTATTATGAAGCCTGACCATTGAAACCTACATATTAATCATCTAATCTGTAATTTTTTCCAGCTCCCTTGAATATATAAATCTATTCCTACAGTAACACACTGTAAAGTGCATGTTCTGAGAAATTACACCAGAGGCTATATTTTACATTATAAAAGACTAAATTAACACTGAATTACTCCCAGGAGAAAGTTTACTGATGCATTTAAATGGAAGACTTTGTCAAAACCCATCCTGGGTGTACTCTGTCCCCTCTAGCATTTAAAACAGATACAATTATAGATTCTTTATTTCCTTCCCCTCTTTATTTTTCAGCAACATACATGTTCCAAAATCCAGTATTTATTATTTAAACAAAACCATTTTTCTTTCAGGTATTTTTATTTTATTTTTATTACCTCCGGCAATTCGATACAGCTTTCCATTACAGCTAGCCTTTTTTAATTTTATATTTTTAAGGGATCAAGAATATCCATAAATGTATATTAGGAATAAGACATTAAGACATCAAAAGAGCTAAGCGCAAGAAAAAGGCTGGAATCTGACCTTTGAAAAGGCAAACCTCCTATTATTATGCTTATTAGCAAATTGCAACTTTGTGACTGATTCTTTGATAGGGAGTGGGTGCCTGGTTTTTAATCTTGCAGAGCCCTCTAGTGGGCTTGACAGGATTGCAACATTTTCAATTTCATTTTTTTTTCCACTAGCCATGACCGACAGTTCTGCTTGACAAACTAGAAAACAAAAGAGAGGGGGAAGCAATCATGAGGATGAATTGTTCTGCGTGGCCTCCTTTCCTTTGCTGAGAAAGGCCTGGTGGATACACAAATGTATACAGAAATGTATCCAATATCTGAATCCTGCATAGTCTAATGTGGGGAATTAACATTTTTGGACTACAGGTGGTCCTTGACTTTTGACTACAACTGAGCCCAAAATTTCTGTTGCTAAGTGAGACAGTTATTAAGTGAATTTTGCCCTATTTTACGACCGTTCTTGCCTCCGTTGTTAAGTGGATTTTTGCAGTTGTTAAGTTAGTAAAATGTTTGTTAAACAAGTCTACCTTCCCCATGTACTTTGCTTGTCAGAAAGTTGCAAAAGGTGATTCCATGATCCACGGTCACAGCAACCATCATAAATGTAAATCGGTTGCCAAGCATCTGAATTTTGATCATGTGACCATGGGGATGCTACAACAGTTGCAAGTGTGAAAAATGTTCATCAGTCACTTTTTTTAGCGCCATCGTAACTTCGAACAGTCGCTAAATCAACTGCTGTATGTTGAGGACTACCTGTACTGGACACATTTTCATTGTTTTGACATATTATGAAGCTTTTCACAAAATCCCTTGCAATAAACCATCCAGAAAACAAACAAAATAAAAAAACAGCCCCCATCCATGCATCCATTTCAGCTCTGATATATCATCTCAGTTTCAGCTTTTTCTCTCTTGGGCATCTGAAGACATATTTCAATGAAGGACTAAGTTGCCATCACCAATCATTACTCCACATCGGGGGCATCACACTCGATTTCATTGAGGGCTGCATCAGGGTTGTGTTTGACCTCAGAGGGCTGGGGGTGGGGGCGTGGCAATGGTGGGCGTGACATGGTTTTCGTGTTGGGGGCACCTGTGGTGGCCAAGTGCTAAAACAGGATTCCCTGAGACCCTCCTTCACTCTCATTTATAACCTTCCTTCTTTGCCTTCCTTTTCTTTTTCCTTCCCTCTTCCTTCTCCTTTTTTCTTCCTTCCCCTCTTTCCTTATTTTTCCTTCCTTGCTCTTTTCCCATCTTTCCTTCTTTGTCTTTCCTCTTTTCCTTTCTCCTTTCCTGTCCCTTCTCGTATGCTCAAATGCAAAAGGGGAAATGTTTCTCCTTTTGTTTTTAGTTTGTTTTGATAGCCCTGTACCAGCGAAAATGGAGATTGGTGGGGGGTGCACACTGCAGGAGGCTGTCGCAGCTGAAAAACAGATGAGCTCCATTTTCACTAGCAGAGGCACCAGGGGCCACTCCTTGGTGTTTCCAAGCCAGCCCTGCAGGCCAGATCTAAGAACTCTGCAGGCTGGATCCGTCTGGCCTGCAGGCCTTGAGTTTGACACCCCTGCTCTACATCAATGTTTCTAAACCTTAACAACTTTAACCTGCATGGATTTCAACTCCCAGAATTCCTCAGCCAGCATGCTGCAGCATGTATTCTCTCACTCGTGTTCAGTCTGGTTTTCAGTCATTATTCACCTACGCATCTTTTTTACTGGTTCTTCTTCTACAGCTCTTCTGCAGACCAAGGAGCTGTTTGGGATTGCTGAGTGGCGAGAGACCATGCAGAAAGAATCTCCTCTTTAGACTTTTGGCTATAGACAGCCCATTGTTTCAGGGACCAAACAAGTGTGTGATAAGGCTATCTGCGAAATTGTTAGGAAAATCTCCGTCTTGATCTTTCAGATTCCTTGGAAAGCCATGGCTGCTTTAATAAACAGCAGGGAGATTCTGAGCTTACTTCTCCATGAAGTTTGAAACATTTCCACCAAAAACACTTTTGAACACATTCAATCCTAATATGAAATATTTCCTCTCTTTTCCTCATAATGACAAGCCAGGCCCCAATATAACCATCATACCATGCAACTATTATACCATGGTGACTCTTCAGGTGGGTTAATACTATACTTTTGCTTAAATTTTCATTAGGATTGCAATGTTGTTTGTGTGTGAAATGGCAAATTACACTCATTGATCACCATAACAGCTTTTCAGAGGGTATGGATTCTCAAAATGCATGCAACTTTTACCAAGTTTAAACAATGTACACATGTAAAATTCCCCACAACTCTTAAATACAAGTATTCAGAACAGAGATCCAAATATACTTCTGAACTGAAGTAGATTATTTTACTCAAAAACACCTTTCAAACTAGACAAATGAATGAGCTACCTTGCCTTATTATACGTAAATAGCATGAGAATCAGAGACAGGGATGTAGATGTAGAAATCAAGTAAGCTAAAATGGTGGAGAGAAGCATCTAAACACGTGTAGATAATTTCTGGTGGTAACTGTAGAGCAGATTTAAAAGATGAATCAATAGCATGTCAAATATTGTCTTTCACTATTCTTCTCTCCTGCTACCTTATTTTTGAAGAAGTTTATAAGTCGTGAGTCTCTGATTACAGGAAACATCAAGTCTGTTTCACCAAATTATTTAAGGCCAGTATCTTTATTGTGTTTCCTTGAAAGTCCTTTCATGGTCCAGTATTTCATGTTCTTGTAAATGTCTAGACTATTCCAGTGTTTAAGGGGAAATGTCTTGCATGGCTCCAAATGAAATGATGAATGAAAACAGTGGTCACAGAAATCATAAAGGACTAAAAGAGTTTAATATGTAAGCAGGTACAGTCTCAAGTGGGTTAAGAGCTTGCTTGAGAGCATAGTTAGTAAAATGCCTCATTTTTAATTGGAAAAGAGATATGTCCAGGATGAGGTGAATACCAAGACAGAAATCCATCTTAGGCTGCTTAGTTATTCAAGGTCCCACCATACCTCTATAGAATATTTATTATTTTATTTATTATTCATTAATAGCATTTATCTACCCTAAGGGAGTGTGAATGGTGTGGAACAACACAGAAACAAAATACAAAGCCAACCGGACAATAAAAATCCTGAAGTCAAAAGGACTATGATAGATACCCCGAATCAAATCAGCTGAATAAAGGGTTCATTTAAATTCTATAGATTTTACTTGTTTACCAGATATGAACAGAGTTATGGGGGCCATGTACCTATAGGGGAAGGGGCAAAAGAAACTTCAAAAAATAGGAGATGATGTAGAAAAGCCCGGTCATTTGGTCTTCTCCCATGTATTTCTTCCCCATGTAGAGTATCCCACCTATAGTTTCAAGAAAACGTACAAGATGAGATATTGGTATGACATGAAATGAATGAAATGTCTAACAAAGATCGCTTTATATATCTACTACAAGCCAAATAAAAAATTGTGGCCCATCAAATTCCAACTGATACTTTTTTCCAAAACTATCAATGAGACCTATTATTTTTGTCAAAATGGAGGGAGGCATCACAACATGTATGAAAGAGGTAAAGCTTCCATTGTGCTGGCACAATGCTACTGTCACCACTGCACTTTGCTCCTGGATGACACAGTTTTTCCCTTCCCTTCCCTCCATTCCAATCTTTCTACTCTAGAATTACTTGCAAATTTTGGTTTGAGATACATACCTAACGGGTAGAATTCATTTTTTTAACGACCAGTTCTGTGGCCATGGCTTGTTGGGCATGGCAGGGGAAGGATACTGTAAAATCTCCAGTATTTGCTGGTTCTCCAAACTACTTAAAATTTCCACTACCGGTTCTCCAGAACTGGTCTAAACCTGTTGGATACCACCTCTGATACCTAATTCCTCCATTGTATATGCATGCAGGCTTGGGAAACGGCACATGAACTTCTGTCAAAGTACTTATCTATGGCTTGATCACTTTGAAACCCAGGGAAAACTTATTTGTTTAGATTTAGGTAAGAGAGAACTATATTCTTCCTGAAGATTTCTTGCTTTAAATTAACTTCAGATTCATAGTGAGGAAATAGCAACAGGATATAAAATGGAATGGATAACAGGAGGAGGAGTGAACTTATTAACTTCAGCTTTCCTCCTATTGTCCTGTCAATGACACATATTTTCTCTCTCCACATGATGCAGCTGTTTGTTTAGATGGAGAACAAGCTGTAGGATTCACATATTCTTAATGTCTCATGACAAATTCTCTTCTTCCTGATTACCCTTGGAAGCTGGCATCTTGACAACTAAAATTTTACTCTGAACATTAATCCTGTAGTCATGTGGAAAATACCTGGGTGATTTAAGTACCTGAAATGCTATGGGAAGAGTGCAGCAGTGCTCAGAAGCTATAAACCTGGGCTGTGTCATAGAGGTCACAATATAAAACCAAGTAAAATCTTCTATAGAACTTGTGCATCTGAAAAGCCTGATGTGCCTTCAATTTTTGTTTATGAGTGAATATTTCTTGTCTCATCTTTCATGCAAGACTAGAAAACCATTGGGAATGTTGTAAATATTATTCATTTATTTGTATCCCACCTTTATTATTTTTACAAACAACCCAAGGCTGAGAACATATCTCCCATGCATCTTCCTCCCCTTTTCTTTCTTCCTCCAACACATTTTCATCACAACAAAAATTCTGTGAGGTGCAGTGGTGGGATTCAATTTTTTTACTACCAGTTCGGTAGGTGTGGCTTGGTGGGCATGGCAGGGGAAGGATGCTGTAAAATCTCTAGTCAGAGGTGGTATTTGCCATTCTCTGAACTACTCAAAATTTCCGCTACTGGTTCTCCAGAACTGGCCAAAACCTGCTGAATATCACCTCTGGTGAGGTAGGTTCGGCTAAGAGAGGAACTGGGCCAAAATCACCCAGCTGATTTTCATAGATAAGGCGGGACATGAAATCATGGTTTTCCACTTTCTAGACTAGTGCCTTAACAAACAGGCTCTCACAAAATCACTGTCATCTCACAAAACGGATACCACAGTGAATGTGTAAATTATACAAAGGTGATAGTAAAACATTTGTTTACCAGAAGGCAAACACGAGAGGCTATCCTCCACTATTCCCTCCAATACACTGAGACACTTTATACCAGGCAAACTTATCTTTCCCTTTGGCTGAGTTGATAGGCCTTTTTCTAAACAAAGAGATAAATTGTAGCCAGCAATAATTTTAATTTAAATTCTAGAAATGCCTTAGTTACATTCCTGTATATGAAGATTCTAAGTTACTATTAGAAGATGAAGTTTTAAAAACATAAAAAATATAAAGAGGAGAAGCAGAGGGGAGTAACATGAAGCTGAGTTTTCCAAGGCCCCCAATAGGTATCTCATTGCTTCCTCCTGCCTGCTTGAAGAAATCAATCTGCCAACTGCTGGTTGGGGTTGCTAAAATTTGCCTGGTGTTAGAGAACTGTAGAGCAGGAGAAGTTTCAAAGGAATCAGTTGAGCACTTTATTCAGAAATATCAGCAAATGCCATGATCACAAATCAAAGACATTCCTTGTACAAATATTAACTGGGACCCATAAGGTACAACCTGTGTACTAAGTAAATTCACTGTTTTGATATGATTAAATACAGCAAAAATTCCTGTAACGAGAATCCAAAAGCCTAGCACTGAGATCCAAGTTTCACTCCTATTTTCTGCAATTTCTATTTGCCTAGACTGAGCATCTCAAACCTCTGCCTTGAAGCTTCCCGGTTCATTCCGTATTATTATATTATCAAATCATCTGGTACTTCTTGCCTTTTGCAGTTTGGAGAGACTTAATATTTGGATGTATCACTCTCTTAACCAATTCTTTTTCTCAATTACATTCTTGATCTTAACTAAATTATCTGCCTCCTCCCCTCAACATTTTTAGTTATCTGCCTATTAACTCTTCCTTCAGCCATTCTGTTTTCTCTCTCCTTATCTTCTCTTCCACTTGGACCTTATTCTCTACTCTTATTTTTTATCTACCAGTCTCTTCTTTTCCTAGGAACCCTCCCCCTTTTCTAAGTAAATCTCTCTCAATCCCTTCACATCCCTTACAAAGACTTCATGGTTTATCAACATCCTAATGACTGATCTCAACCTGAAGCAGTTACAATGTGATGGAATATTCTGTGACCTCAAAGCAGTTTAGCAAGGTTATTTGGGGGAAGGAGGGGGAGAGAGAGAATCTCAGCCAAAATGTGGCAGGCTATGTTTTAGCCTATGTGATAGACTAATCTTCCATTCCACTCAAATTTAAACTGTTTGCTTCAATTCCCAAGAAGAAGCAAAACTTAGCAATGACAACAATATATTGCTTGTATCTTCTTTGAGGTTTCCAGAAGCAATTACCCGTAAGGTCATCTATTTTTCTTTCACATGAAGTGATTCACATTTTTGCAAAGACTTTAATATCAGAAGGTGCATTCTGGAAAGACTAAAAGTCAATCTTAATCCTACCAAAATGTACAATCATAATCTTGAGTTGTAAAGTTAAAGAATTTGCATCACCTATAATGAGCATTTGTCTTTCACGCACACAATACACAGCATCAAATTCCCATCACAGGTATTTCTCTTGGGACTGGATGGTGAAGGAATTTTAAAGAGGTGTAATTGAATCCTAGGTTGGAAATAAATTCCAATGTCAACATGTTTTTGCCACTGCATCTTCTCTTGCATTCCAGAAAAATAAAAACTAAAATATAGTTGGAACACTGTCTAGACGTTAATGGCTAATGAGCTAAACAAGATAGATGTTTATGCATTCAAAATATGCACATTTATTTTGGTCACCAACTGTAGGTGGTGTTTTCAAAAAGAACCTGAAGTTCACCCTCAAGGACAGGGGTATCAAACTCGCAATGACATATTGTCGTCATGTGACGTATGATAACTTTTTTTCCCTTTGCTAAAATGGGGATGGGCATGGCCAGCAATGACACATCCAGCCCACAGGCTGCAAGTTTGACACCCCTGCTCAAGGACAACTTTGGTACACTTTGGTAGTCCTTGATTTGAGACCTCAATTGAGCTCAAAATTTCTGTGGCTAAGCAAGACAGTTAAGTGAGTTTTGCCCCGTTTTGCAACCTTTCTTGCCACCGTTACTAAGGGAATCACTGCAGTTATTAAGTTAGTAATACTGTTGTTAAGTGAATCTGGCTTCCGCCATTGCCTGTGCTTGTCAGAAGGTCGCAAAAGGTAATCATATGGCCTGGGACACTGCCCCCGCCATAAATACATGCCAGTTGCCAAGCGTCCAAATTTTGATCACATGACTTTGGGGATATTGCAATAGTATGATAAAATAGTCATAAGCCAGTGCTGTTGTAACTTCAAACAGTCACTAAACAAATGGTTGTAAGTTGAGCACTACCTGCACTGCACTTTCAGACATTCATATGTTAAACACATCTTGTGAGAAGAGCACACAGATCTCTGCACATTGAATTGTTAGATGTGGGACTAGGTAAATGAAGTAAGGATTGCCAGCAATCACAGATTTCTTAAAAGGCAGATAGTGTTAATTAGAACTTTAACACAGAACCATAATAATGTCATAGGCATTGCGATTTAATAGGGATAATATATAATAGTAGAAAAGTAGGCATTTCTAAAATTGTAATTTAGTAAAATTTCATCTTAATGTTGCAATTGCATCCGGCTACGATGTAATGAAATAAGAGCAGTATACTATCCAGGAAAGCTGGATAATTCTAATTCTAATTAGAATTCTAATTCTGATACTAAAGCTGGATTAATTGTAAATTATCCCACCCTTCCCACAGACACACATTTCAGCACCTTGAAAATATTTAAATAAGCTAAATTTACTTAGCTAAATTTGCTTCACAAATTCACAGATTTTTATCCCCACAGAAGCTACAAGATTCCCTACATCCCAAACACATAGCATCCAACATCAGATAGGCGTCCTTCCCTTGTTTCTCAAAACAATGAGGATATCAAGTACTGTTCTTACTGCAACAGATACATTTTTATGAAAATCACAGCTCTATTAAATTGTTATTCATTCCAAAAAAGCATGGACTTTCTCCTACCCTTTCAGGAATTCTTTTTATTTGCAGAAGTACTCTGTAATTTTGACCTGATTTATGGATAGAAAGTGACCCTCACCACAACCACAACTAATATGGGGTTGGGAGAAGTCATGCAACTACAGGAATTGCTAAATGTATTACTCTTTTGTTTGTGTGATGGTTTTTTTAGAGGGATAGTGGCTGGTTTAAGGCTTGTGCACAGTTGTATTTCCATGGCTCATACCATTAAGCAAAATGCTATCTTCAAACAGAATGCTAGGATATGTTTCTACATTGGCCTTCTCCACTTTAAGCTTTGCTTTCCACTTAATAACAGAATAGAATAATAGAGTTGGAAGGGACCTTATAGGTCATCTAGTCCAACCCCCTGCTTAAGCAGGAGACATTTCTGATAAATGCCAGTCCAGTCTTTTCTTGAAAGTTTCCAGTGATGAAGCTCCCACAACTTGTGAAGGCAAGCTGTTCCATTGGTTGATTGTTCTGTCAGAAAATTTCTCCTTATTTCTAGGCTGCATCTCTCTTTCCATCTATTATTCCTTGTCTGGCCTTCAGGTGCTTTGGAAAACAGCTTGACCCCTTCCTCCCTGAAGCAAATATTGGAAGATTGCTATCATGTATCTCCTGGCCCTTCTATTCACTAGACTAGCCAGCCATGCCTAGTTCCTATAACCATTCTTCATATGGTTTATCCTCCAGTCCTCTAATCATCTTCGTTGTGGTTCTCTGTACTCTTTCTAGAGTCTCAACATCTTTTTTGTAGTGTGGTGACCAAAACTGGATGCAGTATTCTAGGTGTGGTCTTACTAAGGCTTTATAGAGTGGTATTAATACCTCACTTGATCTTGATTGTATCCCTCTGTTAATGCAACTTAGGATTGCATTGGATTTTTTGGCTGCCGCACACTGTTGGTTCATATTTAATTGATTGTCTACTAAGACTCCAAGATCCCTCTCATAGTTACTGCTATTAAGCTTGGTTTCACTCAATTTATATGCACATTTCTTTATTTTACTTGGCTTTAAACACGTGTCTCCTGCTATTTAGAAAGTTTCAAAGTGGTACTGTCACACAATTGCAAATACTACTATATCCCTCAAAACCACATCATTAAATCCGATGGGCATGAGCCATATGGAGCACCTCAACTGCCTGTTTGTGCCCCAGAGAATATCCCAGAATGAGCAGAGGTAAATATTTCAAACTATTTCAGAAGAGTAAAGGACTAAAATGATATCCTGATGCCTTAAAGCTCTTTAGCATACAGGTAGTCCTCAAGGTATTAGGGACATGGTGGCTCACTGGCTAAGAGGCTGAGCTTGTTGATCAAAAAGGTTGGCAGTTAGGTTGGTTTGAATCCCTAGCACTGCGTAACAGAATGAGCTCCTGTTACTGGTCCCAGCTTCTGCCAAGCTAGCAGTTTGAAAGCACGTAAAAATGCTTTAACATTGCCGGCTCACCCTGCGGCCAACAGTAGGGCTGAACGAATGGTCCAGTTCAAAACTTCGATCACATCTTGACCGACTACACCCTGCCTACACGCCGGAAAAGCCCCTGGGGTCCAGCAGCAAGTATCGCACGTTCAAGGTAGGCGACCCGGTTTGTGCAAAAAACTTTACCAGTGACCCATTGTGGGTCCCCGCTACCATAACTCAACTTACGGGTCCCCGTTCCTACCGTTTACAAACTGCTGATGAGAGACTGTGGAAGCGCCACATCGACCAACTACGCTCCAGGCTGGCACTTACCCCCTTCACAAGCCCTGAACTCCAAACCAGGGGGGGAGGGAAGTCGAGGGGGCCGAAAACAAACTAGTACTCAACCCAGTACTCGAAACCCAGCAATCCGCGCGACCAAACCTGGAATATTCATCTTCCGAAGAAGAGCCGGGGCAGATGGTCATCTCTCCACGAAGCAGCACGGCGGCATCAGCAAACCCAGAGAATCCTGCTTACAGCCTTGACGGGAGTAGAGATGACAACCCCGAGTCACCCAACGGAGAAGTCAGATCACCATTACCACTGAGTTCAACAAACAGACCACCGGAACCAGAGTCCGGGCAAAGACTGGTGGAGCAACGAAGATCAGGTAGACAGGTGAGATGACCTGCCTACCTGCGAGAATACATCACCCCACCCTTGAGACGGAACCTAGGGGGAAGGGGTGTTCCGAACTAAGCAAACTCGTTAGCTTGCAATTCTAATAGTTTTCCTTCCATGACAGGCTCGTAAACCTGCACTTCTGATTGGCTTGCTGATAGCGGATTGTGATTGGTCGTTGTTGGCTGATCTGATTGACTGTTAGCGGGTCGCCGCCGATTGGACGCTCCCAGCGTGGCAAACTCAAATCATTGGGTGTTGTGACAGCAGCCAGCTCTATAAAAGGAGCTGCTGCTGCCCTAGTATTTTGCTCTGTTCTGAAGTCACTAATAAAGAGTTGGAGTCACTATTCGATGCCTCGTCTCTGTTCTTTGCGCCCACTCTCCCAGATCTAACAGAAACAAATCTTTTTGAATGAAGAAACCTTTCCCATCTAATCCACTGCCTTGAGATTTTCTAGTTGTCACCCATTCAAGTGGCAACCACATTCAATCCTGGTTAGCTTTTTAAGAACAACCAAGGTTGGCCAGACATTGCTATTCATACTCTATATGCATGAATTCTCACAATTCAAAGAAAAGGAATCCGCGTAACTCAGTGGTTCTCAACCTTTTCTTCCAGGGGTGGGATTCAAAAAAATTTACTACTGGTTCTGTGGGCGTGGCTAGATGAGCATGGCTAGATGGGCGTGGCCATGTGACTTGGTGGGCATGGTCTTTTTTGCAGCACCCCCCATTTTGGGGACCTCCTGGGGGATATTTTTGCTCCCAGAAGGCTTCCTTGGGGCACAGGAAGGAAAAAAATGGAGCCTGGGGGAGTCGCGCAGCACCCCCCATGCTCCATTTTGGGGCCTTCTGGGCTTCAGGGAAGCCTCCTTGGGGATATTTTTGCTCCCAGAAGGCTTCCCTGGGGCCCAGGAAGGAAAAAAAATGAAGCCTGGAAGTGGCAACAACCCCCCACGCTCCATTTTGAGACCTTCTGGGCCTCAGGGAAGCCTCCTGGGGGGTGTTTTTGATCCCAGGAAGATTCTCTGGGGCCCAGCATGGCAAAAAATGGAGAGGGGGGCTGCACCCCCCTCCCTCCATGCTTTGCCTTTCTGGGCCTCAGAGAAGCCTTCTGGGCAAAGCAGTAAGACAGCGAGGTACAGCTGATCATAGGAACAGCTGACAGTTGGGAGTGGGGAAAGAAATACCTTAAGGAGTGACTGGGCAGGGAAGAACCCAGTCAGCGATGTCGGGCATGCACACGATGTTGCACATGCATGATATGGACTGACTGGGAGGGGAGGGAAGAGGCAACTGGATTGGGGGCTGGCAAGCCAGAAGTTACTCCCAGTTCGGCGACCCACATCAAATCCTTGCTACCGGTTTGCGCAAACTGGTGTGAACCAACTGAATACCACCATAGCCCCCTTCCTTTAAATATCTTTTGTGGCTATGGACCATAGTCACAGACCACCAAGACTTAACTCAAGATTTAAATCATAACATTTCTTCAAGCCTTCATGGACATTGTGGATGCCCCAGAGGTCTACAGACCACAGATTGAGAACCAATGGCACAACCTATTTCACAACCTCCTTTCTTCCTGTACAGTATTGTGGAAAGTGATTTCATTTTTTCCCCCCACAAAACCCCTGCCATTGTGGCAAAGATCAGTAATGCTAGCTTGCGTGATGAATGCACAGTGCTTTCACCGATTAACCGAAATCAATTTTTCCTAGCTGGCAGAAAAGAACATGAGCTGTGGTTCAAAAGTCCAAAACTGCCCAGGCAAACTCCTCAGCTTTCATCCAAATAACCTTAGGTTTATAACACAGAGACATGTTTCTCAAAGCAATGTATTTCTCCCATGGGGAAGGTCTTGTAGGGATAATATTGCCTCCTATGTTCAACATTATACAGGCGATTCAGGGCTAAGTCCTTAAGTGTGTTGACGTCATAAATCTGCTGTTATGATCCATTCAAAGCCAATGGGCTTCTTTGGATAGGGGACAGGGAGGGGTGATGCCAATGCATATATTATGATGATTGCATTCTGCAACTTGCATCTGAAGTCGTAATACAGTGCTGTATATAACTGCAATATTTGATGAAGACATCCTCCAGTGCATTTTATTAAAGGTAAAGTTTTCCCTATCAGTCGTATCTGACTCTGTTTTTCACTGGGGTCTCAAACCCGGGCTGTTAGCTTTCCAGCTCAGAGGTCTCCAACGCAAAGCTGGCTGAGGAATTCTGGGAGTTGAAGTCCACAAGTCTTAAAGTTGCCAAGATTGGACACCCCTGCTCCAGCTGACACGCTCAGCATCTTTAACCGCTGAGTCATCACGCTTCAACATCATTATGGTTTGTTAATCAGTGCCACTGCCAAAGCTTTGCGCTCAGACCCAAATTTAACTGAAGGCCCTCCCATTTTTTCCATTGTTTGAAAACTGATTTATTTCTCTAGGAGGCTACAGCATAAGGCAACTTGTTTTTATCTCTTTAGCCAACTGCACAAGATCGTAATAGCTGTTCAGGAAAGGATTTTTTTTTTCCTATTCAGGTAATCAGTGTCAACGAGAGAACAATATCTCCTCTCCTCACAATTCTGGGAGAATATTTCTTCTACATTTTGGTTCTGTTTTGTGATTTATTTATTTTTTTGATGGGGTTTGAGTCACGTGAAAAAGAAAAACACGAACGTTTTGAAATCCACAGAGTTTCATGAATTCATTCAGGAAATTGTCTCAAACAGACAACACCGTGAACTGCTTCAAAGGCTTAGCAAGTAATTCATCTTTCTTTACCCGTGAGTTCGCAACCTTTTCGTCTCTTTCGCTCCAATCACAACCGATGAAGACTCTTTCGCTCCGATCACAGCCAAACAGCTTCATCAATTATCTATGGCTAAAAAATGGACTCTAACATTGGGAGAGTGTTATTAATTGGTCTCGGTAGTGCCTAATGAGTTTGAAAGCTCCTACCTGCTGGTCCCCGAGGAGGATGGCTAGTTGCGGACAACAATTTACAGCACACCATTAACACATATGCCAGGAACAGCCACTGAGATGGAAGCATTGATTTGGCACAGAAGCTCATCCTGTATAAAAAAAAAAGGGTGGGGGAAGGAAGCCGCTGAGAATGAAAGAATAATAATTTGGAAACAGTATAAAATACAAGGCAAAAGCTATTTAAAAAGGGGGGTGGCAGAGGAAAAGTTAATGAAGACTGGAAATTAAATGAAACGGATTAATAAAAACATAATACTTAAGGGGGTAGAATCACATTCACACCTAAAAGCCGAGGTCAATTCTTAATCAGTCATGCTTTACAAGAAAGGGTTGAAGAACAACACATCTTTTCTTTCCAATTTCTGTCTCTGGAGATGCTCTTTGTCTGATTCCATTATGAGGCTGAGACTATGAGGCTTTGCCTGGTTCATTATCAGACTTTGGAAGACATTTAGCCCATCACCAAATAACATCCAAAGGAGGCAGTTTTGGGGAGGAGCCTATTCCAAGAAGACCTCAAAATGCAGGTATTCCTTGGCTTACGGCCATAATTGAACCCAAAATTTATGCTGCTAAGTGAGACACCTGTTAAGTGAGTTTTGCCCCATTATGACTTTTCTTGCCAAAGTAGTAAAGTGAATCATTGCAGTTGTTAAGTTTATAACTTGGTTGTTAAACGAGTCTACCTCCCCCATTTGACTTTGCTTGTCAGAAGGTTGCAAAAGGTGTTGCACATGAACTGGGGGCATTGCAACCGTCATAAATAGGGACCAGTTGCCGAGCTTCCAAATCACGTGGCCATGAGGATACTGCAATGGTCATAAGTGTGAAAAATGGTCATAACTCACTGTTTTCAGTGATGTTGTAACTTTGAATGGTCACTAAATGAACCGTTGTAAGTTGAGGACCATCTGATAAAACAGTTTTAGAAAATAATAGGGATGATGCCCATTGATGCAGGAAAAAAGAAAAATATCTGGGCATTAGAAATAATTCTCATCAGCAAGAAGGCAGGACAGATGGACAAACCCATTCAACTAAATTCTGAAAAACAGGTGTTCTGTACCCATCGACAGCAGTTTTGGGAATTGGCAAAACTCAACAACAGATGGAAACTTTTGAGAGAACACCTACAGTCCATTTTCAAAATTCCAAAGGGACGGACTTTACTAGCCTGTTGTATATTCTCAACAAAAATGAAAGGGAGGGAGGGTTCACAGAAAAGAGAACAGCAAAGATTTAGAATGTTTTGAATCTCTTCATTTCTACCTATTGATTGCCTAGACTTTTGCAGCCAAGATCAAAAATTAATGAAAAACAATTAATTAGAAATTGTTGTAATGTCTGGATTAAAGATTTTTCCTGGCTATTGTTAATTAAAAAGTGCTTTTATAGTGAAACAGTATAATCAGGAAGTATAGATTCTATTGTCATAAAATATAATTTATTAATATCTAGCATTCATACACAGCGTTATTTAAGAGTTTGATTACGGTATATCAGGTTTTTCAAACTTGGCAATTGTGCAGACTTCAACTCTCAGAATTACCTAAGCTGATTGGGAAACTGAAGTCCACAACTGAAAGTTGAAGTCCAGATATCTGAAAAAGTTGCCAAATTTGAAAAAAACAACAACACTGGGCTACACGATTTACAAACTCCTTCCAATGCATAGATCTTATAATTTAAAGAAATACTGAACAAAAATCAAGTAGAAACCTATTTGTAAATCTCCTCCCACCATAATCCTGCACAGAAAGTGTACAAAGGAAATGCAACGACACGTAGTATATACAACAGGACGTAGAAGCCTCCTATTTAAATATAATATTCCGAAAATTTGATAATGATGAAATTTAAGAGATGAGCAGCTTAAAAATTTAATAATAATTTTTAAAAAACCTTGAACAATTTGGATTATGCTTTTAGAAAAGATATTCTAAAGAAAGATTTCACTAGATGCTGCGGCCTACCTCTGTCCCATCCCCCCAACCGCCCCGCTAACTTCCTATCTCTCCATTCTCTTGCAAAGCCAACCCAAGCAAACTCCTCTGGAAAGAACACCCATAACAATGTTGTGGACAGAAGTGGTCACTTCTCCAGCCTCCTTTGACCATGATGGCCAAAATCTGAGGGCATTTTTTTAAAAAAGTATTATCTCTAAAATAACATTAGCATAATTCAAAAATAAGCTGCAAAATCCCCCCTCCCAGGCTCATTTAGCCTTCTATAACTATACCCACATAAATTGGAGGCTGAGGAATTCTGGGAGTTGAAGTACACAGGTCGTAAAGGGCCTATAATTGCCTACTCCTGTTTTAGAACAAGGTTCCCCAAAGTGGTCAATAAATGGCTGGGGCCAAGGGGATTAGTAAGTCTGAGTGTCGATAAGCGGTTGATAATGATGAGAAGTATAAATCTTTCACCTTTTTTTTTAATAAGGATGGAAAGTTGATTGGGCTCAATTAATCTGTTAGAGCCTCTGTAGAATTCAATGCCAGTCCCTAATCTTGAAGGTGAGGTAGCTACTGATAAGACAGTCTTGCTCAGTATTAAATGGTCAGCCAGCAATGAGAGTGAGCTTCAGTTCCCATTATTATTATTATTATGATTCATAGTACTGTTAGTTACAGTAAATAGTATTTATTAAATTATTGTCATATAATAAATGTTTGGGGATTAATGAAATGTCATGAAGGGGTCAATGAGCTAACGAGCTTGGAGACACCTGCTTTAGAAAGTGACAAATACTTCAAAGAACTTTATTAAATTATGTTATCATCAAATATTTCAGAAATCTTGGGATCTGTTCAAAGGATAGGGGCTGCTTCTTACCTTGATAATTTTACCAGGTTTTTATTGCAGGTCAGCAATCTTAGCAGCAGGTATCTTCTGCCAGAAATGCAGATTCCCATTTGTAAATATATCCAAGCATTTCTGCACCCAAATTTTCCTACACATCCAAAACCTAGAGAAAAAACGGGAATTGGGAAAATCATATATTATTATTGAGGACATGGATTGGTTAAGTTAGAATTTTTTTTAATTAAAACCGTTGTGACACAGCAGCCTGCCAAAGAAAGGCATAATAATATCTTTAACATTATTCACACGATTCTTCCAGATCTAGGCATGAACTTAGGTTTTTAGGAACAGTAATCACAACATGGTAGTGATACATCTTTGAGAGCCAGAAATGAGTCTGAACTTGCAATATTTCAACATCTTGCCAAATTTCAGGGGCTTTTCGGAAGATCTCATCTGAGAATATGCCTGGGTTTTATATCCGGGCACAGGAGTCTGCAGGAAGTCAACACCTGTACATGAGGCAAGTATATCCTTAGGTATATGTGTCAATGTTGCATACATATACAAAATAGGCAGAGCTTAGATTGTGATACTGCACCCATTCCCACAGATGTCCATACACTCTATAATTTATACATACAATCTCCTTGTTCTCTTAACCAAGTGTTGAATATGGTTTGAAAACTAGCATCCAAGGTATAGTCAAGTAGGCTGCAATAAATTTTAAAAAAAAATTCCAATAAAATAGTTGCTGCAGACATCAACAAGAAAGTAGATACATATTTCCATAAATTTGCACTTTCCTGTAGTTATTTATCTATCTTGTCTGTGCAAATGAACATTTAGAGATGGTAACGCTACTGTAATTTGTATTTTAACTATAATAAAACAGAAGTACAATGAATTACACAAGAGCATAAAAGGTCGTGTTAATATTACATACACCAAAATCACAGCTTCCAGTTCTTTATCTGATGTTGGCCTTCATATGCATCAAGTTCTTCCTAAGAACCCAGGTCAGTGTTGGCAAATCTTTTCGGCACCGAATGTTGAAATGGGAGCATGCGCACGTGCAGGGGAGTACCAGAAACTGGAAGAGCAGCTCCCCGGTGCACACACAGAACACCAAGAACCAGAAAAACAGCTCCCCTGCACGCATGCACATGCTGGGGAGCTGAGCTTCCAGTTTTTGAAGACCAGATGGCCAAGGCACATGTGCATGCTGGAAACCAGACGCCCAGCACTTTCCTTTTAATGCTAAAGTCGATCAACAGCAGACTCTTTTGCATAGTCCAGTTAACAAATAACTCGTATACCCATGCAATATCCCACAAAGAATTCTCAGGTGGGTTTTAAAGAAGCATGGATGCTACCAGAGTAGGTTTATAAGTAGCAATGCACTGCAAAATCTAAATGTGTTCCATGAGAATCAGCAATGGACTTTCCTCTACATTCTTAATCCATCTTCTCTACATTGATTCCTAGCTGTGTTCATGGATGCAGAGAGCGCAGAAGCCAGTGTTGGACCTGGCCGGACACAAAGCAATGCAACACGAGATGAAGCAGAGCAGCCCAGAAGAGGCAGAAACCTGAGTGCCACTAGTCAAGACAGTTTAAAATAGTTCCAGAGCTGGTATTCAGCCAG
Organism: Hydrophis major; assembly: GCA_033807585.1. Taxonomy (NCBI): domain Eukaryota; kingdom Metazoa; phylum Chordata; class Lepidosauria; order Squamata; family Elapidae; genus Hydrophis; species Hydrophis major. The sequence goes on from CM066329.1 coordinate 77,061,899, forward strand.
TTCTGACTGGTCCTCGTGGACTGGTAGGGAAAATTTTGACTGGTTCAGAGAACCTGTAGGGAAATTTTTGACTGGCCCCGCCCACCTGCCCCCGCTCATATCTCTCCAACTCTCCCATATTCTGTTGTTTATTAGCTCAGCTGATTCGTGTGGCAGAGCAGATTGCCGCACCTCAGCTGAACTAAAAACAGCAAAGCTCACCATCGTTGATAAAGAGGGCGATCCCTGAGCCCTGTGCATGCGCATATGATACACATGTTTGACACAAAGGGTTTGGCCCTGTCTGCCTCAGCAAAAAAAAGGGGGGGGTTAGGGTGAGATACACATGTTTGGCGTGTATGAACAATAGGTGTTGATATATTTTTGCAGCATTGATACAGAGGGCAATGTTTGAGCGCTAAGCACGCGCATGCGAAGCGAGCTCTCCAAACTGGTAGGAAACATTTTTGAAACCCACCACTACTACAAACCATACATGATTCAGCTATGCACCCTCTGCAGTGTACCAAGGATAAGCATGCAAGTATCAAACAGGATGACAGCAATTTAGGCTATCCAGACTTCATTATATCTAGCATCTGTAGATTTCTGTAGATTTCCCTGATATCTATGCCACATGCGGAATAAATAAAACAATAAATTGATCCCAGACCAAAGGGTCATGTATACATTCCTTTCCAAGCATACAATACTGATAAAATCATCAATCATCTCCCTACTCTCCCCCATCTCATAATTCATTTCCTTAAATAGCCTAAAGAAGCATGGGGAAAGTAGCAATTAAAACCTGTCATTCCCAACCTATATACTTATGATCACTGAGAAATGCAACAGTTTGGTTGCCACATTTCATTAAAAGAGACAATTCTGTCATGTTTATTTCCTGAGCAAATGTGTGCAACTATTACGGGAGGGGGAAAAATGGACTTTATAATTCATTATTATAAGCCTAGCTTGAATTGAGCTCCTGGTAATTGAAGGTCAAGTTGAGCCCAGGGACTGGAGGGGGAACAATTATAAACAGTTGCAACAAAAGCTTCTGCATTTCTAGAAGGAAGGAGCTTTGCTGGCTCATTATTTTGTGGGACATATGTCAGTAAGGACCACTGGGACTTCTTCGCCAACCATTTCTCAAACCAAAGACCTGCTTGTACGGAAGACTAGTGATGGGATTCAAGAAACACTGATCCAATGTAACTCAGAAGATCCCCCAGCAATTATCTTGAACCAGCTGCATGACCAGATGTGCATCCGCTACCTGAACTTTCCCCACATAAATAGAAAGCACCAAGGCCCCTACTCTGCATCCCATTTTATTACTGCCTATTAAATTGGATTGGCAGTGTGAGATGAAGTGAGAAGACAAGAGGGTTCACTTGGGGAATATGCGAAGGACTGCCAAGGCAGGAAATATGAAATCCCATCCTGCTACTTTAGCTCCTGACAATGGAATAGCGGCTTTGATTTATTTGACTTGATCAATTATATCTGGGAGGTGCACAGCAGAAGCATGAGCACTAGTAGGTCAGGTTGATCAGGGACTGCTCCTGCATTCCAGGTTGCATAAAAGGCTGTCTTCCTTTCTCTTCTCTCTCTCTCGAACATCTTGGCTCAATTCATGCCAAACAAATAGCAGAGGCATCAGAATTGCTTGCAGCGGCTTTTCCTCCTTTTTCTTTCATTAAGTCATGTTAATTTATCTTTCTTTGACACCAACAAACTTGGTTCTTTTTTTCCATGAAGCCACCCAAAATAATTGGCTCTTTCAGTCAGAGCTACAGCTTGAGCTTGGTCTCAAACAGCAAGGGTAAGAGATATCTGGCCAAATAGGTAGCATATGTGCTCCTTGAGTGGAATTGTGTTATACTCCTTATTACCCATCCTCTCTCACTTGTGATTGTACGACTGTAACTTTGTCGCATGAATCCTTACGATTTATATTGACTGTTTCCTAGTATGATTTGATTGCTTATTGTACCCTATGACTATTATTAATTGTTGTACCTTATGATTCTTGACTCTGACCAATAAATTTTTTTATTCTGTTCTGTTCTGTTCTATTTCATTAAAGAATGATAGTTCTGTGGTTATCAACTTTTTTTATCTGTTTATGGTACTAGCTTATGATTTTAATTTATACACCACCAAGAATTGTTGTGGGATAGATAGATAGATAGATAGATAGATAGATAGATAGATAGATAGATAGATAGATAGATAGATAGATAGATAGACAGACAGACAGACAGACAGACAGATAGATAGATAGATAGATAGATAGATAGATAGATAGATAGATAAATAGATATAAGGTAGGCAGGTAGACAGACGGATAGGCAGGGAGGCAAGCAGGCAAATAGATTTCTGACCTTGAGATCCCAGTCCTATCAATTGGAGCTGATAAGTGAAAACTGTGAACTCCTAGAGGGAGGGGACAACTAAAAAACTCACTTCAAAACATCTTCACCAGTGTTGTCTAACAGGGTAAATAATCTTGAAAAATCTGAAGAATTCAACATGATTGTTTGTCCTTCTTGACATTTCTTTACCTGTCTGCTAGGGAAGGACAACAAATGGTACCCATGTTCTTCCTAATGATAAACACGCCCTGAAAAATGTATAAAAATAAGTATTTCATAAATGCTTGAAGCAGAGGACAGAATGCCTGATTTTGCTACATGTATTGATAAAATCTGTACCCCACCCACATTTTACTGCTTTTAAAAAAAAATATCCAAATGGAAGGAAACCTAAAGTAAATAAGGATAGTATCCAGAATAAGACCAGAACCACGTATGTAAGGGGAAGGTCCTGCTGGGTGAGGTGTTTTTGGTTTTTTGGGGGGACTGAGTACAGCTTACACTAGACATGGCTATTCTGGGAAAGAGCCTCTAATGCCTCATACACATAGCATAAACAACACAATCTTCTCCTGACCTTCTGGAGCACTGAGGTTTTTGACTGCAGCCACTCCCTTGAGCATTGGTGTCATGGTAAAAGAAAGTTATAAATTAGCAGTCATGTTTATGCTTTCGATGATTTGCAAAGACTCTGCCCCAAAATGTGTGGTCTGCAGAAAGAGGCAATTTGACAGCTACCAAATTGAGTTCTTGTTCCTATACTGTAACTTTTACAGAGGCTGATAGGACACAACAGTGAATCTGACCTCTTGCCTGGTGTAATTAGAATAACTGTTATTTTGATAAGATTGATTTTTACTGTAGAACATTCTGAATGGTTCTTATATTTACCTGTTATGCCTCCCCGTTATAGTCCTGACAGCATCATTCATAATAGGTTTTTATTTACACGACACACTAAGAGGAAGCTGCACAGATTCAGACAATGCATAAACTTGCAGATTTAAAATGAGAAATTTAACCCAGGAAGCGCTAATATTGCAACAAAATCATTTGGGCTGAAGGTTCAAGAAGGGCATTTTACCTTTTGACTATAGCAACTTTCTAAATCACAACATTCTTTTAAGCTAATTGCTGCTTTTCCCGTCGAGATTTATATATTATGAAATGCCCTTTCTAGTCTTTTATAATAATTTATTCCCAATGCAATTTTACACATACACACATTTAGATCGATCGATCAGTCGACAGACAGACAGATGTGCTAGTCGTTCCCGGCTCTAGAGGGCAGTGCTCATCTCTGTTACAAAGCCTAAGGGCCAGCGCTGTTCAAAAACGTCTCTGTGGCAGGAAGGCGCACAGAACACTGTTACTTTCCTACCAAAGTGGTCCCTATTTTTCTATTTGCATTTTTACATACTTTTCAACTGCTGGGTTGGCAGAAGCTGGGACAAATAACTGGAGTTCAGTCCGTTATGCAGTGCTAGGGATTTGAACTGCTGAACTTCTGACTTTTCTGATCTTAGCCACTGTGTCCCAGATAGATGGATGGATGGATGGATACATACATACATACATACATACATAGGTGGGATTCTTTTTTTTTTTTACTACCGGTTCTGTGGGCATGGCTTGGTGAGCATGGCAAGGGAAGGATACTGTAAAATCTCCAGTCAGAGGTGGTATTACCCGGTTCTCCAAACTACTCAAAATTTCCGCGACCGGTTCTCCAGAACAGATCAGAACCTGCCAAATACCACACTGGATGGATAGATAGATAGATAGATAGATAGATAGATAGATAGATAGATAGATAGATAGATAGATACACACACACACACAAAATCATCTTGTTTAATGAGTGGGATATTTTACCCACAAACATGCCAAGCAATTAAATATGAATGTGGATTTGAATATGAATTAAATTATGAATGTGGATTTAATCTGAATTATTCCCAAATTTGTCTTCATGTTTTAAAATAAGTGGTCCATTGCTTATTCTCACTCCCTCTACAGTATCACCATTTTAAGAAGAGCTTGTGTAAGATTTATAACTATGAAATAAACAAGTATAGCATGTTTGTAATGTTTACAAAATGAAGGCTATTAAAAAGCAGCTGAGAAAGAATTTATTATCACCAAATGTAATGTTAATGAAATACATTTTCCAAGAAATGTTAGAAGAAGCACAAGCATGGAGATAAATCAACTCATGCTATTATTGTTCAGGTAGCTTTAAAAATCATCAAAGCAAAAAAAAATAACAAAGTAAAACAAAAATGCACTTACCAAATCCTTAACATAATCTGCTGTCCAAGTCAGACTGTCCTTTAATAGCCTAAACAAATGTGAACTGCAATGGATAGTTAACATCAAATCCCTATAGGCCAATTATTTCTGTTGCTGTTCTACTTTTTTAAATGATTGGGCCATTTTTAAAAAAATAAAATTAGCCTTTAGTCCTAACTTCATGTACAGGGAACAAATTTCCCTGAATGTGAAAAAATAAAAATAAAAAAAAACATCACCTGCTCTTGAGTTATCATGATTTGGTTCCTTCCATAAAGGTGAAGGTTCCCCTCGCACATAAGAGCTAGTTATTTCTGGCTCTAGGAGATAGTGCTTATCTCCGTTACAAAGCCGAAGAGCCAGTGCTTCCGAAGACATCTCCAGCATGACTCAATGCCAAAAGCACACAGAACTGTTACTTTCCCACCAAAGTGGTCCCTATTTTTCTACTTTTATTTTTACATGCTTTCGAACTGCTAGGTTGGCAGAAGCTGGGACAAATAACAAGAGCTCACTCCGTTACGCGGTGCTAGGGTTTTAAACCGCTGAATTGCTGACCTTTCTGATTGACCAGCTCAGTGTCTTAGCCACTTAGCTTTCTCTTTTCTGATTAAAAAAAATATATTGCCCATGAATGTGTGTAATAGCATGTGAAAATGACCCTAGGAGACAGTAGGGAGAGCCACAGACTAGACAGTGGTCAGATAACCAGCAGCTGGGTCCACAGAAGGAAAGTGGGCATGGCAAACTTCTCGGGCGGGACTCTCCCTAGTTTCTTGAACTGTAAAGGGAAGAGGGTGGGGGGGAGGAAGAGTTGTACTTTCAGATTTGCAAGATTCGGTTAATGCATGGGTGTCAAACTCGAGTCATGTTGCTGTCACATGACGTTTCACAACATTTTTCCCATTTGCAGTGCTGGGGTAGGTGTGGCTTGTGCATGAAACATCCGGCCCATGAGCTGCCAGTTTGACACCCCTGTGCTAATGTAATCCTATAATAAAAATAGTACTTCTTGTCTGTATTAATAGAAATATATATATTTAAAAACTGCTTTAATATAACTGAAACAATGAAGAACAAAACAGAACTCAAATGTATACACACAGAGGCACCCAAATAAAACACGAAAAAACCCCACAAAAGTAATAAAATCCATAAAACGTTTTCAAACTAAACACAGTTCTATTTTTAAATAACTATTTTCTATTTTTAAATAAGATTAAACTTTGATTACTCCAAAATCATTCTGTTCAGTGTTTCATTATGTCAGTGAAGGAACTGTTCAAGGGCTGATGATACATTTCATCAAGCCAAAATGTGGGTATCTGGTGAACAAATGTCTTTCCAAGAACAAGCACTGTAACAGTATTTTTGCAATATTCAACAGATCCAAAGTTCTCTGTAAATAGATAATTCCAAATTTGGAGACTATAATTCAACAATTAAATCTTTAAATCTCATCCTCGAATCTGATTCACCATATGAAAGATATTCAATCAAAATGGAATGACTAGAGGGCGTGACCCAATCTATTAGAGGATGATCTTCATTTGTCCTGCTGCTTCAATTAACATCTCTTTGTCACAATTACAGGCTTCCAAGGGATTTCCAGGAATTGCTGAGACAGGATTAAAAAGGAGCTCCCAAAAAACCAGCAGGTGTCTGAACCTCTATGTACCCATGAACACATCCTCTTAACACATGGCAGGTTTTCCTTCCTTAATTTTCATTTTCAAAAGATTGCTGTAATTAAAAACTATAATAATTGAATAGGAAGCTGTGCTGCCACAAAGGGAAGTCACAGCCTTTGAAGTCTCTTGATTCTTAAGAGAGCTTGTAGCTCCAGCCTGGTTCCATATGCTATCTTAAGAAAATACAAACGATAGCCAGTGCCTTATTTAGATGTCTCTCCCTCTGGCTAAGAAAATGACAAGACTAAGCTAAGAAAACAGAGCATATATTGGGAAGTAGGGAACATCTTCATCAGTTGAACAAAGTCTTATTTTGCCTAGTTAGAGCTATGAAAGCAGCCATCTTGGGAAACCATCCAGGGGTGAGATTCAAATTTTTAACAACTGGTGCTGTGGGTGTGGGTTAGGTGGTGGGCATGGCTTGGTGGTCATGTGACTGGATGGACATAGCTTGGTGGTCATGTTATTGGCTGGGTGTAGCCAACTCAACATCACTCACACAGAGGCACGCATCTCCTCGCCTAGCCTCTCATGACTGTGGGAATGCTGCAACAGTCGTAAGTGTGAAAAATGGTCATAAGTCACTTTTTTCAGTGCCATTGTAATTTTGAATGGTCACTCCACACAAACAAAGTACCAGCAAAGGAGCGGGGAAAAACTCTAGAGAAATTCCTGAGACAGGAAGTCTAGTCCTGCCAAGAATGTAATAAGGGTTAACGGAGAGGCAGTTTCTGTAAGCAGTACCAGAATGTTTCCTTCCTGCCTTCCTTACAGGATTAGGCCAGTAATTTCTTCTAAAAACCGGTTCTCCAAACTGCTTAGAACGTTAACAACTGGTTTTAGTGAATAGGTACGAACTGGTAGAATCCCACCCCTGAAGCCATCTCTTCCAATGGTTGTCATTCTTGGGGAATATACAGAATCCAGTCTAAATGTGCCTACCAACTCCAAAGTGTTGTCATCCTGATTCAGTTTCTTCATAAATCAAGATTTTTGATGAGGAAAATGTTATGTATGTAGAAACCTCTTCTCTACCTGAATAGACCAATGGTATAGCTATGCAAATCCTTAGAAAGAGATATTTCAGAGCCCATATGAAGCATTTCTTTTTTAATAATTAAATCAGCCACAGGATTATTCAACTACAGGATTGCAAATAAGCCATAAGATTGGTCAACAATGTTCAAGGTTACAGTGGCACCAGGAAAAGGGAGTTATGACTGGTCCTTGCACTTATGACCATTGTAGCATACCCATGGTTACGTGATCAAAATTTAGGTGCTTGGAAACCACCCTGTTTACATTGGCTGCAGACTGATTTGTAACCTTTCCAGTTGGCTTCTGAGGGAAGCCAGATTTGCTTAACAATCCTATTATTCACTTAATAACCAACTTACTTAGCAGTAGGAATCGATTGTAACTTACAATTGTGGTTGCAAGTCAAGGACTACCTGTGCTTCAGAAACTATTTCCTTTTGTCTCCACACCATGTTTCATTGCTGTGCGTGAGTCTGCTAAGAGTACAGGGTAATTGCCACTACGCACATGTATCACCATTTAACGCAGCATTTTCTTCATAATTCTAATTTTTACTTTCAGATGAAATTTTTTTAAAAATCCACTATATGGACCTTCAATGAAGCATGTAGACTTTTCAAATAAATTCTGAGTAACCTGACACCAAAGTGGAATTGTCAGTTTGTCAGGAATCTACAGTCTTACCAGCTCTCTGAACAGTAGGTATTAACAGGTGTTTTTTACAGTTACATTTGAGGTATAAAATGTTCCAGCCTCGGAGCAATTTTCTCTCCAATATGTTCAGTCTAAAGTGCTGTTGCCATTTTTAATAAATCTGCTCATTTGATAATACTGTGACAGATTTGCACAATTGGAGAACCCCCTGTGGTCAGAGTGATCCTTCTGACTAAATTCCACTAAAAGTTGCCCCCCCAAGGTAATTTGTAGCGTGATACAAAAAGGGAGAAATCATTGAGACAAGAAGCACCTTGAAAATGTAGAAGGGAAAAAAACATTACAATTCATTTACAGCCATTTGTTTATTTAAAAGTTACAATGGCACTGAAAAAAGTGGCTTAGGGTCATTTTTCATACTTATGACCATTATATGATCCCTTGATCAAAATATGAATGCTTGTATTTATGGCAAATGCAGTGTCCCGCATCATGTGATCACCTTTTGCGACCTTCTGACAAGGGGAAAGCCCAGAGTCACTTAACAATCGTGTTACTAATAACTGCAGTGATTTACTTAACAACTGTCTCAGGAAAGGTTGTAAAATGGGGAAAAACTCACTAAACAACTGTCGTGCTTAGCAACTGAAATTTTGAGCTCAGTTGTGGTCGTAAGTTGAGGACTAGCTATAATTAAGTGTTAATATTATTTTAATTGATTCAATTCTTTTTTTCATTTTTATATACACTTTTATAGGGTTGACCACTGTCAGCAGATTCTGAGATTTTTTTAAAAAAATTGTGATACAAATTTAAAAAACCCTCCATTCTCTCTTTTTTATATAAAGCATTTGGATAAAGGACAGTACCAGAGGTGATATTCAGCAGGTTCTGACCAGTTCTGGAGAACCAGTAGCAGAAATTTTGAGTAGTTCGGAGAACCAGCAAATATCACCTCTGACTGGAGGTTTTACGGTATCCTTCCCCGCCATGTCCACCAAGCCACGCCCACAGAACCAGTAGTAAAAAAAAATTGAATCCCACCACTGGACAGTACCATGAGATTCACAGGCAGCTTCTGTATATGCAGCCTTCCTGCTGCAGCTCACTTAACCCCTGGGAAATAGTATGCAGGAATGGCCTTGGGAGAGGGGAAGGGAAGAGCTGCTGTCTAGTAAAAATCATATAACCAGGGAAGAGCCCAAAGCTGCATAACGGGCAGAAAAAGAAACTCAGGATCCTCCCTAACTCTTCTGGCTGTAAAAAGAGAAGGCAAGACATTTGTGCTTTCAGACTTATGAGATTCTTTTAATGTAACCCTGCAATAAAGTAGAATTCGTTTCATCTGATCATGTGTCCGATCTGAGTTACCTCAGAAAGTTGACACCCTGGGCCACTAGTTCTCTATAACTGTGCATTAAATCTCTTTTAATTAGAGATTTGATTTGCTATCAGCAGGGTTATGTGCTGAAAATTATTATTATTATTATTATTATTGTTATTGTTATTATTATTATTATTATTATTATTATTATTATTATTATTATTATTATTATTATTATTATTACACAGAAATGACAGTGTACACAACAAATGAGATAACTATGCTGGGTTTCATATCACAAATCACTAATCGAACACTTCCCAAGCGTTTAGGACTGCGTGATATATCAGCGGATTATGCGAGCAGATCCCAGTAAGGTGGCCTTCTGCAGCTGACCAATGGTGATTTTGTCAGTGCCAATTGTTTTATGTGCTTGCCTAGGTTTTTAGGCACAGCACCCAGTGTGCCGAGTACCACTGGAACCACCTGCACTGGTTTATGCCAGAGTCTCTGCAGTTCGATTTCCAAGTCCTGATATCTGGTGATTTTTTCAAGTTGTTTCTTGTCGATTCTGCTGTCACCAGGTATGGCAATGTTGACAATCCACACTTTTTTCTTCTCCACAATCATGATATCTGGGGTATTGCATTCCAAAACTTTGTCAGTCTGTATTTGAAAGTCCCACAGTAGCTTTGCATGCTCTTTTTCAACCACTTTTTCAGGCTTAAGATCCCACCAGTTCTTTGCTACAGGCAGATGGTAGTTGTGACACAAATTCCAGTGGACTATCTGAGCAACTAGGTTGTGACACTGTTTGTAGTCAGTCTGAGCGATTGTCTTGCAGCAGCTCTGTATGTGATCTATGGTTTCACCAGTTTCTTTGCAGAGTCTGCAAACCATTATTATTATTATTATTATTATTATTATTATTATTATTATTATTATTATTATTATTATTATTATTATTATTATTATTATTATTTAGATGTAATTGTTTCAACTGCCTTTCTGTTGGTTTTTTTGTTTTAAAGTTTTCCATGTGAATCACTGAAGTTGTTTTGAAATATGCCATACGAGCCTTGCAAATAAATAAGACAAGGACCATCTGTGAACAAAACATTTCTTTCTTTTATCCAGTTATGACTAACTCCAATTTCCAAGTCAGAACAATGATGCAGGCTCATTGGTGGTGCCATAATTCCTCACCACTGAGCTGGTCAATTACAAATTATCTTCTACCCACCCCCCCACCCCAAAAATGGGGAATTTGCACCCTCTAAAAAAACACAATAAATCCTCAGATATTGAAAATTAACATTCAGCAAAGACTAACCAGTTATCATTTCGGTCTCCTGCTGCACTTTTGAGATTCAATGTGTACTGCATCTAGTAGGAATAGCTTGAGTCATGCTCTCTCCAAAGACAAGGCCTACTTGACTAGGAAACATTTGTACCAGGTACAACAGCCCTAACAGACCCTTGACAGCATCTGCGCAGGAGGAACGTTACATATGTATAACCCAGTTATCCATCAAATATTTCACATCATTTTACAGAAATGCCTCTCTCCGTGGAAAAAAAGCCAAGGGGTACCTTTTCTCACTTGCTTTCATCCCATCCTGTGGCACGTTGTTGTTGTTCCCTGAATTCTTATTCTACTTTTGAGTTAATTTCCACAAAGCATACTGGGATTTTATTGCTCCTTGCTTTGGTTCAACTCCAACACCCTTGAGATGCTAGACAGACAGATAAACAGACAATAGATATAGAGAAACAATAAAAAAGACACATATATTGGTGGTGATAGATAGATAGATAGATAGATAGATAGATAGATAGATAGATAGATAGATAGATAGACAGACAGACAGACAGACAGACAGACAAGGTGATGAGAGACAGATATATAGGTGATGAAAGACAAACAGAGTTAGGTAATAGATTGTAAATGGTAGATGATAGTAGTTAGGTGGGTAGATGGGTGTATGGATGGATAGGCAGGCAGGCAGGCAGACATAACTTCCTAGAGAAAATCCATAAAGTTTACAAACATCAGTGATTCAAGCTATCCTATGGCAAAGGATCAGCTTAAAAGGTTGAGACAGTCTAACTGCAACTGTATATAAAGCATTTTAGCATGAACTCTGCAAGTCTGCTGTGTGAATTTCTGACTTGAACGTTACAAGACTGCCCTCTTGTGGCTCTCTAAAGCAGAATCCTCAGATCGGCTCCAGCAAACAGCAGCTGCTGCCATTTGTGCCTTGCACACTTCATTATCATTTCAGTGGTGTTTTAAAAATAATCAGAAAAGGCCTAAATGAAATCTATCCTGGTTCTCAGACTCCAATTAAATTATTCCTGCCTTCTGGGGGAGTGAAGGAGGATCATTAAACTATATACTTATAATTTACAGTGATAAAAAGATATTTAATATTTCTAATTTGGATCATAATCTCATTACAACTCATTTCATAGAATGGTGCGCCAATACTCCCCTATTCTCTCTACTCTTTCTCACCCTCCGACAAATCCTTTCAAAGCCAACCACCCTTGCTGCAAAGCTACTAATCTAAGAATTCTCCTTTGTGCGGATATGAATCACCTATGAAAATTAAATTGCGTCGTTCTTCATATTCATGTGCCTGGGCCATCATAGTCTCCCATTCATCTTTCTTTTTCCTTCTGCACTGTGCCAGATATCAAGCCACTGAGACAGAAACTTCCCAGTCACTAGTATATGTACATGTCTACCTGGTTCTCTATTCTGGCTGGACCTACCATGCCTGACCATTCTAAGAGAAAGTTGAGTTCTTGCTCCTTTTCAGAGTTACTTTATCCTATTTTCCTTTCTGTGGAGGCAAACTGTCCTGAGCAATAAACAGCTTCAGCTATGCAAACAAGCGGAGGCTTCCCCTCCAGCAATTCACCTTTTACCCTCAATCAAAAACCAAGGCGCCACACGATGCCAGAAAAGAACCTGTGATCCCAGAGGAAGAGACCCCACACAGCTGCTGTGTGATGATAGCTGGCTACATAACTGGTAAATAAGGCCCACGACATCCTGACCCCAAGGCTGTCGAATGCACTGACGGCCTGCTCAAGATTGTGCATGGACAGAAAATTGAACAGATGTAATGGAATGTCCTGCTCCTCCCCTCGGGCCAGGATTCGGAAGTAACAAGCGATGGGTTCCTTTGGCACTCCTCTGTTTGCAGGGACCAATTTCCTCTAGCCCAGGGGTCTCCAACCTTAGCAACTTTAAGACTTGTGGACTTCTGGGAGTTGAAGTCCACAAGTCTTAAAGTTGCCAAGAATAGGATAGGATAGGATAGGAGGGAATAGAATAGAATAGAATAGAATAGAATAGAATAGAATAGAATAGAATAGAATAGAATAGAATAGAATAGAATAGAATAAATTCTTTATTGGCCAAGTGTGATTGGACACACAAGGAATTTGTCTTGGTGCAAATGCTCTTAGTGTACATAAAAGAAAAGATACATTCGTCAAGAGTCAAGAATCATCAGGTACAACACTTAATAATAGGGTACAATAAGCAATCGAATCAAAGGTTGGAGACCCCTGCTCTAGCCCATCTGCCTACACTGCTTTCCTTCCATTAAATCATTTTTTTCTTTTACTGAGAAGGGCAGGTTCTATGGTAAGTGGGTGGAAAGAGGAACAATGCTAGCCCTGGCCTTGGTATTGTTAAGAAGTACAGGTAGTCCTCGACTTACGATCACAATTGAGCCCAACATCTCTGTTGCTAAGTGAAACATTTGTAATAGCATTTAGCAATAGTATTTAGACTTATATACCGCTCCGCTTCCAGCCCTCTCTAAACAATTAATAATCAGCATATTGCTCCCCAACAAACTACCATGGGAGCAATAGTTCCTCATTTTATCGACTTCAGAAGGATGGAAGGTTGAGTCAACCTTGAGCCTGGTGGGCTTTCGAACTACCAAACTGCTGTCAGCCAGCAGTTAGCAGAAGTAGCCTGCAGTACTGCACTCTAACCACTGCGCCACCATGACTTAAGTGAATTTTGCCCCCCATTTTACTGCAATTTCTTGCCACATTTGTTAAGTGAACCACTGCAGTTGGCAAGTTGGTGACATGGTTGTTAAATGAATCTGGCTTCTCCATGGACTTTGCTTGTCAAAAGTCCGCAAAAGGGGATTGTATGACCCTGGGGCATGGCAACAGTCATAAGCATGAATCAGTTACCAGGCATCTGAATTTGATCATGTGATCAAGGGGATGCTGCAATGGTTGTAAGTATGAAAAGTGGTCATAAGCTGCTTTTTTCAGTGCCGTTGTTAACTTCAAACAATCACTAAATGACCTGTTGTAAGTTGAGGACTACCTGTGAACTGACATGTACAGCTAGTTCTTGACTTGCAACCACTCCTTTAGTGATCCTTTGAACTTACAATGGACCTGAAAAAAAAGGGACTTATGACCATTTTTCACACTTAGGACTGTTGCAACATTCCCCACGGTCATGTGATCAAAACTGGGGTGCTTGGTAACTGTTATATGTGGAAATAATATATGCATTTGCCTGTTCCATCTAAGAAAGTATGAAATCAAAGAGACTCCATTTTTGTTCGTAATGTGACCTTTTTACAATGATGACTGGTTATATAATTGTATCTAACAAATATGTACTGTTTTGTAACGTGCTATATTTTAAAATAAATGTCAGGTTTTTGGCTGGAACATGGGGGCTTGTATTTTGGCATGAGATTTCATGTCAGAAATGCTGGGTTGTCCTCACCTGAACGGAACTGGTTAATGACTTATTGTGTTCAGAAGAACATAACAGGAAGATGCCATGAGAACAAGGGTGGTTTCCAGAGAAGAGGGAAACAGGTGGTACACGATGGGTGTGGCGTAGGGAATTACGTAGTTGGATAGATTGTGAACCCAGGAAAGGGGCAGAGACTGTATATTTGAACTTGTACTGTATATTAAAACCCTAGCCTTCTTGGGAAAGATGTCTTCTGCTAGCAGAGTTCCCTTTTGCAAAAGCTTAATAATAAAGCTCTAGTCTACTGTCTCTAGATGTGTTTTGTGATTTTTCTCACAGCAACTGGTTCACATTTATGACGGTTGCAGTGTCTCAGGAATCCCCTTCTGTGACCTTTCACCAGCAAAGCCCATGGGGAAGCCAGATTCAATTAACCACCGAGTTACTGTTTTAACAAATCAGTGATTCACTTTATAACTGCGGCAAGAAAAAAAATCACAAAATCAGGCAAAACTCTCACTTAAATGTTGTCTCGCTTTGCAACCCCCCCAAAATGGGGCTCATGTTGGCCGTACATTGAGGACTACCTGTCTTCAACAGAGGTTGAAGGAGAGCCAAAAGCACAATCCCCTCCCAATGTCAATATATCAGCAGAGAAGGTCACTTTATGGGGACCAGTATGGTGATCCTGCTGCTCGTCTTGGTGTGTCCATGGACCACTGACAGAAAAAGCCCAAATCCTCAAGAGTGTTCAGTACCTCCTATCTCCTAAGAAATTAAGCAGAGCAAGTCCTTCTGTTAAGCAGAGGACTAGAAGACCTTGAAGGTTCCTTCCAACCCTATTACACCCTATGTTCAGGGGTGGGATTCTATCAATTGTGTCCACCTCTGTAGAACCGGTAGCTCTGAAGAGCAGCAGACATAGAACCAGTTCTATGTCTGCTGATGTTTTTGCCCACCCAGGCTCTTACCTGATCTTTATTTCCTGATTTTTCAGCTTTAGCTCTCGAACGAGGCACAGCTGTAGTTTAAAAAGCAGGAAAAGAAGGTTGTTTCAAAGGCTGCTTCTCTGCACGCAGCATGCTGGTGATGATTTACAGGTGCGCTCTCGCAGCGTGCAGGGAAGCACATCATAAATCACCAAACCTCGTAAATGACCAAACCGGTAGTTAACCCTGCTGTATCTCACCCCTGCCTATATTTTATGCTCTAGGAGCCTCCCATGCAAAATAAATGCTCGAGGCACAAAGTAGGGGCAAGATGTTGGATGCTGTGTGTTGTCACATTGCCTTCTTGCACTCACTTAGTATGCGTTCCTTAGGTCAGAAGCCTGTCAAAATACGCGCAGGATGTCATCAGTTCAATCACCAAAATGTCCTGAGCCAGTTCTGAAGCTTAAAGATACCGTTTGAAGGGATCTTCAATGCTATCAGGTTGTCACAACATTTCAGAAATTGTACTGTATGTAGGGAGCACATGCCATAAAATGACATACCCTTGAGGGTTGCAAGATGGTTGTAAGCATTTTAGCTACAGCTACTGATACCGCAGTTGATACTCTGACTCGTAGAAAGTAACTTCATATATCAAACAGGAGCCAGGCAGCAACAGGGGTGTTTATATAATTATACACATATTCCCCAATCCTGATAAATAGAAAGCAGTAGCTATTTAGTCGCTATATTGATCAAGAGAGCCAGAAAGTGTTATAAATATTCCTCTGCCCATTTCTTGTTTTAAGGAGTCAGCTAGGCAGAGATTTTGCATTTAAAAATAACTTGCCTTTTGCATTTCCTGTGCTTGTTGTCAGTCTACACATTGGTAAAAGATGAATTAATGTTCAAGGCAAAGTTATGTTCTTAAACTGCGATCTGACCTGGAAATAAGCTTTGAGCTGTATCTCTGTACTTAACCATGGCATCTCATCTGGGGAATTAGTATTTATCTCTGTGGATGGACTTACTTACTAAAACAAAGCCAGTTGAAAAAGCAAGCGAAAGATTACTTGGTTTCTGTTGTGGCAGGTCAGCAGACAGCAGAGCTGGCGGCATACTCGGACAGTGAGGAGGTTGGGGAGGAACATGGCCAGTCCTGGAGTCTGGGAAAGGCTCTGATGAGTGCTCTGCATTGGAGGCAGAGATGGGGTCAGGACCATCCGATAGTTATCAGCTGCCTTCGGAGTCGGAGATCAGTGGGACAGAAGAACAGCCAGAGCCTGTTCACAATATGCGCGTGCACAGATCCACCAGGAAAAGAGAACAATTCAGGAATAAGGGTTGACTCAGGAGTAAAGGCACAGGTGGACAATGAATGTCCCCTCCCATAGGGAATAAAGAGGAGTGAAAGGGGAGTGGGGTTTGCAGGAGACAATTAGTTTGTTTAATTAGTGTGGAGATTTGTTCGTGACTCTCAGAGACTCCTTGCCAAGTATTTTCTTGTACAGCATTGCGCTTGGAAGCTCTCCAAGTCTGATAAAGTCTGTGGTTATAATTCACCCTTGAAAGATTGTTTGCCGAGACTTTGCTGGATGTGAATGATAGGAATTCACATTAGCCTAATAAAAAGGGGTTTTGTTGGGACAAGGAGTCTGCTTCATGATTTGGTGAAGGCTAGGTCAGAAGAGTTTCAAGAACTCTGACTACAGGCAGTTTTCAACTTATGAACATAATCAGGACCAGAATTTCTGTTGCTAAGCAAGGTGATGAAATACACAGATATAATCCATCCCAAAATTTACACACCAACTCCTTACTAGCTATGATTCTGCAAGTGTGTGAACGGAGGCTGAAGATGAGCATGTCCAACAAACCCACCAATCTTGATCTGGCTTTCAGTCTTGAGCTACTAAGCAGAATTGAACACACTGGAATAAAACAGCATTACAAAAAAAAATCACGCTGTAATAAAAATCAGCTAAGGAAATAGGAGCTGGTTTACAACACGTTTAAACCATCATGCAATTGTCTAGCTTTGCCTTGGTGAGGGCTCCTTTGCAGCCTAGATTAATGGCTCAATATTGTGTGTAAAAAAAAACAATGATAAAAACAAATCACTTGCAGTGGTACACAAAATTAACACAAGTCCTAAATCTGAGTGCATGGAATCAAAGACCCAACAATCCCACTGTAATATAAAAACCCTGTTTTTCCATTTGCTTTACATGGAGTCCTCGAGTTACAACCACAATTGAGCACAAAATTTATGTTGCTAGGTGAAACATTTGTTAAGTGAGTTTTGCCTCAGTTTACAACCTTTCTTGCCACTGTTAAGGGGATCTTTGTAGTTAAGTTAGTAACATGGCTGTTGAGTGAATCTGGCTTTCCCATTGACTCTGCTTTTCAGGTCGCAAAGGCTGATCAATCACTTGGGACAAAGCAACAGTGAGAAGTATCTTATGAATTTTGATCATGTGACCATGGGGATGCTCCAATGGTCATAAATGTGATATGGTCATAAGTCACTTTTTTCAGTGCCTGAATTGTTGTAACTCCAGGACTAGCTGTACTACATTTCTCTAATGCTTCTTTTCACTAACCAGCTTTCTTAGTATTTTATCCCACTCTGAGCTAAAATCTGGCCCTGTGGATAATCAATGGAACCTAGGCTACTAATCTCTAAATTCCTAACCTCTAAAGAAGAAGGAAGTCAAAATGTTAATCCATACAAGTCGCTCAATCATTCCTTATCCCATAGACATGGGAAGCATATCTTGATAACATTTCTTATCATCCTTAGAACTGCACACAAGACACAACATTTCACTTCTACATTCATCAATCAAATCTTCATGTTAGAGAAAGATTTTTGTTATTTAGCTCCATCACAAACTTCAAAAACCACACATAGAAGTGGTTGCTGGCTCTCAAGACCTGACCTAGAACCAGGGAACAGGTTTATATTCTAATAATTGATTGCCAAATTAGAGTACAATTTTTCAAAAGGAAACTTAAGTTTCTCAGATCGGGCAACCTAGCGGCTGAAGGATTAAGAATTCTGGAAGTTCCCACACACATGGAACCACAGGTTGGAAAAGGAAGTGATTTAACTCCTTATATGAGAGTGGGATTCTACCGGTACAAACCGGTTGTATAGAACCGGTTGTTACAATTCTGCGCAGTTCAGAGAACCAGAAAATTGTGCCCCTGATATATTTACATACAAGCCATGCCCAGCCAGTCATGTGACCACCAAGCCACACCCACTAATTAGGCCACAGGAACAGAATTGGTTGTTAAAAAATTTGAATCCCACCCCTGCCCTCTATGAATTACTACCTTGGCACTGGAGAGCAGATGGAATACAAAACTCTGGACTCTTGCAAGAATAAATAAAAAAATATCCATGTAAAATTATTAAGACAGTCCAACAATGAAAAACCTATGTAAAATTAAGAGTTAAATTTACCTTCACTCAAAATAATGTAGTTTTTCAGTGATCACTCCTGTCATCTACCACAAGATAACTAATACATTGGGCATCAACTGAATTGATGACTGATGATGATGAAGCAGAAACATTTTGCTTTCTTGGATTTAAGGGAGATTGCAAGCGATATACCTGTGAAATATATGCTAAATATAGCTACAACAACACATTCTTTTCTTCAAAGGAGGTATGTGCTTTTTGACAATGTGGAGGTCTCAAGTAATCACAACATATACTTACTTTCAGTGGGAGGAAAGGGCTAAATAACTAGTCAAATGATAGAAGAATGTGCGTCTGTTTGTTTGTTTTTCTTCCAACCTGAATTGTTTTAAATTATTTCTTTAGGGAAACCATTGATCTCACTGGCAAAGTGTCTCTTTCTAGTGTTAAGGACTACATCCATTTCAGAGAATGGATTTCTAAAATTATCTTGAAAGTATAAAATGCCATTTTTCCCACTCTGCATCTTCTAAAATGGGAGAACATTGGCGCTGATTTCCATGACTTCTTCATCTGCTGCAGTCTGTTAACTATTCCCGAAGATGGCATGTTTAATGTCACTCTTCATTTTCTATAATTCACAGACTGAAAGCAAAACACAGGTAAGAGGTTACAGAGGCATTTGTACCAGTGCGGTGATTCAAAGCCTGATCAATAAATAATTGCACTTAAAAGATTAACCCAATCTCATCCAATCTTTTTCCTAGTTAAGTGGCTAAAATACATTCAGAAAAGAGTTCCCACATATCTTTATCTACTTCTGGTTTACCAATATCAGACAGGGCAACCATAGATGATGTTACACAAGTGCTTTCAAAATTCATGGCTCACTGGAGCATTGATTTTTTTTTTTCTCTGCTAGGCCTCTGCTGCAGGAGGCCAGACATTGAATATTGATAGCCGAGATACCTCTAACTCTTCTGACATTTTTTTTTTAAAGCTCAACATTGGAGAAAATCCAGGGGCTTAATTTCAGGACCGGTTGAAGACCATAGAAAGGTGTTAAATGATTCTAATTTGGTATAATATTGAGGCAATATCTTAACAATTATACTGGATGGTATATTATTGTTCTGTCCAAGTAGGATATTTCATGATATTTAAAAGCACTGTATCAGCAAAGCCTTTTACAAATGAATGTCATGAGATCCTGAAAAATATACTCATTATTAAAAGTTTTCATAAATGTTCACAATTGCATCACATGCATTTAGACTGACCACCATAGGTTTTCCTACAAGTGGACCCTGGGCATTTTGGAGGTCTTATCAGGGCAATCCAGTTTCATATATTCTTGGCTGAAGAACACTATTGAGGGTGGTTGTCTTCTTCCACTGAGTGTCAGCGTTCTATTGAAAGTAGAACTCCGAGGCAGGCAGATTACTGAATATATCATATTGGCACAACTGGTGAAAACCGACTCCAATTTTCACCTAATTAAAAAAAAATCAAAGTTTTCACTTTCCCCCAAGTCATCAGTCAGATTATCCAATAGAAGTGCTGGCCAGTTGCTTGGTAACTTCATTCCTCCTCTCCCAGCCACCTATTGGAATGACCTTGATTCCCACAGGAAAACTTTTTGTTTTAATTGCAAAACCCTAGTTAAATATCCCCCCCTCCCCCCCCCCCGATCCCTCTTCTGCCTTGTGGCAACCCTGAAGCCACAAAGATGGTCTCAATCAGATCCACTTCAAGGTTGACACTGAGCCCACAGCTTTAAGGAGACACACATGGAGTGGGAGAAGAAAACACAGGCCTAGCCAGTCAAATCAACTGAATCATCCTAGTGTGACAGATGTCACAGCCAAGGGACAAAAATGTCTGTGGAGATTCTCAGTCAACCAAGTCATGTTCCAAAGGTGCTTTTTCAGAAGGCAACTGGATTTTGTTTTTCTTCTTCTTCACTTCTTGGATAAGAAGTGAACCGTCTTCAAGCCAACTGGATTTTCTTTGTTTTTCCTTGAAGACGTTTCATTTCCCAGCCAAGAAGCTTCTTCTACAAGAAAAAAAAATAAAAACATACACACATACACACACAAAACAGTCTATAGATGATAATCCTTGCCTAACACCTGGTCACTTAAGAGTTTCTTCAAGGTTTTGAAGGATCCTCCCAAAAGTAACCTACAACTTGGATTCAGCCTGGAGGCCACCTGGGTCTGTATGCATTTAGGATGCTTGGTTATCTGCTTACATTTACTACTGTTTGCAGCAACCCCAGTCTTGTGACCACAGTTTATGCCAGAAATCAACAGATTCTTCTGATTTCAGGCAAACCCACCCCCAATTGCAGATAATGGGTTTTCTTAACAATTATCATGTTTGCTTAATGACCACTGCAATCTTACAAGAACTGGAGTTTTCCTAGAGGGTAGGTTATGTATGTGGAGGGAGAAAGAGAGAAAGAGAGGGAGGGAGATGGGAGAGAGGGAGGGGGAAAGAGAGAGAGAGAGAGAGAGAAGCATGGAGCTGATTTCAGTCCCAGCTATTTCATCCCTTATATTAATCCACCTCTTGGATTCCATGAAGCATTTAATGCAGAGGTATCAAATTCAAGGCCCATGGGCCAGATCTGGCCTTGTAGTACTTAGATCTGGCCCATGGGGCCACTCTGGAAACAGTGAAGGACTGGCCCGCAGTGCCTCTGCCAGCAAAAATGGAGCTTGGGAGAGCCATGCGCTATACTTCTGAGCGCCGCTTTGGCTGCAACGGTCTCCTGCAGCCCTCTGCTAGGCCAGGCCTACCCCTGCCACACCCACTCCCCCCCAGGTCAAACACAATCCTGATGCGGCCCTTAATGAAATCGCGTTTGACACCCTTGATTTAACGTGTCTACATTAACGAGCAAGAAAAATTGAGTAAGTGACATGTGCCACCAATAGCTCCACCCATTTTCAGCAGAGCTTTCCCTCCCTAGTTTGGCACAGACTTTTCAACTACTGATATGCAGTCCAAGATTCATTCATCTCTCTGGCTGGGGAAAATAAAATAACCTCCCGTCTTGATCTATCCAGTTGGTCTCCCAAAAATGGCAACGGGATGGAATTCATCAGCTGCTGTCACTATTGGCTCACTGCAAACAAGCATCCATTGCCTCTAATCATGGAGACTCGATGTAACTCCTCATGGCTAGCAGTGACTGAGAAATCTTTCCTCTCTGGAAGATGTCATTTTTACAGGTCACCTTGAGAATTCAGGAATTTGAGTACTATATCAAATCATATCTTTCAAAATCTCCACACAAGATTAGCTTTACATGAGATAAGGTGCACATTAAGTAAGATTAGAGCGTATAAAGGAGGCAGATCAAATCTGTTATCTGGTCTTATAATACTGCACTCAGGGAGACCTTCTTGCTTTTAGCATATATTTTGGAAGGTCACCCAAATGAATACAAATGCTAAAACGTCTTTTAAATGCTTCTTTTATCTTTGGTCCTATGTCTCCAGTACAGCAGGGAAGCAAAGCAGCCTATATGACTATGGAGATTGTCAGTCGTCCAGCTCATGGTTGTCCCAAAGCTGTTTTTTCAAAAGGCAACTGGACTTTCTGAGAAGTGAAACATCTTCAAAGCAAAACCAGAAAGTCCAGTTGCTTCTTGAAAAAGCACCTTTGGGAAGAGCAGCCTAGAGGTTACAGCTTCTCCTCACGGCAAGTTCTGTAAGATAAACAAGAGCTTAAAACTTGCCTCAGCTCTGTTCTATGGAGAGTTTCAGTGTCATCATTGAGATCAGCCAATGAAAACTTGTTGACTCAGTCTCCAGGTACTGTGTCCTGAGACTTTGCTTTTCAACAGGCAGGAAACTCTGCCACAAATTCTGCCGTGTTTTGAACTGTTGCAATGGTACAGATGAATGACAGGAATCTTGGCCTGTGGTGAATTTCTGAAAGCTGTAATTCACAATATCTGTTTCAGTATTTCATTTCAATTGCTGCAAAGCAGGATAAAATACGTATGCGAATTTTTATGTTGTGGATTAAATTATTACGTATTAGATATAGATGGGATGCCCAACTGGAGAGATTCAAGGTGAAGATAAAATTCATTTCCTCCTAGTTATAATTGACTTTGTTTTTCCTCCTAGTGTTTTTCTACAAGTGCAAGGTTGTCTTTTTTCAACTCAATCAAGGATTTATTCATTGATTGTGACAGAAACTGACTGACCAACTTGCTGTCCGAGCCTGACATCATGAGCTGAGAGAGATTGACTAGTCTAAAATCACCCGGGCAGCTTGCATTTCTAAAGTGGATCTAGAAGAATTCACAGTCTTTTGCTTCTTCAGTGCTGCCAACTCTCACGCAATCAGAGTGAGACTCACGCAATTCAACCAATTTTGACTGTCTCACTCTGATAAACGAAATCTCACGCTAAACCCCCAAAATGGAATGTACAAAAATAAATATATCTCTACGTTCTCTGATATTCCGAATATCGATATGCCCAAGCCCAAAGTTTCGAGAAGTGAAGCCTCCGATCCTGGGCGGCTTCAGAGGGCGAACAGAGCATGCGCGAGAGGACGTTGCCCGCATTGATTTCTGTACCGGGGTGAGGAGAGAATTCCACGCTGCAGGAAGCGGTTGTTCGTTTCCGCTCTAGGATGTCACAACTCTCTGGGCTTATCCCTTGTGCTGCACTCTGCTCTGGCAGGCGGAGATGAGAGAGACGAACTCTCTATCCCCCATGAAGTACGACTACAGGGCATCCCTGGGCCTTCCTCGAGAGCTGAGCTCCTCCGTGTCCCATCATCCCCTCCCCGCACCCGTCTGGTCTCAAGGCCGCTGGGATTGGGGCACAAAGGCGCGTCCCTCTCCGGCCTCCCTCTCGCAAGGGGAGCTGCCGTGGCTGGCCGGGACCACCAGGGGGCGCCCTCCGCAGGCGGCCTGCGAGCCTGAAGAAAGGGACTGAGCATGCGCGTCTGCCTCTTGCGCACCTCGGCTTCTCTCGCTCCCCAGCCTGATGGGAAGTCCCTGGAGAGGGAGGGGGAAGAGGGGGGGAGGGCTCCTTCCCGGGTACATTGTGTCCCTCCCCCCGCCCTTTGCACCTAGATATGCGCCCCCCCCAGCCTCCCCTGGGTCCAAGAGGCTGCAAGAGGGTCTGGTAGGGAGGAGCCTCTCCAGGAAGGGGGTCCCGCCAGAGGGCAGGCTGGAGCGGGGCGGGGGGGGCTCGCAAGGAGGGGGGGTTCCTGTCCCCTCCGAGCCCCAGTCGCAGCCGGTGCAGGAGTTTCTCTCTTTTTAGGCTTCTTTCCCCACTTGATGCCAGGAACGTTTGGATGCTCTTTGGGAGCCCCCAGGAAGGAATCTCGCCTTGAGGGGTCTCCCCACAAATGCCAAGCAAAGGGGGGGGAGTGGCCACTGTCCTCTCCTCTCCTCCCCCAGACAATCCAGGACTTCCCTGCAGGGGAGCAGCTGATGGCAGCATTGCTGGGGTTCCCATGCACAGACTGGGAGGGGGGCGTTTGGGGAGTGAAGGACACCAGCCTCCCCCCCCCATTCTGCATGTGTGTGTGTGTCCATCTGCCTGCCTGGCCCTTTCCGACCCTTCAGCTGGACTGTGAGGCTGGTGGGTCCAAGACTCAGCCTGGATCCCGCTCCCCTCCGCAGGTGGGAGGCCCAGAGGGTGGGAGAGGGCTGGGAAGGGCTGTTTCTGCCCAGCTCCAAGGCCGGGAACCCTGGCAAGGCCCCCTCCACCCCCGGAGCCATGTGAGGGAGGCTTCTGTGGCCCTGAAGAGGCAGCCTGGAGGGGCCGGATCCAAGGCACTTGGGACACCCCTCTCAGCCAGGGACCCTGGAGGAGGAGGAGAGCCGGAGCAGCCCAAAGGGACGGAGCAGATGGGCAGAGGCCCAAGAATGTGGACCCTTTCCGGCCAAGATGGTCAGTGAACTGCATTATTAATATCTTACAAATCCGGTTCAAGTACATTGGTGCTGCTTGCATGTATGTATGTATGTATATGTCCAAATCATGACTAAAGTATGCATCAGATTGCACCATTTAAAATGTAAAATTGTCAAAGCTCCCTACCGTGGAAGGGGGGACACCCCCCTTCCACACCATCCCCCCCTCGGTCGCTTCGCTCCCTCGGGCTTGGTCGCTCCACTCCCTCGCAGTGTCTCACTCCGAACTATCACTCAAGGTTGGCAGCCCTGGCTTCTTAGCCTGGTACCTTAGTCATTAGACTCAAAGCTCACGTGTTTTCATGTTGCTGACTCTCATTCCATACAAAGGGAAATTGTTATCAATTATGGCTGCAGTTCTCATGAGTTTACTATGAAATGAATACAGGTAATCCTCGATTTATAACTATTTGTTTAGTAACCGGTCAAAGTTGTAACAGCACTGAAAAAAATCTAATAACCAGCCCTTGCACTTACAACCAATGCAAGCATCCTCATGGTCATGACTAAAATATGGATGCTTGGCAACCAGCATTATTTGCTATGATTGCAGTGTCCTGAGGTCACACAATCGCTAACTTCTGACAAGAAAAGTCAATGGGGGAAGCCAGATTCGCTTAATGAATGCTTGATTCACTTAACTGCAATGATTTTCTCATCAACTGCAGCAAAAAAATTGGGTACAACTCGCTTGACAACCTCCTTCTTAACAACAGAAATTGCTGGTCCAAATTGTGGTGCATGGAGGACTATCTGTGAAGGAGTATGTTTTTACTAGTTATCTTTTAGGGCTGTAAACATTCACTCTGTTCAGTTGCCCAGACTCCACCCCACAAGGGATTATGGGGTCATTAGATGGAGATGATCTCTTAGGGCTGTGCAGAGCATTTGATATGAAAGGCAAACGCATAGAACCACAAATGAATTGTCTTTCCAGAACTTCTTAAAGCAGCCTTATCTTTTCCCACATCTGTGTGGCTGCTTCACAATTGTAGGAAAAGATGCTTTTATTTAAAGGAGTGCAAACAGGTGCTACATTTGCATCTATGTGTACTTTAAAAAAAGTTCACATGCTAAAGCTTGCCTGGCTTATAATCTTTCATGAATTGATTGCCAGCCTGTTTATTTTGTGAGAAAGTAAACTTCTCTCCACATACTTTCTCCACTTTTTGTTACTTTATAGACTTCCAAAAATAATTCTGGCCACCCTGAAATGCAGATAAGGCAGCAAGCAGAAAAGTTAATTTGAACAGTCTTGAGACACAATTCATAGCTGTTGCTTAATCTCGTAGGCTCATGTTTTGCTATTAATTTCATTAGCTCTGCAGATAGTTGTGAAAAATATCATGACAGCTCTTGTTGATACGTAAACATCTCTAAGAGGAGAAATTTCATAAACAAAAAAATCACTCATAATGTGCTATTTTCCCCAAATCCTCTAGGACATTTTATCAAAGATTTTGAAAGTTTAGGGAGCTTTCCAGTTCAAGCATGAGATTGTTTTTAAAGCCCTGATGCTCTCATTAGGAGAGGCAAACATGCGCATTAATTTACCATCCAATGAGAACTTTAGTGTGGGGGCGAGTTTTGCTTTTAATTTCATGCTGCAAATGAACTGCAACCCTCTTTTGAAAGTGATTCTTCTTGTAAATCAGCCAATTAGGCCTGCTTAACCTGCCAGAGTCTCTTTTAATGATTGATGCGGTGGGACGTAAAAGTGAAACCTTTACACGTTCCATTGATTCCCTGCTGAACTCCTTTCACTGTTCAAGTTCTGCAAGAAGAGGATTTAAAAAATAATAATAATCCAGAAGCAGATGTTCCTGATTCAGACACCAAGTTTATAACATGGCTAGCACTGTTTAGCAGTACAATACAGCAAAATAACATTTACAGCAAAGTTACAATGAAGTTACTTTCAGGGGCAATAAAAACCAATTCAACAAGAATAGAATAGAATAGAATAGAATAGAATAGAATAGAATAGAATAGAATAGAATAGAATAGAATAGAATAGAATAGCTTTATTAGCCAAGTGTGACTGGACACACAAAGAATTTGGCTTGGTGTAAATACTCTCAGTATACATAAAAGATACATTCGTCGAGTCGAGAATCATAAGGTACAACACTTAATGAAAGTCATAGGGTACAATAAGCAATCAAATCATACTAAGAAACAAGTCAATATAAATCGTAAGGATACAAGCGACAAAGTTACAGTCATGCAGTCACAAGTGGGAGAGGATGGGTGATAAGGAGTGTTGAGAAGATTAACAGCAATAGTAGTGAACACGTTATAAATAGTTGAACAGTGTTGAGGGAATTATTTGTTTAGCAGAGTGATGGCTTTCAGGAAAAATCTGTTCTTGTGTCTAGTTGTTCTGGTGTGCAATGCTCTATAGCGTCATTTTGAGGGAAGGAGTTAAAACAGTTTATGTCCGGGATGTGAGGGGTCTATAAACATTTTCACAGCCCTCTTTTTGACTTGTCCTCAATGGACAGCAGGTTGGTAGTAATTGTTTTTTTCTGCAGTCCTAATTACTCTCTGAAGTCTGTATCTGTCCTGTTGGGTTGCAGAACCAAACCAGACATGTTTGACAATGTTGCTCATATTAACATTGGAAAGCATCTCACTGCTCCAAAGAGGCCTATGCTAAACTGCCTTAGCAGCTGCTATGAAAAGATGAAGTAGCAACATAAATAAGGTGACCAAACGTCCTCCTTTAGGGAGGACAGTCCTCTTCTGTAGGTTCTGTCCTCTCTCGAAAAGTGTCCTCCTACATGTCCTCCTTTTTGATATTTGAAGACTAATCTGTAAGTCTCCATATTTGATCGATGCCAATCCAACCTGTTGTGTGTGATGTGATGTACTTGTATTTGACATGACGATTCGTCAAGGCTCAGTACAGTGCAGTGAGACGCGATTATGAGACGCATGCACTCCACACAGGAGAACTGTTTTGAGAGAGTGTGCCATGTGCAAGTGGTTTTGTTTTTTTTCTTCAATTTATTTGTGGCCTCCTTTTCATTGTAAAAAAGTTGGTCACCTTAACATGAATGCAGAAAGAAATTTGTGGTTTTCCATCCTGAATGAAGGACTTTCCATTTTTTCAAAGACCTCTTACATTTGACAGATCTCTTGATAAAACACTGAAAAACTTTATTTCCAGATGATAAAATCCCTTTCACATTTTGGCTACTGTTAATTAAAAAGAAGTAATAATGATGTTTAGTTTGAAAAGTTATAGAGAATTGGGCAAACAACAGTGGAGGAATAAACATTTATCAGGCACAGTCCAAAACTGACTGGTGTATGCTGACCTATCGAATCAATGGGCCTAATTTTCTAGTAGATTGCAGCCACTATAAAAATGATGTTTGTTTTAGATATTATGCTTCTAAATTGTTGGCTTATTTAAAACTGTTGCACAAAAATCCTATGTATGTACAGTATGTCCTTGGCAAAATGTAGAAGCTGGCTTTTGTTGATTTCATTCGTGGCAGGATGTTACTTTGGGATGAAAAGCATTGGAGACTTAATAATTTTGCTCCAATAACCAAAACAGCACCTATCAGACCATAAGATTACAAGGTAGTCCTTGACTTATGTCCACAATTGATTTCATTATTTCCATTGCTAAGGCAAGGCAGTTATTAACTGAGGTTTGCCCTATTTTATGACCTTTCTTGTCACAGTTGTTAATCACTTTAGTTGTTAAATTAGTAATACAATGGTTGTGATGACCCAGGGCGTGGCACAAAGGGAACACAGTCAAATAAGCAATAAGAGTCCCTTTATTATCTCCAACTTTGCCCCCAATGTCCAGGTTACCTTCAGCTGGAGAAAAACTCTCCCAGGAACAGCCTTTAACTGTAGAAAATTCAGTCCAAAACAAGGTACAAACAAACTGTAACTAAAAATCCAAACAAACCAAGCTGAAGTGATTAGCTTGACAGGACAGAAGAAGGAATTTCAGAATTGAAAGCACAGCAAAACTCACACAATTGGGAAGATGCCAGGAACACAGATAAGCCACAACAATACAAGATAAATTCACGTTTGCTCCCAGCTATAGCTAATGGAAGGAATCAGGACCCTTTCCTCCCCCGTAAGCCACACAATTCACGTTGCTCCCTTCTCCGTTCCTCCATGTGCCCTAGAATGAAGGAGTGGGCCTGGGTCTTCCTCTGAATTCCCTCTCCCTTGCTCTACCTCTCCCCTACTCTGCCCAGCCGGACTTTGCCTTTCCCCAGTTTCTTCCATAGCCAATGAAGCCACGCTCCCACTCCCTGTCAGCTGTTCAGCTTCCCCCTCCGAGTCAGATTCCGACAGGGGCATGACAACGGTTAAGTGAATCTGGCTTGCCCATTGCCTGCTTGTCAGAAAAGGTGGTCACATGACCCCAGGACAATGCAATCGTCATAAATACATGCCAGTTGCCAAGCATCTGAATTTTGATCACATGACCATGGGGATGTGCAATAGATGTGTGAAAAAAGATCATAAGTCATTTTTGTCTAGTGTCATTGTAACTTTGATCAGTCATTAAACAAATGATTGTAAATTGAGGACTACCTATATACTACTAGGTCGCTTCCCCCAGAATTTTTTTTTATTCCTTTGAATATAAACAAGGAGAATAACCAATTACTCACAGCTACATTTCTTGAAAGCTTTTATTTAACCAAAGCCTGCTGCTTCCTTGATGCTAACAGTTAGGAAGAAGCAGTTATCTTGAGCAAAAGAATTAGAAGTGTCAGCATCCTTCATCCTAGTAATCTGAACCAGAGCTCTGATGGCAAGGAAGTAGCAACCTGAAGCAGATGTGGGAATGCTGAAGCATAGTTTTCTCTCAGCTAGAGGAGGAAATGGTTCAGGCTTTTGGGAACTATGAAAAGAATGCCCAAGAGTTGATACAGCCATCCATACATTATCACATGGATTGGATGCTCATCATATTAAAAGCCAACCTTTTCCAAAAAGATTCAATGAAATCTAGGCTTTATAATTTTAATTACCATAGTTTAATTCATTCATTCATTAAATCTTGTTCCTTCTGCCAACAAGTAGGCTTCCTTGCTTCACTTAATAAATCTACGGTGAATTGGGATATAAGGGAAAACTCTTTTTCTATGTATCAGACTTGGGTGGGGATTTACTGATTCATCCTTTCCTCATCTAGAGAAATTAACAGGTTGCTTTGTATAAGGATGCCAGTGCAATGCAGAGGGATCCATCATTTCACACTGTGATCCAATTTGGATGCATCTGCAATACAGCAACTTGCAGAAGATATTGTTGCTCAGGAATACTAGAATTGCCAAAGTAGCAAAAGGAACCTGTCATTGCTGGTAATGAAAACAGTGGAACATCAAACACCAAAGCACCTGAAGGCAGGACAAGAAGCAATGGATGGAAACTAATCAAGGAGAAAAGCAAATTAGAACTAAGAAGAAATTTCCTGACAGAACAATTTATCAGTGAAACAACTTGCCTCAGTGGAACAAGTTGTGGAAAGATTGGATAACCATTTTAAGAAGAGATTGGATAACCATTTGTCTGAAATGGTATAGGGCAGTGGTGGTTAACCTTTTTGGCACCAAGTGCTGAAATGGGAGTGCGCATGTGCAAAACTGGAAGAGCAGCTCTCTGATGCATGCAAGCAGGAGCACTAGAAACTGGAAGCTTAGCTTCCCGTTGCATGCATGCACATTGGCTACCTGGTCTTGTGTTTTCTAACATACATCTGTGTTGTAACTATCAGTGCAATTCTGTACCATCCTAGCATTGTATCTTTCTCATGTAAACATCAGACTCCTGTCTGCATTGTATCTTTCTCATGTAAACATAAAGACTCCTATCTCTTCAGTGATCTTTGCCAGGCATGCAAAAGAGGAGTTTAAACAGCTGTCAATACAGAATGATGTTTTAATTGACCTGAATTCCTATAAATTACGCTTTCTGATACCCTGTTGTCTTTACTAACCTGAGCTATTATAAATCTTATGTATTTCCTGCTGACCTAAGCTATTATAATTCATGAATGTCTTGTTTACCCTGGGCTTTGAAGAATTTCACCCCCCTGTGAAAAAGCATAATAAAAGAGCCAGTGCCGAGGCATTTGGCGCGCTCATCCCGAGAAACCTCGTCTCGTGTCGTTTCTTCCTCCTTCGCTCCCTCTCATGAGGCGCCCATCTAATGCGGGATGGCAGATACCGCACATCTGCACGCAAAGACCAGCTGGATGGCACGCATATGTGCTCCAGGGAGCTGCTTTTCTGGTTTTCGGTGCTCCCACATGTGCAAAGACCAGCTGGCCTGCACGCATGCACACACTGGAACCCAGAAGAGCAACGAGTGATGGCTGGTATGCCCAGGTGGGTTCGGTTCATCATCACAGGTAGAGAGTTTCCTGCCTAAGCAGGGGGTTGGATTAGAAGACCTATCCAAAGTCCCTTTCAACTCTGTTATTCTATTCCATTCCATTCTAAATATGCAACATGGATTCATCCATCTGGTCTTCTTGGTTTATCATCTTCTTCCTCCAGCCTATAGCTAGGAAACTTCTGGTGTCTTCATCAAATTACTAACCAGATCTGAGTGTGCTTAGCTGTTTTCAAAATCAATCAGAGTTATTTAGCTGCTTAATAGAAGCTAATTCTTAAACAGGAACAGGCTTTTTACCACTAACACATTTACATTTTTAATTAAAAGAACCTAAAGAAAAAAGAAAACCAATAGATTGAGAAAGGCTGAGAGTCACCAATGTTTGTCCTGTAAGTATTTTTGTGATGTTGTATTAGTTACCTACAGTGTATTGACAGTTCTTTTTTCTTTTACAGCTCCAAGAACAAATTAGGTTGAAAAAGAATTATAATTTACTATATTTTAAATTATTCTATTTGGGTTTTGTGGCCAAAGTTCAAAGGAATTCAATCTTAGGTACCTTCCAATTCTTTTTTTCTATAAAAAGAGGTTTCCTTCTTTTCACACTCCTTCTTTCCATATTATTAAAAGGCTATAGAGATTTTATGCCTTAATGAACAAAGAGGAAGCTGAACCATGATAGCACAGCAAATTAGCAAGAATAATGCACAAAATAAGAGCACATTAGATTATTTCCTAAACACATTTAATAGGGAGAGAATAATATTACCCTTCTAAATATAGCGAGACTTTCTTCCAAGCAAATATGGACAGGTGTAAGTTTTTGCAATTTGTTAAGCTAATTTACTATTCTTATCAGCTACTGGGACTTTAAATTCACCACCTGTAATTTTAATCAACTTAGACAGACTTAACAGCTTCTAATTTATTTTATTTTTTCTTTACTTTAATATGACACAATTATTTCTCCCATAAACTACCTGGTTTATTGAAAAGGAGGACTTTCTCATTATATTACTTTGACAATGTTTTCTCTGAAGCCATGTTTTCTACAACTGGAGGAGAGGGAGCTGACAAACTAGATCTGGCAGGTTTACAAAATGTTTAGCAGATCTTATTTACATCTTTGATTCTGATAGTTTTCCATTTCTTAAACTAAAAAAACATCACCTCCCATTCTGTTGCTTCATCTGTAGCTAAAGTCTTATTAAAGTAGCAGGTGTTTATAACTTCTTTGCAGTGAAATCAAATATATGTTTAATCAAAATTAGAACTGGGAGATGTGCCAGAAATAAAAGAAAAAACAAAAACAAAAAAAGAACAAACAGCAGCAAAAAACAAACAATGACTGAATTTTAAAAAACAGAAATATTTATTCTTTTTCTTACCTGCATAGTGATCTCATTGATAACCAGATGGTTTGACAATACTGCATGTGATGAATTACCGGGGTAACTTTAACAATAATTCCCAGTGTGCTTCACCACTACAGCTTTTCATAGATCTTTTATGATATTTTCCCCAAGTGCATCAGTTTGCCAAACCCTCACCCTTTAAAAAACACTATGGCAAAAACCAGTGCTCTCTCCAATATTTATGATAACTTCAGCACCTGTAGCCTCATTGCAATCTCCTAAATCAGAAGAGTACATCATTCAAAGTAAGAGTTTGCCTGAGAGGCATCTAATCCTCTTGCATACTTTTAAACAAAGTGGAAATGCTAGTGTTCTTACAGCATTGGGCACTTTGATACTAGGCATTTTATTTGTCATCACAGTTGAAAAGAAGCATGAAATAGTTCCCTTGTTCAAAGCATGGTTTTTTGATCCAGGACTGTAAAATCCAGGTGACCACCAGATGGCAGCAAAGTCATACAGAAAATGCTCCATTTTGAAGGCATTACCTCTTGAATCCCCATAAAAATATGGACTTCAATCTCATTGTTCAGATTATTTGCCCCAATGTGT
This sequence comes from Hydrophis major, assembly GCA_033807585.1. NCBI lineage: Eukaryota > Metazoa > Chordata > Lepidosauria > Squamata > Elapidae > Hydrophis > Hydrophis major. Next base: position 77,094,692 of record CM066329.1, read on the forward strand.
GCATCACTCTACATTGGCTTCCTTTAAACTCATTTCCCAAGTAATTTAAAGAATATTTGATTATTTTAACAGCCTTAAACAATTTAAAGCTGCTTTATTGCCCTAACACAAACCTCTAAATTCACAATTAAGAGCCCATTTCTGTGCTGATGTTTAAGAACATAATCATATCTTCGAATACCTTAACATTAGGTTGTCGCACAACCTCGCAGAAGAAAAATGAAGCATATGCACGAAGCACATGCATACAAAATGCTACCAGACCAGAGACTGCTTATATACTGGAAGCCCATGCTAATAATCATATACACCTTCAGAAAAGAAGACAGATTTACATTTATCGTGGATGCCAATGACATACTTGCCAGCATGTGCCATGCTTTTTGGTCACATTTCATTTAATGATGCCTTTCCATCTGCTGAATGGCTATTTTTTTTAAGATAAAAATCCCAGCCAAGCAGATGGCTGGTTATAAAGGGGCGTGCAAGGAAGAATAAATTCCATTGCAAAAGCAGGAAAAGATAGTTATTCAGTCAAATTGTGGCTTTATTTATACAGATCATTATATTGCCCTACTTCAGAATCCAGTTTATAACAAAATACAAACAAAAACAAAATAAAAACAAACCCAGACAGAAGGAGGATCATCCACATAACCCAAACCAAATAAAGTATTGAGGCTGTCCAGCTGAGTGGCACGGTGGCCTAAAGAGGGAACTCTCCCCTCACAATCAGGAGGCTGTGAGTTTGATCCTAGGTAGCAGCAGATATTTGTCTCCCTGGGAACAAAGAGAATATATATGCTGTGAGTTCTACGTAGGTGTCAAGAAGGGCACCCGGCCAGTAAATGCTCAGCTCCATTCCATCACCTGGATTCTACCCTGATGCAAGGGAATTACAGGGTCTTTGAAAGAAAAAACCATTGAGGTAGCTAAAGCCAACCATGCCATGTTTTTAACCATGTTGTGAAAAGCAAGCAAGGTAGAATCTCCCAGCACTCTTCTTGTCTTGGGGGACAAGAAATCCATAGTGTAAGGGCTACCACGAAATTACCCCTCTAGGGTTCCACTACTTTGATCACAGATTAAACATATTTACACCTTCATCTCCTTTTAGTGGAGAAAATGAAAATTAAAGCGACTGGTTTGGAAGTAACATTATTTACTATTGGGAGAATGAAAATAGTAACAGCCTCACTGCATTAATGTCCAAAAGTTTGTTCTGAACATAAGCGTAAGAAAGCAGCACTTTAAAAAAAAATGAAACTGTCTACCCAACTGACGCACAAAACATTACAGTTAAAACACCGTTACACCCGTGATGGTGAACTGCTTTTCAATTTTTCTCCTTTTTCACAACATACAGCCACTCCCATATGATACAGCAACATGGTGAAAATTTCCATTTGGGTATGTTCCAGGTCAGAAGGGTTATTTGTGCTTCCCGCATTTTTTTTTTTAATGGCTTGGATCCTGGGCTTAACAACTGGCAAGATTTGGTTACTAATAGCAACAAAGATTACTCCATCTACTGCAGTCATGTGACATTTCACTTTATGGCCCTACTGCTAAGCAACCAAAACTCTGATCCCAATTTTAATCCTAAATTGAGTCATGGGTCCTGGAATTTGGACACATTTTGTAAGTTAACCCATTTGAGGTACACCAATTCAAAAAGTGTTGCCCTATTAATGCATCCTTTCGCCCAAGTGAAGGTTACAATCAAACAGACACAAGAGTTTTAGTAGTACAGGCATTTCTCAACTTACAGGTAAAATGGACCCACAATTTTGACTGTAACTCATTGAATCACTCTATGGCCGGACTCGATTTTAGTACCGCTGTTACAATGGTCATGAAGCAAGTCATACTGTCATTAAAGGAATCACATGGCCAGATCCAGCTTATTCAAAGGGTTCTTTTTGCCAGAAAATGGCAAGAAACATCACAAAGCATGACCCTATGACTGTGGGACACTGCAACTGGTCATAAATCCAAGTTGGTTACCAAGCCCCTAGAATGCAATCATGTCATTGCAGGATGGGAAGAGTCCATCATAACTTTAAATGATCATTAAGCCACCAACTGTAAATACAGGACTACCTGTATGTATAACTCCTGAGCTCACAGGCATGCGAAAGGAGGAGAAAAGGGGGTAGGGGAAGGGGAAAGGAGGCCGGTCCTCAGTGACAGGCCGGGGTCAGACGGCTAAGTGAGACAAAAATTAAAGAGAAATTTCCTGACAGTTAGAACAATTAATCAGTGGAACAACTTGCCTCCAGAAGTTGTAAATTTATTTATTTATTCATTCATTCATTTATTGAATTTATATTGTCTCCTAATCGCCAATGGCGATTTGAGGTAACTTACAGAATATAAAACCACATTTAAAATAATAAAAATTAAAAAGAATCAACTAAATTAATAAAGTACAATATAACAAAATCACCCTCCAACTCCCCCCACTGCTCCAAGGACAGCAGATCACAGAGCCATTTAATGGACTCCATTCCACTCTGGATTCCCCAGGCCTGCTGGCAGAACTGGTTCTTCGGTGCCTTCTGGAATAGTATTAGAGTGGGAGCCATTCTAATCTCTGGGGAAATGATGTTCCAAAGAGAGGGAGCCACCAGAGAGAAGGCCCTTTTTCTGGGTCCCACCATGTGTATCTCCCAATGCACCAACACTGAAAGTTTTTTAAGAAGAGATTGGATAACATTTGTCTGAAGCAGGGGGTTGGACTAGAAAACCTCCAAGATTCCTTCCAACTCTGTTATTCTATTTTGTTCTGTTCTGTTCTGTTCTATTCTAACTGCTCTAACACCGTCTATTAATACAACAAAATTTACCAGGAAAAAAAAAACCAGGCAGGCTTGTAAAGTTCAGTTATCATTGATAATAACTAATACCAGTTAGAGAGCCAGTTTGTTGCAGTGGTTAAGACACTGAACTAGAAACCTGGAGACCAGGAGTTCAACTCTTACCCAAAGCACAAAATCAACCTGATGATCTTGAGCCAGTCACTCTCTCTCAGCCCTAGGGAAGAGGCAATTCCACTTCCAAAGTCTTGCCAAGAACACCGCAAGGACTTGTTCATGTAAATGCCAGGAGTGAAAACTGACTCAAAGGCACTCCTCCCACCAGTTAGGTGACAATTATGTAACCTGCATCTGTATAACCAATTTATCTTCTCCTTGTCCCCCAACAACCTTTCCCCCAGTTTCAATCAAACATCAGTCTAGTCATTCTGTGTATCTAATTAAATGAAGCAGCTCAGGGAAGTTTCTACCTTATAATTTTATAATTCTACCTTATAATTTGAAACTCTAGAAAACCTAGAACTACGCCTCCTCCGGTCCAATCTAAATATAGTATATAAAATCATACATTGCAATGTCCTACCTGCAAATGAATACTTCAGCTTTAATCATAACAACACAAGAGCACACAATAGATACAAACTCAAGGTTAACCGAACCAAACTTGACTGCAGAAAATACAACTTCAGCAACAGAGTGGTCAATGTTTGGAATACTCTACCTGACTCTGTGGTTTCTTCCCCAAACCCCAAAAACTTTAACCTTAGACTGTCTACTATTGACTTCATCCCCTTCCTAAGAGGCCTGTAGGGGGCGTGCATAAGCGCACCAATCGTGCCTACTGTCCCTGTCCTATAGTTTCTTTTTATTTTTCTTTTAAGTATCTATCTCATGTATTCAAAACTATGTTTATTCTTATACCTGTATATTATTCTTATATTGTAAGCAATTGACAAATCAAATAAATACTAAATACTAATGTGCTACAAACTCTTGATTTTATTTTTATTTTATTTTGGCTATCATAGACTTAGAGCCAGTTTAGTGCAGTGATTAAAAGCATAAAGCTAGAAACTGAGAGTTCTAATCCCACCTTAAACATGACCAGGTGACCTTGAGCCAGTCACCTTCTGTCAGCCCTAGGAAGGAGGCAAGGGCAAGCCAACTTCTAAAATCCATCCAAGAAACTGCAGGGACCTTTCCAGGAAGTCTCCATGAATCAACTCTTTTAAAAGGTACATAACCAAATCAAAACCAAAGGAACTCTTCTCCATGTTTAAAGCAAATATACTTGAAAGCTCATGTTCATTTTATATGCCATATAGAATTTAACAATATTTGCACATAATACAGTTTTTCCCACTTGGGATCCTTCAGCTTTGTAACTATATTAAAAAGTAAACTTTGAATCCTAGTTTCTTCAGGATGCTGGGGTTTCATTTTTCTTCCTAACCATTGCAAAGAATCTTTTCAGGGTGACTTTAGCTTTTATATTTTTGTATTTTTAAAACGCATTTTTGTGGGTGGGTGGGTGGGTGCCTATGTGCCAACAATTAATTCCTTTTGGTGTAATGATTATTTATCTTCCTTATATATTAGAAAATATTGTGACAGAAATCTGTTCAAAAGCATACATTTATTTTTTTTGTCTTTATTTATTTTTAAACCAGCCACTTTCCCTTTTATATCTTTTCTATCAATTTTAATGCTATTTCTAGTAGGTCTTCTAAGATGAAAACCAGATCATCTGCAAATGCTTGCAATTTAAATTCTTCTTTTTTAATTTTCACCCCTTTTATGTCCTTTTCTTCTCTAGTATTTCTGTTTAGCACTTCCAAGGTTAACACAAACAACAAAGGTGACAGTGGGAAACCTTGTCTTGTTCCTTTTCTTATATCAATAGAGTCTGTTAATTCTCCCTCTATCATTACCTTTGCTGTTTGCTTATGATATATAGCTTCTATTGCTTGGATGAATTTTTTACCAAAACTCATCTGTTCCAGCTGTAATAACATGAATCACCAATTCGCATTGTCAAATGCCTTTTGTGCATTTAAGAATATCAAAGCCATTTGTTTTTCAGGGTGTGCCTCGTAGTATTCCAAAATGTCCAAAATTACTCTCATATTGTCTTTAATTTGTCTCTTTGGCAGAAATCCATTTTGGTCAGGGTGAGTAAAATTATTTAGGTATTTTTTAAGTCCTTCTGCCAATACCGAAGCAAAAATTTTATAATCTGCGTTTAGTAGGGAAATAGGTTTGTAATTCTTGATTTGTAATGGGTCGGCCTCCTCTTTTGGGATAAGTGTATTATAAGCTTCTGACCATGATTTAGGTATCTTCTTCTTTAGCATAACTTCATTCATAACTTCTAACAATAGAAGATTCAACGATTCTTGTGGTATTTTATAAAATTCCACTGGAAGTCCATCTGGGCCTGGTGCCTTTCCCTTGTTTTGCTTCTAAAGCGCTTCAGTTAACTCCATCATCGTTATATTGCTGTCTAACATTATTTCAATCTCTTTAGGTATCTGGGTAGGTTAGCATTCTGTAAGTACTGTTTAACTCTTTCATCATCAATATACTATTGTGTGTATAGTTTCCCATGCTAGCCTCATATAATTTCCTTTTTCTCTTTACTTCCATAGCAAACTTGGCCTTGATCATCTATTAATTGCAATATTTTCCTTGATTCTATTTCCTTTCTCAGTTTATATGCTAACCATCTACCTGGTTTATTTGCATCTTCAAAATAGTTCTGTTTCACACCTCTGATTTTCTGTGCTAATTCTTCTTTTGCCATTAATCCCATTTTATGTTTAATTATATCCATTTTTCACTTAATGTCCTTTTTCTGTGGCATTTTCTGTAACTCTTTTTCAAGTTATTTATATTCATCCTCTAATGTCTTAGAGGCTAGTCTTTTCATGGTATTTCTTTTCCTTGTATAGTCTATTATCAAGCCTCTGGCATATGCCTTCATTGTATCCCATACATTCTGTGTTGATGTGTCTTCTTTTTTATTTTCTTTAAAGAAAAAAGCCAGTTCTTTCTCCATCCTCTGTATGAAGTCTTTTTCTTTTAGTATAATATTATTTAACATCCATCTAGATCTTCTTCTTTGTCCTTTCCATTTAGTTGTCATTGGATTATGATCTGCCCAAATATTTGTTTCAATATTTATTTCTGGCATATTGGCTAACAATTCTGATGACATCCATATCGTATCTATTCTGGACCATGATAAATGTCTGTTTGAATAGGTGTATTGTTTAGTCTTAGCATTTCTTTCTCTCCATGCATCTTTTAAGTTTATTTCATCTATAATTTTAAAAAAGGATTTAGGAAGAGTCTTTCTGTTTTGCTTTGTTGTTTTATGTGTTGTATAGTTCAATTTATTGTCTACAATTCCATTGAAGTCTCCCATCATAACGATATTAGCATAGTCCAGTTCAATTATTTTCATATATAGTTTTCTATAAAATTCTTCTTGATTGTCATTCGGGGCATAGATTGCGATCAGGAGTGTTTTCATATTATTGTCCATTATTTCCACCATTAATAATCTTCCATCATCATCTGTATAGATCAATTTCGCTGGGATAATATCTTTGATGTATAAAACCTCCTATTGACTATCTATTGCTGATTTAAACTGATTTTTGTTTATTCCAAATTAATAATCAATTAGTTTTTGCTAGAGAAAATCCCCACCCCCACTCTCATTCTGCATCATTTTCTACCAGTGCCACAGTAGTTTTGTACGTCTTTTGTAATTTCACACTTCTACATATTTTTATTCTAAAACACTGTTGAACACCATTCAGAAGGAAGCTTTTCCATACATAGATCTTCTAACATTTACTAATGTTTGCGGGGGAGGGAAGATGCTATAATCTGTTCCCCTTTAACAGATGTTAAAGTTTAATGTTTGGCAATCTTTAATGTGTATTCTGACAAAGAGTACATTGATACAATCCACACACAAGCGGTCAATCAGTGCAAAAAGAAATTCAAGCATAGTTCAATTCTTTGATGTTTTGCATTACTGACTATCAGCACAACTACTTCCCACAAAGTAATGACTATAATGAATAAACATGTGGTGTTTATGAAAGTCTTTGATTTAACCAGCAGATCAATCGTTAATTCTATTCCTTAAGCCGATAGTAAAATGTCCTTCTGTCAGTACGTGAACCAACTCATTTGTGAGATTAAGACACCAGGCACCTCCTCAATATCTCCCAAGCCTTCTCTTGTTCTTTTAGGCAATTATATAGTTAGTATTTCAATTAGCAGCATAAACAAGTTCTTCTAAAGCTCTTAAAGCCACTTTATATCAGCTACATAATGTGCCATTAAAGAAAGGCAAGCCTGTTATTGAAAGCAAAGTCATCTAGATATCAATTTCATGTAAGCTTTGTTAGCCTTATTGACAATAGTCATGCCAAGAATGGATTCAAAATATGCCTTTTTCTCTGAGAAATCTTTTGCTTGAGGCCTGCAAACGGCAAAGCATTACTTTCAACAAATCCATAAAGGAATTTTTTTTTTAAATAAATGTATCTTCAGTAAAGCAATTTAGCTAAAACTAGTAAGGAATTTTTAAAAAGCAAAGGAGCAAGACTGCATTTTGTGGGAAGAAATACAGGGCAAGAGAATCTTTTAGCATTGTTACTATCTACTATACAATTCCAAATTAGCTTAGATAATTTATTAATTACAGTCAAAAGTGAACAGCCATATAGTTAAATTTATGGATATAGTAAAAGCAAAACATGGTTTTGTTAAATTTTTGCAGTTAGTGATTATTAATTCTAAAAATAAAATTAAGCAGGGAGAGTTGGGCAATAGGATTATTTGATAAAAATGGTCTCAGAATGCAAAAACAATCCTTAATGCCAAGCAGCTAAAAAGGGCGTTGGTACTTATCTGATACGCCTGTTCTCTGTGAGCTGTGAAGAGCATCCAGAAGTGGGAGGTGCTTCAGTCTCTTCTGGAATGGCTGGGCTTAAAACTCCGGGATGCTCCTCCTCCTCCACGGGACACCTCCTCAGCATCCCCCACCTTTGCAAAGACTGAGTGCCAAAGTCCAGGACTCATCACCTAACCTAGATCCCTGATTGGAATGGAACCCCACCAGACAGAAAGAAATGAGTGGAGCTGGATGCTCTTCACAGCTCACAGAGAACAGGCGTATCAGGTAAGTACCAACGCCTTTTCTCCCATGAGCTATTCAGAGCATCCAGAAGTGGGACATACCAAAGCTTGGCCTGTCCTTAGGGAGGGACTCCGTCTGGATCGAAATCCACTCCTAAACTCTGTGGACCCTCTGCAAGACTCTTCTGCCAAATGAAGCGTCCGCTGAGGCGTAGACATCAATTTTATAATTTCTGACAAAGGGTGATGGTGAAGCCCAAAATGCCGCTCTGCAGATTTTGCCTATGGAAGCCTGAGTGGCCCATGCTGTTGATGTTGCTGCACTCCTTGTTGAGTGGGCTGTAATGCCCTTAGAAACTGAGATGGACTGGCATTCGTAACTTTTAGCTATGGTGACTCTCAACCATTTACCAATGGTCGTCGACGACACCCTAAAGTGGATGGGTTGAAGGATAGGAATAGAGCCTCAGATTTTCGAAATGCCGCTGTGCAGTCTAGATAGATGCTTAACGCCCTTCGAACGTCAAATCGATGCCATTGATGCTCCAATCTATGAGATGGTTTTGGACAAAATTTTGGAAGCACCAACTCCTGCACTCTGTGGAAGGCTGAATTTACTTTAGGGATGAACGATGGATCCAATCTGAGAACCACTCTGTCCGCATGAAACATGCACAGGTCCTTTCTCATCGACAATGCTGCCAACTCGGAAATTCTCCTTGCTGATGTGATTGCAATTAAGAAGACCATCTTATATGTCAGGAATTTGAGACTAGCAGTTCTTAAAGGCTCAAACAGGCCAGTTGTAAGTGTGGTATCACATTGTTGAGATCCCAAGTGGGATAGAGGTGAATTACAGGAGATCATAAGTTTGCAGCACCTTAAGAAAGCTGCGGATATGTGGATGGTGCGCTATGGAACGAAGGTCACCCCAGGATATCACCGAGGCTAAGGCCGCCACCTGTCTGCGTAAAGTATTTGAAGATAGGCCCTTGGTCAACCCCTCCTGTAAAAAATCCAATAATTGTCCTATTGATGGGGCAGTTGAGTAAATCTTAGGCCCCCGGCACCAGCGACAGAAAGCAGACCATGTGGCCTCATATATACAATTTGTAGAGGACCGTCTGGATGCTTGTATGGTGGTAATGGCATCCTCTGAAATCTGTTGGGTCCTTAAACAGTTCCGCTCAACCTCCATACAGCTAGGCTGAGCCATTGTGGGTCCGGGTGAAGTACCGGCCCTTGCGAGAGGGAAACCTTTGACGGTGAATTTTCCAAGGTTGTTCTCTCGACAGGTCCTGTAAGTCCACGAACCACGTTCGCCTGGGCAAGTCGGGGCGACCAATATCAGTTCCGCTAGTTCCTCCATTAACTTCTGGATCAACCTGGATATTACAGGGAGTGGAGGAAACGCATATAGAAGTCCAGGAGGCCACTGACATCGCAGAGCATTGATGGCCTCCGTCCCCTGAGTTGGGTACCTTGAAATATACCGGGGCAATTGGGCGTTGAGGGGAGAGGCAAATAGATCGATCACCAGTTGCCCAAACCTCTGCACTGCTTCCTGGAAGACAGACGGGTGTCGGCACCATGCTGCCTGATCTACCGTGGCCCTGCTGAGCCAGTCTGCTTGTGTGTTTAAGGCTCCTGCTATGTGTTCTGCCTTGAGCGACAACAGATAGGTCTCGGCCCACTTGAACAACCTGGCCATCTCCAGCATCAGAAGTTTGGAGTGGGTACTCCTGTGTCTGTTTACGTGGGCCTTGGTTGTGATATTGTCTGTCAAGACCAGAATGTGGCGTGATTGGAAAAGGGGTAGAAAACTGTGTAAGGCCAGATGAACTGCTCGTAGCTCCAACAGGTTGATGCTTTGTGATTGTTTGGAAATAGTCCAAATTCCCTGTGCAGTGTGGGATTGGAAGTGAGCTCCCCATCCTACCAGGCTGGTGTTGGTTGTGATCGTTGCCCTGCAAGGTTCCTTGAAAGGACAACCCTTGTTTATCGTGTTTTCCGGCCACCAGAGGAGCGATCGGAAAACATTGTGCGGTACCTTTATCCGGATGTTGGAAGTGGCTCTTCCGGATCGTTGGAAAGGTAGTAGGAATCATTGCAGATCTCTAGAATGGAATCGAGCCCAAGGCACAATGGAAATACAAGAAATCAGTTTTTGTAACAGTTGAGACAGAACTGCCAGGGAAATCCTCTTTAAGGCTCTGAACTCTCTGGCCAAAGACTGGATACTATTCAACCTGTCCTGAGAGAGAAAAATCTTGCCCTCCGTGGTATCTATCACTGCCCCTAAATGAACTAACCTAGTTGAAAGGATCAAATGGCTTTTATCCCAATTTATGGAAAAGCCGTGACATTGAAGGTTCTCCAGAGTAATTTTGGTATCCAAATTTGCTTGATGTCTGAAAGATGACAAAATTAAAATATCATCCAGATAACATTGTAAACGAATAGATTTGATCCTGGGAGAGGCAGCCAAAGATGCTAGGACCTTGGTAAAAGTCCTAGGGGCCAAAGCCAGACCAAATGGTAGGGCGATATATTCATAGTGCCGATCACAATAGCAAAATCTAAGGTATTTGTAGTGAGCAAGTCTAATTGGTATATGTAGACAAGCCTCTGTCAGATCTATAGAGGTCAGGACATCGTTCTCTCTGATGCTGAGCAGAATGGACTGGAGAGTAGTCATTTTGAATTTTCGATAAACCAATGATCTGTTCAGATGTTTGAGGTCCAGAATTGCCCTCCAGCCCCCCGAACTCTTTGGGACCACAAACAATAGAGAGTAACAGCCTTGATCCCGTTGTTCAGATGGGACCTCTCTAGTGGCCCAAGTATGTGGAAGATTATTGATAGCCTCCTGCGTCAATGCTCTCTCAATGGGGTCCATGGACCTAGGGCTCCTAATGAAAAAGTTTGGAGGGGAGGATTGAAACTCTACTGCCAAACCAAACCTAACAGAGTCCCTGACCCATGCATAAGAGGTGGAGCTGTCCCATTGATCAGCAATTTTAGCCGCCCTCCAATGGGAGCTGCTGTCAAGGACTCACTTGGGGCAACAAAAAAATCGACCTCCGGTACCTCTGGGGTTTCTTCTATTTTGGCCTCCCCGCTGACCTCTGTCAGAAGATTCTGACCTATCCTGTCTAAAACTGGGTCTGTAGCCTGCTGTTCTTTGCGATATGGGAACGTATGGGTCTTGATAGTAGGTCCAAAAGGAACCCCTTCAAAACGACTGGGGTGTTCTGTTTTCAGACCTCCGAAAAAGAGGGGGAAGCACTTTTTTCTTGTTTCTATTCTCAATAAGCAGGGGCTCCAAGACACTGCAAATAATTTATCCCCAGATATCGGGGCTGATGCCAGCTTGAATTTATGCTTGGTATCCGCCTGCCAATGTCTGAGCCATAGCAGTCTCCGTGCTGATACGTGAGATGCTATGGCCCTAGACGAGAATTTGACTGCATTAAATGTGGTGTCGGCGGAGAATTCTGCCGCTGCAATAATCTTAGCAATGTCCTGGCGGGTTCTGACATTTGACACCGGCAATATATCGCTCAAGTGGAAGAGCCATCGTAGGGAGGACCGTGTAAAAAAGGACGCCGCTGTATCAGCCCTAATGGCCCAGGCGTCAGAAACGTGCGCCCTATGGAGTGCCAACTCTGCTCTCTTTTCCTCCAGTCTCAGGGCTTCCTCGGCCTCATTGGGAAAGGTTGAAGAAGAGGCCAGTGCCACAATGGGCTCATCCACCTTGGGCATTTTGAGAAAATTTGAAAACTCTGGTGCCAAATTATAATATTGTTTATCGTACCCTGTTGGGGCTGGGTAGGATGCTGCTGATGCCCATTGATTTTGTACTAATTCAGCAAACATACGAGAGACAGGAATAGTTTCTGCCTCATTAGCCGGTTATGAGAATATTAGATCCTCGGATTCGTCCTGAGACCCTGTTGACAATGGATGAGGGCTTGATGTGCCTAATTTAGCGGTGTTCTTTGCTTTGAACAGTAAAGATTTAAAGAGGTGCAGACGAAAAAGGCCAGAAAAGGTAGTTTGGTCTGGAATGACACCTTCATCATCCAACATTCCTCATTCTAGTGGGTCAGCCTCTAACAACCCCAAGTCCATCTGATGGATGGACCCCACCTCCATGGGAACATCCTGGTCATCTAATTCCACCTCCTCCTGAAGGCCCTGGACTGGTATGTCAGGGATATTGGGGAATACTTGAGTTTGATGATGTCCTATATGCGCAAAGGATCAAGCAGACAGGGATCCCGCTTCCGAAATAACTGAAAAGTGTCTGGTCCAGATGGATTGCTGAACTCCAGACCCAATGCCCTTTTGTATGGCCATCTCTATCCATTGCCTCATTTTGATGGGAATAGTCTCAGGTAATTCCTCCTCTTGTCTTAAACCAGCGGCCGTAGGAGTGAAGGTTGCCTCTGGGATTCGCCGGGCAGTGCTCATTGGAGGAGATATGCCTATGGGAGACTGTCCAGAAATAGCCTGTCTGGGCTGGGTAGATAAGTCCAAGGGCCCCAACCATGTACTTGGGCCCTGATCCGATTGTTGTGTCATAGCCAACTTGTCCACCTCCCTGGCCCATTTCTGCCACTGCTTTTCCAAGGCATGGTGCCATCTATGGGCATCCTTATCCACCACCTTAGAGGCCTTGTGGGGGCCCACTGACTTATCTCGGGACTTATTTGTCTTGGAGCGGAAGATGTTGTCACCTTCCATTGTGGAGGACTGAATCTTGTGTCTCTAACTTTAATTTTTTTTAAAATTATTATTATCATTATCATTATTATTATTATTTGTACTTAGGGGTGGTGCCTACCCCTGTGGTTGAAAGTAGAGCGCTTCTCCAGGAGTGTAAGTCTATATATATAAAATCTCTATATACAAACACACATATATATATACATATGCTTATATCTATATGTAAGCCCATATATATGGGAAACAGTATCTAAGGGTCCCCAGCAAGGGAAACCCCCCAAGCACTCCAAGCAAGAAATATTCAGGATCCCTGGTCCCCAACAAGGGAAAACAGCTATACAGGTCCTGGATGGATCCTTTACTGTCAAAAGCATCCCGCTGTTTGAAAAGGCACTTGAGGCTTCGCTCCAATGTAACGATCCAAAAGCACTTGCGAGGGGGAAAAAAAATCCTGTTTAAGGACTAGCCTGCTTATCCAATGCCGGCAGACTAAGAGAGAAATAATCCCAGTAAAGTGGAGTGGGAAAGTACTTGCCCCGGTCCCCAAGAAGGGAAACCAGTGGGGAATGGCGCCTATAATATTTAGGCACGAACTTGAAGCCAGCCGTTTAAAAAGGCGGGAAGGCAGAATCTCCAATGTTCAATGCTTGAGCAGCTTAACGAGCCGCTGCTGCTTAGTCTCCAAAATGTCAGACAATTGATCCTGTAAGGAGAAGTGAGCCGTGGCTGCGCACGTTCCAGCAAGATCGCAAAGATAAGATGATCGGGGAATTAGATAGGCTACTTGCCTGAAGCGGAAGTCTCAGACTGCCTGAGTAGTGGCAGGCTCCGCCAGTCACAAAGAGCTGCTCTCAACTGATCGGGAGGATAACCTAATAGAGCCACAAGCCTTGAAATTGCCAGATTAATAGAGGGGGAAATTTGCAAGCCAAATTAACCCAAGAACAAACCTGAATCTTGACTAGCTGAATCAGAAACCATTCCAGTCAGGGAGTGCACAACCTCTTACCACGAAGGCTGAGCTAAAACTGGGGGGTGCTGAGGAGGTGTCCCGTGGAGGAGGAGGAGCGTCCTAGAGTTTTAAGCCCAGCCTTTCCAGAAGAGACTGAAGCACCTCCCACTTCTGGATGCTTTGAACAGCTCATGGGAGAACCACAACCACAACAATTTTATACCCATAAACTGGTGCTGACTGGTTTTGCCAAATGTGGACCTAAGCAAGGTATTTTAAAGCTCTTGACACCTGCCACAAAAATATATTCCAACATGGGGATAGTCACCAAGATACAAGAAAGAGCTGGTAGTGTCTCTCTGACAATAAAAAATAAACTCAGATAATCTTCAGTTAATGACGATACAGTAATTCAGACCATAATATCCATTGTTAAGCAATGCAATTGTAAAGCATGATGTCACATGACTGTGTCACTTAATAATGGCAATCCCAGCACTATCCACTGTTGTTGTTATGCAAGGATTGTGGCTTTCTAGCAGCTAGCAGGCAAGTAGGGCACTGCACGTGGCCTTATTTGCTTGCTAGCTGCACAGTGGAGGTGGCTGCTGCTAAGCAAGGGACAATTCGAGAGTGGGCCCCGAGGTGCAGTGCAAGGGTTGGCTGGATGTAAGAGGGTGCAAGTAACTCACCAGAATAACTTTCAACCTTCCTTGCTAGTTTCCCCATTGACTTTACTTGCGTGAAGCTAGTAAGGAAGATCACAAATGATGATCATATGATCATGAGCTCTTGCAACCATCTTAAGTATGAGCTGGTTGCCAAGCACCCAGATTGCCATCACATAATTAGAAGGATGCTGTGACAGCCAGAATCTTGAGAATTGATTGTAAGTCTCCCTTCTCAATATTACTTCAAACAGTCACTGAATAGATGGTTGTTAATTGAGGACTAATAAATTAGGCTTACTGGAAAACTCAGAAGAGCATCATTAGGGCTGAAGCAAAACACACATTAGTAAGAGGTACGTGTGGATAGACAATGCAAATACATGAATGATTTAAACATGGGCTAGAAAATGGAGCCCTCCCAAACTCAATTTTCACTGGCAGAGGGTTGCAGGAGGCCATCACAGTCAAAAACAAAGCTCAGGAGCCCGTTTTCACTGTCAGAGTTTTGTGGGCCACCACAGGCACCCCCGACACAAGGGGTGTCGAGTTGGCTACACCCACTTCACACGCACCCCCGAGGTAAGACACTACCTTGATGTGGCCCTCAATGAGATTGAGTTTGACACCCCTGGGCTAGAATATGAAAATTGAGGAAAGCAGAAAAAGAGAAAAGCGAAGACAGGTTCAGGACTATTAACAACATCTGCCTTTATTTATTTGTGTTTTTTTTATTTATTTATTTATTTATTTATTTGTTGAATTTATATTGCCGCCTATTCGCCCATGGCGACTCAAGGTGGCTTACAGAATGTAAAACCATATTTAAAATAAAAAACAATAAAAACTAACAAAAAATCAAATTAATAAAGTACAATAGAACAAAGTTTGGAAAAAATAAATAAAAAATCACCCCCAACTCCCCCCCCCCGCCCCAACAACAGCAGATCACACAAGCCATTTGATGGTTCCATCCCGCTTTGGGTTCCCCAGGCCCGCTGGCAGAACTATGTCTTCAGTGCCTTCCGGAAGAGTATTAGAGTAGATTCTCTGGGGGAATGATGTTCCAAAGAGAGGGAGCCACCACAGGTCCTTCTTCTGGGTCCCACCAGGTGCATCTCCCTCAGGGATGGGACCCGCAACATTTCCTGCCTCTCCGCTTTAATGGGTCAGGTAGATGTGACCATCAAGAGATTGTCACAAACTACAGTCTGTGGTCAATAGTGAGCCCTTTCAAGAGTTCCAAGTCAGGATACAGTTGACACAAAGATTAGAGCACAGGTGTCAAACTTGTGGCATCATATTGCCATCACTGATGTATCGTGATCTATTTTCCTTTCACAGAGCTGGGGTGGGCATGGCCTGCATGTGACGTATCCAGCTCGTGGGCCGCCAGTTTGACACCCCTGGATTAGAGGAATACTACAGTATGTTGTGATCGGGTACAATAACAGGCACTTGGAAATGTGCCAGAGTTTGAGTGAAAACAGACCAAATTAGTAGAGTGGCTGTATCTTACAGAGGAACATCTGACTTCGAAGGGATCTCCTGTCAAGCAATTTATCCATAAGATTTAAAGAATAAGGACCTTGAATATTCTCATCAACAGGCAGCACCTGGGCAAGCAGCAGATTAAGCAAGCACATCAGGCACTTCCTTGGAGTGTTCCCCTTTGCTGCATCTCTTTAAATTCTAACAATTATTCCCACATTTGCATTGGCAGGTATCAATAAATATGGAAATTTTATGTAAAGCCATCATTTCTTTTTGTAAGAACAGGTAGCCATCATAAACATCATAATTCCTTTGTGATAAATTATATAGATAACTCCTGCTTCCATCTTCCAGATGTTGACAGCATTGCAAAACAGAATAAAATAACAGAGTTGGAAGGAACCTTGGAGCACTGCTAGTGTAGTCCAACTCCCTGCTCAGCCACAAAATTCTATACCAAATAGTTGTCCAATCTCTTCTTAAAAAGTTCCAGTGTTTTTATTCACAACTTCTGGAGGCAAGTAGCTCCACTGATTAATTGTTCTGTCAGGAAAGTCCTCCTTAGTACTAGGTTGCTTCTGTCCTTGATTAGTTTTCGCCCATTGCTTCTTGTCCTGCCTTCAGGAGCTTTGGAGGATAGCTTGATTCCCTCTTCTTTGTGGCAGCCCTGAGATATTGGAATACTGCCATCATGTCACTCCTCGTCCTTCTTTTCATCAGACTAGAAATACGCAATTCCAGCAACTGTTCTTTATATGTTTTAGCTTAGTGTTAAGTTGCGGGAATAAGACTCAGGACACCAGCATGATTTTCAATTGTTTTACTTTCTTTTAAGACTGAGTTCCAGAGAAACCGCGGCAACCCTTTTTATAGTTGGGCTGCTCACGGCTGTGGACAGTAATGGCTCTTCAAATTTCCTGCTGCCATGGACCAACCAATTACAGGTGAGTATGTTAATACATAACATCCCTCCCCACCTGGTCCGGTCCAACCAATCTGAGCCTCGCCTACCGTACCTAATCACATAGGTAGGCGGGGCTTTTGTGGTTCCTACTGGACTTGAGCAAATTAGTCGCGGGTTGGCCTCTGGACTGTTTGGATGGATCTGTTGTTCCTCCCATCCATCTTCTTGGAACCTCCTGGAAGGTTGAGTTAGCCATGCTGCTCCTGCCAGGAATTTTCTGGCTGGTTGAGTTGGCTCGGCCGCTCCCGCCAGGGACTGCTTTCCCGCTATTTTTCTGGACCTGTTCCTGTCTCTCCGACCTGCCTTCTTCTCTGGTCTCAGGTACATGTTTGTGTTTCTCAAATGGGGCTAGTGTTAGTATTGGTTGTTGCGTAGTTGTCAGGGTTTGTTCTGTTATTTCTCTTGTTTGTGGAGGGTCTCCCCTGCATAAGTGCACCCATATGCCTACTGTTTCTTTTATTTTTCTTATATGTATCCATGTATTCATAACTATGTTTTTACTTATACCTATTATATTGTAAGTATTTGACAAACCAAGTAAAATTAAATTAAATTAAAAAAATAAATAAAATCATCTTTGTTGCTCTTCTCTGCACTCTTTCCAAAGTCTCGACATCTTTTTTACATCACAGCACCACAGGACATAAAGGTTAGTATGGGAGCCTGGGCGGGCGGATGGGCCCAAAAGCAGAGCATTGGACAGAACTGGTTCGATCTCTGCTGCTCCTCAGTGCTACTGGATCGGCAGAACTGGGCAGAACTGGTAGAATACCACCACTGGTGGAGATCACAACTGAATGCAGTATTCCAAGTGTGACCTTACCAAGGCATAACAAAGTGGTATTAACACTTCATATGATCTTCATTCTATCTCTCTGTTAATGCAGCCTAGAATTGTGTTGGCTTTTTTGGGCAGCTGCAGCACACTGCTGTCTTATCAGCCAGTGTTAAGATTGTCCATTTGATCAACTCTAACCTGACTGAAGATTCTCACACACTCAACAAGGCAAGACTAATAAAGCATCTTTAATGCACCATAGAAAGAAGGTCACTTCAAACAATTGTACTGATTTTTGATAGTTAAGAGTATTGACAACTTCTATACTGCTGAATTTTAACTCAATACCTCTTCTCTCTACTGTCCCTGATTTATACAATTCCCCCTCTGTGCTAAATGACATCCGGTTATTGACAATTATTTCATCCTTCATACCCTAGAGGAATATGTAGCCTCCAATGTATCTCCCATATACAGGATCCACTGCTGATTTATTAAGGTTTTCTCTCCTTGCCATTACTATCTAGTCTATGGAATTGAAGAAAGACATGGCTGCCATGGCTTGATCACTGGTGCAGGAATGAAATGGGCTATTTGCAGGCAGGACAAGATAGGCCCACTTAAATTTTTTTCACTTCAGCCCCAAAATTAGGCCAGGTTGCAATCCCAGAAATCTGCATATTGTTTCTTCCCTTAAAAGGATGGAACTTGCATTCCCTAGTGTAATTCCAAATAAAATGGATACATTAGATTAGATCATTCTTCTTAATAGGTTCCCAATGTAATCAAGACTCATGAGTTGTGTGTAAATAAATAATAAATTTTATTTGTATATCGAACTGTAGAGTGGTTAACAATTAGATTAGAAACAGGGGGACAAGATCATGAGTTCTAGTCCTGTCTTACTAACAATGCCCACTGGGAAACCTTGTGCCAGTTACTCTGGCACTGGCAATGACAAACCACTTCTAAAAAAATTTCCAAAAAAAACTGCAGGCAGTCACCAGAAGTCAAAAACTGACTCAAAAGCCAAAACAAGGGGGGATAATATATATATGTGTGTGTGTGTGTTTTCTTAAGTTTTCGTGGGTATTTATATGTGTTAGGAATAACAAAGTTACCTAACTTAGTTTGGGTAAAATAATATATATAAACTATGATAGTGAATTTAAGTGTGTATCACTTTAAACAGCAAAGCATGTAATTTTGGGTGCGGTTGTAAAATCGCCATAAGAGGGAGCAAGAGAACCTACTGGCTTACTGTATTGCTGTATTACTGAATTGCTTGCTGACTATGATGGATTGATTGTTTGCTAGCTGTGTGTTCCCTGTTGCTGAAGGAAGAAAGGACGTTTGACTTCTTTATATCTCTACTGCAAAGAGATATATTACTGGACTGATATTTGTAAGTTTACTGACCTCTTTTTCAACACTGGACTTTGCAACTGAATAATCCCTGGACGGACTGAACTAATGAATGATATATGGACTGTTTGACTATGCTAAAACTCTTACTGGAATAAACTATTTAACTATTGTTATCTGTTTTACTGAGTGTAAGCTACAAAAACGTTTATCTCAAATATTTTGCCTGACTGCCTGACTGCAGTGCAGATTCTGCTAGGGTGTATACCTAACACTGGTTATGGGCCCAGGCTGCACAGTCAGACTAACCAGGATATTACAGGCTTATATAAAGTGAGTGTTAGTGTAGTTACACAATACTGTAAACAGACAGCTGTGTTTTATTAATTATAGTTTAATATCCAGAGTAAGATGGCACAAGTCATTTTACCAAGTTTGTCTCTAATATCCAAACTGGATGGAACAAACTATGTTTCATGGTCTATGAAATGCAGCCTACTTCTACGCAGAGAAGGTTTGTGGAGTATAATTCAAAACCCACCAGAGGTAGATGCTTGGGATCCGGAGGATGAGGATGATGCCCAGAAAATATAAGAATATCAGCTGAAGAATGAGCAAGCTCTATGTATAATAGGATTCTGTGACCAGCGGCTTGTCCATATTCGTGGAGAAGAAACAGCTGCGAAATGTTGGGAGAATTTAAAGAAGATTTATGTTCGAGACAATGTAGGAGCACATATAAATCTTACACGGAAACTGTTCAGAACACATCTTCAAAAGAAGGGAGACATGTTGACTCATATAAACACAATGAGGAGAATTTTTCAGGAACTGCATGAAAAAGAACTTATCTTCACAGAACTGCATCAGGTTTATATAATTTTGTCTTCGTTAGATGCTATGACGACTACGTAACTTCACTGGAAGTACTGCCCAAAGATAACCTCACATTAACTGACATTACTGGCAGATTAATTGAAGAAGCCAGGAGAAGGCTTGAAAGGGATCAACTCAGAAGGGAACAACCACAACAAGAAGATAAAGAATCTTCGACAGCCTATGCAATCAGAAAATGTTTTAATTGTGAAGGAAAAGGACATTTGGGTAGATTCTGCAAAAAAGGAAAATGCCACAATGCCAGCCAGAATGATAAAAGGCATCAAAAGGATAAAAAATGCTTAGAGTTAGCCATGTATAACAACGAAACTGTGAATAATAATTTATGGGTTGTAGATAGTGGAGCATCGCACTGCATAACGAAAGATAAGAAAAGATTTGTTAAGATGTCCACGAGTTCACAACAGATATCGTTAGCTAATGGCTGGAAAATGAAAGCAAAAGGTGAAGGTATTGCACATTGTTCTTGCATAAAAGAAAATGTAAAAATGTTATATGTACCACAACTTAAGTTTAATTTGCTTTTGGTTAGAGTTTTGATTAAACTAGGTTATGTAGTTACCTTTAGGGGAGAAAACTGCATAATAGAAAAGGAAGGTAAAAAAGTGACTGCAACTTTAAAAGGTGAATTGTATGTGTTAAAAGATAATCGATTAGAGGTAGCTAACACAGTGTATAATAACGTTAAACCTCATGATGAATGCATACATTTGTTACACAGACGTTTAGGACATATAAATTTTAAAATGCTTTAGCAAACGGTTGAACTATCTAAAGGTATAAAACTGAAGCCTTGCAGTAAGTATTTGCACTGCAATGCTTGCAGTCAAGAAAAAAGCATGGTAACACCAGCAAATAGAATTAATGGATTTAAAACTAAGGCGCCTCTAGAGGTCGTATTTGCTGATATTATAGGTCCTAAAAAACCAAGTGTGGGAGGTGCTCGTTACATATTAAGTATATTCTAGATCATTATTCTAGATATGGTTTCTGTTATTTAATGAAGAGCAAAATGGAAACATATCAGAATTTCTTTAATTGGTTGAAGTTTGCAGAAAGAAAAACTAAAAAGAAATTAGTAACTCTTGTAACTGATAATGGTACAGAATTTATAAATAATAAATTCCAAAATAAAATGAAGATGGCAGGTGTTGAACATAAAAAGTCTGCACCGTATAGGCCACAACATAATTCCTTTATAGAAAGACGAGGCCAAACAATACAGGCAATGGCTCGTACTATGTTGTCGGATTCAGGATTACCTGAAACTTTGTGGGGAGAAGCAATAATATGTGGTAATCATATATTGAATAATGTAGTTAACTCAACAACAGGTGAATTACCATTCACACGGTGGCATGGTAGAAACCTAAGCTACCTAAGCTACATGTACACATTTGGAGCACCAGCATGGGTGCATATTCCTACACAACTGAGACATAAGGGGCAGCATAGGGCTAAAAGATTATTCTTTGTAGGTTATGAATCTAATCACAAATCATACAGATTCTGGGAAAAAGGTACATCTAGAGTTTACTGTAGTGCTAGTGCACAATTCCTTGAACATGTAGGATGGGAAAAACTGGAGCAAGATTCAAGTAAAGATGTAATCATAGAAACCTACAAAAGATCAAAACAACATATCAGTAAAAAGAAGAATACAATTAAAGAGGAAGTACAGGAAGAGCACATAGGACCAGAACAGGAAGAAATAGGTGAACAGGAAGAAATAGATAACCAGGAACAGATAGTACATGAAAGTCACCTGTAAACCCTGTAATACCTAGACGTTCTACACGTGTAACCAGACCACCTGACAGGTACCAAGCAAGTGTAGTTTGCCAAGTAGTAAAGTTCCAACTACTGTTGAAGAACTTAGAATGTATCCTGCAAAGGATCAAGAAAATTGGCATAGTGCGATGAAGAAGGAACTAATAAATTCACTGAAACAAATGGAAGTTTATGAAAATGTTAAATTACCTCCAGGTGAAAAAAGTCTATTGGCTGTAAATGGATATTTAAATTAAAAACAGGTAAAAATGGGACTGTTACCCATAAGGCTAGGTTGGTAGCTCAAGGATTTAATCAAACTGCATGTGATTATGATGAAGTATTTGCACCGAGTCTAAAAGCAACAACCTTGAGAGCAGCTTTAGTGTGGGCAGCTAAGAAGAATTATATTATAAATCACTTAGATGTAGAAACTGCTTATCTGCATGCACCACTGCAGCACACGATATACCTAAAGAAACCTGTAGGAATTAAGGATGATAAAACAAATAATGACTGTTGGAAGCTGAAAAAGAGTCTCCATGGATTAAAACAATCTGGTTACGAATGGAACCAATATATTGTTAAGGAGTTAAACAATATAGGGTTTAAAGCAGGTTTAGCTGATCCATGTGTATTTAAAAAAGAGACAAATGGAACAGTGCATTATTATTGTTGTTTACAGATGATATTGCCTTAATTACAAAAACTAATAATGAAGCTACTGAAATAATATCATTATTAGGTAAGAGGATAAAAGTAAAGCAATTAGGAGAGATAAAACAGTATCTAGGATTAACAATAAATAAAACCAAAAGTGTCTATAAGATATCTCAAGAGGATAAGATTTATCAATTACTGAAAACATACAAGATGGAACTTTGTAAGCCGGCTAAAACTCCAATGAGTCAGGAATTTGGCCACACTGATGCTCAAAGTCCAAAATTCGATAAGACTATTTATCAATCACTAATTGGTAATTTATTGTACATTAGTATTTGGTCAAGGCCAGACATTGCCTATAGCGTTAATCAATTGGCACGATTCAACACTGAACCCACTGAACAACACTGGCAAGCAACAAAATGTATCTTAAGATATCTTAAAAGGACAATGCACTATGCATTGTATTTGGAGCCAAAAGATGATCTGATTTTAAGTGCATATGCTGATGCCAGTTTTGCAACAGACATAAACACTAGGAAATCAACTTCAGGTACGGCTATACTGTTTGGAAAAGCACTGATTGGTTGGAGGTCAATTAGACAGCAACACATTGGTAGCAGAGGATGGTTTCGATCCATCGTTAAAACAGCAAAGCATGTAATTTTGGGTGCAGTTGTAAAATCGCCATAAGAGGGAGCAAGAGAACCTACTGGCTTACTGTATTGCTATATTACTGAATTGCTTGCTGACTATGATGGATTGATTGTTTGCTAACTGCATGTCCCCTGTTGCTGAAGGAAGAAAGGACGTTTGACTTCTTTATATCTCTACTGCAAAGAGATATATTACTGGACTGATATTTGTAAGTTTACTGACCTCTTTTTCAACACTGGACTTTGCAACTGAATAATCCCTGGACGGACTGAACTAATGAATGATATATGGACTGTTTGACTATGCTAAAACTCTTACTGGAATAAACTATTTAACTATTGTTATCTGTTTTACTGAGTGTAAGCTAAAAAAACGTTTATCTCACATATTTTGCCTGACTGCCTGACTGCCTGACTGCCTGACTGCCGTACAGATTCTGCTAGGAATATTGTTATTCCTAACAATATGTATGGTATTCCAATTTGTTCAGGTATTTTTCTACATCATTATATAGTGGTGCTTTTAAAGTTGTAGCGACATTTCAGCAGAATCTCATCTGCCATCATCAGGCTTATGTATTGGGTTCTTCTGAGTGTCAGGCTTTGCAGCCGTTTCTGTTTTAAATTTGGTGCTACCCTCGTGCTTTGTTAGAATGGTTTTTTCTTCATTTTGATTGGTTGGGAGTCTTGGTCTGTCACCTAGATGAAACCTAGCTTCCTAATAAATGATAACCAGCGATTCACCCGAAGCCAAGCTGCACTACAAGCCCCCAATACACGAAACACAATGTTATCAGTTCAATCAAGACAAAAAAAAATGCTACAAAACAGACAGAAGATATTAGAAACACCAATCAAGCAGAACACAGCAAACTCCAAGACCAATAAACACAGACCAAGACTTCCAATCAATACCATATGTATGTGTGTGTGTATGTATGTATGTATGTATTTATGTAACTTTATATGTGTGTGTATACTTGTACATATACATATGTATTCATGTATACATGTGTGTGTTTATGTATGTATTCATATATACATATGAACTTTATATGTACAATGAGAGCTTATGCACCGAAGACAAATTCCTTGTGTGTCCAATCATACTTAGCCAATAAAGAATTCTAATCTGTTCTATTCCATTCCATTCTATTCTTTTCTATTCTATTCTTATATGTATACATATACTGTATGTACATGTATATGTGTATGTACAAAGAAATGCATGTACATGTATATGAATTTCATTCATATATACATATACAGCTTATATATGAATGAAATTTATATCCCACAGTCATGATAAGCTCTCAGTGGTACTTAAAATGTACAATGATGTAACCTTACTGTAGCACAATAAACAATAATGTACTAATAAAACAGATGCAATACATTAAATGATAATAATGTATTAGGTGATGCCACAACTTAATTAAAAAAAACCATACTGTTCAGCTTCTCCCTGAAAAGCATTCAGGCACACCAAAAAGGAAAGTACTATCTTGCCCCAACAACTCCTAGAAATAATGCCTGCTTTCACCAAACATCTCAATTACAAGGGTTGTCGATCAGCACTTTCAGCTTGCATGAAATGTAAGAGCAGAGTCTATCTGTAACAAGAATTCTCAGAGATACCCAGTCCCCAAATGTCAGACAGCTTTTTGATAACTATAACTGTAAATAGCACCCATAAACCTATTGATAACACGTGCAGATCGTGTAATATTATTCTGAGTCTGAATCATAATCACGGCAGAAAACTGAATTCTGTATTGATCATGTTCAAGGTCAGTTCCATGTAAAGCAAATTATAATTGCACAATCAAGTGCTGGAAAAGGTATGAAGTGCTCTTAATTCCAGGAAAGGTGGCAACTAGCATACCTATAGAAGATGGGCAAAGGCTCTCCCGATCACGTTTTACCTCCTCAACAACTCTACTTTGCTTGATTGAATCTGGACTTGCCTTTCTCTCTAACTGTCCTTAGACACTGAATTAGGATAACACCACAATCCTACACTGAGTTTAGGGTAGAGATATACAACTCTCTCCTCCTCTGAACTCATCAAGAAGTTTCATAGAGATATTGAATAAAATAAGGGAGAGGACAAAGCTGTAAAATGTAGTGCAATTACATGTTCTTTTAGCTACTGTAACATAACCAATCTCAAACAAAAGGAGTCCAAGCAATTAGATATACTGACCTACTAAAATTAATCCCTCCTCCTTATATTTGTTAAAAGAGTTCTACTACCTTACAATTCCTTTCTTGCATTTTGTTCTCTCTAACATTGTAGGCTATGTAAAGTCTGCTCTTCTGCTACTTTTCCTTTTCTACACATTTGCCTCTGTAACTGAAAAAAATCAAAGTTTCTCTTCATAGAAGATGACTTTTCACTACAGCATCATGCTTCCTTCCTGAAATTTTATTTGATTCATATTGGGGGCTTTGTGCAACATTTCAGAGAATAGCATCAAGCAATGTATTGAAGAGATTCTTTATTCTGATCAAACTACTTCCTTAAGCAAGGAAGTATATTCTATTTGATAATTCATTGGTTTGCAGATCAATAAAAATCCGATCCATATATCAATATTGCGCGCACTTAGTAATTAGTCCGTTCTGTCAAAATTTTATAATAATTATTTTTAAGAATAAAGAAGCTGTCCAAAGACTACAACTTGGATTATCTTCCCTAAATATTTTGTGTGTGGGATCAGCTTTCCTAAATGTTCTTTGTACAGGATTCCCCAAATCCATACAGGTTTGAGTCCAGAAAGATGTGAAGACATACCAACAGATCTGTAAACTGTGCACCTGTTTGTGCAATGAAAAATTCTATTTTGGAACACAGCGTGATTTTTTTATTTACGAGGGGAAAATCTGTAAGACTGTTCCTTCAAATCACTATTCAAAACCACACAGCTCCTGCTGTTGTCAAAGCACTGTGCTGTTAAACTCAAGAGCTAAACCAAATTGGGCGTTGGTGCTTACCTGATACGCCCTTTCTTGTCGAGCTGCGTAGAGCATCCAGAGTGGGAGGTGCTCCAGTCTTTACTCTAACAGGCTGAGCTATAATTGAGGAACGCTCCTCCTCCTCCACGTGACTCCTCCACGTTTTATGACTCCCCCCAGTTTTACGAAGATGAGAAGACAACAACTATCCTCTTATGTCAACTATTATACAATTCTGAATTATAAACTATGTACATCATTGGCTGAAACAGGATTCCCCACCAGACGGACCATAACAGGGTGGGGCTGGATGCTCTACGCAGCTCGACAAGAAAGGGCATATCAGGTAAGCACCAACGCCCATTCTCCATGGAGCTGCTGCGAGCATCCAGAGTGGGACATACTGAAGCATGGCCTGTCCTACCGGGAGGGACTCCGTCTGGTCCGGAATCATCTCTGGATCTCTTGCCATCTGTTGAAGGACTCACCTGCCAAAGGATGCCTCAGCTGAAGCGTAAACATCGATTCTATAGTGTCAGATAAAGGGGGACAGAGACGCCCAGGTGGCCGCTCGACAGATATCCTGAATCGAGGCCCGAGTAGCCCAGGCTGCCGAGGTGGCTGCACTCCTTGTAGAGTGAGTGGTGATCCCACTGGAACAGGGAGAGCCTGAACCAAATAGGCCTTGGATATGGTAGCTCTAATCCAGTGGCCAACGGTAGACGGGGATACCTTGCAGCCCAGCGTCTTTGGCTGAAAGGACAGAAATAATGACTCTGACTTTCTGATAGACTGTGTGCGATGGATGTAGACACGAAGTGCCCTTCGTACATCGAGAGTGTGCCACTGCCTTTCCCTTTCTCGAGAAGGCTTGGGACAAAAATTAGGCAGAACCAATTCCTGAGCTCTGTGAAAAACCGAGTTGATTTTAGGCATAAAGGTGGGGTCTGGTCTCAGAACCACCCGATCAGTGTGGAAAATACATAAGTCCTTTCACACGGATAGAGCTGCTATTTTAGATATCTTTCTTGCTGATGTTATTGCCATAAGGAACACCACTTTGAATGTGAGAAACTGAAGTGGTGCCTCCCTGAGAGGCTCAAAGGGAGGTTTAGTTAATGCTATAAGAACCTTATTAAGATCCCAGGTTGGGTATCTGTGAATCACTGGGGGGTTCAGATTGGAAACCCCTCTAAGGAAAGCCTTATGCGAGGATGGTGGGAAAGTGAGCCAGAAGAGCTGCCAGCGACCACTGTTGACAG
This sequence comes from Hydrophis major, assembly GCA_033807585.1. Lineage (NCBI taxonomy): Eukaryota > Metazoa > Chordata > Lepidosauria > Squamata > Elapidae > Hydrophis > Hydrophis major. The sequence continues at coordinate 77,121,829 of CM066329.1, forward strand.
GGCTGCAACCTGTCTTCTCAGGGTGTTGAGGGAGAGACCCCTATCTAATCCGTCTTGTAGGAATGCCAGAATTTGTGCAATTGAAGGAGAGAGCGGATCAACCGACGCCTTACGGCACCACCTGCAAAAGATGCTCCAGGTGGCATTATAAATGCGGGTAGTTGAAGGCTGCCTTGCTGCCAGGATGGTATTGATGACCTGACCAGAGAGGCCCTCATCTTTTAGCCTTTCCCGCTCAACCTCCAGATGGCTAACTGAAGCCACTGTGGGTCTGGATGTTGAAGAGGTCCCTGGGACAGAGAGATTCTGTCTAGGGGGATCCTCCATGGTGGGGCCACTGACAGATTGCGAAGATCCACAAACCATGGTCTCCTGAGCCAATATGGGGCTACCAGAAGGACCTCCGCCCTTTCGAACAGCAATTTCTGAATCACCTTGGGGATCAACGGGGGGAAGGCATACAGAAGCCCAATGGGCCAGGGGCATCACAGGGCATCGTGATTCTCTGCCCCCACAGTGGGGTAACGTACGAAGAATCTCGGTGTCTGGGCGTTGAGTGGAGATGCGAACAGGTCCACTAAGGGCTGACTGAATATCACTGTCGCCTCCCTGAACAATGATGGGTGTAGGTGTCATTCCGATTGGTCCAGCGTAGCCCTGCTCAGCCAGTCTGCTTGGACATTCGAGACCCCCGAGATGTGTTCCGCCCTGATGGATGAGAGATGCACCTCTACCCATCGACAAAGCTGCTCGGCCTCCCTCATGAGGCGGATGGAATGAGTGCCCCCTTGACAGCTGATGTGGGCCTTGGTGGTAGTGTTGTCTGTTAGAACCAATACGTGATGCCCTCGCACCTGAGGGAGGAATGCACGCAGGGCTAGGTATACTGCATGGAGCTCCAGCCAGTTGATGCTGCAGCACCGCTCAGTCGCTGACCAAGTTCCCTGGGCTGAGAGCGATTGCATATGGGCCCCCCATCCGGAAAGACTGGTGTCTGTTGTGAGAGTGACCCTTTGGGGCTCCTTGAAGAGATGACCTCTGTTGGTAGAGGGTTTTGTCCACCAGAGGAGGGAGGCGAGAACCCTTGGAGGAACCTTCACCATGAGGCCTGAGTTGCTCCTTCCAGAACGTTGATAAGGCAGGAGAAACCACTGCAAGGATCTGGAATGTAAGCGTGCCCAGGGTATAATTGAAATGCATGAAACTAACTTTCCAAGCAACTTGGACAATTCCAGCAATGAGGCCTTTCTCGTCCGTCTAATGGTCCTGATAGCTTTCTGGATACTGCTGAGCCTCTTGTGGGAAAGGAAGACCCTTCCTTTCACCGAATCAATCACAGCTCCTAAGTGAGCTATATGGGTGGAAGGGTTAAGTTGACTTTTCTCCTAGTTAACGAGAAAACCATGGGCCTGAAGCACCGAGAGGGTGGTCTCAGTGTCACTCTCGGCCTGATGTCGGGTAAGAGATAGAATAAGAATGTCATCAAGGTAGCAGTGAATGCAAATAGGAAAGTGTCTGCGGTGAACCGCCAGAGCTGCCAGCACCTTGGTGAAGGTCCTCGGGGCCGATACAAGACCAAAGGGAAGGGCCACGTATTGGAAATGTTGATTGTTGTAGCAAAATCTCAAATATTTGGAATACGAGGGGTGAATAGGTATATGGAGATATGCCTCGGAGAGGTCAATGGATGTAAGCCAGTCCCCCTTCCTGGTGCCCTGTAATATCGATTGAAGGGTATGCATTTTGAACTTGCGATGGACGATATATCGATTGAGTCTCTTCAGATCTAAGATGGGCCTCCAACCCCCGGAATGCTTAGGGACCAAGAAAAGGAGGGAATAGAACCCCATTCCCCGCTGTGAAGGTGGGACGGGCTGGATGGCCTTGATATCAGAAAGGTGACTGACAGTGGCTGCCATGAGAGCCTGCTTAGTCGGGTCCCTGGAAAGGGGAGAAATCATGAAGTGTTCCAGGGGAATGGCTTGAAACTGAATAGAAAGACCAAACCTTACAGTGTCCCTAACCCAGGCATCCGAAGTGGATGATTCCCACTGGTCGGCAAAATGCTTAAGGCGGCCTCCAATGGGATAAGGAGCTGGAAGACTACCTGGGACGGCGGGGCACCTTATTCCCAGCACCCTGGAAGGGCCTCCTGTAGCTGCCTCCCCTTCTGCTTCTGTCTCCCGGATCGCTCCGGTCCTGGTAGGCCAACCGGAACGTCGGGGAGCTCTGATACCTAGGGGTGAAGGATGGTTGGAAGGAGTTGCGGAACGAGCCCCTCCGAAAGGGCTGGGACCCTCTGGGCTCTTGCCTGCGAAAAAGTGATGGGAGGAACTACTTCTTATTCCGGCTCTCCATCAACAATGGCTCAAGTGCCGGGCCAAACAATTTTCCCCCCGCTATAGGAGCTGAGGCCAACTTAGTTTTATTCTTAACGTCGGCCTGCCAATGCCTAAGCCAAAGTAGCCTTTGGGCAGTAACGTGCGAAGAAATGGCCCTAAATGAGAATTTCACAGAATGAAAAATGGCATCGGTCGCAAACTCCACAGCGGCCGTGAGTTTGGCAATGTCCTGATGGGCCCTTGTGTTTGATGGAGGGACATGTTGTTTCAGTTGCCTGAGCCACCTGATAGAAGATCGAGTGAAAAATGACGCGGCTGTGGCCGACTGGATGGCCCAAGCATCCGACTGGTGCGCTCGCCTCAGTGCCATCTCTGCTCGCTTATCCTATGGCTTCAGCGCTTCTAGAGCGTCAGTGGGATTGGATGATGATGCTAGCCTCACTATGGGGTCGTCTACTTCAGGAGTGTTTAGTATGGTAGAAAATTCCGGGTCGAGATTAAACAATTTCTTGTCTTGGCTGGAAGGAGCGGGAGGAGGACCTGCAGAGGCCAATTGTCTCGCAACCAGATCGGAAAAGATTGGGGGGGTTGGAATAACCTTGGTTTCGATAACCGGCTGTCTGAATATCAAGTCCTCTGGTCCCCCAGGGGTCGCTGGAGATGATTCAGACGAAGGCTGGGAAGTCAGGCCCAAAACATTATTTGCCTTGAATAACAAGGACTTAAACAAATGAGACTTAAACAGGCCTACAAACACTGGTTGGTCAGGAGAAATGCCCTCGTCCTCTGACATTTCCCCTTCCATGGGGTCTACCTCGAAAAAGGGTTCAGAATATTGCGGAGACCCCCTATCTGAACCTTCCTCTTCCCTGAAGGGCTCAAAACCCATTTCTTCCTCTTCCTGGACCTCCTCCCCTTCCGGGAAAGGGGCATCTACTTGGGAAGGTACCTGACCGTGTTGCGAAGCTGGTCTGGAAAGAGATCTACCGGAGATAGATTCAACCTTGGGCGCCATTATCTGGGAGCCTGGTCTGGATAGCTGCCTTCTGCTATTCCTTGCTGGATAGCCAGTTGCATCCACTCCCTAATGCTGTCCAGAATGATGGTTGAGGACAGGTTCTCTGGACATAGACCCGCTGCGGTTGGTGTGAAGGTCGCTTCAAGCGTGCGAGAAGCCTGGTGACTTTGGGCAGGTAAGCACCTGGAAAGAGAAGGTTGTCTTGGCAGGGAAGGGGGTTGGGAAGAGGTAGAGGGTGTAGCATGGATTACAGAATGAGAGTCTTTAGATCGTTTGTCAAACTCCTTCTCCAAGGCCCTATGACGCCTTAAGGCATCCATTTGAGAGGCCTTGGAGGAGTCCTTGTCCCTTTTGCGCAAATAATGCATCTTTGACTTTGCCTTCAAAGAAGGACCGCTAGGATTGCCTTCTGCCATGACACCAAAGTGTATTATATAAGAAGAAAAGGGCAGTTGGCACGCCTGGGAGTTCAACCTACAATGTAAGCCGGTTTTCCTATAGTTGGGCCACTCCCCCCTTTTTGATAAAAAAAAATTATTATATTTTTTTAAATTTTATTTTATTTATTTATTTATTTTTAGCGGGAGGAGCCCAAAAAGGTGCCAATCAGGCCCAAACAAAATTTTTTAATAATAATAATAACCAGTCTGTAGCTGATTTACACTTATCAATAATAAGAGAAGGAAAAACTTGAAGCTAACTCCTAAAGAAAAAATCCAATGGTCCAAATGAATGCAGAGGCCAGGAAAGGATCAACAAGGAACAGGCGACCTGAGGCAGCCTCCCAGCACAAATGGGAAGTACGTGCCTGCGCCTCTGAGCGAGCTGCGGAACTTTTCTTAGACAAGAACAGTCAACTAGCGATATGAGGAAGGGCAACAGGGCACAGAGCCACACTACCCTTAAAATTTAGGCTCCATATGGCCTGCCGGTCCCGCTATGGGCCTTAATAAACTTTGCAGCACGATCAGAAGGAATAACAGAAAAAACAAAATGGTGACCGGCCACGAGGTGCACCTAAAATGGCCGCCGGCGCGACTATCAGAGGCGCCCAAACCCTCTAAAATCAACAACTGCAAGCGAGAAATAGGAAAAAAGACTACGAGGGCTGTAAGAAGAAGCTCCCCTTCTTCTAGGCGTTCGTGGGGGAAGACGCAACGAAGCACTAACAAAAGCATGAGCTCAAGCCGCTGCGTAGATGCAGCACGGCTCGAAAAAATGGCAGAGGAAAAAAAGAGAGGGGGGGCAAAAGGGCTCCAAATCCCCCTACTTCCCCCCTTGAGGGGCGAAAACACGCTCCTCTACTAACTTTGGGATGAAACTAAATGCACAAGGGACAAGGAGAACGGAGAGATCAAACCTGATTTCCTTAACAGCAGAAAAAGAACCTGGATCGGCCAAGGAGAAAAACGGTCAAGCTGCCTGTCTCTAGCGAGGCTGAGCTAAAACTGGGGAACGCGTGGAGGAGGAGGAGCGTTCCTCAATTATAGCTCAGCCTGTTAGAGTGAAGACTGGAGCACCTCCCACTCTGGATGCTCGCAGCAGCTCTATGGAGAACAATTCTTATACTATAAATTTCATCCAAGCTCAGGGGTAGCAAGAACAGTACAATGGTTAAGGTATTGAATTAGGGATGAGATCTAAGGTTCAAATCTAACCTCAGCTATGGAAATTTATGGAATAAGTGGACAGTTGTTGTATCTCAGTTCAATCAAACTTAAAGCTCACCTAATCAGTGTGTCACTATACAAAAAAGAGTACTGTGTGCTGTATATTATTCTCGAGATTACAGAAGTTGGAGAAAAAGAATCACAACTCCTTCCTTTCCATGGCTCCATCTATTGATATCTTCTGAAGGTCAGGGGCAGAGAATGCAGATGAAATGTTGCACACACACACACACACACACACACACACACACTCTCACACTTTTTCCATTTAAAAAAGTATGTGTGTGTGCATGTCCACACATATGCTCAATTGAAATTTTGGAGAGATGTTAAGCTTTAAAATACAAGTTCCAAGAAAGCAAGTGTTTGTCAACCCTTGGAGATAGAGGCCAAATTTGGAAGGTTAGTAGGCTAACATTTCCTAGTGGAAATTCATTGGAGCAAATCACAGAGAGTTTTTGAATTTTATCACTATGAATGTTAGATAAGGGAACAAAAACCTGACTATCATTTTTCTTCTTTTAGATGCACTGATGAAGTTAGTTTCATGACTGCCTCTAATTATTTAATGCTTGAAGCCAGCAGAATTAATTTCTGTGTGTGGTATTAGCAACTTACCCTGCTGGGATATTCTCATTGTTCCGCTATGGTGAGCGATAGGATCGCTCACAGCCATTGCACATCCTTTTAAAACAGGTAAATCTTAAATCAATCACATTATTAATATATTATCTTCATTGTAGCAGCAGTGAGACACCAATTGAAATGTGACCTCCTACTGTGCTTACTGTATATGTGTATGGTTATAGCATATTAGCTCCCTCTGCCCAAAATAAAGAAAAAGAAAAAAGAGATTTCATTTTGCAAAGGTTCTCCTCATTTGCAAGTATCTGTGCTACATAATCTCAAAATATTATTCATTTCATGGAATATATAACTTGAAACCCCAGGCCAGTAGTTTCCTGAAAGTCTTCAGTGACACTCCCAGAAATCCTGCAAAAGACATCACAAGTTTGTCATGTACCAAGTGACAAAAGACAGAAATCATTATGTGCTTAGAAAGTCAATAGTAAACTAACTCTTAGTTTAATTATATTTAAATTCAATTCAAACACATTCAGTATTTTGCTGTCTGCCCAACTCTTTGTACTTGCTGATCTGGCACTTTGAAGCTTTTATATATCATTCAAAGAACTGTGGTCCTCAGCCTAAAAAACTTTTACATCTCTTACAGTCCACAGCTTTTTATGATCCTTTCATGGCTAATTTTTAAATTATTTTCTAACCATTTTATGTTAAAGTGAGTAAAATAAAATTTATTATTCTGAGCAATCAAAAAGTAAGAGTTTTCCAGCTGCACTATTGTCTTTTTTTCTCCCAAGACAGTATTTTTCATAAAAAAGAGGAATCCAGAACAAATAGAAAGAAGGATAAGACCACACTGAGAGTACTGCATCCAGTTTTGGTCACCAAACTATAAAAAAAATGTTGAGACTCTAGGAAGAGTGCAGCAGCAACCAAGATGATTAGGGGATTGGAGGCTAAAACATACAATGAAGGGTTGCAGGAACTGGGCATGGCTAGTCTAGTGAAGAGAAGGACCAGGGGAGACATGATAGCAGTCTTCCAATATTTGAGGGGCTACCACAGAGAGGAGGGGATCAAGCTATTTTCCAAGGCACCTGAAGGCCAGACAAGGAATAATGGATTGAAACTAAAGAAGGAGAGATTCAACCTGGAAATAAGCATAAATTTTCTGACAGTGAGAACAGTCAACCAATGGAACAACTTGCCTTGAAAAGTTGTGGGAGCTTCATCACTTGAAGCTTTCAAGAAGAGACTGGACTGCCATCTGTCAGAAATGGTGAAGGGTCTCCTGCTTGGGTGGGGGATTGGACTAGATGACCTACAAGGTCCCTTCCAACTCTGTTATTCTGTCTCTGTATTTGCCTTGAGTTATTCATAAAAATAATAAAGGTAGGACATAAATAAACCATGAAGTCATTGTTGCTGGGAAGGAAGAGAGATGACATAAAGATAACTTGTAGGATGGTGTTCAAAGATTAATAGGATAAGATAGCAGGAATAAAAGGAGGAACCATAACACCAGTAATAACAATGTGACTGATTTTGAACCATTGATGAATTAATTGCACTGTTGTCTGCAACGATGAGTGAATAGGGATAAAAGATGGTTGGCTACAACCATTTGTTTAGTAATGGTTAAAAATTACAATGGCACTGAAGAAAATTACTTATGACTGGTTTTCATATTATCACTGTTGAAGGGTCCCCGCGATCACATGATCAAAATCTGAACCCTTGGCAACTGGCATGTATTTATGACGGTTGCAGTATCCCAGGGTCATATGATCACCTTTTGAACCTTCTGACAAGCTAAGTCAATAGGGAAGCCAGATTCACTTAACAATGGTATTACTGAACTTTAACAACTGCAGTGATTCACTTAACAACTATGGCAATAAAGGTCATAAAACAGAGCAAAGCTCAGTTAACAACTCTCTTGCTCAGCAATGGAAATGTTGCACTCGATTGTGGTTGTAAGTCAAGGACTGACTACCTGTATTTCATTGTTACTTGCTGCTTTACCTGGTAAATCATTCTGGAACCCTAAAAGATCAGTATGTCATTCTGTGCTTGACTTGAGTTTTGGGCTGTCTAGATTTTGTAAGAAATATGACACGTCATGCTCTGTCTCAAAAAATAAATGGAAGACAGATATGGCTTTAAGCTGTTATGTTATGGGCATGACATTAAGAATAAGAAATGTACATATAAATCAAAATAATAAATCTCCAATAGGACCCATTTATCTTTCTAATGTTAATTCTTGTGGTTTCTCTATAGTTTTAAATGAATCTTTCTTTATCCTTAGATAAAGGGACTGATTGTATATGTTCCATCTCACTTGGCTAACAATACTGGGTCCTTTCATACATTTTGAAAGGGGAGAGAGGAGAAGAAAAGGTACAGATTGGAGTCTGACATCACAGAGAGTACATGGTTTATTTTTATAAAAAACCCTGCAATCTCAGGTTAATGGCCGAATTATCTCCTGCTAGAAGAAATTAGGAATACAAAATAACTAAGGCAATTTACTCATAAAATGATCAATAAATATAATTCAGTCTACTCATTATTTGCAGGACAAATAACCTTGCTTTTCTATAATTACCTGAAATAACCAGGAAAGTATTTGTTATCACATTCATTGTCAGCGTACTGTTTATAAACTTCCAACTGCTTTATCGTAACTATTTGTCATAGATACAGACTAATACAATTATTAGTTCTTATATTTATTCTCTCCCCCTCCACCCGCCCCAGTCTCTAAAAGCTGCACTTTTCATTCTTAACTGATTGTCATGGAGATTAAAATTAGATGCAGTATGAAAAAAACAAGCCAATTCTGAAATCATAATATTGGATCTTCTGTCAGTTGGAAGTTAACAAAAGTTAATTTTAAAAAGTTAACAAAAAAGATCCAAACGATGAAGTCATTCATGCATTTACAGGGGGACGACCAAAATGCCTTCACTTTTATCTAGTACTTTCTGTTAAGACAATTGAGGGTATTCACAAGTGATCTCTAGATTAAATGGACTTCAGCTCCCTTGATAGCTACTGAAGAGTCTGGAAAGTTGGTCCAATAATGACTGGAAGGCACAAGGAAGATCAAGAGTGTTCCATACGATAAAACTTCAGAGTAGGTGCTACACACAGGAAGGCTGCTACTTCAGGATACAGAATCGTGGATTTAAACTACAGGTAGATTCTTCTAGAATATAGAACAAATCTCCAGACAATAAGAGAGTCTGACACCTGTATCAGTCACAAAGGGAAATGGACATGCTCCCCATCTTTTAATGTTTTTAATCCGGATCTTTATAGGCACATTTAGTAGTTTTAATGGCCTCTTCCAACTCAGTGATTCCTCGCTCCAGTATTTAACCTTACCTAATTGCTGATGTGTTGAACTACAGTTCCTATTTTCTGTAATCAACATGATTGTTTTCTTCATGTAAATCTAATTATCAAATTTAAATAGGGCAGAACCTTAAACACAATTAAAACAATTAAAACTAATTTAGAATGCTTATAGCAGTTTCTTTTATTCCCTAGCAGTTTCTTAATCAACAGGTGCCAATGTCATTTTCTAACTTGCTTTTTAAAAATGGAATAACATATCAAGCAAAGTTAATATTCTGCTTTTTTGAATGTTCCCATGAGAACTAAAAAGTTATTTACTACTTTCTAATTTAAATTAATTCAACTCATGAACATTTCCTGTCCAACTGAAAATAAATTATACACAAATACAAATAAATTACATCAAAGAATTCACTGGCCACCCTTTTCTACAGAGTTTGTTTCAATGTGCACCTATCCATGCAAGCTACCAAGGAAAATACTTTTCTTAATTGGATTAAACTAGTCTACTGGCCTTACATATTTTGTATGCAAAGACTGAAGTAGGCAACTTTGATTTCTCATAGGTTTTATTCGTTTCTGCAAATATTAGAATTATAGCTTCCACAATCCCACACCACTGGCCATATTAACTAGGTAATGGAAGCTGATGCCCAAAACATTTGGAGGCCCTACCCCTATGGTAGGGGGAAAATATTTTGTTTCATATATTCTGCCCTGGTGGCTTGGTAAAAAGATTAGGCTATGAATACTCCCAAATCCAGCTTTTACTGAATAATGTGCAAGTGGCCTGGTTTAGTCACAAAATATGTATTTTGTTAAATTTATATGCTGCCCATCTCACCAATAAAATGTTATACATTAGATTTATATTCCATTTTATTACCTAGACAGCTCCAAACAGAGGACATAATGCTACCTCTTCCTATGTTTCCCACAACCATGGGGCGGAGGGGTGGGGGGAAAGGCTGATAGAGACTTTCCCCAAATCACCTGGCCAATGGTTGTATTAAAGGGAAAACCAGAACTCAGAGTCTCCTAGTTTCTAGTTCAGTACCTTAACCACTACCCAAGTTGTTCTGGCTTTTCCTCAGCACCTGCTCTCCAGTTTTTTCTGATAGTCCCAGTGGATAAAAACTTGTACCATCACTCTCAAGGAAACAGCACACTTAAAGGATAGTGGCTTAGGACAGGCTGCTCTAAAGCAGGGGTCTCCAACCTTAGCAACTTTAAGACTTGTGGACTTCAATTCTGGGAGTTGAAGTCCACAAGTCTTAAAGTTACCAAGGTTGGAGACCCCTGCTCTAAAGCATTATCAATGGCGGTGCTGTTCATTGCCCTTGCTGGATCACATTAAGTTTTATGTCAAGTAGAAGAATCAATCAGAACAGATGCAATTTAATTATCTGAAAAACAGAGCTGTGCAGAAAAACGAAACCAAACACGATTAAAGGTGGCCAATATATGAATCACAATAATAAAAACACCATTAACATTTACAGCCTATTTCCTGGCCAGGAAAACCGAAATGCAGGTAACATCCTTGACTTGCAGAAGTTCTTTTAGTGACCATTCAAAATTACAATGGCACTTTTTAAAAAGTGGCCTATGGTGATTTTTCACAGTTATGACCATTGCAACTTCCCCATGGTCACGTGATTTACATTTGGGTGCTTAACAACTGACTCACATTTATGATGGTCCCAGAGTCATGCGATCCCCTTTTGTGACCTTCTGACAAGCAAAATCAATGGGGAAGCCAGATTCACTTAAGAATCGTGTTACTAATTTAACAACTGCAGTGATTCCCTTAGCAAATGTGGCAAGGAAAGTTGTAAAACGAAGCAAAACTCAACAAATTTCTCACTTAACCACATAAATGTTGGACTCAATTGTCATCATAAGTTGAGGACTACCTGTATTTGATCACATCAACTTGCTTTCATTAGAGATATTCTTATCCCCAGTAAGTTCATGAACAAATGTAAAATAATGATAATCAATGAGGCAAAAAGACAGATCCAGGTCAAAGCAGTAGAGGCAGTAAGATTTTGCTACTTAAACATGGCCTTCACTGAGAAGCATCAAACTCAAATGAACTAAACCTTCCTGGGGCTCTGGCCCTTAATATTCAGGGTAGCATAACAAAAACAGACCACCTCTCTCTTTCCTGCACTCTTAACTCCAAGGAACAAGGATTCCAAAATTAATTGTAACATTCAGTTACACAAACTGAGAAATGAAACATTTAGAGGGAAAACCTAACACGCTCTGTGCAAATGTCTTCCTTCAGGAAGCAATCCCAATTTTCAGCTTTGAACAAGCTTCTTAAAAACTGCTGTGGGGATCTAAAGGCCTCGTTCCCATCTAGATATGTGTTACACAAACATACGTGTGCACACATATACAAATTGTTTTACATTTTTATAGAACAAAGCTGAAATGGCTAGGGACTACTGTGGGATACAAAAATCTGGATGACAAATTTGGCAGCAAAATCCTTATTCTTGCTGCCATTTCTAGTGGGATCAAGATTTCTGCTCACATCTAGTAACACCAAAATGACTGGACTAAACTCATGTTTGAGTTTGCTGGGATTATGACACACAGCATTTCTAACAGAGGATGGTCCACTTCCTCTGATTAATAATATAATCATAGACTTGATTTCTATTGTGAAGTTTCAGTACCACTTAGGCATCCTCTCAGTTGATAAGCAAAGGTATTCTCCTAAGTGTTAATGTGGAAATAGTATTACTAAGATACTAAGATACTTCAATAACCTGTTGAAACATTAAGGGAGTTTGGCACAAAACAATATGTATGGTATCATCAGGAAAATCGACAGTTACAAAAGATTTCTTTCTTCCTCTGCCCAGAATTTCCTTGCAGGAAAACATGAAAATACTCATCTCAAATTATCTAAGTGCTAGAGCCCACTGTAACTGCATAGCCAAAAAGGCATTAAGAGTTGTTAACCTAATCCTGCGTAGCTTTTTCTCCAGTAATATCACTCTACTAACTAGAGCATATAAAACATTTGCTAGACCAATACTTGAATACAGTTCATCAGTCTGGAACCTGCATTACAATATCTGATATTAATACAATTGAGAAAGTCCAGAAATATTTTACAAGAAGAGTCCTCCACTCCTCTACTCGTAACAGAATACCTTATGCCACCAGACTTGAAATTTTAGACCTAGACAATCTAGAACTATGCCACCTTCGGTTCGATCTAAGTATAGTACATAAAATTATATATTGCAATGTCCTACCTATCAATGAATACTTCAGCTTCAACCAAAACAATACAAGAGTACAAAATAGATACAAACTAAAGATAAACCGCACCAAACTTGATTGCAGGAAATACGACTTCAGCAACAGAGTAGTCAATGTCTGGAATACTCTACCTGACTCTGTGGTTTCTTCCCCAAACCCCAAAATCTTCAACATTAGACTGTCTACAATTGACCTCACCCCTTTCCTAAGAGATCTGTAGGGGGCGTGCATAAGTTTACCAAAACGTGCCTACCGTCCCTGTCCTATTGGTTTTTTTTTTCTTGTTCGTATCCATTTCATGTATTTATAGCCATGTTTATACTTATACCTGTTATCTAATAATTGTTTGACAAAATAAATAAATAAATAAAATTTAATTTTTTCCATAAGATTCTGATGAATAGCAACGTTGTGAATGTTATGTACCTTTAATGTGAGTAAGCCTTATTGAGCTCAGTGGCTGGGTTTATGTACCACATTAAATCATCATGTAATTTGTTTCATCTTGTTCAGCATGTTTTATTCAATAAATTATGATAAAATAGAAATTAACCATGTTATAACTGAAGAAGTCATGGCTTAACTCAGTACGTTCACACTTGTGAGGCATCTGAGCAGTTATATATAGAAAGACGCTACATGTAATCAAAATACACCTGATTCAACATTTTCAAGAGATGATATCTCCTTTAACAAGATAATCAGGTCATGAAAATATTCCAAATTGTAAATATATAGATATGGATATTTAAGTGATACAGTGAATTGTTAATATTTTTCCAAAGAAGTATCAGACTAGCTGCAAACAGCCAGATGGTCTCATTGAAACAGACTCTCTTCACAGTTCATTATCATTTTTTGCTTTAAGTTATCACAATAGACATATTGCTACTGTTTCGTGGGCAAGGTGACAGAGCTGTTTACCTCTGCCAAATAATATATTTAGATTAGTTGCTATGAACAGAAAAATCACGATTACTCAGTACAGCACAATTTCAAAAAAAATTGAATTTAGGGTGCTTTCCTTCAAATATGTGTTTCAAAACATGCAGAAAATGAATGCCAGCTGTGTAAATGCAACTTGTTTATGGGGAAAAAATGTGTCAAAGCAATTTGGAAACATACCTGTGCAAAGGTATGCATGCAATTATTAAGCACATACCTTAGAATATACTGTCTGGTATGCTGCAAATATCAGTATTTATAGCACATGCAATTAAAATTGGATGGCTCTGGTGCTTACTTCAAGTGAGTATCTAAAAACGCCAGGAATTTGAAGCTTTAAAGGATAGAAATGCTTTTACAGCCAAACCTATTTCTGGTCTGTTAGGTAGTCCCTTTGATCCAGTAGTTAAGGCACCAGGGTAAAAACTGAGATGACTAGGAAGTTCAGTCCTGCTTTAGAGACAAAGCCAGCTGGGTAATCTTGGATCAGTTCTCCCTCTCGCTCCCTCCCTCTCTCTTTCTGACAAACCACTTCTGAAAACGTTGCCTAGAAAACTGCATGGAATTATTAACTAGTTATCCTAGTTCATTCTGAACCCATTCTGAAAAAGTCAACAAATATTAACTATATTGAAGTTGATGCTGCAATGCTGAAGTGTTGATACTAGAGTGCCAAACCAAAGACATGATCAAGAGAAGGTTGAATATTTGTAAGTATTTATATATTAAATTGCCCTTATAGAGGTCTGCATTTTTCAAGATTATGTTCCTAACATTCCATTCCTTAATCTACCAAAGTACTTGGAAGAAAATACCAACAGAATTCAATTAATGCATCTGTGCATTAATTGCAATTGTGCAATTAATTAGTGTGCAATTGCACCTGTACAAGAAATGTTCTGTAAGATGAGACTGTAGCCCTAAGTCAGTAGGTGCAGCTTGTGAGGAAAGCCCACAAATATTGTTAGAAACACAAAACCTTATGGCTGTATTTCATCAGCAAAGTCACTCCTTCCCCAGTTGTGATAGGAATATAAAACTTTAGAAGCCGTACAGTGTAACTTAGAAAACTAATTATTCCTTTGCCGCGGGGAATATAATGAACCAAAACTTCCCCAAGCAGTTTCTTTGTCTTCCAACAAAAGGAAGGCTCCTCGGCATCCTCTTAGGAGCGTCTATATAGATGAAGCAAGCTGAGGTTTTGTTTTGCTGTGGGCAACCCACCACACTCCAGAAATCTCATTTACCCAGCCTGGTTTATATCAGGGGGTGGGGGGTTCTGCATCGCTTCTTCTTCAGGGGGCACGGATGGAAGCAAGCAAAAGCGAGCCTGGCTGAAACAGAGATGGAAGAGGGGGCAGGTTCACCGGCCATGTATACCAACGCCACCCCTCCTCCCATCACTCTTCACCTCTGCACGCCAAAGCACCTCGCCAAAACCGGTGGGACCAACGTGGATGTAGGAGACGCAGGTGGAAAGGAAGCTCTTAACTCTCCAGGAGAGGAGGGATTGACCTTTTGCGCTCACATGCCCTTTGAAGGCAGGATTGGGCGCAGTTACTCGGATAGGGCACAGGGACTCCCCGTTCTTCTCTCCCACCCACCACCCACTCACTTACTCCGGTGCTGCTTTTCAATCAAATTCGTTGGCTGAGCAAGCCCTGTCTCGGGATAAACCCCGCTCGCAGCCACCCAAAGAGCGGCGAGCAGGCTGCGTCTGGGCGGAATCGCGACTCCGATCACATGGCCGAGAAACAAAGGCTCTCCTGGGCTCGGGAGCAACCGGCGGCCGAGGCTTTGCTGTTCGCTCCTCGTCCCTAGCCTAGCAGCGTTTCAGGCCATCTTCCCGCCCTTTTTGGAGGGAAGTTTGCTGGAACTCCGTAAGGCTGAAGCCTCTGGAGAGGAAGCGCCAGCAACGGGGTGCCCGCCAGGCTTCGTTCTCGTTCTCCCACTAAACTCTCGACAACGAGTGACCGCAACTACCTCCCCCCCCCCCTGTCAAGTTACGGGAAAAGGGGGGATCTAGACAGCCCTATGTTAAAGTAAAGCCTCAGGTGGAAGGAAAACTCCTAGCAACCTTGAGAGGGGTCATCGCCTTTCAAAGCCACCACAGATATGTCCACGACTTACAACTGTTCATTTCGTGACCGTTCAAGTTGCAACGGCGCTGACAAAAATGGGACTGGTGACCGGTTTTTTTCAGTTTTACGATCTTGGCAAGCCTCCACATGATCACGGGATTAAAATTCAGACCCTTGGCAACGGGTTCGTATTTATGACCGTTGCTACGCCCCAAGGTCATGTGATCCCTTCTTTGCGACCTTCTGACGAGCGAAGTCAATGTGGGGAAGCCGAATTCACTTAACAACCGGGCGAGTCATTTATCAATTGCATCTAACAACTGTGGCAAGAGAGGTCTTAAAAATAAGGCTAAACTCACACTTAGCAAATGTCTCAACCACAGAAACATTGGGCTCTATTGTGGTCGTAAGTCGAGGACGACCTGTACATCCAAGACGGGGCTTAGGCTATTTTCCAAACTCAGCACCCATCGGGCTCCCGAAAGTCTCTTTCCATCGCTCCCGGGGCAGCGAGCTCTGCAAGTTGTTCGGCTCAAGTTCTCCGGGTCCCTAAAGGGAGAGAAGCAACGCTTCTGCTCCCAAGGCTCGTTTGCAAACTCCTACTCTGCCGCCCGCTAGAGCTGCCTTCTCTCGCCGCAGCTTCTCTTCCCCGCAAACCGAGCACCGCCCGCCCACTGACTGGACCGGGCTTCCTCCAGAACGGAATGGGGAGCAGCGCTCGATTGCTGGCCGCAGTGGCTTCCAACCCACCCACCCCAATCCGACGTCTTGGAAAGAACCGATAGAAAGAGGGTCTGTGTCAGCCCCTGAATCGACTCGCGAGTACTATTTACGTAGGAGGTGAAACACCAACACGCAACTTACGATTGCACCGGCGCCACCGACATTATATTTACACACACACACACACACACACACACACACACACACACATACATAACATACACACACTTCGTTTGCAGACCGCGCGGCGGACTTTCCCGCTTTCAGGAAGAAGAGAAAGCGGCGCGCGGGCTTTCTCGCCCCGCGATCCTTACCTGGAGGGATGCTCAGGATGCAGCCGCCTTGCAGGAGACCGGTGCAAAACGGCAGCGAAATCCCATTCAAAGCCGCCCTTGCCTTTGCCACGGTAAAGCTTCGGGGAGGCGCAGAGGAACCGAAATGGGCTGCTTGACGTCTCGCGGCTGGGAAAAGAGCAGGATCAAAAACAAAGCTCGACCAAAAGCGGCGCTGGGAATTGGACGGCTTGCAAGAGCCCGGGCTGGAGGGTGGGGGGGTGGACAAGAGATCCGTTTGTGGTCTTTGTCGCTGTCGTCGGAAGAAGAAGTGAAAGCCAGAAGGAGAAAAGAGAGAAACAGCAAGAGGTCTAAAGCTAAGAAAGAACGGGAGGAAAAGTTCCACCACGACGGGAATCTGCGACCGGCAACAACCGCCCCACGAATAGCAGAAGCCGAGCAGCCACCGGCTCCGCTTGGAAAGCCGGCAAGGAGACCACGAGCGTTCGCTGAGCTTCTTTCAAAGCTCCCCGGGTCGGGCGGCCCTGATTGGGCGACAGGACGAGCTGCCCGCCTTCTTTCCCAGGCTCTGGCGTTTCTTCTCCGCCTCAAAGTGAAGGCTGCTCTGCTTCTCCACCCCTCCCCCTGCCTCCTCTGGTGCGCGTCACTATCCCCGTGCCCAGTTCGAGGTAAGGCCGAAGAAGGGAATTCTGATTTCTCCCTCAGACGCGAAGTAGCGCTTCCCGTCGTGGTCTCGCCTCCCGCCTGCTGGAAAGCAGTGTTAAATCAAATCAAATCGGAATAGAGCTGGAAGGGACCTTGGAGGTCTTCTAGTCCAGCCCCTGCTTGAAGCAGGAGATCCTATACCATTTCAGACAAGTGACTATCCAGTCTCTTCTTAAAAACCTCCAGTGAGGTACTGGCAAACCACAACCATTTCGGGAAAGGCTTGAACGTTGATGTTGTTGTCCCCAGTTCGGATCATGGTGCTGGCTCTGGTCTGGAGGCCAGACACGAGGTGCAGGTTTTCTGATTGGTTTTTATTGGAGTACTCCAAGGAAAAGGACTCCTGACCAAAATGCCAAGAAGTGGAACCAAGAACAAAGGATTAAGTAAGCTTTATACATTTTCACGAAAGAAGAAGGCAGGACAGAGTGAGATAATAAGAAATATTATCTAATAAACATTTTAGTAATAGTTCTACAATTTGTTCTGTTGGTCTCTAGCTGTCCCTGTTCCGAAGCCTTGGCTAATGAATGCCCCAGGAATTATCTAATACACATTTGATTTGCTGCGGGCCATCTCTATTCCTAACTTTTAGCTGAGGTCTGCAAGGTGCCTAACTCTTGTTACTTTTATCAGCTTTCTTACTACCCAGAATTGTTACAAGCTTTACATGTGCATATTTCCTGTGGATAAGCATTCTTTGTTCTTGCCAGACAGACTCCATAATTATAATCTTCCTGATTTACTTTCAAGTGTGTGCCATGACCTGGCTTTATTTTAGCAGACAACCCATCATCTCTCCCCCCCCCCGCCCGCTTTGAATCTGAAAATGATTTAATTTTCCAAGATTCACCCAACATCACTATCCGTGTACTGGGAGACCCATAGTTTGCTTACAGGTGGAAAGGCAAAGGGGAAGGCATTGTAATCCACGACAGGTGATTAAGGGAACAATGATTATGCATAACCAGGGTTCTTAACCAGCTGAAATTGGGCAACCATCCTGTCAGCCACTGTCCCCAGCCTTTCCACTTGTCCATGGGAGTAATCCCAGCTATCTTTGCTATGTGTTTAGCTCGGTTTTGGAATTCCTCTAATTTGTCCAGAATATACACACAGCACTGTTGTCCAATTAGCCTGCACACACCTCCTTTGGATGCCAATACCATATCTAGAGCCATTCTATTCTGAACTGTCAATATGGTTTCTTGTTTTTTTGCTGAAGCAATAAAAAAGATCTTGCTCTCATTAGCTAGGATTTCCACCATTGCCTGTGTCTGATACATAGCATTATTGATGGATCGGAGCCCACCAAACCAGGTAAGGGGTTGATAATCCTTCAGGTATTTTCTGGATTGGTCAACCATCCCTGTGGTTTCTAATCTTCCCTTCAGGTAAAGTGGGAGTAATATAGGTGGGTGGGAGGAGCACAGCTATGTAACAAGTTCCCTTCCAGTTTTTGGGAAAACACTTATAGGCACGCTGTCCAGAGACAAAATACTGTCCTATCAGAACGCACCTTATTGTGTTTTTATTGTAGTATCTACATACAGCTTAGTAAATAAGGTTGTATAAAACCCAGCAAAGTTAATTGGTTTCCACATTGGAGCAAGCTCTCCCTGTCATAACTCATAAGTAATCTCGTAGGTTGACACTGGAATATAGTCGTCCATTTGGATCGAATGTGCCCAGTGCGGGTTATAATTAAATCTGGACCCCTGGCCAACTTTCCAGTTTCGTCAAATGGGGTGTAATATGAACCCCAAAATATGTTGTCAACTTCCTGTCTGTTGGTATTTGTGGAGTTCCATGCCACCTGCCCTTGGTAATCAACAACGTAATCACAGGTGGAGGAGCCTATATCTATGTCATGGTGGCTGAACCCAGAGCCACAAAAACACCAATGTCTTTTAGTTACCACTACATGTAAGAACTCGGTGTTATTATTCTTTAAATTGGTTGAATTTTCCCAGGTGTCAAATGTTCTACCCTTAAGCCACCTAGGATCTTTCTCCCCCTTCTGCCATCTGACTAGAGTCTAGATCATTTTGGTTGCTGCCAGAAATTTCTCCACCTTAGAGAAAGCCACTCTAAAGCCACCCTTCATTTGGTTCAACCTAACCGCTCAGATTCCTGAGCAAAGTTTTTCCCAGAGTAATTGCATGAAACAATTGCACACAATTGTAACTGGAAGCCTTGGCAGCAAGCTTTTAAACCCAGTGGTGGAAAGAGAGAGAAAAGAATATTTTACAGAAGTGTACACTTGCAGAAACCACAGATATACTACACCCCTGTTCAGGCTTAATTGAATTGTGTATTTTTTAACTGATATCCTGTCTCTTTGACTCAAGAAGCTGGAACAAAGAAAGAAGTTTAGAAAACTATGAATAAGAGCAGAAGTAAGCTGCTCAGAGTCATTGCTTTGACATGGGTAGCCATAAAAAGAATTAAATAATGAGAGCCTACTGCTTATGTATTTCCTTTGTTGCAAAGATTAAAACTGCTCTTGGAAAATTACCACTATAAGCAATAACGATATAATATATCACAGTCAATTCAGCAGCCAAGGCAATTGAAAACATATCTGAAAAAAATAAGGCAGTCATCTAAAAATCCTTCATATTTTGTTTGCTAATCCAGTGTTTCTTAACCCTGACAACTTAAAGATGTATGCACTTCAACTCCGAGAATTCCTCAGTCAGCATGCTGACTGAGAAATTCTGGGAGTTGTAATCCACATACAATAAAAAGTCGCCAAGGTTGAGAAATGATGGCTAATCAGTTGATTTGGTCAAATACATCTAACTCAAAAAAGTAGCCCAAAATTTTCCTGTAGCTTCTATTCATTCTTAAAGATGGAACAATTTAATCTTCCAACCTTCCTTGTATGTGGTTTTAGGGCAGCACTGCTCTCTTATCATCCTCTCCATTTCCACTTGTGATGGTAAACTCAGTCATTGAAAACTTTTGGAAAGCCTAAAGATTTGCATTAGCTGCATCTATTTTGCACTCTTAATTTCTCCATTCAACCAATTGTGCCGGAAGTGTCTTTAGAATGATATCTTTGGCCAGGAAAATCCTCAAAGGTGTCAACAAGGCCAATTGTGTCTATTTCCAATGTTGAATTCCTAACTATATAGGGAATA
Organism: Hydrophis major; assembly: GCA_033807585.1. Classification (NCBI taxonomy): domain Eukaryota; kingdom Metazoa; phylum Chordata; class Lepidosauria; order Squamata; family Elapidae; genus Hydrophis; species Hydrophis major. Next base: position 77,141,988 of record CM066329.1, read on the forward strand.
GCCTACTTCCAAATATTTCCCAATTATCTAGGATCAACCTGAAAGTGAAGACTTGTTTTCTGTTGTTTTGTTTTTGCCTGGAATGATTACTACTTTTGCCACATTTATTTTCTTCTCAAATTGGCACATTTCAGTGGTGGTTGTTAGGGATACACACCCTAGCAGAACGTACAACAGCAGTTTAGCAGGCAGGCAAATTTTGTGAGATAAACGTTGTTGTAGTTTACACTCAGTAAGACAGATACACTGTGCCAGTTAAATAGTTTTTTATTCCAGCAAGAGTTATAGCATAGTCAAAACAGTACATATGTCATAAACTAGTTCAGTCCATCCAGGGATTAATCAGTTGCAAAGTCCAGTGTCGAAAAAGAGGTCAGTAAACTTACAAATAATCAGTCCAGCAATATATCTCTTTTGCAGTCAGAGATATGAAGAAAATCAAACCCCTTTTCTTCGTTTCAGCAACAGCAGGAAACACACGCAGTTATCACCATCAATCCAACATTGTCAGCTACTACAGTAAAAGCCAGCAAACAGTGAGCTCTCTTGCTCCCTCTTATGGTGATTTTACAACCGCACTCAAAATACATGTTTTGCGGTTAAAGTGATACATACACTTAAACTCACTAACATAGTTTATATATTATTTTTACCCAAACCAAGTTAGGTAACCAATGTTATCCCTAACAGTGGCATTCTACTGGTACGGCCCCATTCTACCGAGCCGGTAGTGGCGATGAGCAGCAGAGACCGTACCAGTTCTCTCAGCTGCTCTGCTGTTGAGCCCACCCACCACCTGCCCAGGCTGCCATACTCGCCTTTATCTTCTGCTTTTGAAGTGCAGCTGCTTTGTGCGGCAGAGCAGAGTGCCACGCAGCAGCTGCACAAGTAACCGGAACAGTGCAGGCTTGCAGGAGATGAGTTGGAATGCCTCTGCGCCTGTGCAAAGTGCATGTTTGGAGCGTGCGTGTATGCAAAGTGTGCACACATGCAAAGCATGCCCACCAAGCCATGCCCACTGAACTGGTGATAAAACTTTTTGAATCCTACCACTGGCACATTTCATCCTCATAGCATTACTATTTTATAAGCACTCAAGTTTTCCTAGCATGGAAGAATGTATATCGATCGTCCTCGGCTTACAACCACAATTAGGAACCAGAATTTACATTGCTACGCAAAGCAATTGTTAAGTGAGTTGCACCCAATTTTACGACCTTTTTATGCCATGCTTAAGTGAACTGCTGCAGTTATTAAAGGAATCACATGGTTGCTAAGTGAATCTAGTTTCCTCCTTTGACTTGGCTTGTTGGAAACTGAGTAGGAAAGTCACAAATGGCCATCCCATGGCCCCAGAACACGGCAACCATGGCAAATACATGCTGGTAGCCAAGCAGCTGAATTTTTATGGGGATTCTGCAAAGATGGATCATAAATCAGTTCTTTAATGCCATTGTAACTGTAAACAGTCATTAAATGAGTGAGTGTAAGTTGAAGATTACCTGTAGCTTCCTTTCCATCCCTTTGCTTATTATAAACAGTTTACACACGAATCAAACTATTTGGTGAGGATCACTGTGGTTGAATCTCAATGAGAGGCCTGATTCTCTTGCTCAGAAAAGAATGAAGTCACCCGTCTTGTTCAGGGATTGCTATCTGGAAGGATCAGATGCTTCCGGGGAATTGTGCTCCTTGAACAAATGTAAGCTTTTTGTGGTCTACATTTTATGCAGGTTGAAAGACATAGAAAGTCACAGTGTAAGCAAAGCAAATGGGGCAAACATTTTGGCACTCTTTTTTTGAGAGGGGGAATTTAATTCCTCAAACAAAAACTGGCCCAAATGTATTTGAGATCTTAAAAGATGTTGCAGATATCTTATGTTTTTGTATACTGTGTAGTCCATGGATCTCCAAACTTAGCAACTTTAAGACTTGTGGACTTCAACTCCCAGAATTCCCCAAACAGCATGGCTGGTTGAAGAATTCTGGGAGTTGAAGTCCTCAAGTCTTAAAGTTGCAGAGTTTGCAGACCTCTAGTGTAAATTGTTCAAGCATGTATGCTTGTGAGAAAAAAAAAAAAGCTAAACTGGATTTAGTCTGTAGTAATTCTCCATTTTAGGAGTACCTATTTTATAGCATGTTTAAACATATTACATATATTTTGGTGTGCTTTTAAACATTGTGCCCATGTTTTTAAACATTGTGCCCATGTTTTTAAACATTGTGCCCATGTTTGTGCATGTAGAAATTATATATGTGCAACAAAGGCTAATTAATGTCCTCTTCTTTCCATTCCTGATCACATTCCAATCAAGCACTGATGTCCATGATTGTTACTCAGCTACATAACACATTTAAAAATGTGTTGCTCCATGAGCTGTTCTAATTAGTTTCCTACAAGTTCACTCATGTTGTAACAAATCCTATAAGCAATTGATCACTTTGTCTTAAGTATAATAGTAGTCTACTAAGTATAGTAATCTAGTGTGGTTTTTATTGTGGTATTTTAACAGTTTTGCCTCACAAAATCCAATTGCAAAAAAAAAAAAGAACTAACACCAGTTGTTTATCAAGATCAGACAAGTTTATCTGCATGACCAAAATAAGAAACCTTAGTTTAAAAAATCTTTTGATAGATATGCAAAAATGATGGCTTTGAGTTTATTAATTAAACATAAATTAATACTAAAAACTGTGTTTTATAATTCTGAAAATAGGCTAACTCCGCCCACCATCAATTGTTCAATCCTGACCAGCTCAAGATTGATTCCATCCTTCCAAGATCAGTAAAATGAGGACCTGGATCGTTTGTGGCAATACACTGATTTTGTAAACCTCTTAGAGAGGGCTGTAAAGCACTGTTAAGTGGTATATAAGTCTTAAATGCTATTGCTAAGTGCTGTTTATTTATTTCTAAAATGCATTGGCTGCCCACCTTATCAAAGTGTAACTGGGTGGAGTTTTCACAGACAATTAGCGTTAGGCAGCATTCTGGACCAGAAATAGGAAACATAGGGGATATTACCAACATGTTCCCAAAATGCCCTAATGTTGACCCCATGAAAATTGCCATATACACATACATAAGAGTAAGATGAAGCTAATCTTTTAGTCACTGAATGGAGAAGGAACCAAGTTTATAAATGATCTACTACTGGTAGAATGCTACCAGACTTTTCCATATGGGTCAGTTCTGCTAGGCTACAAAGAGGTGTCACCAGACATGAAATTGCAGCAATTCCTAAGCTGGTCAGCTGGAAAGAAATGCTCTCTTAATTCCAAACACTAAAATAATTTTCAATGCTTTGTGGGAACATGACTGTTAGCATACCGTAACAGTAATAGGTAACTTAGGATGCCATTGTGACTGTTCTGGCTGGAAAGAAAATTCAGATTGCGAATCATTCACCTAGATGAGGCACTTCCATTCCTGGAGGTGTGTGCACCTTGACAATTATATGATAGAAGGGGCCACTGTGGCTTAAGCTATCCACCTCACAAGCAGTAGCTGCTCAATAACAAAACCTGTTGTTACCAAGCAAAGTGGGGTGCCTGCTCCCTTCTGTTTATTAGAAACGGGACAATGCTTCATTCTGCAGGCTTGTTTTACTCCTTGAAGAGCTACACCATTTCTGCTGGCTCAACAGCACCACTGGAACACTTGCAAATGTGTACTTTGGCTGCTGAAACTTAAAAAGCAACAGACTTCCATCCATATTTGATCTTCTGTCACTTGCAGTCGTGTGTACTTTAAATTAAAATAGGGGTCACAGACAATTCAAACCACAGGGTACTTGAGTTGTGGAATAATGGCCCAGGATAAGATAATTCAGCATTCTTAATACCGTGGTCCAGACACTATGTCAATATTATCTACTCAGCTGCCCAATGATTTTTAAGTGCATCTTTTCCGATATTACTTGCATTCACTACCTCATTTAATTCCAGGAATGTTGAATTGTTATCAGGACTCCTGCACATGTGGATGTGTCTGTAGTGCTGGCGTAGATAGTAAAAGTAAAACATTAAAGTCACAAATCAAAATTCACAGGACTAGAATCAGGGCTAAGACTGGAATGGATTAAGAGTAAAACACAAATAAGCCATGCTGCAGCCCTTCAAAATATTTAGAAAACAATCATTTGTCTTCTGGCTCCTGTCTTTTCCAGACTGAAATAGATCCAGCTACTGTCCTGTCTTTAAGCTTGGATTCATTTGTCTATAATATTAAAATACACAATGGACAAACTTAATTTCATCTATAACAAGCCACATTGTCCTTCAAATATCTGATACTACAGTTCCCATCATTTCCATTCAACATGCAAGAGTTTTAGAATCATCAAGTTGGAGAATGGTGATTTTAGAGAAAACCCTTTTTATAGGCTTATAGAAAGTTCTCTGTCTTTGCACACTGCAGTTAGATGAAAGGTAACGAAGTCTACAAATTATTTGATTTACCCAGTTTGCTGCAGTCATGGAAACCTTGCCTATGTCACCCATTTAACATTTGGTTTTAATAAAAACCAAATGTTTAGCGCTATTATTCAGCAATAAAAGTGAAAGAGCTTAGATCTCTCTTGAGAAACCTCCTCTCTAACTTCTACGACTAATTTTAAGCATAGGAGTGGGGGCCATTATTATTCTGTGCTGAAGATAGGGCACTCTGAACCTGCTCAACATGCTTTTGTCCAAAAGTTCCAAAACCTAATTTAAAATTCCAAAAATAGCACCATGCCAATCTGGTTGCTGCCTTGTAATGTGCTCCACTGTGAAGTCAAATGAATTTTAACAGGAACAAACCAAAATAAAAAGGTGAGAATTCTGTTCAAAATACTTAATGGAATTTTGAGGAGCAGATGGCTTTTCTTTGCAGGAGGTGATTATGGTAGAAGGTCTTTTTGTCCACCAACTTTTAAAAGGCCTCACAGATGCATTCGTCTTGTAGCCCAGATAATCTTCTCTGTCTTGCAACTCCTTCTGGAAATGGATCACCTGAGCCTGCAACATTGATTAAGAGGCCACATATAGCTTGGCAGAGATGATGATGTTCAGAAGTAGCTGCATAATAGAGGAGAGCTCCCGTACTGATAATAGGTAGTTCTCGACGTATGACCACAATTGAGCCCAAAATTTATCTTAAGTGAGACATTTTAATTGAGTTTTGCCCCCATGTTATGACATTTCTTGCCACAGTTAAGTGAATCACTGCAGTTGATAAGTTGGTTGTTAAGTGAATCTGGCTTCCCCATTAATTTTGTTTGTCAAAAGGTCGCAAAAGGGCCCCCAGGATGCCACAATGGTCACAAGAATGAACCCATTGCCACCCATCTGAATTTGGATCACAGGATCATGGGGAAGCTACAGAGGTTTTAACTGTGAAAAATGGTCACTTTTTTCAGTATCGTAACTTTGAACGGTCACTAAAGGAACTGTTGTATACCAAGGACTACCTGTATTAGCAAAGGAATGTACAGGAGTCTTTTTTTAATATAAAAAGAGGACATATCAACACTGCCACCACCTCCTCCAGGGTAAGGCAACCTTTGTTGCTTTTCCTGTAAAACTTTGATCTCTGCAGAAGTGATAGAAGTAGCCCTTTTTCAAAGAGAATTGTAAGGGATTTTTTCCCCCTTCTGATTGGAAATCTCTTGCTTCTGAAAGCCCAATAATGGTTTTACAGAAAGACACGTCTTCATAACAATGAAAGGTATTTGGAATCCCCTCTTCCATTCCCACCAGTGAAATGGAGCTGTGGCTCTGATTTAATGCTTTCTGCAGGAATATAAACGCCATTGTAGAGAGAGAACAAGAAAGGAAACAACAACCTGCTGAAAGGTTGATTGGGTCACAAATCACACCAAAGCCAATCACCTTGAAAGTAGATGTAAAAAGATAGCATATTTGTAAGATAGTCAGAACTTAGAAGCCTCTTGTAAATTTCATCTGGGTGAAAGGATGACTCTGCATTCCCTAACTACCCTCAACTGAGTGCATATTGCAATAAAATCCTGTCTGAATCCTTACTACTAGCTCTTCTCTGCCTCTCTAATTGAGAATTGAAGTCACTCTCAAGTCTTTGCAAGTGGTTATTGTTTTCCGCAAGTCTTCTTAATGGACAGGATCTTGGCCTAATCAATGTGACCACAAGGTGGAAGGGGCCTGTCAAGATCCTTGACTCAGTTGGATTTGTACTCATATCTCCAAGAAAGTGCTGAATTCAGACCTCCTGGTATGCTGCTCTCTTAAACTACAGAAGCACAAGCTGGGGATTGCAACCTGGAGAAGTCAGACAATTTCTGCTGATCAGCTACTCCAGAGCAGCCTGGCTCTTCAAATCTCCTTTTTCTTTCCCTCCTTGTCCTGCTGAACTCTTGACTCCCAAAACTAAGGTACATGTGCCAGTCTCCCCTTTCCCAGGTTTTATCCAAAACCTCATTGATGACCCTCACTCTGTCAAGGACCTAGGAATACTCGTATCTAATGACCTAAGCGCCAGAGTTCACTGTAATGGCATTGCCAAAAAGATATTAAGAGTTGTAAATCTAATCTTACGAAGCTTCTCCTCTGGAAATATTGTATTGCTAACTAGGGCATACAAAACCTTTGCTAGACCAATACTCGAATACAGCTCATCTGTCTGGAATCCGCACTGTATATCAGACGTTAATACAATTGAGCGAATCCCCAAGTATACCCTATATAACCAGGCTTGAAATTTTGGGCTCGGAAAATCTTGAACTATGCCACCTACAGTTGGACTTAAGTGTAGTACACAAAATTATCTGCTACAATGTCCTACCAGTCAATGACTACTTCAGCTTCAACCACAACAATACAAGAGCACACAATAGATAAAAACTCAATGTAAACCATTCCAGACTTGATTGCAGAAAGTACAACTTCAGCAACAAAGAGGTCAGTGCCAGGAATACACTACCTGACTCTGTAGTTACATCCTCAACCCCCCACTCTTTTAACCTCAAACTATCCACTATTGACCTCACCCCATTTCTAAGAGGTCTGTAAGGAGCATGCATAAGTGCACCATTATGCCTCCCATCCCTGTCCTATTGTCCCCATTTAATTGTACCTATTTTCTGTATTCTTACTCATGTTTATACTTATACCTACTATCTTGTAAGTGATTAACAAATCAAATAAATAAAAAATAAATAAATAAAAGCAGAGGTAATTGCTTGAACTGAGCATGGCTTGCTTTCACCATGAAAGCTGCTTTTCCATTTATATCGATTACTAGTGATCGCTTGTTATTCTCTCAGTACTGCTTAAATACTGTTTGCCCAGTGACTGCTATTTTCTCCTTCACTGTCATTTCCCCTCATGCCTTCAGGTTATTCCTGCATAAAATCCAGACCTTTCTCTGAGGTAGATATGATCACCAATCCTGAGATGCCCTGTTTTTAAATATGCCTTTGTTATAAGAACTCACCTGTGTATTGCTTGCTACTTGATGGTACCTCAGTAACAGAACAAAGACATTCCAGATTCCCAAGAGGACTAAGTCTGGGCCCAGCAGAGAATGAAGATATTTTGTTGTTGACTTTTCCATAAACATTATTTACAGGATCTAAACACTGAGAGAAAGAAAATGTCTCTCAAAAGCAGAAAACAGTGGACTGAATTTTTTTTATAAATAACATTCAGCTTTAAAAAGACTGTCGAAGGGTGAGGCTTCTATTCAGTTTTTTTTAAATATCACCACTGATTTTTGTTTTTAGGGTAAATTAGATTATTTGAATGCCATCAAGAAAAGGTCTTATTATTCACTCATTTTAGAACCAGACACCCTGTGGGAGAAGAACAGGCAGAGCTAGGGGGTTAGAGTCAATCAGGTCATCGGCCTAGAATCATTACATTCCCACAAAAGGTCTTAAGTTCAACTCCTCTTAAATTCCATTGACCCTTATCTAGCGCCAATTTAGTACTTGAAGGTTAATGGACTAGATTGTGAATAGGCTTGAGCAATACATCTTTTTAACTGCAACTTAAGCTATGGTCCTCATTCTTTTCATCTGACACATCCTTTCTAGCTCTTAGTTTGGATTAAGGTGCCCAGTTTCACTCCTCTGCCCTCATCTCACCCTACCACAGTGTTGGTGAACCTTTTTGGCACCAAGTGCCAAAACAGGAGCTTGCATCGTGAGGGGAACCACCGGGAACCAGAAAAGCAGTTCCCCAGCATGCATGCTGGCCACCTGGTCTTCCGGTTTCTGACCCACATGCATGTGCAAAGACCAGCATGCACACTGGAAACCAGAGCTCAGCTTCCTGCCATGTGCATGCATGCTGAGGAGCTGTTCTTCCAGCTTCCAGGGCTTCTGTGCATGTGAAGACCAGTTGGCCTGCACGCATGCGCATGCCAAAACCCAGAACAACAACAGGCGACAGCTGGCATGCCCAGAGTGGTGGTTCTGTGTGCCACTTCTGGCATGTGGTATAGGTTCACCATCACAGCCCTACCCTCTGGCCATGTGGTACAATTGCAGTATTTGCTGAGTACAGGCAGGGGATTCAGGAAATAACATGGCATTTTTCTCCCTTTCCAAAAGTGATAGGAAACTACACCTCCATCGCAAGCAGTTTGCTAGCAGATTTCAACAACCAGGAGCTGCAATCACATGTAGTTCACAGATTAAAGTTGTTTCTATGGAGGAAGTAGTGAATTGTCAACACATTTCAGTGACATAGTACCTTTTTACCTTGCCAGTTCATACACAGTCAATGCCTTCTTTTCCCACTATGTGCCATTTGGAGCAGAAGGAACCTATCCTTCACTATGCTTGTGTTGCCGAAGTGGTATTCAAAAGGTTCTGACCAGTTCTGGAGAACTGCTAGCGGAAATTTTGAGTAGTTCAGAGAACTGGCAAATACCACCTCGGACTGAAGATTTTAACAGTATCCTTCCCCTGCCATGCCCATCAAACCACGCCCACAGAACCAGTAGTAAAAAAATTTGAATCCCACCACTGTTGTGTTGGGGATGTGAGAACTGGCTGCCCCATTACTCTATGGTCTCTTTCAGCATTCAGTGATGTCTGAAGGCCATCAAATAATCTATAGAATGATCCTGAGATCTTAGAAAAGATCACCTACAAAACCTGTGAGAGGATTCTTGTTTCAAATTAGAAAGCAGAAGGTCACTGATGGGGCTTCAGTGTTACTTTACACAAATATTATTTTTGTCCCCTTGGTTGTATTCTACTGAGGTTGCTCCCACTCAAAAGGAGTACACTGTTCTGTAGGCTTAATAAACCCGACATTTATATTGTTATTTTTACTGTGAGATTAATATTTTTGGAAAGTTACAGAGTTACAAACTCCTTTCCTGTATTTGCTGCAGGAAATAGTACAGATTGTCAGCAAATGGAAAATATTAAGCAATTGCTCATTAATCCGTGATTCAAGCGAGGAAATAAAAAGCATCCTCTTCCCTTTGTGTGGCATTTTATTGAGAAGTCTAAATCCTGTAACCTAATTGAATGCTAATGGAAAGCCTCATAATAATTTACAAGAGCAAGCAGGGTCTGATTAATTAAGAACAGAGAAGCTGAATGCAAAAGGCTTAAAACATGCTTCAAAAAAAGATCTAATTCAATTACAGAAACTGAGTATAATCAAAAAACAAACTCATCTGTACATCCTGCCCTCTTTTGCTACTCTTTAACTACAGCACTTCTCCACAACGTAACAACTATATCCCATTGCAGTACTCAGAAACAAGTATAAAAAGGAGCCGTGTTGCCTGTTTGGATTATATACTGGCTCTTCAGGATATCATTACTATTTCACATTAGCTTTCCAGGATATACATAGTCCTCAACTTATAACCATTTACTTTAGTGACTGTTCCAAGTTACACCAGCACTGAAATTGTTTTCTGCCATTATACTCAGGGCAGAAAATTTTCAGTCTCGTTTACATTCATTCGGTAATCAAAAAAGGACCACTTCTGGTGATTATTGTACGATGGACATTCCCATTTTGTTTATTTGGCCCAATGCAGAAAATGATTCACCAATGCCTGGGATGTTTGTTTTGAGTGCCAATCCATGTCTCATATCTGGAATTTCCTCTTGATCTGCCAATTGAAGTCCTAACCAGATTCAAGTGAGATACTAATAGCACTCTGTTAAGCCTGGTTTCCCCAACCAGGGTTAGGGAGACAAGCTAAACAGAATGTGCAGCTTAGTCAGATAGGCACACAGATAAATGAGTGAGCTAAGCTTGTATGTTTATTAACATACAGTAAAAATAACAGATACGCTTGTGCTATCAAATATATAGTTTATTCCATTATGAGTTCATAGCATAGTCAAAATAACAGTCCAATAGTCATGTCAGTCCATTCAGGGATATTCAGTTAGCAAAGTCCGTTTGAATATCCTATGTCAATTCACTTACAAGTCTGTCCTTTGTTTTCTTTCCCGTTCGAGCAATGCAGTCTTGTGTCCTTGCAGTAATCAGGAACCATCAAAGCCAGAGAGATAGCAAGCTGCCGTCTTGCTTCTTTTAAAGTGCTTTCACAACCACTCCCTTAATTACTATCCCACAGTTAAAGTTGCAGACACTTTAACATACAAACTATGATTACATATTATTATTTACCTAAACCAGTTAGGGTAAAACAATGTTATCCCTAACTGGAATTTCCTCTTGATCTGCCAATTGAAGTCCTAACCAGATTCAAGTGAGATACTAATAGCACTCTATAAAGCCTTAGTAAGACCACACCTAGAGTAATGCATCCAGTTTTGTCACCACACTATAAAAAAGATGTTGAGACTCTAGAAAAAGTACAAAGAAGAGCAACCAGGATGATTAGGGGACTGGAGGCTAAACATATTAAGAAAGGTTACAGAAACTGGGCGTGGCTAGTCTAGTAAAGAGAAGGACCAGGGAAGACATTATAGCAGTCTTCCAATATTTGAGGGGCTGCCACAGAGAGGAAGGGGTCAAGCTATTTTCTAAAGCGCCTGTAGGCCAGACAAGGAATAATGGATGGAAACTGAACAAGGAGAGATTTAACCTGGAAATAAGGATAAACTTTCTGACAGTGAGAACAATCAACCAATGGAACAGCTTGCCCTTGGAAGTTGTGGGAGCGCCATCACTTGAGACTTTCAAGAAGAGATTGGACTGCCATTTGTCAGAAATGGTATAGGGTCTCCCGCTTGAGCGAGGGGTTGGACTAGATGACCTACAAGGTCCCTTCCAACTTTGATTATCTGTTATCTGTTATCAGTTGTGCTTCGTGTTTGTGAGATCTGTTGTGTCCGCGAAAAGATGCCAGGAGTCGGTGACTTTAGTGCAAAGCTCTTTATTAGGAAGTTGGAACCGAACTGGCGAAAGGAAAAAAGCCCGTGGCTTTTATTCCTTTCGCCGCCGCGGCCGCGGCCAATGGCACCACTTTGAATCTCCCGCGATTCGAATGGACCAATCGCAGGAGATTCCTAGCGAGCCAATCGGCGCGGCTCGCCTGACCAATCGGAGAGCCCTGCGCTTTGGCCAATCAAAGCGCGGGGATCTCGAGTATGTTAATTAAGGACAGAACACCCCTCCCCTCTTGGTTCAGTCCTTACGTTGCGTAGTCACGTAGGTAGGTGGGGCTCCGTCTGGTCCTACTTGACCTGCGCAACTCAGTTGTAGGCTGGATCCCGGCCGGTTCGGTCAGGATCTCTGCTGTTCCTGCTGCCGTCATGGGAACCGGCTGGTCGATCGGGCCGATCCTTTCTCCGTAGCTCCCTCCTGGGCCTTCCGGGTTGGTTGAGCTGCGGGTTTCGCCGCTCCCGCTCGGTCTTTCCGGGTCGGTCGAGCTGGCCTGGCTGTTCCTTCTTGGCGAGGGGTCGTGATGGCTGCTTTCCAGTGAGTACTGCTGGTCTATTCTTCTTTGGTTTTGGTCCCCTGGGTATTCCCTCCCCCCTTGGTCTGTGTTGTGGGGGTTGGTTTCGCCTGTTTGTGCGCCGGTGGTTTGTTGGTTGGTAGTCCTCGACCTTAGTTGGTCGATGTGGCGTTTCCACGCTCATCCGTCTGCTGTTTGTAGCCGGTACGAGTGTGGGCCTGTTGCTTGTGTGATGACGGCTGGAATCCACAGTGGGTCTCCCGTCAGGTTCTTTGCATATACGGGGTCGCCGGGTGTGAAGGTTCGGTGCTTGGTGTTTGAGTCTGGGGGCCTCTCCGGGTTATATGTGGGGTGTAACCTGTCGAGTGGGGACCTTAGCTTTCTGCCCATTAATAGTTCGGCTGGGCTTTTATTGGTTGTGGTATTTGGGGTTATGTGTTGGGTGAAGAGTAGTTTGTTTATTTTCTCCTGGATCTCCCCATGGTCTATTTTCCGGATGGTCTTTTTAGTGAATTGGACCATCCATTCCGCCCTACCGTTCGCCGCCGGGTGCGCCGGTGCTGTCAGCGCGTGGCGGATGCCCCTTTCCGGTAGGAATTTTTCGAATTCCAGCGAGATAAACTGGGGCCCATTGTCGGAGATGACGACGTCTGGGAGGCCGTGTGTTGCAAAGAGTTTGCAGAGTTCCTTGATCACGGCCTCCGTGGTTGTCGTCTTCATGTTGCTTACCTCCAGCCAGTTGGAGTAAGCGTCAACTGTTATGAGGAAGGTGTGTCCTTTTGTGGGCCTGGCAAAGTCTATATGGATCCTAGACCAAGGTCCCCTTGAGGTTTCCCACTCTAGGACGGGTGCTGTGGGTGGGCTTGGTCTAGTTTCCTGGCATCGTTGGCACCTAGCTACCCAGGCCTCTATTTGTTTGTCCATCCCTGGCCACCAAGCGTAACTTCTGGCCAGGGCTTTAGTCCTAACGATGCCAGGGTGCCCCTCGTGTAGCAGTTCCAAAACCTTCCCCTGTAGCTTTTCCGGAATGACCACCCTATCCCCCCATAGTATGCACCCTTTTAATAAGGAGAGTTCCGTTTGGCGGTTTCGGAACGTTTTGACGGACTCATCGTTGTCCCTTTCCGGCCACCCTTTCTCCACCCAATGCAGCACCCGCGCCAGACGTTTGTCTTTATTAGTCTCTCGGGCAATGTCTGACGCGGTTATGGGCAGGTTGGGTAGAGTCTCTATTCTGAGGGTGGTCGTCATGGGTGCTGGTTCGGTGTCGGGTTCCGGTAGCGGCGAGCGGCTTAAGGCGTCTGCATGGGAGATCGTCTTACCCGGTCTGTGTATGAGTTCGTAGTTGTAGGCTGCCAGGAACTCGGACCACCTTGTCATTCGGGGAGACAGAATGTTCGGGGTGGCCCGGTTTCCTGCAAGGATTCTCAGCAGCGGCTTGTGATCCGTTATGATGGTGAAAGTCCGGCCGTAGAGGTATTCGTGGAATCGTTTTACGGCGGCAACTATAGCCAGAGCCTCTTTGTCCAGTTGGCTATAGTTCCGCTCCGGTTTGGTGAGGGTCCTTGAAAAGAATGCGATGGGCGCTTCTTTTCTGTCGGGAAGGGTATGGCTGAGGACAGCGCCGACGCCGAAGGGTGATGCGTCGCATGTGACTGCCAGAGGTAGGGTCTCGTTGAATTGTATGAGGACGGCGTCGGAGGTGAGGAGGTCCTTCGTTCTTTGGAAGGCAGCTTGCTCCCGTTTCCCCCAAGTCCAGGTCGCCGCCTTGTCCAGGAGCCTATGCAAGGGTTCCGCCGCCGTCGCCTTTTGGGGTAGGAAAACATTGTAAAAGTTCAGTAACCCCAAGAACGCTTGTAGCTCAGTCTTTGACTTGGGTGTGGGGGCTTCTTTGATGGCCTTGATTTTTTTTGTTTGTGGGGTGAATGCCGTGACGGTCTAGGAGGTAGCCCAGGAATTCTACTCGTTCCATGCATAGCTGGCATTTCTCCCCCTTGACTTTTAGTCCGGTCTCTTTAAATTTGGTTAAGACCTCCCTTAGTCGACCCTCTAGTTCGGCTTGGTTGGCTGCCGACACTAGGACGTCGTCAAAGTAAGGTACCACCCCCTTGATACCTTGCAATAGTCTCTCCATTAGGCTTTGGAATATGCCCGGTGCCACGCTGACTCCGAATTGGAGTCGGTTGCATTTGAATGCCCCCCGGTGGGTGACTATGGTCTGCGCTTCTGCCGTTTGCTCGTCGACCGGCAACTGTTGGTATGCCTGGGCGAGGTCGAGCTTGGCGAAAACCTTGCCCCCTCCCAGTGAGTGCAGTAGGTGTTGCACTACTGGGACGGGGTAGGCGCTTTGTTGCAGCGCGCCATTTAGGGTGGCCTTATAGTCCTCACCAACCCATCGGGCTTGATCGGGGTGACTATGGGGGTCTCCCACCGGGCGTGGTCTATGGGCTGTAGAACCCCTTGTTTGACGAGCTTGTCAATTTGCTCGTCTATCTTGGGTTTCAGTGCGAATGGCACCCGCCTTGGTTTCAGGCGTTTTGTGGGGACGTTAGGGTCTAGGTCGAAAGATATAAGGGGCCCTCGGTACTTGCCTAGGTTTCCGTCGAAGACCTCTTGGAACTCCCGGGCCAGTTGCTGCTCCCAGCTGTCGTCGGTGACGTGGTCGACTCCCGTGAGTGCAATGTCGAGCGGGGCGAACCATTGCAGTCCCAATAGGCTTGGGCGGTCGCGGTTGACGATTGTTAGGGGAAGTCGTTCGGTGCGCCCCTTATACATGATTTTGAAGTGTTTGGTTCCGATTACCGGGATGCGGTTTCCCTGGTAGTCCTTTACAATGAGTCTCTGGCTGTCTACGTTCCTCCTTTGGAGGGTAGGCACCAAACGCTTTATTTCATGCCATGCAATCATGGAGAGGTAGGACCCGGAGTCCACCTCCATTTTGCATGGCTGGCCCTTGATGCCTACCTCCACGTGGACCTTCCAGGCGTCTTTGGTGATGACGTGGCCGATGGTGACCGTCTGGTGGGTCTCCTCTCTCCGCCGGTTGTCGCCGCCTCACGAGGATCGCCCGTTCTGGTCTCATCGGCTGTCCGAGGGGCGATCTCTGGTCCGGGGTGGTGTGCTTTCTCTCCTCTGGTCATTCTGGTCCCATCGTGCCGGGCTGCGATTTTTCTTCAGGCGGCAGACACGGGCGATGTGTCCCTTCTTGTCGCAATGCCGGCAGATCGATTCGAAAAACCGGCATTCCGACCTGGGGTGGTCGCCGCCGCAGCCGGCACAGTTGGTCCTCGACTTATGACCTCGCCGGTTCCGTGGGTCGCGGCCTGTCTGGAGTCGATGGATGTCCTCCTCATCATCGGAAGTGCCCGATGCCGAGTGGAAATCACCCTGGTGGGTGGTCGTCTCGGGTTTGGGCTCAGTCGACCTCGCTGGGTTGTTGTTTCCGCTGCGGTCCCCAGTGTTCGGTCTGCGCATGCGGTCGGCGGAAGTTCGGGTCGCTTCGGCGGCTGCGGCTGCGGCTGCGGTGAGGGTGTCTGCTAGGCTGATGTTGCCCTTGGCCATCAGCCGGCTCTGGAGGGCAGGGTCCCACAACCCGAGCACGATTCGGTCTCGCAAGGCGTCGTTTAGGTTATCGAACTCGCAGAGCCCCCCTAACCGCCGCAGCTCGGCGACGAAGTCGCTGAAGCTCTCACCCGACCTCTGGTCCTGCCGGTAGAACTCGTTGCGCCGGATCAGGATGGGTACCTCTGGAGCGTAGTGCCGCCGAAGTATGGGTTTGAGGACGTCCCAGTCCATCGCGGTCGCATCGGCGGGTTTGGCCAGCGCCTTGGCCATCTGGAAGACCTCGGTCCCGCAGTGGGTCAGGAAGATGGCGCGTTTCATTGGGCCGGTGGCCTCCTTCAGGCCGCTGCACTCGAGGTACATGCAGAATCGGTCGGAGAACGATTCCCAGTCCTCGGTGGCGGGGTTGAAGGGTGCGGGTGGTGCGATTTTCGCCATCTCGGTGGTTCATCTGGCTTCCGTCGGACACGTGGTTCGGTTCAGGGTCTGGATCCCATCCTCGTCGCCAGTGTTGTGTCCGCGAAAAGATGCCAGGAGTCGGTGACTTTAGTGCAAAGCTCTTTATTAGGAAGTTGGAAGCGAACTGGCGAAAGGAAAAAAGCCCACGGCTTTTATTCCTTTCGCCGCTGCGGCCGCGGCCAATGGCACCGCTTTGAATCTCCTGCGATTCGAATGGACCAATCGCGGGAGATTCCTAGCGAGCCAATTGGCACAGCTCGCCTGACCAATCGGAGAGCCCCGCGCTTTGGCCAATCAAAGCGCGGGGATCTCGAGTATGTTAATTAAGGACAGAACAAGATCAACACAAAGTTGCTGCTACTGTGATCATTGGAAAATACAACAGTGATGGATTGATTGATTTTTGTCTATGATAAACAATTCCTAATCTGATCCTTCAAATCTTCCATTCATGGCTACTGTACTAAATCTATCCAACTTGCAGCTGGTTGTCCTCTTCTTCTCTTTCCTTCCACCTTTCCCAGCATTAGACACTTCTCTAGAGAGCTGAGCCTTTGCATAATGTATCAAAGTAGAATAACGTGAGATTGGCCCTTTGTGCCTCAAGTGACAACTCTAGTTGAAAATGCAACAGAATAAAGATCTGAACTTTCTGGTACTGTATGAAGATGTCATAGCTTGTGAAACAGACAGATGTTTTTAAAAGGTCACCATGTCCTGGGTATGTTGGCCTGCATCCCACCCACAAGTAAAGGAATAGATTTTTTCTGCAGTAACATCTAATCCAGGGATGGGATTCTATCGGTTTGGACCGCTTCGGGTGAACGAGATGTTAAATTTACATCTGATTCACCGAACCGGTAGTTGAAAGCCTCGGGACCCTGGGGAAAGTGAAAAACGGCCCTTCCAGAAGTTCCAGAAACGGGCCTGTTTCCAGCTTCTAGAGGGTCTCCGGACCCCAGGGGAGGTCATTTTTGCCCTCCTAGAGGCTCAAGGGAAGTCTCCAGACCCTGAGGAAGGTGAAAAACAGCCTCCTGGAAGTTCTTGTAGGCCATACCCACCATGGCCATACTCACCCAGCAACTGGGCAGTGAACCAGTTTCTGGGATTTTTGAATCCCATTCCTGACCTAATCCCTCCTCTTTGGGAATGGAATGAAGTCCTTCCCCTTCAGACAAGCATTTCCAGTGGAGCTAACAATTCTAGCTAACAATTCTAGCTGTTCTTTATGAATCTTACTTCTCTGTGTGTAGAAAGGGTTGTTTCTTTTTTTTTTTTTCCTCCTTAGCTTTTTGTCTGATGTTCTCGTTGAGAACCCTAGGGATGAAAGCGTTGTCGAAAGAACAACAAATGGCCAATGACTAAAACAGCCAAAATTGCTCTTAGGGTTGCAGGGAAGGACTGGTGATGCTGTTGCATACTGAGACTCTAATATTGGTTTAATCATTCAGTGAGACAAGTCCAAGAATCAGAATGTAAAATGCAATATCATTTGGGGGGAATGGCTTATTTTCCCACATACGACAGAGATACTGGATGGAGAATAACCTGTTAGCATTTTGCAATCTGGTGCCCTTTGATCTCATCAAGTTTTATCATTCATTTTTTTTTTCCATTGGCCAGGCTGTCCGGCATTAATGGGAGTTGTAGTCTAAGAATCTAGAAGGAATCACACTAGAAGAAACATACTCTATACCTGATCTATACCTGTAATTATCTGGGTTGTATTGCGTCCCATTCTCTCTCCCCGTATCCAATATCTTGCCATCATTTATGCAAGAATGAATTAGTTAATCAAAGTCTCTTATTCTGATGGGGAACCAACAGCAACTACCCTTGAGCTGCAAAAAATAATGAACCATCGCAAGAAGAAAAGGCAGCTGCATGCAGATGCTTTTTGTATTCCATTTATTATAGTTCAAAAGTGTTGAGGAAAGGCAACAAAAACAATGTTGGTCATATCTGCATTGTTTAATGTTTGGCTGAATAGGGAGGATAAATATTGTCGTTCTCCCATGAGCTATCCAACGTAGATATGAATCATGCTGTTTGGTTGTAGCACTTTTGTTTCAGCTTTACTGTATGAGGAGTTCTCAGTCAATGTTTGTTTGTTGATGCTGGATATCAAAATCAGCTTTGTTTTATTTTGTTTTTTCTTTTTCTCTCTCTCTCTCCCTCCTCCCCCGACCCTCCTCCACCCTTCTCAGTGAAAAATTAATCAGGATCCATCTGTTTCTTCTTTATCCAGTACAATTTCATTACAACTAAACCAAAGATTAGAGGATTCTCATACCTTTTTTAGATTTTTTTTTTAACTCCCCTCCATGTAGTTCTGGTGCTCTTTGTGCTGGGCGATTAAAGTTGCTTGCCGCTTGGTTTAAGTAAGATTATTTCCAATCTTCCTTTCTGAAGGGAGAAGCATAATGAGACCAGCTAGGGAACAAAAGCCATTCTCAATTACCCGGTATACTAAAATACTGCAACTCCATTTAGAGTAACCGAATGGTCTCTAATAGAAGACAAGTCTTTCTTTTAAAATTACAATTTGCTTGGCTTTATTTGAAAAAAAAAAAAAAAGAATATGTTGGAGCCTGCAACTGGATTCTGGCAAATGCCTCCAGAAGATTGTTTGTCATAATTTAATATTTCTCTCTTTTTCCCCTTATTGACTGTAATTGATTTTGAAGTCTTAGGAGCATCAAATCGTTCTTTCCTATGACATCAGTCATACATCAAACTTGTTACCATCCTTTCCAACCACTTCCCTGACCCTTTCCACTATCTTGCTATTAATCCTGTATTTATTCTTAAACATCTGTTTGCAGGATGATCCAATTCTCAGGGCAACTTTGCCAACTTGAGGCCTGTTAAAGGGACTGGACTTCCACACCATTTATGTATGTATGTATAAAATTTATTGGCCATCTATGTTACCTCAAGGTAATGTTAATAATCCCCTTCCTCTTGTCAGTTAGGGGATTGCCAACTTGAGGCCTATTAGATTGGACTTTATTTATGCATTTATTTAGAAAATTTATTGGCAGTCTATTTTACTTCAGGGTAACTCTAATAATCCCCTTCTCCTTGTCAGTTGGGGAATTGTGAGAATATATCTCACCCATGTGGAGGTTCCTGCAGCTGGAGAGTGCTGGTCTAAATACTCACCCTCAAATTACTGAGCGTGTAACAAAAACCTGGAGGCTTTCTGCCTCAGCATTAGACCTAGGTGAACAATTAGCCAAAAATACTGTTCAGTGTTTTCTTTTGTAAAACAAATGGAAAGGAGCAGCCTATCATTAATTTATAAAAGCCAGTGGATGCCAGGTGTTCTGGCTTCAAAAAGCATAACACTGATTCCCCCACCCCCTTGAAAAAAACCTTGGGTGATCAGGATTCATAACCCCAACAAGTATCAAGCCCAATGGGCTGGCCACCATCTCTTTTCCTATCTTGAATGAAGAATGTATACATTCTGAATGAAGAGAGAGCTTCCTGTATCAATACAGCCCAAGACATTATATCAGAGGTCTTTAAAGTTGCCAAGTTTGGGGACCCCTGTATTATAGAATCAGTGTTATGAGAAATAGATCAGAAAATCAGAAAATAAAATACTAGCTGAATAGTCAAGACCTTGTTGATGATCCAAGCTCTGGAAAGGACTTGGAATACTCATCTCTAATGACCTAAGTGCTTGAGCCCACTGTAACTACATAGCCAAAAAGGCGTTAAGAGTTGCTCACCTAATCCTACATAGCTTTTTCTCTGGTAATATCACACTACTAACTAGAGCATACAAAACATTTGCCAGACCAATACTCATATACAGCTCATCAGTCTGGAACCCACATTACGTATCTGATATTAGCATAGTTGAGAAAGTCCAGAAATATTTCACAAGAAGAGTTCTCCACTCCTCTACTCATTGTAGAATATCTTATGCCACCAGACTTGAAATTCTAGACCTAGAAAACCTTGAATTACGCCGTCTTCAGTCTGATCTAACTATGGTGTATAAAATCATACATTGCAATGACTTACCTGTCAATGAATACTTCAGCTTCAACCATAACAACACAAGAGCAAACAACAGATACAAATTCAAGGTTAACCGCACCAAATTTGATTGTAGGAAATACGATTTCAGCAACAGAGTGGTCAATGTCTAGAATACTCGACCTGACTCTATGGTTTCTTCCCCAAACCCCCAAAACTTTAACCTTAGACTGTCTACAATTGACCTCACCCCTTTCCTAAGAGGTCTGTAGGGGGCGTGCATAAGCGCACCAAGGTGCCTACCATCCCTGTCCAATTGTTTCTTTTATTTTTCTTATGTGTACCCATTTCATGTATTTATAACTATGTATATACTTATACCTATTATCTTGTGAGTGATTGACAAATCAAATAAATAAATTTTTTAAAAATGGATATACAGCACCAGATGATCCACATCTCCAAAGGGGACAAGTAGGATATGTTTTCTACTTCATCTCCCATGTGCAATATGACCAGTAACAGTAAATATTGGGAACTAAGTAGGTCAGACATCCGGATGTGATGCTAAAAGGGCCAGGGAGACCATGAAAATCAAACCCTTATTCAGCCATGAAGCTGATTAAGATGCTTTGTTTGACCTTTAGTTTAGTCTGTTTTACAGGTTTCTATTAAAGATAAAATAGAATGATCTGTGTATCCAACAGAGCTCCTTGTAGGATAGATGAGATAAGAAATCAGCAAATTTCAATCTGAGTATCCTCCATAACGCTTAATTTTCTTCACATGTCTGATGAAAACCCATGTCTAGGAAAGAGTTACCTGATATTCAGTCTATATGAACCATCACTAAAGAAAGAATTATTTTAAAATGTGCATTATCTGGGTAAATTTCAGATTCTCCACATGAAGAGCAATGCACAAATGTTTTTTTTCATTTTTGGAATGAATTTTATGTGTAAGAATGAAAGTGGGTGTCATAATCGAATCAACAATGTTTTTAATTCCCCCCCCCCCTCTTTTTCAACTTGAAGAAAAGAAAGTTTGGGAATGAAGAAGTCCTCGGTTCTCTCTGTCAAATCATAGGTTAAAAAGCCAGCTTTTAAATTTACCAAATGGAGCTGACAATTTCACTGTAATTAACAAAACACATGGCAAGAGTTCTTGCAAAAATGGATTAGGAAGATAAGAACATAAGCAGGGCCCTGCTTATGTTCAGTTCATGGGAGGGTTATTTCTCATTTCCTTTTTTTATTTTCTGAAGAGTCATTTATTCTTTGCAACCCAATAATGTATAGAAAAGTAATCATGTGAGGAGGTTGAATATTCTATTCATCAATACAATAACTCTCCAAAATCTGATCAGAATGAGACAAAAATTGATACAGAAGTGAACCTGCAGAAAAGAAAGATCAACTTTGAAAATGGTCACAATCCAACTGGGAACCATGGAAGGGAAGGGAAAACCCCCCCAGCACATTCAGATTGGCTGCCTCCTCCCAGTCGTGCAATCCATAGTAAGTATTCATATATTGGAAAGAATTCTAGGAGCCATGTTCAGCATGCTTTGCCTACTTTTTTTTTTCATTTTTCTCAGTGAAAGCATTTTTAAGACTTATAGGTCAGATAATAAAAATCAAGGCAATATCAATATCCTTTTGTCCAGAGGGATAGCTAAAGAAACAAATAAAGCTGTCCCAGGAAGTTATATGCTTCAACACCCAACTGAAAACTTATGACACCACAGTTCCATACTAAAAAGACAAATATTGTGGGTCCTTGGTGCTCTCTGAGCTTGATTGCTTTCTTGCAGATGTTTTATTACCCAACTAGGTAAGATCATCAGTGCTACCTAGTCAGTAAATGAAATGTCTGCAACCAAACAACAAAGAAAGCACCAAGGACCTCACAGTTCAACTATGAGCTTCACATATTCTCTTTCATAGATCTATCTTTGCCTTTTTCCTCTCTTGCAGCCCCTATAGCTGCTTTTTACACAAATATCAGAGCAATATCAGTTTTCTTTGACAGAAAGCCAAATATGCCGAGTTTTACATTAATTTTATCTCAATGTGATTTTGAATTTGCTGTTGAAATTGACAGGACTGGAAATAACTTAATTCAACTGGCCAGTGTCATTTTCTGAAAACATCTGAACTATTTATCTTAGTTTAGCGTTTCATCAAAATTAGAAAAAAAGTTTGCATATTACTTGAAACTAATAATAAAATATTACTGGCTAAAGATGTAGAGAGACTAAGTACAGCTCTAAGCCCTCATAGAAACTTTTTAAAATCACCACTGTCCATTTTTGCACATTAAAAGCCGCAGTGAGATTTATTTTCTACATTAACCCCGCCTCTTCTCCCTCACAAGATGTTTAACTATTAAAATATTTATCACACAGTCCAAACCTTATTACCAACTGATGTTTTGCTAATATAGCCTTTAAGGGATTATTGTCTACAAAAATGCCTTTATATACAAACATTATTTTGCATATGGGAAAATAGAAAAGGGAATAAAAACAACATGAATCATATTTTGAGAATGAGCACATGTGAACTCACTCAAGGTAGACATTTATTTTCTCTGAGCTAGAAAATGGGGGAATTCTAGAGTTCTTAGGTTAAGAACTAAAAATAAAACAATCTGACGCTAATTCTTATGGGAATTTTGTTAGTTTTAATACTTTATTAAGCATTACTGTTACTAGCAAACAGAATCACATTCTCTTCTGTTTTTGCTTAATCAGACAAAGTTTCTAGCTCATATAATTAGAAGAAACAATTTCAGTATTTTGTCCAAAGATTTACTTTGACCCCCACATGCAACTGACAAAACCTATTACTGTCCATGTTTATGATTCTTAAGTTAGTACAGGAAGTCCTCAACTTACAACCGTTCAAAGTTACAATGGCACTGATGATCAGGGGTGGGCTTAAAAAATTTTAGCAAAAGGTTCTCCGTCTGGTTGCCGGGTGGGCATGGCCATGGTGGGCGTGGCCTAATCAGCCTCCTGCACCACAGTGAGGGGGGGCGTTTTTGCCCTCCCTGGGCTCTAGAAGCTTTCTTCGAGCCTCTGGGTGGGCGAAAAGGGCCTCCCCAGACTCCGGAGGCTCTCTGGAAGCTGGAAACGGGCCCATTTCCTGAACTTTCAGGAGGCCCATTTTTCACCCTCCCCAAGCCTCCGCGCATACCCTGCATTTATCTGCATCCAAAATGGGCCGCATGGGGACTCCTGGGAGAGGAGGGGAAGGGTGGGAGGGGCCAGCTAGGAGTGGGATTTGGGGGTTCTCCGAACTGCAAAGAATCTTAGCTAGCAGCTCTCCAGAACCTCTGCAAACCCCCAGCAGCCCATCCCTGCTTATGACCATGTTTCACACCTACAGCTATTGCAACATCCCCACGGTCACATGATCAAAATGTGATGACTTGGCAACTGGTTCCTAATTTTGGTGGGTGCAGAGTCCTGGGGTCATGTAATCTCCTTTTGCAAACTTCTGACAAGTAAAGTCAATGAGGAAGCCAGATTCACTTAACAATCTTCTTAGTGACGTAACAACTGCAGTGATTCACTTAAACACGTGTGGCAAGAAAGGTAGTAAAAACTCACTTGGGGCAAAACTCACTTAGCAATCATCTCACTTAACGACAGAAATGTTGGATTCAGTTGTTTGTGTAAATCAAGGACTACCTGTACATAACTTCCATGCATGAGAACCTGTAATTGCTGGTATTGAAAACAGTGGTACATCAAACACCAAAACACCTGAGGGTAGGACAAGAAGGAATTGGATGGAAATTAATGAAGGAGAGAAGCAACTTAGAACTCAGGAGAAATTTCCTGACAGCTAGAACAATTAATCAGTGGAACAACTTGCCTCCAGAAGTTGTAAATGCTCCAACACTGGAAGATTTTAAAAAGAGATTGGACAATCATTTGTCTGAAATGGTATATGTTGTGAATGCATAGGCCTTAATAAAGATATCTTAAGCTTGGAGTCAAGTGCAGGGTTCTGGCCCTGCACTTCTGATTGGCTGTTAACGGCAGGATCAGATTGGCCCGTTCCGGGGAATCCGATTGGCCATTAACGAAGTGTTCTTATTGGTTAAGGGAGCTAGCGCTTCTCGATTGTTATTGGTTAATAGTTATTGGGTTGCCTATATAAGGAGGGCTATAACTGCCATTGAGTTTGAGCAGTCACTATGTAAATAAAGAGTTGAAGTTCACCGTTCCAGAGGCTCATCTCCATTCTTTCTCGCCCATGCTCCATACTTAACACTGGCGACGAGGATGGGATATGGAGACGTCTGAGCCGACTGAACTAAGAAGAAACACCGAGCACGTGGCTGACAGCGCTACACGATGGAACCATGTCTGGCGGCGTCATACCACCCGCTCCATTCGATCCAGTGCAAGAGGACTGGGAGTCCTACATGGATCGTTTCCAAATGTTTTTGGAAACTAACAATTTAAAGGATGCCACAGCCGGGAAGAAACAGGCGGTATTCCTAATGCATTGCGGTCCAACCGTATTTAAGATGGCTAAAGCACTAGCCAAACCTACAGAAGTGAAGACGATGGACTGGGACGACCTCGAACCCCTACTAAGAGCTCATTACGCACCGACCGTGCCCATGCTCGTGAGACGGCACGAGTTCTATCAGAGAAACCAGCAAAAAGCAGAAAGCATTGCTGACTTCATAGCAGACCTCCGAAACCTGGGAGGCCTCTGCGGATTCGCCGATTTGGAAGAGGCACTGAGAGATCGAATAGTTCTGGGATTAGATGCACCAGGCGTACAGAACAAGCTGATGGTGAAAGGCGACATCAGCCTTTCCGATGCCAGCGCCAATGCTACTGCAGCAGAAGCAACCAGGAAGTCGGCTGCACAGTTATGCTGCAACCGCGCTCCGGTACACCAACCGACAAGCGAAATTTTACCCAAGTCAGAAGGGCAGCTTTCAATGACACACCACGAGGACCTCTCTTCATCATCAGACAGCGACGAAGAAGAGGTCCATTGACTGCGGTCCTACCGGGACCACCA
The DNA here is from genome assembly GCA_033807585.1 of Hydrophis major. Taxonomy (NCBI): domain Eukaryota; kingdom Metazoa; phylum Chordata; class Lepidosauria; order Squamata; family Elapidae; genus Hydrophis; species Hydrophis major. The sequence continues at coordinate 77,166,918 of CM066329.1, forward strand.
CCCGAAGTCCCTACGCCCTTGCGCTGGCTGTGGAGCCAACCATACCAGGTCCGAATGCAAATTCCACGACGCGCTCTGCCATGAGTGCGGGAAGAGAGGCCACATCGGATGGGTCTGCCGAAGTTTACAAGGACCCGGCCAGGCCTCAAAAGGGGCTAACTATCGCCAATTGACAGGAAACCGTCCTGTAAGGCGAGAACCAGTAAACCACTCCTACAGAAACCGAGTTTTGCAGTGAGAAGAGGCTCACCATACTATCACTATCGGTCACGCCTCTGTCTTGGATGCCAAGAAAATCCGAATTACAGTGGCCATCGAGAACCAGCCTTGCCACATGGAAGTCGACTCGGGATCGGCCCTCTTGATGGTGTCCTGGAAGACCCTCAAGCAACTCATCCCCGCGATCCAGCACCAAGACCTCCGCTTCCAAAAACTTATTCTTAAGGACTATCAAGGGAATTGAATCCCTGTTGTTGGTTCCTGCCGAGTCCGGGTCTCATTCAAGAAGCACACAGCGTACTTACTGCTAACTGTGATCGACAAAGACCGGCCTAGTCTGCTAGGTCTCCAATGGTTCGCGCCACTTGGCATTGAAGTGGCAGGCATAAACCAAGTCAGCGGAAGTGACTGGGAGGAGGACCTCATCCATGAATTCAAGGATGTATTCGCGGAAAAATTAGGCGAGTACAAGGGGACCCCAATATCGTTCAGCCTTAATCCAAAGATAGCTTCCATCCGCCTTAAGCCTCGTTGAGTTCTGTTTGCCTTAAAGCCGAAAATCGACGAACAACTCGATAAACTAATAGCTCAGGGGGTGCTAAAACCTACCGATCACTCTCCCTGGGAAACCCCAATCGTAACACCCATTAAGCCGGATGGTTCAATCCGAATTTGTGGGGACTACCGGGCCACCCTGAACCACGCCCTACAGCAAAATGCATATCCGGTGCCGGTGGTGCAGCATCTCCTCCATTCCCTGGGGGGCGGAAAAGTCTTCGCCAAATTAGACTTAGCTCAGGCATATCAGCAATTACCTGTTGATGAAAAGATGGCACAGGCACAAACAATTGTGACGCACCGAGATGCCTTTAAATGTACCCGGCTCCAATTCGGAGTCAGTGTAGCCCCGGGGATATTTCAGAGCCTTATGGAGAGGCTACTACAAGGGATTAAAGGCGTGGTCCCCTACTTTGACGATGTATTAATTGCTGCACCTACAAAAAAAATCTTACGGGATTGTTTAAAGTTGGTCCTACAAAAATTCCAAGACGCCGGTCTTACGGTAAAAAATAATAAGTGTAAATTGTGTACAGATAGTGTTGAGTTTTTAGGGTACCTAATTGACAGTCAGGGTATTCACCCTACCGACAGTAAATTAAGAGCAATAAAAAATGCTCCCAGGCCTCGGAACAAGGCCGATCTCCAGGCATTCCTAGGCCTCATCAACTTTTATAATGTATTTCTACCACATAAAGCAACTGTCACTGAGCCGTTACATCGTTTCTAGACAAGAAAGCAAATTGGTTATGGGGTCATAAAGAAGAACAGGCGTTCCGTAATGGAAAAAAAACTACTGACTTCTGACTCTGTACTCATGCAGTACAATGAGACTTTGCTGTTAAATATCACATGTGATGCTTCGCCCTTCGGAGTGGGCGCCATTCTGAGCCATGTATTGCCTAATGGTAACGAAGCCCCTGTTGCATATTTTTCAAAGACACTTTCAAAAACTGAGCGAAATTATGGCCAAATCGATAAAGAAGCCCTCACAATTGTATTGGCCATTAGAAGATTTCACGAGTATGTGTATGGCCGGGCTTTTACTATCGTGACTGACCATAAACCGTTATTGGGGATAATAGCTGGAGATAGGCCGACTCCCTACATATTATCCCCCAGGATGACTCGCTGGTCAGAATTCTTGGCTGCTTATAATTATCGGCTGCAATACCGCCCGGGGAAAGCCATTCCCCACGCCGATGCATTGAGCCGAGCACCGCTTCCAGAGACTCTCGACGATCCCGCACCAACGGTAACCACGTTACAAATTGAAACACTCCACTCTCCGCCATTAACCGCTCGAGATATCGCAAGAGAAACCAGACGTGACCCCACCTTGGCACGAGTCCTAGTCTGGGTAGAACGCGGATGGCCATTGGACCAATTATCAGATGACTTCACACCATTCAAGACTCAACAAATGGAGTTGTTCTCTCAAAAAGGCTGTGTCATCTGGGGCGATAGAGTTGTTATCCCAGAACGACTCCAAAAAGCAGTACTGAGAACCTTGCACGATGGCCACCCCGGTATCGTACGGATGAAAGCCCTCGCACGAAGTTACGCATGGTGGCCAGGCATTGACAAGCAAATCGAAAATTGGGTTAAAGCTTGTCATAGATGCCAGGAAGTGAGCAATGCCCCACCAAAAGCCATCCCTACCGAATGGGAGACACCACGGGGACCCTGGTCCCGTATTCACCTGGATTTTGTGGGGCCGACCAACGGCCACACCTTTCTTCTAACCGTCGACACCTACTCGAATTGGCTCGAGATTCACCACATGACGAACACAACCACTGAAGAGGTTATCAAAAAATTGGAAAGACTGTTTGCAACCCACGGATTACCAGACGTTCTGGTATCCGACAACGGGCCCCAATTTACCGCGCTGTCCTTTGAGCAGTACCTGGCTGACCGCGGCATCCGACATGCACTCACCTTGACTGTGCACTCTGTGACCAATGGCAGGGCTGAGCGCATGGTCCAATTTGTTCAGAAAACCTTGCAGAAATTAGACTACTATAACATTGACGACAAAATCAACTGAATCCTTTTTCTATAACACATCACACCTTATAGCGTCACCAACAAAACTCCCGCCGAACTGCTAATGGGATGAAAACTCCACTGCCACCTCGACTGATTACACCCAGCTTATGAACTGGAAAAACCACTAGGATCCAGCGGCCGATGTCATGCCTTCCAGGTAGGCGATTTGGTATATGCAAAAAAAACTATTGGGCGATCCGCTGTGGGTAAAGGCGACAGTAGTTCGTGTAACCGGCCCGAGATCCTCCCTCGTACAATGCATTGACAACAGACTATGGAAACGCCATATCGATCAATTACGATCACGGCTCCGGTCGGGCAATTCTGAACTCCCTTATGACCAAACTGAGGGAGGGGGAGATACAGAAGAAGACGAATTTCAATTAGAAGAAAATCCGTTCGAAGTGAACGATGGCGGAATAGAGACACAGGAATTGGAACTAGAGAAGGGAATATCTTCAGGGAGTTGCTGAAGATATTGGTGACGACGGAAACGTGAACTCTGAACCAGAGGCAACCCCGTCGACAAACAACGATCTACCTCAGCGAGATTGCAGCCAAATGCAAAACACACAGCGAAAATCAAAAAGACTAATAAAGCAACTGTCCTACCTAAAGGACTATGTAACTGCGCCCTGTAAACAGAAGCCAGGGGGAAGGGGTGTTGTGAATGCATAGGCCTTAATAAAGATATCTTAAGCTTGGAGTCAAGTGCAGGGTTCTGGCCCTGCACTTCTGATTGGCTGTTAACGGCAGGATCGGATTGGCCCGTTCCGGGGAATCCAATTGGCCATTAACGGAGCATTCTTATTGGTTAAGGGAGCTAGCGCTTCTCGATTGTTATTGGTTAATAGTTATTGGGTTGCCTATATAAGGAGGGCTATAACTGCCATTGAGTTTGAGCAGTCACTATGTAAATAAAGAGTTGAAGTTCACCGTTCCAGAGGCTCGTCTCCATTCTTTCTCGCCCATTCTCCATACTTAACAGTATAGGTTTCCTGTCTGAGCAAGGGGCTGGATGAGAAAACCTTCCAGCTTTGTTATTCTACTCTAAAGTACCTGGAGGAGAGTCTATGATTAAGGCTAAAGGGTCGGTCAATGGATCCATTTATGGCAGCATCTGATTGCCTGGAAGCACCTTACAAGGCTCCCATGCAAATATTTATTCATATATTTCATTGTCTAGTGCTAGAAATCCTCCAAGGTCCCTTCCTAGTTATTCTATTCTATTCTATTCTATTCTATTCTATTCTATTCTATTCTATTCTATTCTTCTATTCTTCTATTCTATTCTATCCTATTCTCCTCTATTCTACTCTACTCCTACTCTACTCTACTCTACTCTATTCTAGTCTAGTCTCACTGCATACAATGACTAAGAACTCCCCCCAGGCTCTTTTGTTCAGTATATTTGAAACTTTTAAGAATGAATGCTGTCAAAAATATCGGTCATTATAAAACCTTATTGCTTATTCATAAAACAGCTGCAACATGAATCACAACATACTCATTTACCAAAGAATAACCAATGAGGATGCTGCTCACTATCCATCAAATACCTTGCCTTTCCAACGTTCTATATAACATACCCAATTTACATTTTATGAATGAGTAAACGTTCCTGCATTCAAACTACTAGACTGCTGCTATCTGCAGTCATTATTTTCTAAAAATACCAAATAAGAGAATTTGGTTCCCGAGATAGCCTTGGAAACAAACAAAGATAATGCTGTAGTAAGCCAACTCCATTTCATTTTTTTCAATGGTAGGTGGGATTACAGATTTGGCAAAGAACAAAAAAGTAAATTCAGGTACATTGGCACTCATTGGCACTGTGCTTGGAGACTCCCAAATCATGGTCACCTGGCTTTCTATTGGTTACATCTTGGTCACCTCTTAATTCTACATTTCAACTTTTCTGTTTATTGACTATTGTCCTCCTCTGTGCAAGTTTTCTTATAGAAATTTGGCATGTGATTCACTTTTATCTGGCTTCAGAGGTACACGGTAGCAGCTAGTAAATGTGCAACGGGTTTATTAGTGAGCATGGATATGGTTGCTATTACATTGGGCAGCTCTTTTAAGAAGTCCCAATTCAGGCATGAAGGCAACCAAGATCTATTCTTATATGACACTTTGTCTCTCTCATCTAGAATTGTTAGTTCCATCTGGCGGAGGAATTAATTTTTAGATCTTCCATATGTAAGTTTAATTTAAAAATATTGCTTTGCTATTTTCTGGCCATAATGGTTGATATGAAATAAGTTTAATTAGAAAATAGTATTGCTCTTCTGACAGAAGGTGTTATCAGTGTTTCTTAGCATTGACGTGTCAAACTCGATTGTCAAACTTGATTTCGTTGAGGGCTGCATCAGGGTTGTGTTTGACCTCGGGGGGGGGGGCTAGCAAGCTTGACATCACTCGTGTCAGGGACACCTTTGGTGGTCCAAGCGCTCTGCCAGCAAAAATGGGCTTCCAAGCTCTGTTTTCAGCTGTGACGGCCTCCTGCAACCCTCTGCCAGTGAAAGTGGGCCTCAGGAGGCCTCACAAGAAGCCCTCACAAGCTCCATTTTCAGCTATGATGGCATCTGTAAGTCTCTGCCCGCAAAAACAGAGCTTGGGAGGGCTGCCCACAGCTGTCGTGCCCCTGGTGGGGACTGACTCTGAGGGAGAGGAGGAACAGCTGATAGGGAATGTAAGTGTGGCTCCAGAGTTTGTGGAGGAGGCTGGGGAAGGGCAGAGGCCGGCTGAGCAGTCAGAGGAGGACCCAAGCCCATCCCCTATCCATCCTGGGGCACTCAGGGAGGAGAGGATAAGGGAGAGACATGGTCTTCTTAGAAGGAAAGGACCTTGACCCTCTTCATGGGCTGCAGCTGTGACAACTGAATAAGAGTATGGACCTATGTACGGGCAAACGCTGGAAACAAAGCGTGGAAATATCTCTAGTTTATGGTTCCTCTCTAAGTTTGACATCCTTCCCAGTGTGTGTTATCTGCGGACTTCTTCCAGCCCTTATCTTTTCTGGTTTGTGTTGCTTTTTCCCTTCTTCTTGTAATTGTTTGTGTGGGAGTATTTTTGGCTTCCTTCAAGACTATTCAGAGCTTGGAAGAAAAGTGAAGGAATAAAAGGGGCTTCACCTGTTTTCTATAACTGTGTTTGCTTTGTATCCCACCCTGGGTCATCACAACAGTGTTGAGTTTGACACCCCAGGCCTAAAGTATTTGGATTAGAGTGCTGTATGTAGTGTTAGATTAAACACTGCTGGTGGTGATGTCTAATCCTATTTTTTAAAAGACACCTCAGAGTTGACAGTAAAATTTAATTAGCGATGCCCATCTGCCTGTCCTCTAGATGCATTAAATTCCAATCTCAAAATTCCAAACTGAGTGTATCCAAAAGGCAATTTTGGAAATTGTACAAATAGTCCTCGACTTATGACCACAGTTGAGCCCAAAATTTCTGTTGCTAAGCAAGACAGTTAAGTGCGTTTTGCCCCATTTAACAATCTGACAACCATTTTTTAAGTGAATCACTGAAGTTTTTTTTTTTTAATAAAGTTTTATTTGGGTTTTCACATATACAAAATACAAGTAAAACATCTTTTTTGAAAATAGCATGGTCCCGGGTTGAACTTCTTTATACAGACACAAAGCTCAATTTCATGCTCCTTTTTGTATTCTATTCCATGTCTTATACTATTCTACATTTTCTGTATAGTTTTTCCCCTCTTAATTTTCTCAATTTTATTTTGATTATCTCATCTCAATTCAAATCATTATATGATACATAAGATAGTATTGTTATATTAGAAATAACTTTAGAAAATATAACGAAGTTGTTAAGTTAGTGACACGGATGCAAAGTGAATCTGGTTTCCCCACTGATTTTGCTTTGATCACCTAAAGGTAAATTGCATGACCCCTGGACACTACAACTGCCATAAATATGAGTCAGTTGCCAAGCGCCTGACTTTTGATCAGGATGCTCCAACTGTTGTCAATGTGAAAAAAACAGTCATGTCACTTTTTTCCCAGTGTCATTGGAACTTCAAACAGACACTAAATTGAACTGTTGTAAGGTTCTACAGGACTACTCCTTGGGGAGACACATAATGGAAAGAGACGACTCTGTGTGCGGTCATGTACTGTTTGTGGAGTTCTGTTCCAGTCCCCGGGTGACTGTGAGGGTCCCATTGATGAAGTAATCATGAGAATAAAAGATTACAGACCCTCTTGCCATCCAGATATGGAAATGACCACTTAGGGGAGTATGCCAGGATCTTACAGATCTTACAGATTAACAGAGTTGGAAGGGACCTTGCAGGTCATCTAGTCCAGCTCCCCACCTAAGCAGGAGACCCTACACCATTTCTGACAAATGGCAGTCCAATCTCTTCTTGAAAGTCTCCAGTGATGCTGCTCCCACAACTTTCGAGGGCAAGCTGTTCCACTGGTTGATTGTTCTCACTGTCAGAAAGTTTCTCCTTATTTCCAGGTTAAATCTCTCCTTGTTCAGTTTACAACTATTATCCCTTGTCTGACCTTCAGGAGCTTTAGAAAATAGCTTGACCCCTTCCTCTTTGGGGCAGCCCCTCAAATATTGGAACACTGCTGTCATGTCTCCCCTGATCCTTCTCTTCACTAGACTAGCCAAGCCCAGTTCCTGTAACCGTTCTTCATATGTTTTAATCTCCAGTCCCCTAATCATCCTGGTTGCTCTTCTCTGCACTTTTTCTAGTGCAGAGATATTTTCTAGTGTAGAGGTATCTAGATATTTTGCTGCCTGGAGGAAATCCATATGCCTCCTCTCCACCAAAGCCTAAACTTCAATAATGCCCATTCTTGTCTTCATAGACACACCCCTCCCTATTTGTGACAGCACCTGAATTTGACATTTTTACTGAGCTGATCAAAAGCTCAGCCTTTAAAGAGAAAGCTGGCAAGGGATTAGCTGAGATTAGCAACATGATCAAGTCATCTACAAACCCAGAGGAGCTACAGATTGCATTCATTTAGTATTACCCCAGTTCAAGCAATCCTCAAGTTACAACCATTAGTTTAGTGATCATACGAAGTCACGGTGGTACTGAAAAAGTGACTTATGAAAAAGTGAATTATTTGTTTAGCAGAGTGATGGCTTTCAGGAAAAAAATGGAGTGGCTTGAACCATAACCAATCTTCTCTCTTTTTGCTGGTTGGTAACTTTCATCCATAGAACAATCTAAATTACATACAGGATTATATGTATGACTAATTGGAAACTGTTCTGTTAATTATACTCTAAGGCCGGGGTGTCAAACTTAAGGCCTGGGGGCTGGATCCAGCCTGGGGGGTGCTTAGATCTGGCCTGCGGGGCCACCCTGGAAACAGCAAAAGACCGGCCCATGGTCAGCAAAAACAGAGCTCACAAGGGCTGCTCCATTTTCATTGGCAGAGGGTTGCAGGAAGCTGTCCCAGACGAAAACAGAGGTTGCAAAGGCCGTACATGCCCCCGCCCCCCGCCATGAAATCCATTTTCACTGGTAGAGAGTTGCAGGAGACCATCGCAGTCGAAAATGGAGCTCTGCAGCCCATTTTCGCTGGTAGAGCGTTCAGGCCACCACAGGCCACGAGTGACATCATGCTGGCCAAGCCCAACCCATCCCCCTGAGCTTGAAAACAACCCTGATGTGGCCCTCAATAAAAATGGGTTTGACACCCCTGCTGTAAAGCATATTTCCTGTTAAGTCTGGAAGGATGGGTCCAAGAACGGAGACAAGACTCAGATAGCAACAACAGCTCTTTATTAGTGACTTCTGATCTGAGCAAAATATCCTAGCGGCAGCAGCCCTTTTTATAGAGCTGGCTGCGGCTAAGCAGCCAATGACAACGATTGGAGCTTGCCGCGCTTGGCTTGCCCAATCGCAGCAGCCCGTTTACTAGCCAATCGGATCAGCCTGGAGCGACCAATCACGACCCGGTGTTAGCGGACCAATCCGAAGTGCAGGCTTTCAAGCCTGCTCGTCCGGAACACCCTTCCCCTCTAGGTTCCGTCTAAGGGGTGGGGTTATATAGTCTCGCAGGTAGGTGGGTCTTCGCACCTGTCTACCTGACTTTCGCAGTTCAAAAGGTCTGTGCCCAGGCTCTGGTTCCGATGGGCTGTTCGTTGGGATTGTCTGGAACGGTGATCCGGTTCCATAGCTGTGACTCCCTTCTGGTGACCTTGGGATGATTGAAACGCCCCTTTCGTTGCTCTCGCTTGGGCTCTCCGGGCTCGTTGAACTTGCTCGGCTGCTGTTATTAGGTGAGACGATTGCCACGGCTCTACATCAGCTGGTGAGTATTGTTGGCTTTGATGTGGTGATTGTGGGGTTTGTTCCTCTAGGCCAGATGTTGGTTCTATTCCAGAATCCCCGGTTCCCCCTCCCCCTCTGGTTTCATGGTTGGGGTCACTGATGGGATATGTGGGCAGCCTGGATCGTAGTTGGTCGATGTGGCATTTCCACACTCTCCCATCTGTGGTTTCTAGGTGGTAGGAATGGGGGCCTGTAATCTGAGTTATTTTGGCAGGGATCCACAATGAGTCTCCTGAAAAGTTTTTTGCGAATACGGGGTCTCCTACCTTAAAGGTGCGGTGTTTACTGCTGGAGCCCAGGGGCTTTTCCGGGGTGTACGCAGGGTGTAGGCGGTTTAGGGGCGATCTGAGTTTTCTGGCCATCAGAAGTTCAGCTGGGCTTTTGTTGGTCATACTGTTTGGTGTGATGTGCTGGAGCAGGAGCATCCCGGTGACTTTATCGTGGATATTGCCTTGTTCCATTTTTTGTAGAGTTTTTTTTGTGAACTGAACTATTTGTTCAGCTCTACCATTCGCTGCCGGATGAGCCGGTGATGTCAGTGCATGTTGTATGCCACGGTCTGCTAAGTATTGTTCAAAGGCTAAGGCGGTAAATTGAGGGCCATTGTCGGATACCAGGACATCTGGTAAGCCGTGCGTTGCAAAAAGTCTGTTCAATTTCTTGATGACTGCATCTGTGGTGGTAGTCTTCGTTTTGTTAACCTTGAGCCAGTTAGAGTATGCGTCTACTGTTATTAGGAAAGTATGCCCTTTTGTAGGTCCCGCGAAATCGATATGGATTCACGACCAGGGGCCTCTGGGCGTTTCCCATTCGGCTGGTGGAGCTTTTGGTGGGGCTGAGGTGGGGCTGAGGTGGCGACCCAGGTTTCAATTTGTTTGTCCATACCTGGCCACCAGGCGTAGCTCCTTGCCAGCGCTTTCATCCATACGATGCCCGGGTGCCCATCGTGCAGTAATTGTAGAACTTTTTTTTGTAGTTTTGCTGGTATGACCACTCGGTCTCCCCATAACACACACCCTCTTTGTGAGAAAAGTTCTGTTTGTCTGTTTTTAAATGGTTTGAAGGTTTCGTTGGGTTCGATTTCTGGCCATCCCCTCTCCACCCAGCCAAGAACTTGTGCCAAGCATGAGTCTTTTTTGGTTTCTAGTGCGATGTCTTGTGCTGTTAGTGGAGGTGAGGGAAGTGTCTCAATTTGTAGTATTGGTAGTGTGGGAGCTGGGTCATCTTGGCGTTCTGGTAATGGTGAGCAGCTCAAAGCGTCTACGTGGGGAATGGTTTTCCCTGGGCGATGTCTCAATTGATAGTTGTAGGTGGCTAGGAACTCCGACCATCGCGTCATTCTAGGGGATAGAATATGTGGAGTAGGTTTGTCGCTTGCCAGGATGCATCCGAAGTTAAAAGGTCCTTTACTTGTTGAAAGGCATGTTCCTCCCGTCGTCCCCAAAACCAGGAAGCCTTTTTATCGAGGAGTCTATGAAGCGGTTCAGCGACGGTCGCCTTCTGGGGTAGGAAAATGTTATAAAAGTTAATGAGTCCCAGGAAGGCTTGAAGGTCTGTTTTGTTTTTTGGCTTGAAGGTCTGTTTTGTTTTTTGGTCTCGGGGCATTTTTGATGGCTGCCAATTTCTTTTCCGTAGGGTGAATTCCTTGTTTGTCAAGGAGGTAACCAAGAAATTCAACTCTTTCAGTGCATAACTGGCACTTTTCCTTTTTTACTTTGAGGCCAGTGTCTTGGAACTTTTGTAGGACTGTTCTTAGTCATTTCTCTAACTGACTCTTTGTTGGGGTGGATATTAACACGTCATCGAAGTAGGGCACAACCCCTTTAATGCCCTGCAACAGCCTCTCCATCAGACTTTGGAAAATGCCTGGTGCTACGCTTACGCCAAACTGGAGCCTGTTACATTTGAATGCGCCCCGGTGTGTAACTATGGTTTGGGCTTCAGCAGTTTCAGCATCTACTGGCAACTGTTGATAAGCTTGGGCCAGGTCAAGCTTTGCGAATATTCTGCCGTCCCCAAGTGAGTGAAGGAGATGCTGGACCACTGGTACCGGATAGGCACTCTGCTGTAATGCGTGGTAGAGGGTGGCCTTGTAATCTCCACAAATTCTCAAAGACCCGTCAGGTTTTATGGGGGTCACAATTGGGGTCTCCCATCAGGCATGATCAATGAGTTCTAACATGCCTTGTGCAATTAGTTTGTCCAGTTGCTCGTCAATTTTGGATTTGAGAGCAAAAGGGACTCGGCGTGGTTTTAGGCGAATGGGCGCGATGTCAAGGCGGAGATTAAAAGAGATAGGGGACCCCTTGTACTTGCCTAGATTTTCACTGAAGACTTCTTGGAAGTCCTGGACGAGGGCCGCTTCCCAGTCTTTGTTTTCAATTTGGTTGATGCCTGCCATTCCGATTCCTAATGGCGCGAACCATTGTAGACCCAGTAGGCTGGGTCGGTCTCTGTCAACGATAGTGAGCGGTAGTAATGCGGTGTGGTCCTTGAAGGAGACCTGGAAATGACTGGTGCCAGGAACTGGAACCCGGTTGCCCTGGTAGTCCTTTAATATGAGTCTCTGGATGCAGAGGTCTCGGCGGCGGATGTGGGGAATCAGCTGCTTTAGGGTTTTCCAGGAGATAATGGATAGAGAAGACCCGGAGTCCACTTCCATGATGCAAGGTTGATTTTCAATGGTGACCTCTACACAGATTTTTTTGGTGTCCAAGGATGAAGCGTGGCCGATGGTGATAGTCTGATGTGCTTCTTCTCATCTGGTTGCGCCAGTAAACTTCCGGGGTCTGTTGTACTGGTTCCATTGGTTGTTTGGGCAGTCCTGATTTGTGGTGGGGTTGCACTCAGTTTGTCTGGAATTGTTTTCTTTCCATCTGGGGCTGGAACCTCTTTTGTTCCGGCATACCTTAACAATATGCTCTCGTCTTACGCAAAAACAACAGATGGCATCTAGGAATCTGCATTCAGATCATGGGTGGTTTCCCCTGCATCCGGCGCATTGGAAATTCAATTTGCAACCCCGCTGGTCTTGTTGTTCATGATCTGACTGGAGTCTGTGGACTTCTTCCTCTTCACTATCTGATGAGGATTCAATGTTTTCATGATGGGTGGCTGACATGTATTTCTCTGATGGCGTTGCCATATCGTTAGTGGGTTGGTGGTTGGCCCCATTGGCTCAGCGCATTCGTGCTGCTGATTTACGAGTGGCTTCAGCTGCAGTGGCATCGGCTATGGAATCTGCGAGGGAGATGTCTTCTTTGGCCATGATCTTGCTTTGGACCATTGGGTCTCTTAGGCCAAGGACGACTCGATCCTGCATGGCCTCTTCTAGATTAGCGAAACCACACAATCCACCTAAGTTCCTTAGGTCAGCCACAAAATCCCCAATGCTCTTACCTTCACATTGATCCCTTTGGTAAAATTCGTATCTGCGGATGAGAGTCGGCACTGCTGGTGCATAATGGTTTCGAAGGATGGGAGCAAGGGTATCCCAGTCCATTGATTTGACTTCAGCCGTTTTTGCAAGTGCTTTGACTATCTTAAAGACGGCGGGTCCGCAATGCGTCAGGAAGACTGCTCGTTTTTTTGCTGGGAGTGGCATCCTTCAGATTGTTGGACTCTAGAAACATCTGAAACCTGTCCATATATGAGTCCCAGTCCTTGCTGGCTGGATCGAACGGGGTGGGTGGCATAATGCTGCTGGCCATTCTGCCGGTGTCTGCGCGCTGTCAGCCACGTGCTCAGTCAATCTTCGACGAGTGTTCAGTCAGCTCTGCTGTTTCCGGATCCCATCCTCATCACCAGTGTTAAGTCTGGAAGGATGGGTCCAAGAACGGAGACGAGACTCAGATAGCAACAACAGCTCTTTATTAGTGACTTCTGATCTGAGCGAAATATCCTAGCCACAGCAGCCCTTTTTATAGAGCTGGCTGCGGCTAAGCAGCCAATGACAATGATTTGAGCTTGCCGTGCTTGGCTTGCCCAATCGCTGCAGCCCGTTTACTAACCAATCAGATCAGCCTGGAGCGACCAATCATGACCCGCTGTTAGTGGACCAATCCGAAGTGCAGGCTTTCAAGCCTGCTCGTCCGGAACACTTCCAATCCAGCATCCTCCTAATTGCTAGATATCAAGTCCCATAATCAATATTAACCATGCCAGCTGAGAAATGTGGGAGTTGACATCCAATCCACTCACAATTCACAGATTGGAGGAGGCTGTTCTCTTTAGGAAGGCAGGTGTATGTACTGATCTTTCTTATCTCACTACTGTGTGCAAACTTAGTGCTTTGTGGAACAAGCTATTTTCCCCTGCTTTAATTTTCTGCAAATCCGTAGTTTATTCCTACTGCATTAATCTTAATGCTACAGCCTGTAACCAAGTTCCAATCTTCAAGTTCAATGACATTATCTTTTAATTAACCCAGGGAAATTAATGCTTATAGTATTACAAACTATCTACAGACTTTTTTTCCAGTAAGTGGTTGTTTTAGATGTATACAACTATTCAAATAAGCTTTTAAAACTACAAAATACTTATAGAGGAGCTGGCAATCTAAAAAATCGATTTTAGGTCCACCCAGGACATTTTATTTTTTTAAACAGCACACCCCCATTGCCATATCTAAAGGTGCTTTGAAATTCCTTTTAATTTCAAGAGTAGTTTGCAATATTGGAGAAGAGATGGGGTCCTGTAGTCTAATGCAGCGTTTCTCTAGCACAACTTTAAGATGCATGGATTTCAATTCTCAGATTTCCCCAGCCAGCCATGGCTAGCTGGGGAATTCTGGGAGTTGAAGTCCATGCATCTTAAGGTTGCCAAGGTTGAGAAACACTGGTTCAAGGTAGGGCTGTCAAACTCGTGGCTTGCGGGCCGGATGTGTCATGCACTGGCCACGCCCATGCCCGGTTTAGCAAAGAGGGAAAAAGTCACGATACATCATGTGATGATGCCATGACAAAGTGAGTTTGACACCCCTGGTCTAATGGATTAGGGCAGGCCTCATCAGGGCTGCCCAGGCTCTTTGCTTTTGCTCAAGATCAGTGGCATAGGTTCCTACTATTCTGAGGCAAGACTACCATACAAACTGTATTTTAAGTGTATTTTAAATATGTAACTTCCAGTTAATAGATACTTGATCCCTTAGAGCAGGGATGTCCAGCCTTGGCAAGTTAAAGACTTGTGGACTTCAACTCCCAGAATTCCTCAGCCAGCAAAGCTTTGCTGGCTGAGGAATTCTGGGAGTTGAAGTCCACAAGTCTTAAAGTTGCCAAGGTTGGACACCCCTGCCTTAGAGGCTATTATGGCTAGTAGTCACTGTTAAGCCTGTGTTCCCCAACCAGGATTAAGGAGACAAGCTAAACAGAATGTGCAGCGTTAGTCAGATAGGCACACAGATAAATGTGTGAGATAAGTTTGTATGTTTGTTAACATACAGTAAAAATAACAGATACGCTGGTGTTATCAAAAATATAGTTTATTCCACTTAGAGTTTTATAGCATAGTCAAAATAACAGTCCATTTGTTATGTATCATTTAGTCAGTCCATTCAAGGATATTCAGTTAGCAAAGTCCGTGTAGAATATCCAATGTCAGTTCACTTACAAATCAGTCCTTTCTCTCTCCCTTTCCAGTAGGGGAAAAACGCAGTCTTCAGTCTATCCAGTAATTAGGGATCATCAAGCCAGAGAGAGCAAGCTGCGGTACCTTGCTTCTTTTATGGTGCTTTTACAACCACTCCCTTAATTACAATCCTACAGTTAAAGTTGCAGAGACTTTAACTGACAAACTATGATAACATATTTATTATTTTACCTAAACCAGTTAGGGTAAACAATGTTATCCCTAACAGTCACCATCATGTTAAGTTCACCATTGCATTTCCATGTCAAGCAGCCACAGGCACTAAAGAAAGGATAGCATTTCATTTGGTTGGGTTAAACTGTTTGCGCAGGCATTCCAGTGGATGTCTGTTCCACTTCTCTCGGCTCCTATTAATTCTACCATGGCTTCTTTATGGCAGAACTGGGCAAAGAGGCCTAGGCATACAAAAGCTTGGCAGGATTCCATCACTGTATTATATTCCATCACAGAGAGAATTGCTCTGTGAGTGAGGTGGGTGGTTTCTAAATTTTATACGCACAACAGACATAACATACATAGATAAACATACACATAAAATCGAGGGGCAGGTTGTAGTGTTGCTCCCTGGCTGACCAACAAACTAACAATGATCAGCTGAGACATTTCTTAGCTATTGACTAGGAAGGGCAAGTGCTTATTGATCGTAAATGCGGCACCCTCACAAATAAGTAGCTGTGCTCATTTCTATAATGCCCCATATATCCATTAATCCATTTAAATTCATATTGGAGACACTCAGCTCTTCCCCAACTTATTCTTCAGGATTTAGCAAATGCCATTTTGAACATCGTCTAGTACCTTATAGACATACTATAAGATGTAGGTCAATCATCAGCGTAACAGACTATAACATGACAATTTGCAATGTAACATTTTATGATATAAAGAACAAGTATTCCACTGAAAGAAATTTTGACCAGTATATTATGGTCCACTTGCTCTGCTTTGTGATCCTTTAATTCAGTGATTACTGAAAGCTTTTGAGAGCAACCACATAAACCTGGGGATGACCATACTTACAAGCATCATAAAGGTACTGGTGGCATCAAGAACATTCCAAAATTGTGACTGTGTGCCTTTGAAAATGATATGGGAAAGTGCTTTCTGATGTTTGTTCATATGGTGGAGGTGCAGCTATATTCCTGAAAAGAGAAGAAACACACTAAATCAATGTTAAACTTCCCAGTATCCATGCTTGTTCTTGGAAAGAAGGTGAAAAGAACATTCAAAGATGGTTTGAAGTAGTTCAGGCACAAGGCTGTCAGGACCTGAATAAATAAGTATGCAGTGGCAATACACTGAAACCTCCTGGTACTGTAGATGTTCAAATAAGTGAAGGTAACAGTTGCCACTATAAAGGGCTAAAGGGATAATGGTGCAACATCTATCAGTGTCCAGAGCTTCCTTGTCACTGACACCAAAATCAGCTCACAGCCCTGAAGGAGGAGGAGGGGAATGAAAGTTTCAAGGATAGAAGGCATGATCTGGAAAAAAAAAAAAGCAGAATCTTGATCTTATTCTCATGTTATTTTATATACAGTAAGGAGATATAGATAGACAACATCCCTTTGCAAACAACACTTTGGATATTGAAGTTACATTGTCACAGAGCCAAAGTTCCCTTTCCACTAACTTCATTTATTTTCAGGGCTGTACAAATCTTCCTTATAATTTATTTACCATGGCGCTAAGTTACTTTAAAATATCACATCTGCCCTTTTAGCCCTCTACATCTTCCTTTGATGCATCATTATTCGTTATTGAAGAAGCCTAGATCCTACTGACTTTTAAAGCTCCTTTCCCTTTACACCTTGTAATCTAATGCTGACATCAAGATCTTTATATCATCTTATCAAAAATATATTTTTCATTTCTCAACTCAGACCAGTTAGCTTCCATAGAGGTAATTATTTCAATTCAGCAAAATATTATTATGGTTTTTTTAAAGGTTCACCAGCTTATGTGATAACATATTTGTTAGTCAGAAGGTTTGTTTTTTGTAGTTCTCTCTTGCTCTACTCTGGTTTAGAATGAAACACAGTTGGATGACTTTGAAAACAATTTAAAAACATAATGGCTGGCATGGAAAGAAAATCCTTTTATATGAATTTTAAATGCCTCAATTTCGTGTTATGTATCCATACGGCCATATTGATGATTAGGAATTCAGCGACTTATAATGCCATCATATCAAATGTGGTTGTCCTATTGTTGTTTTCATATGACCTACAGCTACTTGTGGCCTGTTTCATGTTTTAGAATATTTGCACTAAGCAGTGGGAAAAGGACTATTCAAACAATAGAAGCTTGGATCTCCCCAATTTTTTCTACCAATAGGTGAGTTTGGGGCGGGTATCAGCCATATTCTCTTTTCATTTTTATCCAGCATTCTTACTTGCCTAATTATGCCATTATGATGGATGGGAAGAGAGAATTATTATGTGGTGGCATCGAAGAAGACAACCAACTAGAAGTAAAAGCCTCTAACATTTGTTGATGAGTTTCTAGTTCAGGATGTGAATCTGTGCAAATATTCACTAATGTCCTTTTTTTTTTTAGAAATATAAAAAGAAGGAAAATCCCATCAACCAACATCTTCTTGGTTTTTCAAAATGTGCACATACACACAAACCAAAACAAAAATATACCAATTTGGGGAAAGGGAGAATTTGCAGTCTTCTTTACAGATCTAAAAGACATGTTATTCCTTTAGGTATATTATTAAAGGACACATGTATAATTTATTTTACTCATAATATGATATTGGTATATTAAATTTTAAAATGTTTCACTGAAAAGTGTGATTAAGAATGATTTTGCTGCAAAATATCAGGCAAGCAAAAAATGCAGTTTGGATTTAGTTTATGTTGATTAAATATTGTTTAACATATTGAATTCAGAACTCTCTATTTTCTGATCCCTATGGGAAAATATTTTATAGATATTTTTATATGTTATATAAAATAGTAGTATAGGTGTTTTAAAAATCTTTTCCTTCCATATGTTACTGAAGGAAATTACTGGTAATTTTGCTTACTTGTTTTACTTTCTGCATTTCTATAATATCTATTGGCCAATGTTCTTAGGACTTCATTTGTTATTTGTGAAGTAGCATTTGTAATACTACTATTAAGTGCACAAATGTAATAAAGCATTATGTAAAATCTAAAATAAATTAATTAGATTGAAGCAACTGAATTAAAATAAAAGCCAAACAACAAAGGGTAAAAGCAATAAAAGGAACTAAATTGGACAAAAATAGTCAATTGTGACATGATTAAGTGATACAAAATTATACTTGCTGTGGGGGGAAAAAGTGAAGAAAAAGTATTTTTTCCCCTCTTTTGTTCCCCTTTCCCATCCTTTTCCCACATTTTTGAGTGATCCAATGTAGCCGAATGGCAAATAATTCAGGGCAGCTGAAAGGAAGCACTTTTGCACAAAACCATAATTAACCAGGAAGAGTTGCTACCACAAGACATTGTGATGACTTGGATGGGATAAAAGGAATGAGACAGATTTATAGAGAAGAAAGCTCTTAATGGATACTAATCATGATGGCTATACATTATCTCCAGAATCAGAAGT
The DNA here is from genome assembly GCA_033807585.1 of Hydrophis major. Taxonomy (NCBI): domain Eukaryota; kingdom Metazoa; phylum Chordata; class Lepidosauria; order Squamata; family Elapidae; genus Hydrophis; species Hydrophis major. Next base: position 77,185,315 of record CM066329.1, read on the forward strand.
TGTATATCATCCCAGTAGCTAAGGCATGTCTTCAGAAATTGCTCTTGGTGTCCTGCCAATGATCTCCTTATACTTATCTGATTGGTCATTTGGAGAAGCAAATACTGGACAAAAGTGGCCCTTGGTCTGAATCAGCATAACTTTTTCTTTCTTATTTAGTTATATATTTATTTGCAGTCATGGAATTTATATTTATTGAAATAATTTATATCACTCTTTATATATAATATTTATTATATTTATATCACTCTTGAGGGCTGTCAGAGAGAAGAGGAGGTCAATCTATTCTCCAAAGCATACAAGGATAGGATAAGGAGTAAAGGTTGGAAACTTACCAAACAGAGATAAAACATGGAAATAAGGAGGAATTTCCTGACAGTAAGAAGAATTAATCAATGCTTGCCTTTCAAAATTGTAAGGTGACCAACTTTTTTACAATGAAAAGGAGGACACAAATAAATAGAAGAAAAAAACAAAGCCACTTATGCATGGCGCACTCTCTCAAAACAATTCTCCTGTGTGGGGCACATGTGTCTCATAATCGCGTCTCACTGCACTGTACTGAGCCTTGATGAATCGTCATGTCAAATACAAATATGTCACATCACACACAACGGATCGGATCGGCATCGATCAAATACAGAGATTTACAGATTAGTCTTCAAATATCAGAAAGGAGGACATGTAGGAGGACACTTTTTGAGGGAGGACAGAACTTACAAAAGGAGGACTGTCCTCCCTGAAGGAGGATGGTTGGTCACCTTAGAATTGTGGGTGCTCCAGCATTGGAGGTTTTCAAGAAAAGACTGGGTAGCCATTTTTCCGGAATGCTCTAGGTTCTGCTTTAGCAGGAGGTTAGGTTAGAAGACCTCCAAGGTTCCTTCCAACCCTATTATTCTATATTCTACTCTGATCCTCCTCTATATTCCAGCCGATTCCTAACTCATAACAGTTGAAATAGGACCTTAAAATACAAATATAAGACTCAGTGTGAGCATTAGAACAAAACAACAAAACTCTTTTAAAAGAATTTTAAAATCCTACCTCTTGAATTTATGAGGTTCTAGACTTTCACTTTACAATGAGAAAGGACTGAGAAAGTTATTTCATCTTTTTATGGTAGCTGGTTGTTAATATTCTTCTTTCAGCCACAGCTGTACACATGTTATAGTTTCTTCAATTTTTTTTTTTCTTTCAGAAAAATGCAGTGCCCATGTAACTAAGTGGGTCTGCAGGTTCAGATGATCAGTCTTTCTGGAAAAATCCTTCATAACTGAAATGACCATGAAGGGGAGTACACACTTTAACGCAGCTTGATTTAAATTGGTAAGCATGGCAATCAATGAAAGCAGGAAATGTTTGTACAATAATGATATTTCTAAAAAGAGAAAATCTTCAGTTTCTTGATGATTATTATTGAAAATACAAAATGGCTCCACATTGGAAATTCTAGAGCCTAGGGGCAGCCAAACATCCTCTCTTTTGTCATCGCTAGACAGATCTCAAAAGATTGGGGAATGCGCATCATACCCTCCAAAATCATTTCAGTAGACAGGTAGGTTTCTACAGAAAATGCTGCTGCAGTGCAGGTTTTAGTAATGGATTTTCATGGTCTTTCAATTTTACTTCTATTTTTATTTCCATGAAGATTCTTGAAAGAGACCATGAAGCATCATTGCTAAGCTAGAACATTACTGTTTTATACTAATTAATGTAACATAATCAGCATCAAGAGGTTGTGATGGTAGGGAATGCAGATCAATTTGTATGTTGTGAAGTCTAAAAGCGATGCATTATGCCAGTGATGGTAAACCTATGACAAGCATGTCGAAGTTGACATGCAATGACATTTTGAGTGACATACCAGCATTCACCAGCAACTGTTTTTTGAAAGCGTGCCTTATTCTTGTGGGGTTTTTGTAGGTTGTGGAGGCCATGTGAGAATCGGGTGTGCTCTTGTTGGGCATCTGAACTTTCCAGAAATTGCATGAGAGGGCTATACTTTTGTGTGGTCTCTGGAATTTCTGAAAATTGTATGAGAACAGGGTGTGCTTTTCTGCATTTTTCCAAAATGACATCAGCATGATGGGTGTTCTCATAATAGGCTCCGGATCCGGATCCATTTCTCATAATAGGCTCCGGATCCATTTCTCTTTTTTTATCAAAAAGATTGTTATTAGTTTATCAGAAGATAAAATACAAAGAAAATGAAAATAATGAGAAACCTAGGGGAGAGAAAAGGAGAAAGTGTGGGGTTTCCATTTGAATTTCCACTTTTGTGCTTATGATGGAAAAAGTGAAATCTTGATTTTGGTAATAAGTTTGGTGCTATAGAAATGGCTAGTGTATTATTGTCTCAAAGTAAAAAGCTGAGTAATGTTATCTGTGTTAAAGAGAGTCTGAAGTCAACTGGGGCCATTTCTTTAATGTTTGGGCTGGGGGTTGATATACCAGCAGAGTCAAGTTAAGCATTTATGTTATTTTATTTTATTTGGTTTGTCAATTGCTTACAAGATAATAGGTATAAGTAAAAACATAGTTATAAATACATGGATACATATAAGAAAAACAAAAGAAACAATTGGACAGGGACGGTAGGCACGTTGGTGCGCTTATGCACTCCCCCTACAGACCTCTTAGGAAAGGGGTGAGGTCAATAGTAGAAAGTCTAAGGTTAAAGTTTTTGGGGTTTGGGGAAAAAACCACAGAGTCAGGTAGAGTGTTCCCGACATTGACCACTATGTTCCTGAAGTCGTGTTTCCTGCAATCAAGTTTGGTGCGGTTAACCTTGAGTTTGTATCTATTGTGTGCTCTTATGTTGTTATGGTTGAAGCTGAAGTATTCATTGACAGGTAGGACATTGCAATGTATGATTTTATATACCATACTTAGATCAGACCGAAGACGGCATAATTCAAGGTTTTCTAGGTCTAGAATTTCAAGTCTGGTGGCATAAGGTAGAGGAGTGGAGAACTCTTCTTTTGAAATATTTCTGGAGTTTCTCAACTGTGTTAATATCAGATTCGTAATGTGGATTCCAGACTGTATTCGAGTATTGGCCTAGCAAATGTTTTGTATGCTCTAATTAGTAGTGTAATATTACCAGAGGAAAAGCTATATAAGATTAGGTGCTGGAAAATTTGAGGCTCAAATGCTGAACCCAAAACCTTCTCTATCACTGCATTATGCTGTCAATGGAATGCAAGGGAGCACCCATTTCTCCCACACATCTTGGACATGGATGTGTGGCCTCAATGGAATGGAATTGTTTTTTCCTTAGCACATTGCGTTATAACTTGCTGAGGGAGCCTGAGGGGAACGCTCATCTCTGGAGATGTTTTTGACAAGGATACGAAGGCCTCCTCCCAAGCTATCCTCTGTTAGTCCTAGGTTTCTTTATAGTTTTAAAATCTTAATGTGGATAGTTTTAATATTTTAATCATTTTTATTCATCTTTTTATAATTTGTAAGGCACCCAGCGTCACCTTACAGGAAAGAGGGGTGGCATAAAAATTTAATAAAAAAATTAATGACTCGGCAAGGCATGTGTGGAGCAATATCTTTAAACTCACCTTCCCCACTTGCTCAATTTTTTTTTCTACTCAGAAAAAAAAACAACTATCACCCAAATCCTAGGCAGAATATTAAACATGTCATTAAAATACAGCTAAGTAAACGTGGAAGAGAGTTCAGATGCTGCAAAAAGCCACCTTCCAATGCCCTTGGTTACAAGGCTGCCTTTGATAATATCTGCTCAGCATTTTTAGTATTCAGCCCTTAAGGTAAAAAAAAAATGAGAATATGAGACCTTTTAATTCGGTGTTCAAAGCCTACACTTTGGAATGTTATGTAATAAATCAATCATTACTACACTTAATAATCTTAATGATTTTCTTTGAAGCAGGTAATCCAGGAGAGAGATAAGTGTTTTGAAACAAAAAGGAGGAAAAAGGAGGAAAAATATTGTTGCAATCATTTGATGTAAAACTCGTTTATTGATTAGATCAGACTGTTTTGAAAACAGCTTTAGGTAATGGCTGCAATTCGAAATGATGGAAAGAAATAAAGCTTTCTTCATAGGCTCTAGGAACTTAATTCTTTCCCAAATCTATCATTATCCCATCGCATCTAAATTCCTTCCATTCAACTTGTTTATGCCCAGGACATAATATAATAATCTATCATGATTTTCAAAAAACTTTTGTAATAAGGAGATCATGCAGCATTTTTAAATAATTTGATTGCATTTTATTTTAAGCAGAAGAAAGTATGATCTGTTTATCCCTTTACAGAACAAGCTATACAAACCATTATGCCCATTATATGCCAGGTATAGATTTCTATATTCAACAAAAGCATTTCCTGATACAACAATTTCTTCTACCTGAATTCTTGCAGGATTACTGAATATCGTATTGGCTGTCAGGTCTCCAGTACACAGAGGATAATTCTGCTTTTACTGAGTTTGCCCACCAACAGTGATTCCAAAATTGTAATGAGATTTCAAAAGGTTTTGCTGTTTTTCTGGAATAATATTTAAAATCCGATCAAAGGATGAATCACAAATGCATGTCTCTATATCCTAAACAGATACAAAAACACTTTGGACTGATACATTTAAATTTATAATTTTTATCTAAGCCGTTTAAATGCCCAGGTGCTAAATTTGGGTGAAAAAGGAAGGCTATGGGGGTGGAGGCAGTGCTTTATGGGATGAGATGAGATTTGATTTGTTCTTGCATTAGCAAAATGGATAATGTGAGCTGGATGGATGGATGGATGGATCTATGGGTGGGTGGATGATGAAGGTAGATAGATAGACAGGTAGGCAAGCAGGCAGACAGATATAGTAAAGGGTTTATTGCTTGAGCAGAGGGTTGGACTAGAAGACCTTCAAGGTCCCTCCTGGTTGTTATTCTCTTACTCTGCTATTATAATTACTTTTTCTTTTTATCCTTCTTTTCCTACCTGGAGGAGTTCAGTTGCACCCTACCCAAACAAATATCAAAAAGTACTTTCTCCATCTCATTTTCAAACACACATGAACACAATTTGAGAATTTTCTTTCTGTCATCTGAGATAGCCCTGTATCTAATGATGCTTGCAAATACAGTACTACCAACTCCAGGTTTATGTAGTTTCACCCTAAAGCTTTCAGTGACCAGTGAATTAGAGGACCATAAAGCAGAGCAAATAGACTCTAGTATGCTACTCAAAAATCCTTTCAAGGCAATGCCTGTTCTCTATACTATAAATGTTGTATTGCAACTGTGATAGCTTGTTATCCTGATAACCAGCCTATGTCTGGTAGTATTTCTTTAGAGTAATAGGCAATATAGTAAGAAAACAGGATTTGCTAAACACTGAATGTGAAGTCGGGGAAGAGCTGAGCATCAATGAATCCTGCACAATTGTCTCCATGTGAAGTCAAATGGATAGATAGGCATATGGGATCTTATGGAAATGAGCACAGTTATATATTTGAAAGTGCGTAGGATCTTGTCAGCCAAGGAATTGTCACTGGCAGGGTCAAGATGACTCAGAAGGCTCTCAAAAGTCACCTGGGATAATCCTGTGTCTCATGATGCTTCCAAGTACAGTATGGCCAACCCTACTGAAGACCACAATTTTGACCAGAATTTCCATTGGAAAACAAGACATTTGTTAAACGAGTTGGGCCCAGTTTGACGAGGAGGGTTTTTTTTTGCCACAGTTGTGAAGTGAATCACTTCAGTTGTTAAGTGAATCACATGGTTGTCGAGCAAATCCAGGATCCTCCAATTATCTTGCTTGTCAGAAGCTGACTGGGAAAGTCGCAAGTAGTGATCATATGACTCGCAGGATGCGGCAACAGTTATAAGTACATACTTGTTGCCAAGCTCTGAAATTTTGATCACATGTGGAAAGGCGGCGATGGTGATAAATTTGAGGAGTGATCATGTCACTTTTTTCCAGTGCCATTGGAACTTTGAACGTTAAATGAATGGTTATAAGTCGAGGACTATCTGTATACAGTATGGTGGAACTCCCTTGTTTCTGAAAGCTTCCTCCCATCGCTATACCTTCCACTGGTTCCCTCTTAGACCCCATATAAACAGGAATAAGCCATAGCTCACTATTTGTCCCACTTCTCTTCAAAATATAGTCCTATTTACTATGTATAATACAATCAATAAAACAACGTTTCTTTCTATTCCCTTTTTTACATGTCCCAATGGTGCTTTTTCAAGAGGCAATTGTCAGCGTTCCAGGGAACCTCCATTCTAATCAGTAACTCTGAGACAAGCATAATCTCAAAAGTACCTTTATTAGAATAACACCTGGCACATCTGTGTAATTTTGAAACTAAAAGTTTCCCGGACTTCCCACAACGTCCCAAACTACAACCCATCTCCTTTTCTCTCATCATCACATCACATGAACCAATCCCAAAGTAAGTTCCTTTTTGTTCCTGCACCACACTCCATGACCTTGAACTAACAAAAGAATTATATTTTGTCTACTTAGAGCTACTCAATAAAAATCACCCCCTCCCACTTTCTCAAGCTATGTGGCAGTGATGAATAAGGATTTCAAAGCTAACAGCAACTTTGGGACGACTATGACCTGGAGAATGTCCATATAGACCTTTTTTACATGGTTTTTTGTTTCGTATTGTTTTGTTTTATGTGAATTTCAAGATTCAGATCCCCAATGAAGGAATCCTTACCCCTAACTCTGGTTGCACGGATCTCTGAATGCATTTAAGAAAGACTGGAAAGCATTTTATTTATTAAAGCAAACTGATTAATTTGGAAGTGATTGTAAGTAGATGCCAAGAATAATAGCAGGGCTGTTGTGCTGTAAATCTTTTTAGCAACATTAATAAAGCAGGCTTAGCATTTTATGATTGTGCGTTATTTTTATTGTAGCTATAAATATATTGTGTTGTATATTGATTTTTAGTTTTTCTCTAATTTTAATTGTTTAGTTTTAAATTTTTTAATGTTGTTAGATTATGCCTGCGTGAGAAACACTTTATAAATAACATTGGTGCTTGTTGTATACTTTTTTTTCAAAGCTGAATCTGCAGTGAGAAGCTAAGAAAAACCAGCTAAGAAAACAGATTTCCATATCTTTTCTTCTGTAGAGCATATTAGTTTTGATAGAAGACTTGAAAGAGAAAATTTTACATTCCTAATATTTGAAAACCCTGACTAAAATATTTGTTTTATTGCATATAAGATACCATCCCACCAAATAAGCATGTATATGCATACTTATTGTATGTCCTGAGAGACCAAGCCTATATTGAATGACACTGTAAGATTGTACCAAGGTAATGGTACCCCAGACATTCTAGGTTAATGTGACTGTTTTGAGCCCAATTTTGCCCACTCATCATAATGCATGTGGCCCTTTGTCCAAATTCAGAGGGTTGCTTTAACCACCTTTTCCAGTTTGCAGGAAGTGAAATTGAAACAAGATTGAAATAAAAATGGCTGCCTTAGGTTCTCCCCAGGCACTCTATAAGTAAACTTCCATAAGTGGCAATGATCTCTTATTATACAGTGTTCCATCTACTGCAGGGTGAGCTTATTAAATCTGTCTGAAATATTCTGGCTTAGCACAGATGGCAGCCAAGAGTTACATGTTTTCATGTAAGAGCCCTGGTGGCACAATGGTTAGAATGAGTATTGCAGGCTAACTTTGCCCACAGCCTGGAGTTCAATCCTGACCAGGTCAAGGTTGACTCAGCCTTCCATCCTTCCGAGGTCAATAAAATTGGGACCCAGATTGTTGAGGGCAATGTGCTGACACTGTAAACTGCTTAGAGAGGGATGTATATAAGCAGCATATAAATCTAAGTGCTATTGCTATTTCAATATCTTTTTGATACCATCTGGATTAGTGCTGATATCATGCTGCTAACAAGATGTGGAAATCAAATGTAAAGAGCCCACAGCTAAGAAAAAGTTTTAGCTTAGTCCATGTTCTCCCAAACTGCTTTCCTGCTAATTTTTAAAAATCATAAGTGGTTGCCAAATGGACACTTAATAATTAATACTGTTATTTCCACTTCCTAATTATTTATTCAAACAATTTATCTTCTCTTCTTCAGCCCAGAGCTTTTCAAAGTGGCAAACACAATAAAATAACAGCAACAGAAATAAATAAAACATATCAACACTCTCTTGATCAGGAGGAATTAGAGATCAAAATGAATATATTATCAAGACTAAATTTTCCATTTTTGAATTACTTCCATTTTATTGAGTAAAAAGGCATTAAATAACTGGCATTGACCAATAATGGTTTGTATATGGACTTACAGAAGCCAAGGATTAAATTCAAGAACTCATACAACAAGATGGTCTGACAGATAGTAGCCAACTCTGACAGGATATTATAATGGATTATTTATTATTTTATTTATTAATTAAATGCACATGCCACTCATCTCATTATCCAAAATTATATTTCTTATCCCTTTTATCACCTCAATGTAAGAGGCAGACATTTCAGAAGGCTGCATACTTAAATTTGTGTTGATACACATAGAAATAAATGCAACAGTATTGGAAAATGATTCATCGTAGAATGGAACAGGTTTTGAAAGCCATAATCCCATTCCACCATCCTGAGATATGCTTATTAAACATCAGCAACCCATATATTTACGTAAAGTATACCAAGCTGGCATTGTGCATTTGTAATAGTGGCAAGGATTCTGTATGTTTTTTTTCAAATCTGAAAAGAATCTTTGACCCCCTCTATGAAAGTGTGACTAACTAAACTGTGGGAATAGGTTTCAAAGACCTAAAATAACTGCATGTTTAAAAAGTAAATCTGATATGCAATTCAATTTTATTTAGAAACCATTTTAGACAACCACTCTACACATGAAATGGTGCCACATCCAAAATGTGGTTTATATTTTAACATGACATATAATCTACATATTTTTCAGTGTTCTCTTCATGTATCAATCACTATCCATAGTTTTTATTAGGCATACATACAAGGTTTTTTTTCATTATCTGATATTTGTTGACTATCAGGCCCTGTTTTATCACTTAAAGGAAAGAGGTTGTTATATTTTAACAATTGTTAAAACATAATTTTGCACATGTGCTTATTGATTTTTCTTTTTCTTGTGGATAATAATAATACCTAGTTTGTAAAATTAAATGCATTAAATGGGAAAACAAACACATTAACAGTATACCTGAACAAATTCTATGCACTCAAATCAACAGCAAATATAAAGGTCTTTTAAAAAGTCATTTTAAGAAAATCTAATGGAATTCTACCATCTGGGCTTGGAAATCTGAGAAAAGGGGAATGGATTTTGCATGCAAGATTTAGCCTATTAACATCTCCCATTGATATTCCCTAGTTTATTCACCGTAGTGTGAAGACTTCAACTCCCAAAAGTCTGCCACCAACATAGTCAATGCTGAGCATTCTGGGGCCTGAAGTCCACATAGACAGTGGTAACTGCTCTGTCCCCAGTCCAGCCCAGCTGGGTCACAGGTACTTTGGGGTTCAGAAACAATGATCATACAATAGGATAATTTAAGGCTTTATTCCAAGGCAATATGAGAAAATAATATTAAATGCCAATTAAAGAATATTCAAAAATTCAATTAGAAAAAGAAATTCCTTGCACCTATTCTGCCATCAGGAATTCCAGAGTTGAAGCTAAGCAGAGATCTTCGCAGACAGCTACAATGAACACCCTCTCAACTGTGTGTGTATTATCAATGCATGTATTATATGCATTGAAATTCACGGAGTTGTTTCAACTGGCTTACATAGGCTCTAAAGCATAATAAATTATACCTGTTTTCAATGGATCCATTTTACTTGATTTTGACAAGGACAAAAAGGGTAAATCTGGGTTATCTTATTCTGGGAATGCTTTACCTATTCCTGCCAAGGATGAAATCATGAAGATTAAGGACTATTTGTTTACAATAAGCAGCAACAAAACCATCCCAAGATTTTGCTGTCAAGGTGAAAAAAAAAAATCCTACTCTACACATATCTTTGATATGTTCCTTATCAAAGATTGGACAAAACAGAATATAATCATTTACTGACTACACATAAACACTTTTTAAAATTCTACTTAACTATTTCATAAGTCAATTTTATAGTGCTTATGGCACCAGGCTAGAAATTGGGAGACTGGGAGTTCTAGTTCAATCTTAAGCATGAACCCTATTGGGTGATCCATGGCCATTTGTTTTCTCTCAGGCGTAGGAAGGAGGCAATGTCAAATCCCTGCCTAAAATCTTGCCGAGGTAACTGCAGAAATATGTCCAGACAATCAGTCAAGACTGATTCGAAGGCCAACCCCTCTTTTGTGTATTCTGCTGCTTAGGGAAAAAGGCACATCCCGCTATCCAATTCTTTCTTGCCAGTCCTCTGGTGAAACCACTGCCACTATACTAGATTGGATTGAAACAGGTTATTTGGAACCATTTCACTCATTTCTCCTGATTAGGACAACCTGCCCTACCTTCTGCTCATGGAACAATGAAAAAACATAACTTGGAAAGTTTCACACCTGCATATAGCAGCCTAGTCAGCTGATACAGATGCCCAATGTCTATTTGATTGCAGTTCTGTGTGCTGCTTCCTCCCCCCGCTTTTTTTTTAAACCTTTCCTGAACCTTTTCACTTGAACCTACAGTTTGAATAGGAAATCATAGTAGCTTTGCTTGAATCAGTAATCATTCCTTCTCTTACCTCCAGCTGCCTAGATTAGTGTGGAAATCCCTACTGCAGTTATAATCAGAATGGCCTTTAATTACGACTGTCAAAGCCAGCTTGTTTCTTTTTCTTCTCCTCTATAATCTAAAGTGTGCCTGTTAATCAGGTCCAGAATCATTGGATTGGATTTATGATAATGAACCCTGACAAACCCTAGTGCAATCCAGAACAGCCTCCAACCACCTTTATAGATGCCTATATAAAAAGCTGGCAAGTCAGCAGCCATACCTGTCTGATGGCTTTATGGGTGCAATAATGAGAGATGGAATCTGCTGATTGAGGAAATAACGGTTTAGTAACTTATGTTTGGCTGACCAAAGTATTAAGTCTGATAGGTTAGAATGTTATATACACAGAACAGAATACAGAACAACAGTTGAGTCTTTGGTGCTCTCTGAGCTTGTTTTCTTTCTTGCAGTCATTTCATTACCCAAACTAGGTAACATTCGTCAGTGCCAGGTAACTCATTTCAACCCTGAGATACAGATATTTTCTTTTATTGATACAGAATAACAGAACTGGAAAGGACCTTAGAAGACTTCTAATCCAACCCTTGCTTAGGCAGAAGACTCTATACTAGGGGTGTCAAATTCCCATTGTCATGGCTGCATCATGTGACGTATTGTGACTTTTGTCTCCTTCGCTAAACATGGCTTGCTCTAAACCATTCCAGACAAACGGCTATCCAAGCTCTTCTTAAAAACCTCCAGTGGAGCTCCCAAAATGTCTGAAAGCAAGCTGCTTTACTGATTAATTGTTCCGACTGACAGGAAGTTTCTCCATAATTCTAGGTTGGATCTCTCTCTATCCATTACTTCTAGTCCTGCCCTCAGATGCTTTGTTGAACAGATTGACCTCCTTCTCTGTGACAGCCCCTCATATTGGAAATCTGTTATCTTCTCACCCCTAGTCCTTCTCTTCAATATCTAAATAATATATGTCAAAAATTTGACATTATTATTTGTCACAAAGTTAATACCCAAATAAATAACAGTGTTATTTCCATTTACTTTATCTATATGAAGTCTACTGCTTTATCATAGATAGATAGATAGATAGATAGATAGATAGATAGATAGATAGATAGATAGATAGATATGGATGGATGATAGGTTGATGATAGACAGACAGACACATCCCAATTCCTCTGGGCAATATGCACAATAAAAGTCCAAATAAATAAATACAAGTTGAAAATGCAAGCAAATTAAATTAAAACATTTTTAATGGCATGAAAAAAAATACAGAAAGTATATTTAATAAGCCATCATGCAATGATTTGGTAGGTTCCTCTCTATCATGGGATCACCAAGCCACTTGACAAATCTATACTTTGAGGACCTCCCAAAAGCCCCACAATGTTGGAGCCAGTCTCACCTTGGAAGAAACATTGCTATACAACAGGTCCAGGAATTCTAAGACAGTATGAGTTCCCTCCAAAATTTGGATGTACATCATCAAGAGATGGCAGCCAAATTGTAACTTTTAATGTAGCAGAGGAAATAAAGGGAACATTAAATATATTAATTTTTAATGAATTTAATTTCATTTTCATTCTTCTGACAAATGCATATACCATCCATTCTTTGTCCTGAACTCTAAAATTGTTTGCTTCTCAATTTAAATAGTCAAATATGGTTCACATCCCTACTAATTATATATTTCATGGTGACTTTACAATTCTCAGAGGTGATGGATCCTATGCCTGGGCCTTGTCTGAATGAAACGTAAGTTGTTTTCAATTGTCATGGAAGGAAGCCTGGCCTGTTAGTTGTGGCCTTTTCTAAACTAAAATTGATCTCAAGTGGAAATAATTGGTTTAGATTTTTTTTTTCTCTATGTGCATTAGAAAATGGGAATGACATTCTTAATGGAAATGATTTTTTTTTTGCATGAACCCCAAGTCCAGGGATGATTCATAAAGAAATCTGCCCCCAATGTTAGGAGTTTGTGGAAACTCAGCCAGCATTCTAAATTCCATTAGAGATTTATTAACATTATTGTCGGTTCTGCTGTATTATTGACAATTGCCTATTATGTTAGAATACAGTCCTTGCTTAATGACTGCCCTGTTTAGAGACTGTTCAGAGTTATGCTTCTGAAAAAGTAATTTTACAACCAGTTCTCAGATTTATGAATACTGAAGCATCCCATAGTCATGATCAATGATTGCGCACTTCACAGCTGGCTTGCAACAAACAAAATCAATAGCTTGCTGTAAAATTGTGAGTTGTGATCATGTGACATCTAGCTTAACAACCACAGGTGATTTGCTTTGGTGAAAGCGAAGTTGTAGGTCCGGCATGGTCATATGGTGTTTTGCTTAACAACTTAGGTGCCAATCCCAATTGTGGTCATTATGTGAGGACTATTTATAGTACATATTCTTGTTGTAATTTACTGATTCCCTGTGAACTGGTTTAGCATGGAGAAACAAAGCAGTAAGTTTTACAAAATAAAGTTATGTTCCTTATTTCCTTCTGTCAGAAAGTGTTGGCACCCTTCAGCAACAGAGTGCTTTGTACCAGAGAACAGAGTCGGAAGGAATATAATAATTGACAGAATTATTATATTGCCAGACATCATATTACTTCGTAAAGTAGTACAAGAAAATCCTGCATGTGCAGCCATTCTCATCCCTATCACGATAAACTTGTCTGAGGACAGAACTGGAAAGGTTAGCACTTGATCTGATTGTCAGCTAATCTATTTAACCTATTCCGTGGAAAGACAAACAATTTAAACTGTGGCCATCCAAGGATGACACAACTGCCTTTTTGCTAGTAAGTGACCCTTTCTGCTTTGTAACCTGCAGCATTTGGAGCTTAACTTTGATTTGTTTTTAAAGAAGGAATGGCTGTGATTAAAGTGGGTGGAATCTCAAATTAGGCTTGAGTAGACTTACCATGAACAGTTAGGTATTAGTAGCAAGGAAGGTAACACATATACACATACACATCACCCTGGCTTAAGATGCATTTCCTTATGACAATTATTGGAGTATAATTCTTCATTCCTCAAGACAACTGAATTGAATTAAATGCTTCATTTGTCCATGAGTGATTCGACACACAGAAATTTATCTCCATGGCAGAAGGTCTCAATGTATGTGCAAAGCAAATGTGCATGCAAAGAAACAAGTCATGAAAAAGGGCCACACTGTACCAAATAGTTTTGAGGGAAGCCATGAGACTGGAGGCTAAAACATACGATTGCAGGAATTGGATATGTTTAGTATGGGTATAAAAACAAGGCTAAGGGTGACATGAGAATAGTCTTCCAATAAAGGGGGGAGGGGAGAGAGACAACCTATTCTCCAAAGCAACTGAAGGCAGGACAAGAAGCAATGGATGGAAACTAATGAAGGAGAGAACCAACCCAGAACTAAGGAGAAATTACCTGACATTTAGGGCAATTAATCAGTGGAATGGCTTGCCTCCAGAAGTTGTGGGAACTCCATCACTGGAGGTTTTTAAGGACAACCATTTATCTGAAATGGTATAGGGTCTCCTGTTGGAGCATGGGGTTGGACTAAAGGATCTCCAAGATCCCTTCTAACTGTTATTCTGTTATGATTTGCAGAACTTAAGAGGGATGGAATTCCATAGTGAGCCCATCTACTAAAGGAGTATTATAAGAACAGGGGTGGGATTCAAATTTCTTAACAACCAGTTCTGTGGATGTGGCCTAATTGTGGGTGTGGCTTGGTGGTCATGTGACTGGCTGGGCATGACTTGTATGTAAATATTATAAATATTTACGTAAATATTGATTTTTTTATTTAAAAAAGAGCAACTTTTACTCAAAATCAGGCAAAGCAGGCAGGCAGATTGAGTTGCTCACAGAATCACACATTCATTCAGGGATCTATCTTTCCGCCATCGGCTACCTGAGTCTGTCATATAAAATTTGCTTGCAAGCAAACTCACAAAATTAATTCACAACACACCATGTATGTAAATGTTGATTTTTTTAATTTAAAAAAGAGCAACTTTTACCCAAAATCAGGCAAAGCAGGCAGGCAGATTGAGTTGTTCACAGAATCACAGATTCACTTAGAGATCTATCAATCTGCAATCGGCTAGCTGAGTCTGCACTGAAAAATAGTAGCTTTGGTCCTAAGGAAGGTTCAGCTCTGCTTTTAGATTAGCTAGAAAGCAAGAAACGCAACAATTTCCTGCTTTCCAGGTTATCTAAATCTCCCGGCACAGCAGAACAGCTGATGGTCGGGGGGGGAGGAGTAAAAATAGAAACTTAGCAGGTAAGTTTGATGGCATGCATGCCAGGTAAAGAGTGAGTGGGCGGGGCAGGGCAGGGAAAGGCCAGCCAGTGGTGCGATTTGCCGGTTCTCTGGCAGGTAGAATCCCACCCCTGGTGAGATTTGCGCGTGTTTTTAGACCATTTCCAAAAACCCTCAGCTGTGCCGCCCAGACAGCTGACAGGTAAGCAGCATTTCAAACTCCTTTTCTTTCCTGCTTTTTCAACCTCAGCTGTGCCGTGCAAAGCAACTGAGGTTGAAAAAGCAGGAAAAAAAAGGAGAGCCAATGGCCTGGGTGGGCAGTTGGGCCAAACAGAGCAGGAATCACTGAACCAGTTCAGTGTCTGCTGCTCTTCAGAGCTACAGGTTCTATAGAACCGGGCCGAACCAGTAGCAACCCACCCCTGATTATGTGTCAGATGCAGACAGAATATTTTCAGCATGCGTCAGAAGTGTAGTAAGATTGGCCGTGCTTTGTCATTAGGAGAGCATTGTTTTTATTTATCAAATGTTAGCATGCCCGTTAATCTAATTACGCCTTCTTTGTCCAGTATTATGGTATCCAGTCTCCTCCATCAATAGCTGTGATACTGAGGTCATTAGGCATAGGGATGACGAGGCAACACCTGTGATGAAATGACATAGAACATTCCTGTTCACAAAACAATCCGCAGAAAACCTTTTTTTCTTTTTAAATGTGGACAGTTCAGCATATGGACTTTGGAAAGCAAGAATTAAGAAGGAATGGAAAGGAGCAGAGGTGGTATTCAGCAGGTTCTAATCAGTTCTGGAGAACCGGTAGCGGAAATTTTGAATAGTTTGAAGCACCGGCAAATACCACCTCTGACTGGAGATTTTACAGTATCTTTCCCCTGCCACACCCACCAAGCTGCGCCCACAGAACTGGTAGTAAAAAAAAATTGAATCCCACATTGGTAAGGAGGCAAATCTAAATTCCTTTGCCTTTCAAAACATGTTAGAGGTTAGCTTGTACTGGGCTACAGCTGAAGAATTCTCTGAAAAGTCCTTTCATATTGCATTTGCTTTAATTCCAAGTTACACTAAGTTCTGGAAATTAGTGTCATTTTGTTTCATTGCTTACAGGCTATATTTCTTCTTATCATTTGTTGACTTTCATTTGACTTTTTAAGTGGAAATATTTCCTTTGTGCTAGGAGGGTTTCATCCTGCACAGAAAAACTGAATAAATGAACTGTGATTGAGGAGTGGGTATCTATTCAAAACAATTTCATTGCTAATGATTTTCCACTTTCCTATTCACCCATTAGTAAAACAAGAGGCAAATTTATTCAAACTGCCCTCTTCAAAACATTCTGCTTTGTAAATGGATTCCATTAGCATTGCAAATTCTGATCCTTTTAGTCCTGGGGTTACTAACTAGCTTAGGATACCGAAGGTTAAAATATTTAATATAGTTACATGCACTGTTTATCAATACACTAGAATCTGCATAATGTATAAATATCTTTCTGTCCACAAGATATATGAATTGGCACATTTTTATTCTAATACATGGGGATATATAGAAACTCGGCAATATGTTTTAAAATTATAACTAATTTAATCTTACAGATGGATCCAAAACATAGACAAGTATAAGGATCTAATAGTCACACTATGAACATGCTTTGGCCAGCATGCTAAACCATGTTAAAGTTTGCAAAAGTAAACAAGCAAATCAGCGATATAGACTCTTAAATATTTTTGTGTCTGTGGAAAAGAAATTTTATGTTTTGAGGTTGCTTGAAGGCATTTCAATACCCATCTAGAAAATACCATCAATGCAAGTATGGGTTTGATGCCTGTTTATATACAGTAGCTTGCCTTATCAGTTTTTCTGAGGATTAGTCTGTTTATTTCTATCACATCTTTATTATTTTTGCATAACTCAAGGTGGTGAACATATTCAACACATCTGCCTTCTATTTTCCCCACAACAGCCCTGTGAGGTAGGTTGGGCTGAGAGAGTGTGACAGAATTAGAGATTTCGGACTCCTGCTTTCCAACATGAGGCCTTAATCACTCGATCAGAGTGACTCTCTCTCTTTCCTATTCTTACCTTGGACGTAGGATAAGATCAGCAATAGATAATTGCTGACTTATATGACATATTTTTTTGGTAGGGACGCGGTGGTGCAGTGGCTAAGATGCTGAGCTTGTCGATCAGAAAGGTCAGCAGTTCGAATCCCTAGCACCACATAATGGAGTGAGCTCCTGTTACTTGCCCCAGCTTCTGCCAACCTAGCCGCTTGAAAACATGCAAAAATGCAAGTAGAAAAATAGGGACCACTTTGGTGAGAAGATAACAGCGTTCTGTGCGCCTTCAGAGTTTAGTCATGCCAGCCACATGACCATGGAGACTTCTTCAGACAGCGCTGGCTCATCGGCTTTGTAACGGAGATGAGCACCGCCCCCTAGAGCTGTAAACAACTAGCATGTATATGCGAGGGGAACCTTTACCTTTATGACATATTTAACCATGTCAAGTACCAAACTAACAGCAGCAATAATGCGCTAAATTTGAAGGGTGTATGTGGCTTGTGGCTTAATTATATAAACCAGGATAATCTATTAATTTGGTAACCAGATTAAAAATGTTTTAACAATCAACTAGCAAGTTGGCACTTGAACAGCAGCACACACAATATCCATAATGATGTATATTAATTGAGTAAGGATTTAATTTGAGGAATCTGCAGACATCAGGGGATTGGGGAAATTTTGGGTATTGGCATTTCTAAGGAATCGGACTCTTGGTTATTATCAAGCTTAATTTGAAAAACTGAGCCTAATTTATTTAATTAGGAGGATCCTCATTAATGTTTTAATTCTGTCTCGGTCATTTCATACAAAAGTGAGGTACATCACATTATCTCAAATTCTATTTATATCAACTAGCTATATACTATTGTGGGATGCCTTGATTGGATGAAATTAGGCTTTTTTAGCCTAAATTTCTTCCCTTCATCTTCTGCTTTTAAACAATGGAGAATTCTATGTATGTGTGGCAGAATTGAAGAGCTTCACAATCACTGCTTTCATGTCACATGGCTATCACATATATGGAAAAGGATACCTCATAAATAAAGAATTAGAGTATGATTTTGGGAGACTACTAAAATCAAATATAGTTGTCACTGATATGTCATAGAGGACTAGATTTTTTATCCATCGGAACGCCTCAGAAGTCAGTTTTCCTCAAGATTTAGGAAAAGCTTTAATCTGACAGCTCAATCTGTATGTGGAAAAGCAAAACCCACCATTTTCTATAGTTTATGAAGATCCAGATGCACTTATCACAGAAAAGACACATCTGACATGCTGAGTCTCTTTAATCAAGGTTAACATTATTTGCCCAGAAGGCAAATAATGTATTGTTTGGAAAAAGCCTGCTCACTGCATCAAGATGTACAGAGGTTAAATGTAACAAACTATCATCACTGAACATCTGCTCACAGGGACGGTTCCAATTAAAATAAACATTTTAATCTGCAGCTAAATACATTAAACTGTTTTTGTTAGGTTTATTGTTGACCTTTTTATAGTGCTGTAAAATTATGTTTGTACGCCACCTAGAGGCCCTAGCAGATAAAAAGAGGGGATTATAAGCTTTCGCACATTGGATCTTCCCTTTCAAGCAGATCCATTGAAATGGAAATCAATTTGTCGTGATTAACTTAAGCTCCGTTGATTTCACTGAATTTAATCTAGATATTATTAAGCCTAGACCCAACCCATAATAATTAAATGACTCTGTTAGTGTGCTCACATCTAATTATAGGTGAATATTGGAGTTTCTAAACTATGCTTTTAGATCCTGAATTTCATTCTCTGGAGCATCTGAATTATCATTCTTAACCTGACGGTATTTTAGCACCATCTAGTGGCGTATTAAATATTGAAAAAATGGTAAAGGAGCCTGAAAATAGATCACACATCGTAAAATACATATAAAATAACTGCACAGTGCATACATTCTATTGCATGAAACACACGGAGGTGAAAATATTACACCTCTTTACAACTCTTTAAAGCAATGATGGATGGGCATGTAGAAAAAGCAAAATCTCACACTGAAACCTTATTGTTTTTTCAAAGAAATGCTTTATCAAATAAAAAATAAAAAATGTTCAAAGACCAAAAGCTAGTGTTTTATTTAAAAAGTCAACAGCAAAAGACTGTTCAGGAATAAAACAAAAAACAATTCAGAAACTGGTGGCAGAGGACAAAGCTTTTCAAATGCATATGAAATAGTTTACTTGCTTTTAAAATTAAACACAGTTCTTCCTAATCTGTATTCAAAGGTAAAATGAGTTGTTCCAGACTTCAAAATCCTTATTCTTTTCAAGTGAATGGCTTCATAAATTTTGAAATACCCACACATAAGTAACTGGAGTGCATGGAGCAACATTTCATAATAGAATGATAATATAAAAAACAATGTATATAGGTCACTGTTCTCTAGGTATGGATTATAGCCTCCCCAGATATTTTCAGCAGTACTTTACACAGTACATCACATTATTATCAACATGCATTCATTACCTCTTATTACACTGTAGACATGTAGTTTTGGAAATATAACAAACAGAGGGATATGCAATTACTAGACAATTTATGAAACTGAGCTTTTGTGGGGAGTATTTCCAATGAACCTAACGAAAGTCCTAAGCCTTGCATTGTATAGCCATGTTACTGCACCCACTTCTTGTTCAGCAATTAGCCTGGTTAGTGACTTTTGCAAAAATGATGGCAATAATTCATTTTCCAATTAATGTCCCTATTTATGACTAAATTTTGGGCGCTTGAGAACAATGCACACTGGAAGGAGTAACACTTTTGTACTGTAGCTGTACAAGAGAACTTTATCTTAATGTACACCCTCAAAATGATGCTATAGAGCACTGCACACCAGAACTAGACACAAGGACAGTTTTTTCCCTGAACGCCATCACTTTGCTAAAGAAATAATTTCCTCAACTGTCCAACTATTTACAAAGTCTGCACTACTATTACAATTAATCTTCTCCTCACTCCTTATCACTCTTCCCCTCCCACTTGTCACTATATGACTGTAACTGTTGCTTGTATCCTTACGATTTATATTGACTGTTTCCTAGTATGATTTGATTGCTTATTGTATCCTATGACTATTATTAAGTGTTGTAAATTATGATTCTTGACTCTTGATGAATGTACCTTTTCTTTTATGTATACTGAAAGCATTTGCACCAAGACAAATTCCTTGTGTGTCCAATCACACTTGGCCAATAAAGTATTCTATTCTGTTCTGTTCTACTCTACTCTTCACAGTATGCCTCTCTCTTTCTCTGTCAGGTGTTCACTCAGCAATCATTTCACTTAACTGGATTGTTAAAATGAAACTCAGTCGCTAAACAAAGAGTGATTGGAGAAAGCCTTCAGCTTGCCCAAATATCTAAGATAATCTTTCAGTTTAAATCATTTAAAACTCCACTCAGTATCAAGAATGGAGCTGTAGAGGTGGCCAACAGTATTAAATATCTGGGGGTGCAGCTAACTAACAATCTGAGCTGGTCTTTCTACACATTATCCTTGGCGAAGTGGGCAAACCAGTGTCTGAATTTCCTGCATTAGATGAGGAGAGCACATCTTTCTCCTTCTATCCTGGCCACATTTTACAGAGGCACAATGGAGAGTGTTATTAACAAACTGCATCACTGTTTGATTTGGTGCTGTGCCTTAGATAGAAAGTTCATTCATCAAGTGGTAGGGACAACGGAGAAGATTATAGGAAGCCTGCTTCCTGTTATTCAGGATACTGCTTATAAGCGCTATGTATTTAGGGCTCAAAGCATTATTAGAGACCCTGCACGCCACTTCATGGTCTGTTTCTGTTGCTCTCCTCTGGGAGGAGGTTTCAACGTATCTCTAGTAGGACTACCAGATTCTGTAACAGCTTTATTCCCTATGCCATCCACCTGGTAAACTCACAAGGTTCATTTTTCTTGCCATGTACATCTATACATCCAAACTCGACTGTGTTGTTTCTCCATGTCATATATGCGGGTATATGCATAATTTTGTATTTATTTATTTATATAGTCATGTTTATGTAGTGTATATTGGAGGTGGTGACCCTTTGAGAACTGTATGCAAAGAAATTTCATTTTAAACTTTGCTGATTTGTATACATTCAAAGTGATAATAAAATGATTCCAAGTCTAACAAGTTACTCTAATTACTATAATGTGAATATTAGTTTTCGCCAAGCCTTTCCTCACACTAGGAATAATGGACTAATCCTCCAAACTCATCAGCCCATTTCTCTTTTAATATTTTGGGATCATAATAGGTTACAGTTCACTTTGCTTTCTTTGATTCTATTTCTTAGCAGATAATTAACCTTCAGTGCTGCACAGCATACGGAGCTCTAAACTGTGTGCTGTCCACTTAGTTACTATGATGATGACCATTCAAAGTCAGTGTATCTTTCCAAGACAGACTCCAAAGCTTTAATCGGATGATGGATGAGAATGCATTAAGGATCCTAATGTTTTTCCAATAATTAAGGAATAAATGTTTGCTCCAGAGGAAAAATGGTTGTAAAACATACATTTTTTAAAACCTGGCACATCTGATAATAAATATTTACAGTGATCTGACATGATCTATAAAAGTCCATTAAGAAATAAATGCCTATATTTTACAAAGTAAATTTTCCTTTAATTTTTTTTTTAAGAAAAACACTTCGATACTGCTTGACGTGTTTTTCTTTCTTTCTTAATGATCCTTTTAAGGGGGTGGGGGGATTTATGTGTACAGTTTTCAAGTTTTATAGACAAGTGTTTTTTCAACCAATTGCTCCAGTCTAAGAAGAAAAGGCGAATCTTCATAATCCAGCCCATTTCAAAAGTCTTCAGTGACTCATGTTACAAGAGTCCTTAGGCTTTTGCAGTGACTCATGTTACAAGAGTCCTTAGGCTTTTGCAGTGACTCATGTTACAAGAGTCCTTAGGCTTTTGCAGTGACTCATGTTACAAGAGTCCTTAGGCTTTTGCAGTGACTCATGTTACAAGAGTCCTTAGGCTTTTGCAGTGACTCATGTTACAAGAGTCCTTAGGCTTTTGCAGTGACTCATGTTACAAGAGTCCTTAGGCTTTTGCAGTGACTCATGTTACAAGAGTCCTTAGGCTTTTGCAGTGACTCATGTTACAAGAGTCCTTAGGCTTTTGCAGTGACTCATGTTACAAGAGTCCTTAGGCTTTTGTAGTGACTCATGTTACAAGAGTCCTTAGGCTGCTCTTTTCTAACCCCTTCTATAAACACAACAACCAATAGGGTCGCAATTGCTTTTGATTATTTAAAAAGGGGTCAATAATATCAATCATTATGCACCACCCAAGTATTTATGCTTGTCTACTTTTGCATACAAATAAGGAGGAGTCCTTTTCTGTCAAGGGCGAGACACCCTAAATCAAGGTTTCTAGTGTTCCAGCTACACAACACCACCCACCACCCCCATACTCTCAATGGCAAGGGATGCAGACAAAATTAATTCTAATCAACTTTATGGCTATTTCCATAAGAAACAACAAGAAATGTAGTAACAGGGACCTATCCTATTCTAATCCCATTTGGACTTTTGGAAGATGCATCACAATTACATGAAAAATAGCCAACGATGTACATCAGGAGTGTCAAACTTGCGGCATCAAGGCGGTGTCACGTGATGTATTGGGACTTTTATCCCCTTCACTGGGTGGGCGTGGGTCAGGGTTGCATCCGGCCTGCGGGCTGCGAGTTTGATAGCCCTGATATATACATGGAAAATGATTTGGAATTTCATGCCAAATACTATTCAATGAGGCTCTTTCTCCCCCCCCAAAAAAACCCCGCAACCCCACTGAACCATTTAGGCAGATGTTTAAAACAATAGTAACATAAGTCTAATAGGATGTATACAATGTTGAGGGTTAGACAAAGTTAGAATGATTGTATAGCATGGTTAGCAAGATAAATCAAGGCGATTAAAAAGAGTGAAAATTTTGTCCAAGTAAGAAAAATAAACAGAGTAGGATCCAGGAAGGAAACTGCTACAGTAATAAATTATTTCATCCATGCACCTGCCGTCCCATGTGCAATGAAACATGCACACCCACAAGGAAGCAAGCAGAGGAATGATGAAGGAGTAAAACTAAATGTGCAGGTAGTCCTCAGTTAACAATGGCAATTGGGACCAATAACTTTGTCACTAAGTAACAATGATGACACTGTTCTATAACAGTCCCAGCAGCCCTAGTTGCCACTAGAAGAGCCTTCCATTATGTCATGTGATCGCCATTGGCGACCTCCTGCTGGCTTTCCCATTGCCTTTGCTTGTTGGAAACTAGCAGCGAAAGTTATAAATAGTGACCATAGGATGCTGCAACCATTATAATTGCAAGCCAGTTGCCAAGTGCCTGAAACATGATCACAAGACCATGATGGCCACAACTTTGAGGACCAGGCACAAGTCTCCTGATTCAGCACTGTCATAACTTTGAATGCTTGCTGAATAAATGGTCATTAACTGAGGATTACCTGTATAATGACAGTATAAGGTGCATAGAGCAATAAAAACAAAAACATGGATAAGCATATTTCAGAGAGATACATTAAAAATGAAGTCAGAACGCCAGCTTGGGATTGCACAGCTGAATAGGACAGAGACCCTCTGTGAATTTCATGCCAAAATCCCCTTCTCTCAGCTGTGATTTCCTACTTTTAAAAAAGTGTAACATTTAAGCATGTCACACATAAATTGCATTATCAACCTGCTTTCTTAGCTTTTCCATTACACAAAGAAATACTGACTAGATGCAGCTTAGCTGGATTTTCACTTTCAGCTCACTGTTCGTGCTGAGGGAGGGAGGGAGGGAGATACAAGGCTGTAAAAATCTTGCTACATGTCACAAAAAGAAGCAGGAGAAAAAAGGTCCAGTGTGCTTATCTCATTGCTCTGGAGCAATGAAGCTAACAATCCTAAAATAAATAGGAAGATTATAGTGCAAACATGGTCACCTTAATAAATGGATCATGCATAATGCAAATTCCTCAAGTAAAGTAGGATAGGGATTGTCAGTAAGAAAGTAATAATACAGAAATAACATGCTTGGAGGGAGACATTATATATGACTCCTGCCCATTTAACCTTTTTCACTTCTCCCTCTTCAAACAAGTTCATAATTCATGATTCTACTTCAAAAGAGCCGACATTCTGAACACTTTAGTATTTAAAAACTCTGCCAAGGAGGCCAGTTATCTGACCTAGAATTCATCATGTTTTCTCCTAAATGGCCATTTGGAGTGTTGTGACACATGATCAGCTGCCAACAGAACCAGACGGACAAATTCTTCCACATCGAAGGCGTAATTTGTAAATTTTGGATGTTTTCCTAATGTCGGATGATGCCCCTGAAGAAATAGGAGTTAAATTATTTTGAGGAAGCACTGAGCATATTGAGCAATTATCATAATTCATAATAGCTGATTTATTGATCCACCCCAAAACCACCATATCAGTTAGAAAACTCCTCTCAGCAACGCTATTGACAGCCTAAACTAATGGCCAATTAATTTCATTACTCTTCCTCCCCCAGCTATTAATATAAAATGACTCCTTAATCAGAGCAGAGAATTTAATTTGGGCTTAGAGCAGAATCATATTTCATGTGGAAGAACTGAGAAGGGTAATACAAAAACAATTAAGACCTAAGGAAATAAAGTCCTTTCCATCCATCCCACCCAACCTTTCAGTACCTCATCCTGAGGGAACACTTTATCCTTCTGCTGCCAGGTGATGTAATAGATACCTCTCAGTCTTGCAAGGTCTAAGTAGCAACGTTCATCTTTACAATTGTACCTGGAGATGCAGAAATGAGGGAAGGGGGGGGGGGGGTTATCAGAGACAATTTGACCAGAAAACTAACCAGCTGTGTTTTTCTTTTTCCAGCTCTGTCCCTATAGAAAGGAGAAGCAAGTTTTGGAAAGCCAAAGATCAAATACTTCATGTTTATCTTTGCCAGTGTGTAGTTGTATCACTTATGAAACCAGAGAATAGAGAGAATGGGAAACTGTAGCAGCAATACACAGTTTTAAAATATAGTGTCTTCATTGGCACCAAGAGTAATCCAATTGACAAACTTGGCCATGTTCTCATGAGAGAGAAAAGAAAGAAAGAAGCCGCCACAATGAGCAAGCATATCGTCTTTGTGGTTGATATCCACATGAGTTGCCTCAGAGTGAAAGATTAGATGTGATTTTTAAAGTTTATTTTAAAATGATCCAGGCAACAACTAGTTTTTCTGACAAACCACCCAGAAAAGGAGACTGGATTTAGCCTGGAGGCTGCCTGCTGTCAACCTCAATCCAATAAAAGTCAGCAAACAGGGTTACCACATCGATTTGAAGAAGCATTTCTTGATTTTTACCAATTACCACCCAGGTAATTTTGACAGCTCCTGTGACACAGCAAGTCATGCCATCCTTCACTGTCAAGCATATATTTAAAAAAACCAGAAATTTGGAGCTTTCTCTGCAGCAGGAAATCCATCTTCATGTAATGCATGCCCACATCCTCATGCACAGATATTAAACATACAGGCATAACTGCCAAGGAAGGACTTACAGTTCAAAGATGACAGCCCAATCTGGCAAAAAGAGAAGATGAGTAAGGCCTGCTCCATGCATTCCAATGAAGATATCAGAATTGTGAGTTATCTTCAGCTGCTCCTTAAATTCAAGCGCCCTATATAAAGCAGTATAAGTAAGGATACATGCACATATGCACGCACACACACACACAAATACATATACATATGCACACACACACACACACAAGTTTGTGCATTCCAGAAAAAGCACAAGAAAACAATTTGAAAACAGCTCGAGGCTATGAAAAAAGTCCTCGAGGAATGTAATGAATAAGAAACACATTAAAATAAACATGTCCTTGAGCTACATCATCTTGTGTATGTCTAAACTGCCTCACAACTACACTTCCCTAGGTAGCTTGTAAATCTATTAAAATCTACAATATAAATCAAAGAGACACAAAATGACCAAACAACAGTATGACAGTGATTAAAACCACTAGCCATAATAGCAAATGAAAATGAAGCTGACAAAAATCAAAGTAGAGCCAACGGCAAAACAGAAACAGGATTTTCTAAAGTGCCTGAAATAATAACATCTTTTAAAATGTTCATCCTGCACATTATTTCTGGGGAAACAATTTCACTGATGGGTACCAGCAATAAGAAGGCTCCTTCTCGAATAAAATGAAATTCAATGGGAAAAAAACAAAGCTGTACATTTAGACAAGAAAAACAAAATGCACAAGGTACAGTATATGTGGTACCTCGCTCAATAGTAGTAACTGTGAGAGGGATCTTGGTGTCCTAGTCTAGTGGACAACCATTTAAATATGACCCAGCAATGTGCTGCAGCTGCCAAAAAAGCCAAGAGTTCAAGGCTGCATTAACATAGGGAAAGAATCAAGACCATGTAAAGTGTTAACACCACTTTATAATGCCTTGGTAAGGCCAGACTTGGAAAACTGTATTCAGTTTTGGTTGCCAGGATATAAAAAAGATGTTGAGACTCTAGAAAGAGTGCAGAGAAGAGCAACAATGATGATTAGGGGACTGAAAGGCTAAAACATATGAAGAATGTTATGGGTATGTCTAGTTTAATGAAAAGAAAGACTAGGGGTGACATGATAGCAGTGTTCCAATATCTCAGGGGCTGCCACAAAGAAGAAGGAGTCAAGCTATTCTCCAAAGCACCTGAGGGCAGGACAAGAAGCAATGGGTGGAAAATAATCAAGGAGAGAAGCAATCTAGAACTAAGGAGAAATTTCCTGACACAGTTAGAACAATTCAATCAGTGGAACAACTTGCCTCCAGAAGTTGTAAATGCTCCGACACTGGAAGTTTTTAAAAAGAGATTGGACAATCATTTGTCTGAAATGGTATAAGTTTCCTGCCTGAGCAAGGGGCTGGACGAGAAAACCTTCCAGCTCTGTTATTCTACTCAGAGATACCTGGAGGAGAGTCTATGATTAAGGCTAAAGGGTCAGTCAGTGGATCCATTTACGGCAGCATCTAATTGCCTGGAAGCACCTTACAAGGCTGCCATGCAAATATACATTAAAATATATATATTTTATTGTCTAGCGCTATGTTTAGACAAGTACATTACTAGATTTAAATCCATACATTGCTCTTAATGTCAGTATGTTTGTCAGAAATATATTCTAAGAAGTAGTTCATTCATTCCTTTAGAAAGTGTCCTACAATTTCAGCAGTTCAAAGTGACTGGGCTGTACCCAACAGTGCCTTTGTACTGTGGAAAAACATTTTGGCTTGTTCAAAAAAAGGCACTGAATGTTTGTTCTCAGCCCACTGCAATTGCTACTTGGAGATTGTGTGAACACTACAATTGCTACTCGGAGATTGTGTGGAACCTTCTGAAATACAAATTCCTGTTAAGGAGGATCTATGATGGTCTCATGCTAGCCACCACTGTGTATAATAACACATGTAACATCTTTGCTTTATGAACTGCATTGGATACCAGCATGTTTCTGAGTCCAATTCAAGATGGTAGCTATGATCTTTAAAGCCCTACACGGCCTGGGGCCAAGTGATCTAAAAAAACCATCTTCACTGCATCACATTAACATCTACCACCTGGATAGGAAGGGAAAATATGTTGCAAACACTCTCATTTGAAAGAGTCTGGGAAGGGAGCCTTTTCTCCCACTGCCCCTGCTCTTTGGAACATTCTCCCCCCTCCCCAATTAAGCAAGGAGAGCACCCACTCTCCTGGCCTTTCATAAATTTTTAAAGATTTCTCTGCCTTATTGTTTGGGACTCACCGACGAGCATGCAGCAATGGGGCTGGTCAGCACCCTGAAATTCTCCTCCCCTCATGCTTTTTTAATTAGTTCTTAATGCAAAAACTTTAACTCTCCTTGCCTACTATAGATTTTATTTTAATTTTTATGTTTTTAACATTATTTCTACGCCACCCACAGTCTCCCTGTGAAGGAGATGGATGGTTCCTAAGATGGACGGATAGACAGACAGACACGCAGACAGACAGATCAACAGAACCCATCCCTGTAGATACTGATATGTCATATACTGATTTGGTATGAAGAACTGTAGGCCAGCTCTACTTCTCCTTTCAGGTATACTTACTTGTACTTGTAATTCACTATTTGGACATCAAATAACGGCAGTGTTTTCAAAGCATTGGCAAGCTGAAGAGGCAGAGGAAAAAACAAAAATGTTCAAGGTAGCATTAAAGTTACCTTTTCCTATATGTCAACTCTAAAGCAAAGAGATTTAACCAAAGGAAAAACAATGAGCAAACCTCATTTTGGTTTAATATCTTTCTATACTCTGTAGTCCGGGCAAGAATTGTAACTCTGATTTTTCCATCCTATTGAAAAACAAAAACAGACGAATTCAGCAAAAACAGTTCAATAATCAATTCACTGCACCAAAACCAAGAAAAGACCAGTAGAGCGACAACCGAAAAAAATGACTAGCCTTAACAGCAACAATTAGTAGGACGGTTAAACTGTCTTTTGCTTTTAATCCACCTCATTTATATAACATGCAAGAAGGCTGCAAACACCTCAGCTGAAGCTTTAGTAGGAGTATTTGCCACAAACACCTAAACTATTTAAGAGACTTTCAGCTACCTCTATGCCAACTCAGAAAGTGCCTGAAGAGGCATAGGCTTTTAAAATACTTTATATTTATTGAATATAAAATGGACAACATCACTGAATACTGTTACTGAATCTTAAGTAATGGGTGAGTAATGGAGGAAAAAATAAGATTAGCCCTCCAAATAAAGTTATTTTCCTTCTCAATTTAAAAAATCATTCCATCTTCAGGGGTAAATTGTAAAAAAGGAATACAAAGGTTTAACAGCATGAAATCTATTAAGACCAGCAGGAAATGTACAGCAAATGGATGTGGAAAATTAGAAAATGTTAGCCCCTTGTGATGAATATACTTTACATTCTACAGTTAATACTTTAAGGAACTGAACTTTTTTTTTCCGCAGCCTGTAAAAACTGACAAAAATAAAAGTCAAGTTAACGGAAAAATCAGCAAAATTACTGAACAGGAAACAAAGACCAATCAAGGATTTATCAGGTGGCTTTTAGAGAATAGACTTCCTAGTAGAAGAAAAGGAAATTCTTTTTTTTTTTTTTGAACAAATTGTTTTGATTTTAAAGACAAACAAACCATCATTAACCATTAAATACATAAAACCTCTTTCCATTATTAATTTTACAAGTCAGGTAGAATATTATTTTATGCAACATAATTCTGTTTTACACCATTTCAATATAAACATATAGATATCTCTTAACAAATTTCTCATTATTTCTCTTTTCGTATTCAATTTCATTGTTGCTATTATTATTTTCTATATTTATCGAATTTATAGTCATCATCTTTATTCCTCTCTGACTTGATTACCATTATTCTCATCCAACATTCCTCCGAGGTTTTATTAATTCTCAAACAAAACATAGATACACAAAACACAAAAATATAAAACTTCTTTTAAGAAAGTAGTTTGCCCCCAGATTACCTCTCTTTGTATGGACTTCAATTAAATTCGTGCTCATCTTATATACCATTACCTATCTTATTTACCATTCTATATCTTCTATATAACTTCTCCCCGCTTTTCATTCTTCTTCCGGTTTGCTGGCTTTGCCAGCGGCAGGGTTTCACAATCCTGCGCGATCCCTGCCGCGCTAGCCGTTTTGGTGTCTCCGATCCGGATGGGTTTGGAGGCTAAGGCTGGCTTGCAGAGGCAGCCGAAGATCGGGGGGAGCTGGTGAGGGCTTGGGGGTGTTGCAGACCCCCTCCCCAGCCAGCAAAACCCTCTTTTCTCAAGGCGGTCGAGCGGCGGTCTGTAATGGCCGCCACAAAGAAGCCGGCAGCTGGGTAAGACTGAGCAGGAGGAAGAGGGGAGAAAGTTTACAAGAGAAAGTTTTTTGGCTGATCCAGGACTTTAAGAGGCGTTTAATCCTGAGAACTATGACTTTTTGAAAAATACTTTGTTTCCAGAGGAGGATTTCAAGCGGCAAAACTGAGGTGCTGAAAGGAAAGTTTACTCTCCTTCCCTATGGAATCAACAAATGGCCATTGAGAAACCTGTTGTTTTTTATAAAAGGTAAAAACTTGGCTTCTTGTTATAAGTGGGAAGGGAGAGGACAAAAAAAAAAAATTAAGATCTTGCTGGAGGAGATGCCTTGAAGATCTTGAGACTAGAAATTGATTGTAACAAGGCTGTAAAATACAGATTGGGCTTTTTTTCTTTTCCCTTTTACTGATACCACCCCAGGAAGAGAAAGCGAGAACTTTGTGCGTTGTTTGGACTGATTGATGTCTCTGGGACTTTGAGGAATTGTTTTAACTTTTGAAACATTTTGGTTGCTCTAAGAAGAACAAAGAATGGCTTTATCTGATGATGAACTTAGAAAGGAATATCAAGAAAGTAAGGACGCTGTGAAAGAAGCTTTTCTTTCTTTAGAAATGGCGCTTGCTATTTATCAACAAACACAACAACAGATGGAGGAAATAGAAGGAGAAGAAGAAAAAGAAGAAGAAGACGCCATCTTCAGTGAATCTAAAAAATTAATGAAGAGAAAGGAGAAAGAAAGGAAGGAAAATGAAGGACTTAAGACTTAAAAAAACACTTAAGAAAGGAAAAAATAAGATGCAAAACCAACTTAATGTTACTGAGCAAAAGGAGAAAGGATTACAACAGAGAGGGAAAGCTAAAAAGGCGGAGGTTAGTTGAGGGGGGGTAAAAAGGCCAGGGGGGATAAGAAAGGAAGGGAAAAGGGAGGGAAAAGCCACAAAGGTATGAAACAAGATGGGAAAAAAGGATTTTTTTTTAGGAATGAAGGGTAAGGTACAATTTTTTAAAAAAAGAAGATTCTGCAAGGTACATAATATGGTACTATGTATTAGAAATAGAAAGCTAGAATGTTATAAGAATTAATAAAAGATGAAAATATTGAAATGTTTAGTAATGACAGATTTTAAAATTTAATAAAATTGTAGCACTTGTTTTTTGAAATAGACAATCGGAATGTTATAAAATTTAATATTTAGATTTATTATCTAATTATATTAATTATTATGAATTTATTATTTTTTCTCTTTAAAGGTTAGTAGGTAGAATGTACTAAGCAGAATCAGATTGGGTATCAGGCATTATTTTAAATATTAATTTAGGGGGAGGATAGAAAGGCATCATACTCTGATCAGTGATTTCAGGAGAAATTCTTTTATTTTTCTTACTATAGGGAATGAGATAAATGGATACCGTATATACTCGAGTATAAGTTGACCCGAATATAAGCCGAGGCACCCAATTTTACCACAAAAAATTGGGAAAACTTATTGACTCGAGTATAAGTCGAGGGTGGGAAATGCAGCAGCTACTGGTAAATTTCAAAAATAAAAATAGATACCAATAAAATTACATGAATTGAGGCATCAGTAGGTTAAATGTTTTTGAATATTTATTTCAAAGAAAAACAGTAAACTAGCTCTGTAAGTGGAAAAGAGAGCCAACAAAACCAATATGGTATCAACAATAACTTTAAAAGTACAAAAACCTTAGCTCAATCAGCAACCAAGCTAAAACACAAGAGTTAAAATCCTTCAAAACTGGATTCCTCCTCATCATCTGTATGTCCAAACAGAGTCACCCTCTCCCTTGCAAGAAAAAAGCATGTGTATGTGCTGCATGTACATCCTGTTTTGGAGAGCCACCATCTCTTTCATAGCTCTCCCTCATGCCTCCATTGCATGTGCACACATGCCATGGCTCAGTAGTAGGTCAACATACAGATGTCACACTAGGTTCCCTCCTCAAAAGGAACATCCAACCTTTCTTGAGAAGTACAAACTTCATCTGTTCAGGATTGTGGTGACAAAGGTGAAGGAGGATGGGGCTGAGAGAAGGGAAGGGAAGAAAAGATCATTGACAGGGAGAAAGACAGGGAGAAAGACCTGGAAGTGTGAGCCCTCAAGTTTCCTTAGGGAAGACCAGACAACAAGGGGAGAGGAGAGGAGGAGGAGGAGGAGGAGGAGGAGGAGAGTTAAAAAAAAAAGAGTGGGAAGCTAACTCACGCGTGCCATCAAAGCCAGGGGGAAGCGGGGCTTTCTCCGCCTGCTGCCGCCAGAGAAGTGCGGGGGGGGA
Organism: Hydrophis major; assembly: GCA_033807585.1. Lineage (NCBI taxonomy): Eukaryota > Metazoa > Chordata > Lepidosauria > Squamata > Elapidae > Hydrophis > Hydrophis major. Next base: position 77,217,631 of record CM066329.1, read on the forward strand.
GTGCGGGGAAAGGGGGTTCATGCGGAGGCTCCGCAAGCAATTACCAGATTTGCAGCTCCGTTTGTTGATGAAGCTGGAAGCGCGCAACGCAGGAGCTCGCGGGGGCCCCGGGCGCCCATTAATGGGGAAGGAGAGGCCGCTTGGGGTCGCCAGGCCCAGGCAGCCTCCCCCACCCCCTCCCCTAGCAGCGAAGAGCTGCTCCGGGGGGCTCCCGCCACGGCGCAGCCAGGCACTTTGTCTCGCTGCCCCCGGAGCAGCTCTTCGCTGCTAGGCTAGGGGGTGGGGGAGGCTGCCTGAGCCTGGCGGTTTCTTGGCGAAGCTGGAAGCGCGCAACGCAGGAGCTCGCGGAGGCCCCGGGCGCCCGTTAATGGGGAAGGAGAGGCCGCTTGGGGTCGCCAGGCTCAGGCAGCCTCCCCCGCCCCCTCCCCTAGCAGCAAAGAGCTGCTCTGGGGGGCTCCCGCCAGCGCAGGCCAAGCATGGTGCCGTAGCGGCTGACTCGAGTATAAGCCAAGGGTGGTTTTTTCAGCACAAAAAATGGGCTGAAAAACTCGGTTTATACTCGAGTATATACGGTAACTTGGAAAGAATGGACAAAAAATACAAATACAATGATTTAAATTAAAATGAATTAAATAAAAAAAGAAAAGGAAATTCTTGAGTAGTGAAAATTATTCTGGGGTGACTGGATATATCAGAGCTGCTGGACTTTGCTGTCCAAGGCCCTATCCTAATTATCATTAGGATGGGGGTGGGTGTTTGAGAGCAAACAATTTCAGTCTCATTTCGGTACAGGTATTCCTGAAGTTACGACAGGTTGCTTAGTGGGTCCCTCTCAAAAATTGCACTTTGTGTGCTTGGCAACTGACCTGCATTCATAGCTGTTTGCAATATCCTGCAGTCACATGACTGTGATTTAAGATAAAGTAAATGCTTGTTTCTGGAGAAAAAACAGCCTGTCAGGACAATCGATTAACTTCATGAGTGCAGCGTTTGCTTAATGACACATAACCACCATCATGGTCATTTAATGACCACTACAGAAAAGTTTGTAAAATTGATCAGTCATCAGTGGTGGGATTCAAATTGTTTTACCATTGATGCGGTGGGCGTGGCTTGGTGGGCGTGCTTTGCATAACACCAGCGTGCAGCTTTCCCCACACCAGCCGAGACCTGCAGCGCCAATCAGCTGAGAGGATAAAGAAGAGAGTCAATCAGATGAGAGGATAAAGAAGAGAAAAGCACAGGGGCAGGTGGAAGGGTTGATCCTGCACTTTTCTCTTCTTTATCCTCTCAGCTGATTTTTGATTTTTTTCCTCCTCTCAACTGATGGTCGGCTTTTTTTTTACTACCTGTTTGTCCAAACCGGTAGCATACCACCACTGTCAATCATATGGTTAACCACTTAATAACAAGCATGATTTAGGACTGTAATCCCGGCCTAAATTATGGTCGTATGTCAAGGACTACTATTGCAACCAAACTAGTACCTTAGGCCCATCTTGGGTGATATTTAATCTGTGCAAAACATGTTGGGAAAAGGCTCTGAATAATCCTGTCCCACGACAGCCGGAGATCTGCAATTAAACCAGACACAGGAATAAAATGTAAACATGTTTATGCTTTAATTTTCTACCATATATAAAATGAGAGGGATGAAAATCACCATGTTTATTCAGACCCAAGTATTCTGCTTGTTTTGTTTTGTTTTTAAAAGTGTATTAATCTCACCAGATTTACTCACCAATGGTGTATTATAAAATAAGCCAAACCTCATTCGAGGCAATAGTGTAAAAACTGCTTCTTTGAAGCAGACCTGGAAAAGAAGATTAACAATTTACAAGGATTTTCCTTAATATATAAGAAGAGAGGCAAATAAAGAGCACAGAGAAGAACAACAAAGATAATTAGGGGACTAGAGAGTAAAATGTATGAAGAATGGTTGAAGAAATTGGGTACATCTAACATAATGAAAAGAAGGGCTAGGTGTGACATGGTAGTAGTGTTTCAATATTTGAGGGAGTCAAGCTATTTTCCAAAGCACCTGAAGGCAGGACAAGAAGCAATGGATGGAAACTAATCAAGGAGAGAAACAACCTAGAACTAAGGAGAAATTTCCTGTCAGTTAGTGGAACAACTTGCCTCCAGAAGTTGTGGATGCTCCAACACTAGAGGTTTTTTAAAAAAGAAAAAAGACTGGACAACCATGTGTCTGAAATGGTAATAGGGTTTTCTGCTAGAGCAAGGGGTTGGACTAGAAGACCTCCGAGATCCCTTCCAACTCTGTTATTCGGTTATGAAGCAGCATCTATTAACAATGCAATGGAAAGTTCAGAATATTTTTGTAACTTTGTTGTACACTGCCCAAAGTCATTTGTTTTGGAAGATGGGTGATTTCTCTTGTCATATATAATAATTATAAACTCTCATAACATAAAATACTTTCAAAAAGTATTGTAATGCTAGTTTAATGGTGAAAATTATGGCAGATTTTGAAAGATAACTGGCATCATGTTGCCATTTCAGACATGCACTTCCATTTACTTCCATTTCTACTACCGTGGACAACAAAAGTTTGAATTATTTGTTATTTATTTATTATTAGACTTCCATGCTGTCCATCTCACCAAGGTGACTAGGCAATTCTAGGTGGCTTTTGATATTGGCTTTTGATATTTCCTGCAAATCATAGCAAATATATTGTGGTTTATGGTTTATGTCCACATAATTTTTTAAAAATTGTTTAGAATATCAGGAGATGATTGCAGTCATTAAATTATCTCTTCAAGTTTCATAAGTTTTGTTTTGTGGAACTGGGAGGGACTATTATACTTCCCTTCCCTTCCCTTCCTGTCTTTTGGGATTCATTCCTAGCTTACATTAAACTATAATGTAGCTCCTTGACTTCCTGGTTTATACAGCTGAGTCAGTTGCCAAAAGACAAATTCTTATCTTTACTTTAACTCAGGGGTGTCAGACTGGTGGCCCGTGGGTTGGATGTGTCACGCATAGGCCACGCCCACCCCAACTCTGCAAATGGGGGAAATGTCACAAAACATCACATGACATCAACATGACAGGGCGAGTTTGACACCCATGCTTTAACTATTACAACTCCAGAAATCAAAGGACCAGTGAAATTAATAACTACAAAACTTTAGACATAATCGCCACAAAACAATTTTTTCACTACATTTAAAATAAAACAGTAAAGTGTACAAATGATACAATATTCCATACTCTTTTTGAATCGTACGATTTCAAATGTATTATTTCATAGTCCGTAAATGCCTTCCATGTTTCACTGAACAAATCTCCATATCCATATGTACTCTGAAAGAAAGAAACAAATGCCAGTAAGATTTCCCTTAATATAGTCCAAATTTGTATGTGTCCATTTTATACAATAAGATTAGAAAGAATTTCTAAAATAATTCAGCATAAAAGAGATAATATATAAATAGAGAGATATGGTAAAAATAAAAATAAATATTAGTAGCCTCCAAAGATTACAAAAGAAAAATACAACTAAAATGTGTGAGGAAAAATATGACATTGGTGCAAACACTCAATATGTTCTGATAACTGAATATGTTCTGTTCTGCAACTTCCATGCTCTTTTTCTGATTTTAATAGCCAAAATAATAATGTACAATAAATATATTCTTTAAAAGGTTCACATCATTTCATATTCAGCCACCTTAACCTAAGATTTGTTTTTTTATTTTTTCACATAGTTTTGCAATTATATTTTAGTAAATATGAGTTGTTTTTTAACAGACTGGAAATATATTGGAGGTCTGCTCATCAAAACAGCCAATGCCAACTAAAGATCAGAGTTCAATACAACTGGCAGATACTAAACTGATCTAGCAATTACCTTACCATCATATACCTGAATTGATGTGTTACCAAAGGTTCTTTATAATGACCGTTTGTCATTTATATTTGTTCAGAAACATGCTAAAAGCATGGGTATTTTTTTTATAAAATTGCATTTCTGTTTCATTTCATTTACATAAAACTTTGAATGTTTTAGTAAAAAGCTAAAACCTTCCAAACATTTGAGTAGAAAAATGTTTATGGAGATTCTCAGTCATCCAGGACAGGTCATAGTTGTCCCAAAGCTGCTTTTTCACAAGGGAACTGGACTTTCTTGATTTTCTAAAGAAGCTTCTTGGATTGGAAGCAAAACGTCTTCAAAGAAGAACAAGAAAGTTCAGTTGCCTCCTGGAAAAAAAAGCACCTTTGGGACATTTGAGTAGAAAGTTGCACGTTAAAATTTACTTAATAAAAAAGTAAGTTCAGCTTTACTAAATTAAAAAATAATAATAATAAGGGTTGTAAACCTGCAACAACTAAACCAATGTGCCCTGCATAAAGAGAAGGCATAAACTTCTTCAGCTTTATAGTGAGATAAAAAGTACACTGGCACCATCATCTGGCAATATTAGGAATTAAATATACTATAACAAATGTTGAAAATAGAATAGCTTAGGACAAATTCGCATTACAGTACTGTCAAACTCAATTTCATTGAGGGCTGCAACAATGTTGTGTTTGACCTTGGGAAGGGGCAGGGGGGCATGGCAGTTTTGCTTTTAGTTTGTTTGTCAGCCCTCTGCCAGCACACGCGATCCTCGTGACCAGGGATGGGATGCTGCTGGTATAACTACCGGTTTGGTGATCACATGCTTCACGCGTGTGACTGCCAATGCAAAAATCCTTACCTGCTATGTTACTTTGGAGGAGTAACACAGGTGAGGAGTAGCAATCTGCTGTTCTGCGCTGATCAGCTGGGATAATAAAGGTCAGTACAGCACGGGGGGGGGGGGCATATGCTCGTCGGAGCAAACAGGTATGCTTCCAGCTGATTTTCAGAGCAAGTGGTTCACCCGAACCGGTCCAAACTGGCAGAATCCCACCCCTGTTTGTGAGCTCTATTTTCACTGGCAGAGGCATCACGGAACGGTCCTTTGTTGTTTCCAGGGCAACCCCGAGAGCCAGATCTAAGCACCCCGCAGGCCGGATCTGACCCCCAGTTCTTGAGTTTGACACCCCTGCCCTGTCCTAACCTAACCATAACTATCTTTCTAATCTTACTTACAGTATCCCACATAACAATACTGATATCAGTGCTGAAGGTGTTGGTAACATGCTGAGTGATATAAAGATTCACAAAGTCACAAAAATGATGGTACATGTTGACACCTAAAAGAAGGAAGAAAAAATAAGCTTGTTGTAGTGAGCATAACTAAAACTACCTAGACAGTCATTTACAACTAAGGCTTAGGACTTTATGGAAAAACCTATGTTCCATAGGTGCACCCATGCCACAATGCTAAAAATACAGATACAAAATTATGAGTTAATTAATTAATTCATGAAGTTGCCATTAAAAACACATTTAAGAAGCTGAACAAGGATGAGCTTTGAGACTAGCTCATTATTATTGGCAGCATATGGGTTTTAAATGAAATCCAGTCATAAGAAGCTACTAATTTGATCAGAGCAGTAATGTTGAAGGATTTTATATTATTGTTAAATATATAAATGATAAAAAAGAACACCACCATCTTCAAAATGCTGCTTGCCCTGCATTGTTTTTATTTCCTAGTAAATCACAAACTTCTGGACGGTATTTTGATACAGGGAAATGTACAGAGAAGGAGAATTTATGTCGAAACACAGCCGCACAGCCAAAAAATGAGTTCAGTAAAAAAAGATCAAGTTATGATCGTTTGCTCAGCCCAGCTTATTTCACTGAACTCCAAGCTATAAAGATAGCCCACGATTTCCAGCCATTCATTTACTGACTGTCTGAAGTTGCAGTAGCACTGAAAAAGGTGACTTATGACCATTTTCCCCACTTATGTGAAGCAATCATTTCCTAATTCACACGAACGAATTATTTTGGGCCATGCGATCAAAATTTGGGCATCTGGCAACTGGCAAATTTCTAACCTTCCCAGCTGGCTTCCCAACAAGAAAAGTCAATAGGGGAAACCGGACTAGTTCAGTGACTGCATGATACACTTTAACATCTAGAATGATTTACTTTACTGTGGCCAGAAAAAAGTTTGTAAAATGGGGCAGAATTCACTTAACAACTGCAATGGAAATGTAATAGGCTTTGTTAGCTTGGGCTCAGTGTACTCAGTATATATATTATAGAGAGTACAAACCTCTCTATTGCTAATTCACATTATCTGTGAATCAGGTCATTAAGGCATGTTCGTATCAATGTGAGCATAACTACGATAAGAGTTGGCAGTTATATAGAAACAGTACTTTAAACAATTGCATAGGTTTATGCTCAAATAACATGTAGATCAGTGGTTCTCAACTTTAGCAACTCTAAGGTATGTGGACTTCAACTTCCAGAATTCCATAGCCAGCATGTTAGCTAGGAAACTCTGGGAGTTGACATCCATACACCAAGGTTAAGAAACACTAACTTTATAGATTAATCTGATAGCAAAAGAACAACAGAGGTGGAAGGGACCTTGGAGGTCTTCTAGTCCAACCCCTTGCTTAGGCAGGAAACCCTATAGCATTTCAGACAAATGGTTATCCCACATCTTTTTTAAAACTTCCAGTGTTGGAGCATTGTTGGGGTGTACACGTGTGTGTGCATGAAGGGAGGCTCAGTCAATCTCATTGTGTACATGTTGTACTCTGATAATAATAATAATAATAATAATTCACAACTTCTGGAGGCAAGTTGTTCCACTGATTAATTGTTCTAACTGTCAGAAAAATTCTCCTTAGTTCTAAGTTGCTTCTCTCCTTGATGAGTTTTCACCCATTGCTTCCTGTCCTGCCCTCAGGTGCTTTGGAGAATAGCTTGACTCCCTCTTCTTTGTGGCAGCCCCTGAGATATTGGAACACTGCTGTCATGTCTCTCCTAGTCTTTCTTTTCATTAAACTAGACATACCCAGTTCCTGCAATCATTCTTCATGTTTTAGCCTCCAGTCCCCTAATCATTTTTGTTGCTCTTCTCTGTACTCTTTCCAGAATATCCACATCTTTTTTACATTGTGGCAACCAAAACTGAATGCAGTATTCCAAGGGTGGTCTTAACAAGGCATTATAAAGTGGTGTTAACACTTCACGTGATCTTCATTCTATCCCTGGTTATGCAGCCTAGGACTGTGTTGGCTTTTTTGGCAGCTGCTGCACACTCCTGGCTTATACTTAAATATTTAAAGAGTATAGGTAGCCCCAGGCTTACGACCACAATTAAGCCTGGAACTTTAGTCAGTAAGTCATTGTGGTCATAACTGGAGTCGCTCTATGACCAGATGTCAATTTTACAACTGTTTTCATGATGGCCGTTATGTGAGTCGCTGTGGTTAACCAAATCACATGGTCGTAAGTCTGAATGCAGGTCATCCAAAAGGCATTTCTTGCCAATAAACAGCAAAAAAAGGTCACAAAGTGTGAACCTATGGCCATGGGAAGCTTCAAGTGCAAGCAAGTTGACAAGCACATGAAATACAATCACATGACAGCGGAGTGGTACAGTAGTCATAACTTCAAGGATAGCTCAAAAGTAACTTTTTTCAAGTCTACGTAATTTTGAATGGTCATTATACAACCAGTTATAAGTCAAGGACTACATGCAGCTTATAATTACTGCCTCCTAATGTTTACAGAAATGGAGACTCTCTTATCAGTATAGAGAAATAAGGTTACACTTTGGAATTTGAAAATATCGAAATACCTTGTACCTGCATCAAGCTTCATGAAATAAGTTGGCTTCTCAACAATGACATCACAGCTACCATCTTCCAATGGTCTGGAGGTCATCTCTGCATACGTCTGGAGTTCAGCAAACCTGTAAAGTGAAGCGTGCAAACCAGTCTGCATTTCCTACGTCGGATGAGGAGAGCACTTCTTTCTCTTTCTGTCCTGGCCATTTTTTTACAGAGGCACAATTGAGAGCATTTTAACAAACTGCATCATTGGTTTGGGGACAGCAGTGCCTCAGATAGAAAGTCCCTACACAGAGTGGTAAGGACAGCTGAGAAGATTACAGGAAGCTCAGTTGCTGTCATTCAGGATACTGCTTATAAGCGCTATGGGCTTAGAGCTCAAAACATTGTCAGAGACCCCACATACCCACTTTACAGTCTGTTTCTGTTACTCCCCTCTGGGAGGAGGTTTCAGAGTATTTCTAGCAGGATTTCCAGATTCTGTAACAGCTTTGTTCCCTATACCATCTGTCCGATAAATTTGCAAGATTCGTTTTTCTCACCATGTACATGTAAACATCCATCCTGTGTTGTTTCTCTCAGTGTCATTTCATATATGTGGGTATATGCTTATTTATTTATTTATTTACTCAAGTTTATGTAGTGTATATTGGAGGTGGTGACCTTTTGAGAGCTGTATGCAACAAATTTCATTTTAATGTATGCCGATTAGCGTACATTGAAAGTGACAATCAAATTATTCCAGTCCAGGGGTGTCAAAATCAATTTCATTGAGGGCCACATCAGGGTTGTGTTTGACCTCGGGGGGCATGGCCAGCTTGACATCACTCCTGTCAGGGTTGCCTGTGGCAACCCAAATGCTCTACCAGCGAAAACTGACTTCTGAGCTCTGTTTTCAGCCACGATGGCTTCCTGCAGCCCTTTGCCAGCAAAAATGGAGCTCATGGATGCCGCACATAGCCATCCTGGGCCCCATTATCGACCATGACAGCCTCCCACAGCCCTCTGCCAGTGCCCCCCTCCCAGGCTCCATTTTCACTGGCAGAGGCACCGCAGGCCAGTCCTTCTCTGTTTCCAGGGTGGCCCTGTGGGCCAGATGTAAGCATTTGGGCCTTGAGTTTGACACCCTTGTTCTTGCCTATTATCAATTCTATTCTAATTACCACCATTTAAATTAGGCTTCGAAAATATATTCCAGGCTGATTTTTAAGCAATACAACACGTACACTTTCTGTTACTGTTGATGAGGTTTTACCAAATTTGACAATTGAAATTATTTTTAATTGTAACTGAAGCCTTTTCTAAAAGGCTTCAAAAGGTTAAGCTCTGCTTTGAATTCAGACTTGTGCAACGTCTTTGATCTATAAATTAAGGGTTGGGAAGCGTAGAGAGAGTATTCCCACTATCCAACTTTCATAGATCCAGCTAATTGGAAGATTCATGTCAAATGTTTACCATGAATTTCAAAACATATCAGCAAAGACATAGTTATTAGTGACTGCAGTTACCTAACAGAGAGAATTTGAGTCAAATTAGCAGGATCCACAGAACAGTCTAGCGTGAGCAAGTTGCCAGGAGGAATTATCAGCTTTTGCTGTTCAGGGTGACTTACAACAGGGTACCTCCAGGTCCCTTTCATTAAACAGGATCATCTTTCAGGACTAAGGAAATTTGCTACTTTGTACAATGCCTGTCCTCTGGAATAGCCTCCCTTCTGAAATTCAGAAGACACCAACCTTCTTAGCCTTTTGAAAGGCCATTAAGACTTGGCTAATTTCCCCAGGCATTAAGTAATAGAATAACAAGTTGGAAGGAACCTTGGAGGTCTTCTAGTCCAACCCCTTGCTCAAGCAGAAACCCTACACCACTTCAGACAAATGGTTATCCAGTCTCTTCTTAAAAACTTCAAATGTTGGAGCGTTTACAGCTTCTGGAAACAAGTTGTTCCACTGATTAATTGTTCTAACTCTCAGGAAATTTCTCCTTGGCTCTAGATCTCTCCTTGATTAGTTTCTTGATTAGTCTGGATGTTAGAGGAGCTTTTATACATAGGTTCACATTGTAAGTCTGCTTATGTGGTGGCTCACTTTCCTTTTGCACTGGATTGTTTCTATTATATTTTTGTTTGATTGCGGGCTTTTTAAACGTAGCTTTAATAAACTGCCTAGGTTTATGCATGTAAAGGGGGCAGTCATAGATGTTTTCTAAATAAATAAATAAACAACTTATTGCTCCCATATTGTCTCTGTGGATGTGCTTTGAAAATAAAAATTGTAGGTAACTGCAGTTTGGTGTTGTGTTTACCAGCATATTTGACCTATTCCTCCCAAAAAAGAGTGTGTGCTAAAAGCTAGGATAAGTAGTAGGAAGCATCTTCATCAGTTTTGTCTTTTGACAAGAGAATTTTTCTAGCAAGACAAAGTCGTAATAGCAACTATTTGGTAAATAAGCAAATTCCCCCCACTCTCTGGAGACACAGTTTCTGAGCATAGCTTGAGCATGCTCTCAATATTCCAAAAGTAAACACCAGCTGAAAAAAGTTGGGAAAAACTATCTTACAACATGGTAGAGCAGAGTAGAGTAGAAGGGACCTTGGAGGTCTTCTAGTCCAGCCCTCTGCTCAAGCAAGAGAACCTATACTATTTCAGATAAGTGACTGTCGAGAGTCTCTTCTTAAAAACATCCAGTAATGAAGAGCCCATGATTTCTAGAGGCAAGCTGTTCCACTGGATAATAGTCCTCACTGTTAGGAAGTTTCTCCTTAATTCCAGATTGCTTCTCTCTTTGATTAGTTTCCATCCACTGCTTCTTATCCTGCCCTCTGGTGCTTTGGAGAACAATTTGACCCCTTCTTCTTTGTGGCAGCCTCTCAAGTACTGGACTATTGCATGTCTCCCCAATTCTTCTTTTCTTTAGACTAGCCAAACCCAAATCCTGCAGCCACTCTTCATATGTTTTAGTCTCCAGGCCTTGGATCATCTTAGTTGTTCCTCTTTGAACTTTTTAGCATAGTGGTTAGAATGCAGTATTGCAGGCTGACTCTGCCCACAGCCAGGAGTTCAATCTGACCGGCTCAAGGTTGACTCAGCCTTCCATCCTTCTGAGATAGGTAAAATAAGGACCCAGATTGTTGAGGAAAATATGCTGATTCTATAAACCACTTTGAGTGTGCTGCAAAACACTATGAAACAGTATATAAGTGTAAGGGCTATTGCTATAGCTCAGTCATGATTACTGGAACAGAAAAGGAACACCCAAGATGTCTATTCTGCCCAGATATTGTGAAGAAATAAAATAACATACTTACAAGACTTACCAAGATTGCAAAGGACTCTTCTGTTGACCTTCAGCAAGGAAAACTTCAGTATTCATACTGCAGTGGCCACCTATTTGACCTTTCTTGAAGAAATCTTCATTAAATCTAACCAGAGAAGGAAAGAAAGTGGAAACAGGATTTAAAAAATTAAAAGCAAGAAAAAAGAGCTCATTTTTGAAATTTAGAAAATGTTTTGTCTTAGGGTGAGCCATGAAAGCTTTTTTTTAATGTGCTAGAATCATAAAACAGATCATAAGGGGAAAAAAATCTGGTTCGTTTCTAATAGTTTTTTTCCCACTGGAAGCAATCAAGTAATATACAAAAACATTTTTCTTTTTTTTTTTATAACACACAAGAATTCTAAGGGGAATCCTGAGCAATTCCTTTGTCTCCAAATGTATCACTGAAGATATAGCCTCCACAGGCTTTGGTTTATTATGATATCTCAAGAAGAGTTATACAGATGTCATGCTCTGAAGTTTCACAGATTTAAAGAAACTCCAGTAAATGATAAAGAGAAATTACTTTGGTGCAAACGTAAAGCTTAACAGTGGTATGAAAATCCCACTTTGGTTGCTGTGATTGTAAACCTCCAGCTTATGATTTATTCCTGTACTTCCAACATATGTACTTGAAAATCTCTATCTTAAAGCTGACAATTGTTCCCTACAGCAGAAGACTTCCCAAATTATCAAGTTAGAAAGTTTATTTGAAGAAGGGAGAGTTGTAAGAACCGCTACATGCAAAAAAAAAAAAAAGTATTTATTTATTTATTTGGCCCTTTCAAAATTTACAATGCTCACAGTGCATTGAGAACAGTAAAGTATTAGCACTGCTTTATAAAGCCTTAGTAAGGCCACACCTGGAATACTGCATCCAGTTTTGGTCACCAAATTATAAAAAAGACATTGACATTTGGAAAAAGTGCAAAGAACAACTAAGATGATTAAAGGCCTCCATGGAGACTAAGACATATGAAGAACGGTTGGAGGATTTGGGTTTGGCTTGTCTAGAGAAAAGAAGGACTTAGTGGGGACATGATAGCAGTATTCCAGTATTTGAGAGACTGCCACAAAGAGGAGGCAGTCAATTTATTTTCCAAAAGACCAGAAGGCAGGACGAGAAACAATGGATGGAAACTAATCAAAGAGAGAAGCAACCCAGAATTAAGGAGAAACTTCCTAATAGTGAAGACAATTAACCAGTGGAACAGCTTGCAGTCAGAAGTTGTGGGTGCTTCATCACTGGAGGCTTTTAAGAAGAGACTAGATAGTCACTTGTGTGAAATGGTATAGGTTCTCCTGCTTGAACAGGGGGCTGGACTAGAAGACCTCAAGGTCCCTTCTAGCTCTATTCTGATTATGACAATTCTGTTTTTCTTATTAGAAACCAACATTCTATAGAACAGGGGTCTCCAACCTTGGCTCCTGGAAGCCTGGCGGACTTCAACTCCCAGAGTTCCACAGCCAGCTGGCTGTGGAATTCTGGGAGTTGAAGTCCACCAGGCTTCCAGGGGCCAAGGTTGGAGACCCCTGCTATAGAACATGGTTACAATTTAATGGAAGAGTGTGAGCTTTAGTTCTTTAGCAAATTTGTATCTCATAAAAAGGGATTCTGGGCAGCTTACGCAGCTGGACATGAAGAGGTTGAATCGCTGAAAACTTCCAAGATTCTTAGAGTCTGAACTTCTTGGAAATATTACCAGTCAGTGTTGACATTAGTGAGGTAGATAGCCCACAAATCTAATCTGATCTAAGGCAATTTCTTATAAGAAGCAGTGGTTGAGGGTGTCAGATAAGATCCTGGACTGATAAAGGTGACTAAACACAATCTGTTCCCCCATGGAAACGCAGTAGATTATTTCTGATCCTTTAAGCTTCTTACAGTAATTCATTCTTCAAGCTTTTCTCTACTGCTATGAAAATCAGTAAAACCCTCTGTTAAACGCTGTAGATTTCTGTATCCCAATATTGATCTATTAATAAGTGGGAATAAAAGAAGAAAAACAGTAAAATTTTGCCACATGGCCAAGTACCTTAAACTCAGAATGCAATTCCTTAAACAGGATTATCGAATAATTATGAAATACGAAGATGGCACAAACCTATCATGGTTTCTTTCTGGATGCCTTAAATCAATATACAAATTTGTTGCTTTGCAATACTGAAGGTAACGGGAACATTCAAGTGAAGAATCTCCCTGAAAGAAAACGACATAAGAGATCTGTAGGTTACTATCATGCAGCTGGCTGACAAGCGAAAATGAATTATTTTAACCAAATCAAAAATCTGCAGCACCATGGATTTGAATATTAAAAAGGTCATTCATTGGGGCTGAGGTAGTAGTGACTGCAAATGTTCCCTGCTCCCATGTTGCATGAGACATTTTAGTTTTTGAATCCAAAGTGTTGCACAGCCTTTGCACACTTCCATCTTGTACACAAATTACAACCATTGTCATTCAACATGCTGGCTGTAATGTTTCAAGGTTCAAGAAGCGCTTCAGGGTTCAAGACCTGGATGCAGGACGTCCTCAACTTATCACTGCAGTTGCAACGAGAATTTCCATCATAAGTCTTTGCAGTTGTAAGTCAAGTTGGACCTGATTCTATGATAATTTTTATGATGTTCATTAAACAAATCACTGTGGTTGTGAATCCATCTTCCCCAATAGACATATTCTGACAAAGTTGACAAAAAGGTTCGCAAATAATAATCACGGGACTGAAGGATACCGCAACCAGTGATAAATGTGAGATAGTTGCCAAAGGCCCAAATTGTGATCCCAGAACCGTGGACGGAATACGACAGTTTCAGTGACACTGTTGGTCATAAGTCATTTTTTCAAGACTTGCCATAATCCTGAACCATGATTACACAAATGGTTGTAAATGGAGAACTACCTAACCGCACGACTATTCTCTCCTGATTCATTCCAATCTGGATCAGTGTTTCTCAACCTGGGCAACTTGAAAATATGTGGATTTTAAGGTGCTGGGGTGGGGAATTCTGGGAGTTAAAGTCCACATACATCTTCAGGTTGCCAAGGTTGAGAAACATTGCTCTAGAGCAGGGGTGTCCAACCTTGGCAATTTTAAGACTTGTGGACTTCAACTCTCAGAGTTCCTCAGCCAGATGGAAGGATTTCATAATCCCTTGATTAGACATTGTTCCTATTTGGGCTGTGGACACATGACTTCTCAGTTGCTGAGAATTGAGATAAGCACCCCCCCAGATGTTTGACACACACACACACACACGGTTTTTAGAAAGTTGGTGAAGATTTGATTATTTCACGAAGACTCGGAGGCCAGATTCTTGTAGTACTAGAGGTTGAATTAATTTTATTATACTGTATTTTGAGTATTAACTCCCAGATTTCATATAGCCTTCTTTTTTAAATGAATGGTTTTAGTTTTAAAATCTGACTGGCCTTTTTAATCCCAAATTAGAAATCTGGGGAATTTTATACCACTCAGTTGATTAGAGTGGCCTATATTCTTTGTAAAGAAAAATGAAAATAAATATGCCTACCGCATTCTTAGGCTTGCAATGAGTCTTCAGATTTTTCATCTTTTCTTTAACGTAACCAAAATCAGCTTGCTTCCAGAAAATATCCTGGGCCTGCTCAATGGTATTAGCCCTGGCATTCAAAACAAAAGAAAAGAATCTCTTTTGACAAAAATGAACTACAGCAGAACCTCAGGGTACAGACTGCTAGGTTCTACTGCATAATCTTATAAACAATGCCCTAAATTAGTGAAGCAATGAAAAGGACATTGTTTGCAACTGTTCTCCCTCTACGCAGAAAAAATAACACTTATGGATGGATACCTTCATTAAAACAAAAAGGTAAACAAACTCTTTTTTTAAAAAGGATAAATTCATGATGGCTATCTCACACAAACATGCAGGGTTTTGGCAATAATATGTAGTTTCTGTATGTTTTATTTTTTCTTTTGAGATGTTTTTTGAGTTACGACCGCAGGATTCTAGACTGATATTACAAAAGTCCAAGTTTGCTCAGCTACCAAATTGAGACAATGATGGCCAGCTATTTGATCTGTGGGAACTTCATCACTGGAGGCTTTCAAGAAGAGACTAGACTGCCATCTGTCAGAAACGGTGTAGGGTCCCCTGCTTGGGTGACGGGTTGGACTAGATGACCTACAAGGTCCCTTCTAACTCTGTTAATCTGTATCTGGTGACTGATTATGTGCCATCAAGTTGTTTTTGACACCTAGCAATCACACAGATAGATCTTCTCCATGACGATCTATCCCTAATTTGGTCTTTCTGGTCTTTGATGTGGCTTATCACTAAATACAGATTAACAGAGTTGGAAGGGACCTTGTTGGTCATCTAATCTACCTCCCGCCCAAGCAGGAGACCCTACACCATTTCTGAAAGGTGGCAGTCCAGTCTGACACTCCCACAACTTCTGAAGGCAAGCTGTTCCATTGGTTGATTGCTCTCACTATCAGAAAATTTCTCCTTATTTCCAGGTTGAATCTCTCCCTGTTCAGTTTCCATCCATTATTCCTTGTCTGGCCTACAGGTACTTTAGAAAATAATTTGACCCCCTCCTCTCTGTGGTAGACTTTTAAATATTGGGGCACTGCTATCATGTCTCTCCAGTGTAACTCAGTCCGTCCACCCTGCTGCTGATTATCTTCTTCTCTTTTCATCCATCTTTCCCAGTATTAGAGTCTTTTCTGATCAACTTTTTACTAGAGATTAAATGGTATGGATTTCATATTGCTAAATTATTCTACTCTACAAGCTAGATCCCTAATATGCAATAGTTGCTTTATCTCTCTAATATATATTTGTGGAACAAATCAGAAAGTTTGAAAGCTACCCCCAAACAATGACTATCCTTCCTCAGACTTTGGAATGCATATATGCATCACCGGATATTTAAAAATAAAATAAACACGAGAAAGTTTAGTGTTGGAGTTGACCTAAGGGAAGTAGTAAATGGCCAATTTAAATAGAATGATTTTTGTTGAAAATTATGAAGAATTTCTTGGCTACAGATCATGGGAATGTATCTAACATTATCCAAGAGCAAAAATATTCGCCTTTGCTGTTCTCCTTCCCGTTCTGGAACAGATCCAGGGGGAAATAAAAGAAGTTAAATAATAGAGAAAGGTGGCAGATGCAGTTTCTTCCAGCGTGGATTACAATTTTCACAAAAGCCAGCAACATATTGGGCTATGTTAAGGAATTATTGTTAAAAGAAAACGATCCAAGAACAATTCCATTTCTATTTGAAACATTTCTTTTTGTTCTGAACTGTGATGAATCTCTTCAATTCCAAGATGTCCTAGGGAGGAGAGGGAGAATTCAGTTGTTTCTTGAAGTCAATCTTCTGCATTAATTTGAGGCGGTCCAAGGACAAGATTTTCTCCTTCAGGATTGGAAGACCCTGGAATGCCTCAGACTTCTTCAGAGGTAAAGAATTTACTTCTAGGAACTACCAAATACATAATCTATAGAGCTGTGGTCCCAGATTGGCGAACTGTGTGTATGTATATGCCTAGTTCCATGCCTATAAGATGGCCTGACTTTCAGTCTTCACTATGTAGTTCAGTCTTCTGCACTTATAAAGCTCTTATTCTTCTATATGGGGACAATAGACTACTTTCCTCAGCAACCTAATTTTCTAAAGATTACAAGCAAAATAAGATCCTTCTCTAACTTAACAAGTAGAAGATACTAGCTTGCAGGCCTGTTTATGGGCATATTGCTGCCCCGATCACAATCTGAATTCTGCCACTGATTTGCATGGACTGGTCCCACTTCCTGGATTTGTTTGGATTGGCCTCACTTCCCTTCATAGGAACTTTTAAAAACAATTTGTTCATGTGAATTAGGAAATGATCTATTCATAAAATGAAGCTTCCCCTGTCTTTTTATATCCAAGAGTTTTTCCTCATTTCCGCTGAAGGATGAAAGTGAAGAACAGAAACGATGCAATAAACAAAGCAGGGAAGGGACTGACATAAAATGGCCCAGTTCTAGTCTCCTTGCCATTATTCCATCTGTCCTTTTTATCAACACCATTTTAATGCTTTCTAGTCTTCTGTGGCCATACTCGTTTCTTCATTACCCATTTCCTGCCAGCAAACTAGCAAGTTTTCCTTCCCAGCCACAGGTAGTCCTCGACTTATAACCGTTCAAAGTTACAACGGCACTGGAAAAAGTGACTTATGAGTTTTCCCACACTTATGACTGTCGCAGCACCCCCATGGTTGCAAAATTTGGATGCTTGGCAATTGGCATGTATGTCCACCTTTTGCGACCTTCTGAGAAGCAAAGCCAATGGGGAAGCCAGATTCACTTAACAACTGCAGTGATTTGATTAACAACTGCGTCAAGTGAGGTCATAAAATAGAGCAAAACTCTCTGAATCTTGCTTTGCAGCTGAAATTTTGGGTTCAATTGTGATAATAAGTCAAGGACCATCTGTAGTTCAGATTTTTTTTTCTGGCCTGTATATGTTCAATACACCAATGGGAGGGGAAGAGGGTTTACCTGCAGTCTTTCCCCAGCCACCTGTGCTTTTAAAAACTTTGTTGTTTCATGAACATTCTGCTATCTTCATTTTTCTGTATAAAAGTTTTGCAAATACGCAGGGACAGTCATTCAACAGTCCCTTTCAAATCCATCTAATTTAAGAATCCATATTGCTAAACCACTGCAGAGATTTACCTTAAAGGCAGAGATTTCCACATTACAAATCTCAGTTAAAATGGAACTTTCTAATTCAAAATTGTTTTTTCAAAAATCAAGAATCTCACTTTTTAAAAAAAAAAAAACAACAAGTTTTAAAAGCATCCATATCAACACATCCTGGCAGACACTGTCTGAATACACAAGCACCCAATAGTAGCCATTTCAAAGAATACTCTTGATATGTGTTCAGGAGTTCAGTAGGTACATAATATCTAAGCACTGAATTTCATTTGAAATTTTATTTCATACATTTTTTTTCATACTTACCATCCAATTTCAGCATAATCACATGTTGGATATCCAAACCTGTTTTCTGGCTTGCAGGATTTCTCATAACCCCAACAAGCTTTCAATTTCTTCAAATGTTTCTGTCAATACAGAATTACCGTTAAAATGATGCAATAAAAGTTAACTTATTTAACCGAGCAATTAAGATGGCCAGTTTCTGTTTTTGAAAAAGACGGTTCAACATTTTTTAAAAATTCCACTGAAATCCTCAGATAAGGTGCAAAGCAAAAATTTAAAAAAAATCAGCACTGTATATGTTTTATATTCATTGCTTTCAAAAAAACCTATGAACACATCATTTCTAAATTCATACCCACCAGACTACAAAAGAAAGAAACAGCACACTAATATAGCCTTTCAAACTCTCTTATACCGTATTTGCCGGCGTATAAGACGACCTCCCCCCCCCCCGGTTACTAATCATCCAATATTTACACAGTATGCATGTTATTCTGTGTTGGTCAGCCAAACAATCCCAGCGGGTTCACCGGAAACGCCCTCCAGAAATCCCCGGGGCTGCAGCAGCAGGGCGGAGTGCCAGGGGCTGTGGGAGGAGCAGGAAGGCAGGCAGCCTTCACATGGCCCTGCCTGGGGCGACAGGAGCGACCCACGCTCTCGCTCCCCCCAGTCACTGCAGCCTCGGGTGGAGCGAGGCGAGCGGGATTTGAACTTGATTCAGAGACGCGGGGAGACTCTTGGCGGAAGCAACACGGGGGATCCGGGAAGCCAGAGGCACCTTCGCTGAGTCCCACAAGCATCCGATAGCCGGCAATGGATATACCGGCGTATAAGACGACCCCCCCACTTGGAGGCATGTTTTTCAGGGCAAAAAAGTCATCTTATACGCCGGCAAATATGGTAAATTCATTCTAGCTGGGCATTCTGGATGTTACAATCTGAAGGTCAGGGAGGTATGTTCTTACATGTAAGTAAATAAATACATATAACAGAGTAAACGTATTACTCAGCACCACCAGCCATGCATTATATCATTGTTATGTTTATATCAACAGATAAGATGGAAACTCATCCTTAAAAAGAACTATTCTGACAGGTCCGCAATAGCAATAAAACAAAACGAAACGAAGAAAAAAGCAAAAATTTGGGGCCTCCACCCTCCTCCTCCAATGTGTTATTTCCAAAGTTCCAACTTCACTTTATGGAGAAAGAACCAACTTTTTACATCTTTCTGGAAGGCCAAGAGAGAGGGGTATTGGCAATTCCCAAGGGAAGGGTATTATAGCTCACTGGGCACCCACTTTGCATATTCCTCCATTGTGAACAATAACCATGTATTCCTATTGTTTTCCTATTCATCGAGAAATAAGAATCCACTATCTAGTTAGGATCTTCAGTGACAATGATTCTACCACCGAAGCTAAAAACTGATTGGAATTCATCTAATGTTTTCATCCCTTTTAATTAATACGATTCTAAGACTGAAACATTAGGTTAGCAAAAGGAATACTTACTTTATATGGGCAAAGAGAATCTTGCCTGCAAGCAATGGCGATGCCTGGATTATTGTGTAAAAAATATGGGATGTGTTCTTCTGACAACATGATGCTTTCATAAGGATACCTTGGCTGTTGCAAAATGTTGCTGCCATTGTGAAGATGTTCATCTGGTCCTGGGGCTACTATTTTTGGAAAAAGAGCTCCCAATGTAAGCAGTATTAACATGGCAGTGGGAAAAACCTAAAGTAAATACACCAAAGATTCATGAGCTGTAGAACAACAATTCACCAGTCCTTAAGCATTTATTTTTAAACTCATGCAGTTATATTCCCTGACACAAAAAAAATCTTGACACTGGCATACTATTAATATTATAGATACTAAACCAATGAGTAAGAGAAATCTGTCATCCCCAAGAGATTCTTGGGAATCAGACAGGAGAAACTATGTAGGTTTCCCAAGAGTTATATTTTCTCTGCTTCTAAAAAAGAATGGAAATCAAAATAAACATAGTGCAGAAACATCTGATAAGACAGTGCATTAAATTTCATAAAATGCCTATCTTGTTTCTCTGAAAATAGGGCTGAATGTGTGCATTGAAAAAAACTTGTACATTTAGCCTTATAGTTAAGGAAGGGAGTCAAACTCTATTGCAAGAAGTTTCTTTAAGACACGAGGAAGAATCAGATCTGATACAAACTCCACACAAAACAGTATCTGGAATTATGTTCATGAATACACATGGACATGTTTGCATCTTTTAGGTGGTGTTACTAACTTTGTATTATTATAATTATTATTTTTTAAAAAAATCTTGTTTATTTGAATTTATATGTCACCCAAGTGACATAGACTAGTATTAGTAATATGGAGAAAAATATTTGTGTAATAAAATTGGCTCTTGTATTTTAGTTTTTGCTCACAACTAAGTGTGAAAATCTGATGTACAAAAGGTGTTTGCCTACAGCAGACATAATTAACATAATACCTAGGTTGTGATTACAGTATGACTACATAAACTTTCAGAGGTAACTGTCAATAACCTTAATACATTGGATGAGAAAAAAATGCATGACAGCTAAAATAAGCAGATGGAGCTAATGAGTGCACTAAACTAAATGCTGGATTAAAAAAGGAACAAAAGCAATAATATTTAATTGATGTATGCACTAATATATAAAGTGTGCAGCATATATATAAGCCTCAACCTATGACCACCATTGAACCCAAGATTTGCATTGCCAGGCAAGGCAGTTGTTAAGCGAGTTCGCCCCATTTTAACGACCTTTTCCCCATAGTTGTTAAGTGAACCATTCCAGTTCTTTAGTGAAAGAACTGGAATGCGGTCATTAAATGAATGTGGCTTTCCCTATTGACATTGTCAGAAGCCAACTGGCAAGGTTGCAAATGGTGGTCATATCACCCCAGGACAATGCAACTATGATAAATATCGCCAGTTGCCAATTGCCCAAATTTTGATCGTGTTACCATGGGGATGATACGATGAATGGGAGTGTGAATACGGACCATAAACCATTTTTTTCAGTTCCATTTAACTTTGAATGGTTTCTAAATGAATGGTTGTAACTCAAGGGCTACCTGTATTTATGCAGTGATGATTGGATGTTTAACAATCTTTCAGAGTTCCAATGGAATGCCCTCCAAGCATACTTACAACCTGGATTTGAAGGACCCTTGACCAGGGCTCCCCACAACCACATTTCAGGCACTCAGCAACCAGCCTGTATTTATGTCCATCTGCAAAATCCACACATTCACATGACCTTTTTCTTTTTTTGCCAGAAACCAGTGTTCCTGGCAAAAAATCCTGCAGCAATGGAATTGCTTAACAACCATGGTGTTCGTTTAACAACCAGTGATCTACATAACAACTATTACAAAGAAGGTCATAAAATCAGGCCTACACAACTTACAA
This sequence comes from Hydrophis major, assembly GCA_033807585.1. Classification (NCBI taxonomy): domain Eukaryota; kingdom Metazoa; phylum Chordata; class Lepidosauria; order Squamata; family Elapidae; genus Hydrophis; species Hydrophis major. Next base: position 77,239,084 of record CM066329.1, read on the forward strand.
CTATAATTCTGGGTGCAATTACAGAGGTAAATCGAGGATTATCTGTACTTTTGAATCATCAAAAAATGTGTTAAGCAATATTAATATAGTAAATTTTGTTTTATTAAATTTTAGATACAAAACTAATATGGTTTTGTTCATGCACAGATCTCATCTACTATTTTAAGTATTTACAAAATACATACATTGAAATATTTGTAAAAATTATTTTATTTGATTGCATAATTAAACAATTAACAGTCTGCCTTTATAAACAAGTCTTCTCTTGGTCTATTAAGCTCAAGGTTTATTGTAATTATACAATTATAATTATTAAATAAATATTATAGTTCAATATACTGTATAGAGGTCACATCATAGTACTGGTATATAATGAAGTGATTTTTTTTGGCTTGGGCTTGACATATTGTATAAACTCAACCAACAAAAAACTTATCTAGATTTAGCCTAACTTGATTTGCCTTGTAAATCCTAGAAATTTAACAACTGATTTCTATTCCACAGCATTATGTAAAATATGCAGGAAATTACTGTTTCGCTTTTTTAAAGCATGAAATTCAACTAGCCCACAGTTATTCAGATGTTGACCCCATATTTCAAACTGGCCATTTTACAATTCTAATTCTATTTTTTGGGTTTTCTCCTCTTAGAGATGGGTTTGCAGGGAGAGAAGTGGAATGGAATAGGAAGCCAACCAATCATCAGCATTCCTATTTTCTTAACTTTTAGACAGAAGCAGCCAGCCATCCATCCCCATTACCTCTATGCCCTTTCAGGTTAAGAAACAGTTGTGCAAAATGTGGAAAGGAATTAGAAATAGTAAGTAAAAATTATTCAAGATGTGAAATATGAAAAAGAAAACAGACTTGAATCTAATGAGCAGTAACATACCTTTCTATCCTTTTTAGGTCCATACACTCCTTCACACACTGTCTAGAAAGAGACCGGTTACTTTTCTCCAGTGCCAGAGACAAAACTGGGGAGCCAAAATTGTGGTTTACTTAATAATCCATTCGGTGAAATAGAGGGATTCGTCCCCAAATCCTGTGTCATAAACAAAAAAAGTTGAGTTCACAAATTGTACAAAACCAAACTAACCATATTCTGAACCTTGCCGCAGACTACTTTTTTCTCAATGCGACATTTATTTCATCTCCAAGATGGTATTATTAGGTAAACAGAAATTGTCTCCTTTCTTCCCCAATGTTCCTCATGTCTACAGCTATCTCCAAATTTAAAAGTCATGCTTTTGACTTCTTCTAACATTTTTCTTAAAGCCTTTGCTATATTGTTATAGTTCCCAAACTCTAACAGGTGACCCCAGTTTAACCACATGTAGCCGAAACCATCTTATATTGTTCTATTCACTTGAAAGGTATCTCACTTTATTTTTTTCCCCCCATATCAAATTCTAAAATGTAAATTCAAAATATGGCACAGGGAATAACGCACAAAAGCTACAGCAATAAACCATTCAAAAGTTAGCATTGCAGAATTGGAGAGCAGAAGGAGAAAGGTTTCCATGAATTAGAGCCAAGTTTCCAAAGACAACAGAGGAAGGGGGATAACTGAAGCCTGAGTATACAAAACCCCACATATGGATCTTTAGTTATCATTCCTACGACAGATCCTGATGGGTGAAAAGGGAAGTCTGTAATCCAAGATATTTGGGCCATCAGTTTGGGAAGAGTATGATAATGAAAACAGTGGTGATTACAATTTCACGGGGCAGGTAAGTTTTCTGAGGATATTTAAAAGAGAGCAATAAAAGACACCAGGAAAATTTGTTCAGGAAGGCATTTTTCTGGTAACAAAAAGCATAAAAATCTCAACCCCTGAAATCAGCAATGCTCTTTAGGGAGATCTGGGAGAGAGATCTCTTATTTTGATCTTGCAAATATTCTAGCTTGAGATGAATGGGATTTCCTGCCGGCCTCATCTTACAAAAGGAGAAGAGCCCAATAAGAGATCTTTTGTTTTCTTCCACGGCTGGCATGGATCGAAAGCTCCGTTCCCCATTGCAAATGCCCGAAAGGACGAATGGGACTTCCAGAAGAAGAGCCCCCGCAGGTGAAAGGCGGGAAAATCCCAAGCGCCCGTCCGGGAGATTCACTCTTACACTGGGACGGGCCAAAACTCTCCAACCCAGACCGCGACGGGAAAAGCGCGCAAGGCGAGCAAAGGGACCAGAGACACCTCGCCGAGCTACCAGCGGCCGCCTCTCCTGAGCTTCTTCGGCCGCAACCCGGACTCTCCTTCACCGCGAGGAAAGAAGGCAGGCAGGCAGGCAGAGAGGGAGCCCCGATGGCAGCTGCGGAAGGAGGAGCCCGGTGGCTCGGCCCTCCGGAAGCCAAGCCGCGCTGCTGGGGAAGCGCAATGGGGAGGCCGGGAGAGGGATGAGCTGGGCCGGCTTCTTCGCCGGCCTTGTGTCCCCCGGGGATTGTGAGGGCAAGATAGCCGCGCCGAATAGTCCGAGGCTGTTTTAGCCGGGAGGATCGGCATCCAAGTAGGCTGTGGGTCTCCCCCTCCTTGGCGACGGCCACAGCTCTCTCGGATGTGAACGAAGGCTCTTTCCCACGTTCACGTGATCTCGGAGGATGCCCTTGAGAGTCTTAAAACAGCATTGTCTCGAACTTCAATAAACTGTGGAAGACCTAAAAAAAAATCAGGGACCCCGAGGGCTACTTCTTTCTAAAACGGGAGGAATGAACATCGAAACACGGCGTATTTTCATTAAGCAGCAGGTGGGGATAAGAGAAGGCAACTAGATGCAGCTTAAATGTCTATGGAGATTCCCAGTCATCCAGGTCATGGTTGTGATAGATGCAGCCTAGTCTGGACAGGGAACGAAGATTAACAGGGAATCAAAATCTGATTTGATGGGGAATTGAGGAACATCCTTCAAGGCCATGGAAAATTGATTCTTGCCAAGAATGCCCTGGGAGTATCCAGGAATCACCAGCAGTAAAAGCTGCAGGACATGTTCACTTTTTAAAATATTGTTATCCACCTTTTTCTTCAGCAGCTCAAGGTGGCTTGTATTGAGAGTTTATTTTATTCACAATAGCAAATAGCAAAGTTTATTTATTCACAATAGCAAATTCATTCTTGCAAAGTAGGAGGGTCTGGAATGATTATCCCAAATTACCCTGGGCTTTCCTAATCTTGTACCAATGTGTTAAAATACACCAATTATAAATCTTAATGAGACTTAAATACACGTGACAATATCATATCCATGTCTGGAATAATATTAAGACAACGATTGAAACAACTACATTTCAGAATTTGCTATTAATTGTACTGAATACAATTAATCCTTCACAAAATGTATGTTGAAGGAAAGACCTTAGTGGCATCTTTGGATGTTGTTTCATTCAAAACTCTTCTGGTGATATCTTCATTCTTGAAGTATTTTTTCTTTAGTAAAATACATTAAAAAAAATCTTCTGTTCCATCTAGTTGAAATTGTTTTTGATTCAGGAATTTGTAGAATCTAGGTTGCAAATTCTGAGAAGTCTTTAGCTGTTTTTGATGAATCAATGAAATTGTATTGTTATCAAATGCAAAATTGAAAATGCTCCTCCAGATTCTCACTGCTGTTTTTGTAACATTATACAACCACAGTACAGTATTATTAAGGGGATATATTACTAATGAAGACCATCCATTGCTACAGTACAAAGGCCCACATATAGATTTTTTTGTGGCAGCATAACTGCCTAGTGAGAGAATAGTCTAGCTATCTACTAAAACATCTGAGAAAGAACTTTTAAATTCTAATGTAAGTGGATTGAAAGAACACAGCCGACATACAGCTAAAATCCTTGTTTGGTTTTTGAAAGGGAGGGGAGTCACTGCCCATTTGCAGTTTTAAATTTGCACCAATATGCTCCTGCAATCTCTATATTCTTTTCATATTATGCGAGATACCGTATTTAGTTCCCAGTCCAGAATTGGTCCAGTATGATTATGTTAAGTTCATTAAAAATAGTTAATTTCTTTCTTTAACAGGATTTATGCCATTGAGGCAATGTATTCAAATATATATCACACTTCATCCTCTTGGGGACAATTAGATCAGAAGTGAGTATATCCAGAATTGTAATCATACTGTCTTCTCACTTGTCACAGCTTGGTATCCAATTCTACCATTTAAATGCCTTTTTCTCAATGAAGTCCCTTCCCTTTCAAAAATTAAACAATTAAGGATTTTAGTTGAATATAGGCTCTGTTACTTCTTTCAATCCACTTTTTTCTTATTTTGGTCCATTATATCCCAAAAAAAGGATGGTTTTATAAAGCAGTAAGATATAGAAGTTTGAGATTCAAAAAGGCACAGATATTTTCTCACAGTATTGTGATAGTAATATTATGAGTTATGATAGGAATATTATCAGTAACCATAGCAGAACCTTTCATTTCCATTTTGTGCTAGGAAATATAACCAGATGAAACACATCTCCAAGTACTGAACTCACTTCTTTGTTTCTGAATTGGTCATAAAATGGCAACACAGAAATCAACAGTTTGCTATCTTCAAAAACAATAGGAAGATTGCCCGTATTGTAAACAGGGAGAAACACTGCATTTTGTGTATTGATTGAACATTGTACATAGAATATAATCAATGACAAAATTGATGCCCTAGTATTTCAAAAGTTTTAAACACTATATATTTTGTTGGCTTCAAGAAAAGAAATAGCATATAGTTAAATGACTAGAATTAATATCTCCTCTACCAGTCCTAAAAATAATGTTATATTAAGTGGAAAAATAAAGCCGATATTTTGGAAAACAGATACAGTACTGCTTTTTATAGAATCATGGATGATATACCCTACTGTTTCATTTATAAAATATAAACTGTTGAAGGATTTCAAGAAGTGTACAAAATGCAATGGAGAATGAGGATCATGTCACCATAGCAGCTCAGTAGAACTTTAGAATTTTATTCCTTTGGGAGTAATGAGTACCAGCATTCCACAAGATAGCTAACTTGAGGTAGTTTTGCTAGCAAAAGTTTTGCCCTATGATGCACCGGTTAAAGGTTATATGGGCAAGTTTTTTTTAATAATACAGAGATATATAAATGGCAAAAAATACAGCAAATAATTGTGTACCTTGAAAGAAAGGTTATTTAGGAGAGAAAAATGGAGAAATGTTAAAATGTGCAAATAGTGATAGAAAGGTAGTGGATAGTCTTCTGAATAGCTGAGTTGTTGTTGAAATAAGGTATTATGACTATCCTAAAATTGTGTCTTTTTTTTTTTAATATGAAAATCATACTTCGGTATGTCATGGCTAACAAAAAATTGAGTCTAGTGGGAATGTGTTACCAAAGAAGGTTGTGAGATGAAAGATGAGCATCAACAATGAATAGATACTGATTAAACCACTATGAACACTGAGGTAGTTTGACCTTATAGGAAGAAATGCAAAATGAAGGAGGAATGAGAGAGTCAGCAGAAAGATCAAGAATTTTGTGGTTGGATAGAGTTGAAGAAATCTGCAGAATAAAAGATGAGAAATTTAAAGAACAAAAGGCAATATAGAAAGCAGTGTATGGACACTGGGAAGTATAATGAATACTATTCTAAACTAGATTTAACTATATTTTGTTACGATCTGTCTTTAATTTCTTTGGCTTATTATTAATACTTTTTGCTTATCTTAAAAAGGGAATTGTGATAATTTTGTATCACTGCATGTACTCATAAAAACTCAACCCATGCAATGAGAACCCATTTAATCACTGATTATTCACTTGCAAGCTATTATTAACAGCCATCAGAATACATTTTTCAATTTAAGAAAACAGTTTCAAATATTTTACCCAGACCAACCAAAATTTAAACATACTATTTATACAATATGAACAGTATTTTATAGTATTGAACCATATTAATGTATACAACTGATTTAAAACTAGTTTACTTTATAAAGTAAGAAGAAGGAAGTATCAGAAGGCTTGACAAAATCTATTTTCTTAAGACAGCTAAAAAGATAAATCATGTTAATGCAGGCACAATGAAGATTTAAAAACTAAAATATTCTGCTGTAATTCATTATATTTTTCATAAAAGCCAAACTAATATTCCCACTGGATATAAAGAAAGGCCTGGCCTAATTATTTGTCCCACTCAAATGTATTGAAGCCCAAAGTGCCTATAGGCAGAAGTATTTTATTATATATTTATCTAAGCTATATATTTCTTAGTAATTTGTTTCTCAAATCTTGTTCTCTGGCCCCCTTAATCAAATGTGTAACTATTGCTACAGTGGAAAAATAATAAAAATAACAGTATTTGTAATGTTATGAATGCTTGTTTCTTGCAATCACTTTTTACGTTAACATTATGAAGATAACCATTTTTCAGAATATAAAATGAACATATTCATATATCAAAACAATCATGTGTCTACAGACATGCAAAAACGAGCATATTTATAGGGGAAGAACACATTAAAAGTGATCAAACTTTTTTTCAAAATGAAAGATAAAACAGTCTGAAACATATTTTTAAATTTTTAATAATTTTAAAATGTAAAGGTAGTTTAAATTTCATAGGCATGAAATTTCTTGACTGAAATTAGTAAATTGAAGAAATGTAAAGGAAATAGGATGTCAAACTGCCAAAATTACATTGCTGATTGCCTGTATTTTGGGTCTAAGTTTAACTAATGGTTATAAATAGGTCACATGTGATTTTCTAAAAGGACAAATTATTCAAGGGTTGGGTTAAAAACCTTTTAAAGATTTTATTCTTAAAGCAAACAGAGATGTCCCAATAATAGATTGTATTCCTCTTCTCAAAAGTGAAGAATATTTACTCTAAATTAATGTAATTCAAATAAAATATAGAAGTAATTTAAAATTAAATAAGATGCATATCTTTTTATAAAAAGTCATAGATTGAATTAGATCCAATATTCATGTTACTTTGTATTTATTAATATACTATATTGGAGATTAGTCACATTATAAAGGAAAATTACATTGTCAACAATTGATCATTTTTATTTCAGAATTACTGAATTGCTAACACGGGGTTTTTTTTGGGGGGGGGGGGAAATGTCAATATATTTTCTTATTGGGTGTACTGCAGTTCAATATATCCAGGAAAATGTATGCATACTATAAAATATAAACATTTCACGTTTTCTTGAATAGTTCACTTCCTGAAAATGAAACATTTCAAAATATAAATGAGCAATTCCTTAACTAAATAATTCCTAAATTTAAAAGCCCTAAATATAGCAACTAACAGATGGAGAATCCTCAATGTCTGTACTACAGCTTTTTGCATATAATATAAAATTTTATTTTCCTCAGTATAGCAAGAGTCCACAATACACTTTTTTCCAACTATTCAGAGACAATTCAGTTGCAGGAGGTTATTATTATTTGTTTCTTCCGAATATGAATCATGTAAGTTAGTTACCAAGTTTCTACTTTAAGCTAAGTGAAACCTTTGTGGAGAGTTAACCCAGGGAAAACAAATCTTAACTAACATAATTCTCTGTTAACAAGCTAAAAAGTAAGTTACCTCTCCATATTTTCAGAGATTGACCTTTATCTATTTGCCAGCAGGTAAAATTTTGGTAAACATATCAAATAATTTTTCACTTTTTAGGAATATATTTTAAAAACCTTAAAAGATTTATCAAGTCAAAAATCTCAGTAGGATAAAATTAATTTTCTAAAAAAATTCCTTATAACCACATAAAAACAATGAACCACAATAAGATAACAACAGTAATATTCTGAAAACCGTATGAATATTAGAGTCTGATATTGGTGATTCTTCTGCTTCACTTAAAGAGCTAGAAAGACAATTTCAAGTACAATACTGTTACTCGTTTATATTCTGACAAAATATTTTCTTAAAGAGTAGTTTTCAAACCATTGCATCTCATTTACTCACTTTTTAAAATATTAGTGGATTGACACACACTGAATTAGGCCATGACACAAAAAGAACTATTTGAGTGTGAACTTTCTTACAAATATATCCCTGCATTGCCTTTCACAATTCTTTAAACTAATAAATGTTAGGTTATCTGTTTCTCTATATTATGCTGAAACACATATTAAAAATTTGTTATATTAAAAATATAACAAATTTTATCAAGTCGAGGGTATCTGGTTGCTTTTAAAATGTAAGTTGCTCTGTGTTGCTTGCTTTAAAGAGGCAGTATAGTAAATCACACGAGCAGGATACCAAGAGTATAAAGACATCCCACCTCTTTTATTGCCTATAGCAAATCAAGTCATTGCTATTAATATAGTTAAAGTACCCACAATATTTTCCTTTAAATATCCCTTTAGATAGTAATAGAGAATTATGAAGAAGTAGATTTATATCAGTGCAAATTTTCAGATACATTTTTGAAACTCAATGCCATAATAATATATTTTGCAGAATATAAGTTTTCCTTGCTTTCTTCTTTTCCAATTTTTGTTATTATTTTTTCCAGAGATTCCCAACCTCTCTGGCAGATCTGGAATCAATACAAGCATTGTAGAGATAAGAGAATCCCAATTGCCAGCAGTATCCCTTTTACTGGCATAAGGACAAAGTACAACACCATCAGTGTGAGAGTTTCAATCATGTTTTCACAATTAAAGTTATTACTGTACAAGAAAATAAGTATACTATGAGAGACAAGAGAGTAAGCTGGAGATAAACAATTTTAAATATTAACAAATAATTTAATGGCTGACAGCCGGTCATCATAAAAGCACAATGATTCCTGTGATTTCATCAACTCAACGTTATAATCACTTTATAATACATTTTTTTACAAATTAACTACATTTACAGAAACAGCTCAACAGTTTAATGCAACATTTTTTAAGATAAAAACCTGAACGATAATCAGCTATGCCTTTGCTTCAGAAGTTCATCAATCTGAGTCTTGTACATATTTTTTACATCCTCAAGGTCCAATCTCAATTCTTCTGCTTCTTCTGCTTTCTCTCCATACATTTGCAGAATGGTATTGTATCTCTGATCCAAATCCTGGAACAATATTTCCCAATAATTATAAAATCGTTCCCCACAAAGATTCTTACTGTTTTCTGTCATTAATTTTTTGTTTAATATAAGACATAAACCTTTTTATGCAGTCAAAACAACATCTGTTATTATCCACATTATTTTATTGTAAAAAGAAAAAGAGTAGTTTCCAAAAAGGCTGTTGCTATTGCTCACTACATGGTTTTACATTAGCAATAGTCTCCTTTAAGTTTATTCTGAAATAAATTGATAGAAACCTACCCTTAATTGTGCACGTAATTTGGGGATCTCCTTAATTTTTTCTTCTAGGTCGTCATTTTGATTTGTTAATTTCACCAGCTCTTCAGACATTACTGATCGAGTTCTTTCAAGGTTTCCAATTTCCAACTAAAGTAATATTTGACAATAAAATTTCAAAACCCATTCACTAAATTTTTTATTTAATTTGCTTTTTAAGTGTTTCTAGTGCACACCTAGGTTTTATTTTAATAGTATTGTATGCAAAATAAGAGTCTAATACAATTAAAGAACAGATCTTAAAACCAATTCAATAAACATTTATAATAGAAGTCTGAATAGTCATTGAGAACTTGGGAAAGACTGCATAGTTCTATATTTTCTAAATTGACATACACAGAATAAAGTAAAATGAGTAAATGAAAATACTTTACTAGCACACACAAAAAAACCTCATGATTTGACTTAAGGAGGTGCAGTTCATGAAATTAACATTTAGAAACGTCTTCTATGCAATCATTCTTCCTCCCTAAAGGTCTCTCTCAGCTATGCTACTTTGCAAAATAATTATTAGGAGTAATTGTTATTTCAATTACTTTTTTCTTATTTTTGGCTTGTAACAGAAAAACACATGATCGTCCTACTATATTAATCCAACTACAGTTGAACCTACATTAGTTAATTACTCCAACTGGCATGTTATTAATCTTGATTACACACTATCTGAAGAATTGATATGTGAATCTCTGTTTACCTGGAGATGAGAAATCTCTCCATCCCGTAATTTTAATTGAGACTGAAGATTTTCTATAATACTTGAACCTGCTCCCATTCTCATTACGTCATACAGATTGGTCCCACTTGCAGACACTGAACCAAAGGAATGGTCATACGGGTCATCCTGCAATGCGATATAACCGTGAAATTAAATACTGAACAAATACAAGTTAGACTGGAGCCAAATTATTTATAATGTTGTACCATAATGATGTCCATTTTTTTTAGCTCTGAAAAGAAAGCTAATAAAATGTCACAGTACAGCAACGTGGATAGACCAAGCAGACAGAAATCCCTGCATAGCCATGACAGGCATTAAATGACCTCTAGCTGGTCACTATTTTTACAGCCTAATGTATTTTTTCATTCCTTGTAAAGATTTAATTGTTTGGAAAGAGATTACGGAATGTAACTTTTAAGAGATTAAAAGATGCCTTAGAAATAATAGTAGCAAAATTATTATTGTTATTAATGTTCTGGAAAGTGCACTGCAAAATAAGTTTTATTATCTAATCTTACACACGATATATAAACTTTAATCTGAATTCACCAAAAGTGGATTAAGATAAAAATCTCATTTTATTTATGCCCCATATTTTGCTCTTCAGCCTTTACCAATCCTATTTCACATTTAGTGATAAAACTATTTGAAAATATGCCCTCATCTGAGCAAATTTTAGTGGATTCAACAAAAATGCTAATACAATGCTTTGAACACAATGTTCCAGAAACATGCACAAACAGCAAAAAAAAGATTGAAATATATAAAGACCAATACCTGACACATGAAGGATGTTTGGAGTCCTGCCATATCAACTCCACTTATGGAGCTTGAACGTGAGAGACTTGGAGTGCTGGACACAGTTTCCATTGTTGTTGAAATGTATAATTTACGTTCCTGGGAGGAGGAGGAGAAAAGAGAAAACCATACAAAATAGCATTTTTGAGAGATAATAAATTGCAATAGTGCAAAGACACAGGAAATTCAATTTCTTCTCTTACAAAGTAGAATTGTCCTACTTTCAAATAGTTTAATAGCAACAGTATACTTGTATACCACTTCATAATGCAGTTGACAGTGTCAACATATTGCTCATAAGAATTTGGGTTCTCATTTTACTGACGTTGGAAGAATGGAGGGCTGAGTCAACTTTGAGCCCTGTTAGGATTGAACTTCAGGCTATACACAGTGTTTAGTCTGCAATAGTGCATTCTAACCACTTTGCAAACAGGGCTCTAGTTTTATCCCTTTCATTTTAAGTTATATGTAGAACCTGCTGTTCACTGGAAAATGCTCAGGCAGCAGAATGAATATTCAATTTTCTATTAGCCCCTGATACTTCACTGAAATCATTGCCTTTTGTGTCAGTGCTGTAATTTATTTTATGCAATGAAATAAACATCTCAAATTATGTCCAAGTTAATATTCCAACAAAATAAGAGAAGATTTCTTAATACAACCAAGAGAAAAACAAAATCAGTAAGGGAAACCCAATGAATCTGGAAATAGTAGGCCGTGCATTGGGAAGATCCTGGGTTATCCCAAGCATATAATATATAATGCAAAACCTATATTGATGTGGACTGGAAAAGATGATACTTTCAAGACATAAACCAAAACTAAGGTACTAAAATTGAAAATATCTCCCATCTTCCAACATTTAAGTTTTTCACATCCAGAATTATTGGACAGACAAGATCAAGTACCTTTTCTCTTGCAGATTCTTGGACAAATATTGTTTTCTTTTTTTCTTGTTCAACTTTCATTTTTTCCATTTCTAACTGAGTAGATAACAACATCTGAAGAAAGCAAAATAATATTTATTGATTGATTCTTTTTCCTGGCGAAGCAACATTATACAAAGAATTGTTAGTTAAACAAACCTTTTCTTTCTTTGCCCCTTCAACAATTTTTACATATTCTTCTTTAAGATTTTCTAGCTCAACTTCATGCCTTTGTGAAAAGGAAATTACAGAAAAAAGATATTACACATATCCTGAACTGACATTAATGTGCAACTGTTTACCAAATAATTAAACCTATAATTTAACAAATATTAAATGGCTATAACAAATATAAAATGGCTACAAAATATACACTTGATTAGTTTGGCTATGTGATATTATCACTGTCTGTGTTCATCAACATTACAGATTGATTTGGTTGGCACGGAGTGGTGCATATTGTATTCACAAATGCATCAGTGGTTAAGATCCCAATTCATCATATGCATTAGCATTACAGAGTTGCTTTAAAAAAAATTAAAATTACACCTCCATCACATCCCAACTTCATTCATTGAACCATCTGCATGTATTTTTTTACAGAAATTGAGAGATTATAAAATTTTACCGATTGTTTTCATTTTCCAGTTTCTTTAGTCTGGATTTTTCTGCTTCAAGTTGAGCTTGAAGGCGACAGTTTTCTTGCCTCAGGAGACTATTTTGTGATTCAGTGGAAGAAAGCTGGATTTTGTTGGAAAGAAGTTCTTCTGTAGCAGCACGTTCTCTTTCAGTCTGTGCTGCTAAGGCAGCTTGAGATTCACCTAGTGGCAAGAATAAAAATATGGTGCACTATGAATTTTTATGAGTTTACAATCAGGGATTTTAAAAAGCACAACTTTGATGAAAAATGTTGTCGGGGAAGCCCCAAAAACCATCAGTCAAACTAGTCAATCCAATACATTACATCTGACAGTTATTTTGAAAATTGTTGCCAGACATGGGCTTAGCCTGTGAGGAGAGCTTAATTCTTCTCTGTGTCAATTCCCTTCTCCCCAACCCCCAAAACTCTACTTTCATGAGAAAAAAATCTGCCACTGGGACAATGGCAGATATGCAGAGAAATTTCTTCAGGATGTAAGCATCAGATAATAAAGATGAACTTTTCCTTCACCTTTTCCTGCATTTGTCTTCTATACTCAATAGCTACCTCACCATACATTTATTATTTTTAAGAGGAAAGACAAGATATATTAAATTTCTATGCTTGTCTAGTTTGGCCTTTGGATATGCTGCGCAGGCAAGAAAATGGAATGACATTTAAAGTGGGGTCTCCATATTTGTATAGGCTGCTTTCCCATTGTAAGAGTGGGAATGGAAAATGAAACAACGTTGTGAACAACAGAAAATTTACTTGCCATAACTTCCCACCCCATCTCCATTCTCTCTCACTGAACAACTGTTTTCTAATTTTACCGAGTTATTTTTAAACAAATGATAAATAAGAGCCTTTCTGCTACTAAGAACTATTGGGGATTGAAAAGAATAAAAAAAATATCGAATGAGATGAAAAACGAGATAAAAAAATATAGCTGCTTGGAGGGCAGCATATTAAGTAGGGTGAGGGATGGAAGAACTGTTTCCACATTAGACTGACAACAGATACAAATTCAGCACTAGCTTGCAAATAAAGCCAAGCTATTTTTTAATCTTGGAAAAACAGATTTGATATATGAGATTTAAGGCCAAAATGAAACATGAGGTTCATTCATTCTATTAACATGACGATAACCAGAGAACCAATTTTGGTAGCTCTATAAGATTTTCTGTACATGAAATTAGTTAATATCAGAGCCAGTTTAATACTCCTAGTAGAAATTTCAGAATCAGACACATATTTAATTTATTAAGGAATACGTGCATATCCACAATCAACTAAAGTGCTCTGCATAAAAGCTTTCTGATACATTTAATTTAAGACAGTGACTTTTTTTTTCCTTACCAAGCCTCTCAGAAAGATTTTTCTCTAGTTTTTCCCATGACAAGGTCTGTGCTCCCAGAGTAGCTTGCAAGTTTTCTATCTGCCGGAGCAAAGGCCTAGTTGCAGATGTAACACTTTGACTGAGTTCTTGGTTGCGAGTCTCAGCTTCTTGAAGTCTCTGAAATTTTAAGTGGTATAAGTATCACTTGTGTTCAAGAAAACCATGAGTAACATGATTTTTTGCCAGAGCCATTATATGTGGTCAAATTCCTTATAGGAAACACAACCCAAAGAACGTTAATTAGTGTTTACATGCAGTACACTGTTCTTTCTAACACAAGTAGCTTTGCTCAGGAGGATAAATTCTGCTACTGAACAATTACACGAATATTTCATATATGAATGCTAAGCTGAATTCAAGTACCTAAGAGAAGTGTGCATAGCATTTTGAACTGCAACCGCCTGCTCTGAGCTTGGAGTAACTTTTAATAGGGAAACTGGTCATGTTGATCTTGTCTGGATTGTTCTGATTTTAATAAAAGTGGTTTGGGCTCCAAATAAGGGCACTCCAGGCTAAGAACGCTTCCAATAAAGTTGAGTTACCGTATATACTCAAGTATAAGCCAAGTTTTTCAGCACATTTTTTGTGCTGAAAAAAACCCCCTCGGCTTATACTCGAGTCAGATTCCCCTCTGAAAAAAAAATGGTGTGGAGCTCCGAAGCTGGGCAGCCGCTTCCCTGCTTCCGTGTTTCCTTTGCAACTTTTAAGCATGGGGGTAATCGGAAGCAGAAAAGTTCTTGCTTGAGGATATATTGTTTTTTCTTTTTTTAACTGTTTTTTTGGGGGGAAAGACCCACCGCCATGTGAGAATGCTCAGACACGAAATCTATCCAACCGAAAATAAGTGTGTGTGTGTGTGGGGGGGGATTTTAACAGAGGGAAGATGTAGGGAGAAGGCAAAAGCGACAGAAGATCCTTCAGGGGAAACTGAGGGGGAGACTCACCCTTGGTCCAGATGAGCCCCCTTCCCCTTTCTCTAGGCTGAGAAAACAACGCGAGCCGAGGTTGCTTCGGCTCCACTCAGCTTCATTTCCTCAGCTCCAGCTGCTTTCAGTCCACTCGGGAGGAGGGGGAGGCAGCTCGCGTTGTTTTCTGAGCTCTAGGCTGAGAAAGCAACGCAAGCAGAGGTCGCTCCACTCAGCTTCATTTCCTCAGCTCCAGCTGCTTTCAGTCCACTCGGGAGGGGGGGGAGGAGGAGGGGGAGGTTTTTCTGAGCTCTAGGCTGAGAAAGCAATGCGAGCCGAGGTCGCTCCGCTCAGCTTCATTTCCTCAGCTCCAGCTGCTTTCAGTCCACTCGGGAGGAGGGGGAGGAGGAGGTGGTGGTGGCAGCTCGCGTTGTTTTCTGATAGTGAGATCATTTCCCAAATTAATTGATTCACTAACCCAAAAGAAGAAGATGTTGATGACAGTGGGAGGCAGGAGTCACTCTCTCCCTTGCAAGAAAAAAGCAAGAGCCGTTCTTATGATTTCTCCCTCTCTCTCTTTCTCCCCGTAATACAGTAAAACCCTTTCCAGCACGCACACGCGATCCGCCCCCGCCGCTTTGCACCTTGCAAATGCAAAAACCCTGGGGTTTTGCATTTGCAAGGTGCAAAGGGGCGGGGGCGGATCGCACGCGCGTGCTGGAAAGGGCTTGACTTTATTGGGGGGGAGGAGAGAGAGAGAGAGAGAGATATCATAAGAACGGCTCTTGGTTTTTTCTTGCAAGGGAGAGAGTGACTCCTGCCTACCACTGTCATCATCATCATCTTTTGGGTTAGTGAATCAATCAAACCTTTCATGATAGTGAGATCGTTTCCCAAATTTCCCTTAAATCAGGGAAGAAATCAGAAACAAACCTTTGGGCTGAGAATAAGCCTGCTCCTATGATGCCATTTTGTTCACTGCAGTGTGAAAAGTGTGAAAAAACACACTTCTTTTTCTTCATCATCTTGTTCCCTATTTACTGGTCTCTTTCAAAGAGGAAATTGTGAACATCAAACTTATTCTCAACTGTCCTAGTGAAAGTTTTTATTAGTATCTATTTTTATTTTTGAAATTTACCAGTAGCTGCTGCATTTCCCACCCTCGACTTATACTCGAGTCAATAAGTTTTCCCAGTTTTTTGTGGTTAAATTAGGTGCCTCGGCTTATATTCGGGTCGACTTATACTCGAGTATATACAGTATTTCATGTTTGAAATGTTTTTTAAAAAAACAGTTTTAAAATATTTGGACTACATGGTGTCGTCATTATTCTAGCCATTGTCTATCCACTGCAGGATGGAGGCCTCTTCCACGTTTCTGACAGATACAGTCCTGAGCTTTCTTTTGCCAAATGGACCTACAATACTTGCTGATGTTGTCAATCCATCTTGTTTTAGATCTCTTTTGTAAATGCTTATCAAGTGAGCATAAGCGCACAATCATGCCTACCGTCCTATTGTTCCCATTTATTTGTACCTATTTCCTGAATTCACACTCGTGTTTATTTTTATACCTATTATCTTGTAAGCGACTGATAAATCAAATCAAATAAATAAAGTGGGATCCATTCTATGACTGCCTTGATCCACCTGCCATCAGTTCTTCTTGCTATGTGACCAGCCCTTTTCCATTCCAATTCTTTTACTCTCTTGATGATATTGTATACTTTTGTTTGTTCTCTAATCCATGTGGAGGTCTTTCTATCTTGTCTTGTAATGCTGAGTAGGTATCTTTCCATGGTTCTTTGTGCTATTTCTAGCTTTTTTATCGATTGTGGGGTTAGTGTCCATTTTCACCAGCATATGTTAGAGCAGGTAGCACACACTGATCGAAAACTTTTCTCTTCAGGCATACGGGGAGGTTGTTCTTGAAAATTATGCTTAGCTTGCCGAATGCCTGCCAGCCACATTTAACATGCCTTTCAATTTCCTTTATTGTATCACCTTCCACTGAAATCCATTGGACTAGATATACCGGTATGTAGTGGTCTGCTATGTCTAGTTCTTCTCCACATCTAAAAAAAAGTTCATTCTTTGGTGCGTTTATTAAATGTAACCTAGCTCTTTTTCAAGTTTATTTTTAAGCCAAACGGTTCTCCTGCTTTGTGCATTTCTTGCATGTGTCTTTATAGCTCTTCTGGGTCTTATGAGAAGAGAACATCCTCTGCAAATCTTAAGTGATTTAATAGGCACCATTGATTTTTATTCCATCTTTTGCTCAGTCTAGTTGTTGTGTGTAGAACGAAATAACAAGTATATCGTTCTAGTACTACCAAAGAATCTATTATTTTCTCCCTTTCTGTCTTCTATTTCTACTCCTGCTCACTGAAAGAAAATCAGAACTGTCAGTGTAGCTTTTTATAACATTATGGAAGAAGTAAAGATATTATATAAATTCAAAAGAAACTGCTTATGGTACCTGCTGAAGATCACTAATTTCCTGGCGTAAATAATCCTCCTTTCTAGCTGCTTGTTGTTCTGCACGTTGCAATGCAATTCTCAAGTCTGTTACCTGTACAATAGAAATAAAGATACAATGGACCACACACTAAAGATGCAAATCTAGCACATTTTAGTCTGCTAGTATCATACAATATATTCAGGTTGCTGGATTTAGGGAAATCATGTTTGGAACAATTATTCTGCTGAATAAATGAACATTTTTCTAGCCATAGTGTGGATCACCAGCAAACAATTTGAGGTACAAGAACAATGTTTTAATTGAATGGCACAACAGACAAGTGTTGCTGCAGAATTGGTGCAACAGTGAGATGGGCAGCATAGAAATTTTAATAAATAAAATAAAATATATCCTTCAACATTCAAAGGTAGTAATCCATTAAATATATCAACTTTCATGTATATTTTACTCAAAATGTTTCTTCAACTTAGTGATTTCTGACCAGTAGTGGGATTCAAAAAATTTTATCACCTGTTCTGTGGGCGTGGCTTGGTGGGTGTGGCAGAGGAAGGACACTGTAAAATCTCCAGAGGTGGGATTTGCCGATTCTCTGAACTACTCAAAATCTCCATTACCGGTTCTCCGGAACTGGTCAGAACCTGCTAAATACCACCTCTGTTTCTGATCCAACATAATTTAATAATCCATCTATTCAAAACTGTTTAGAAAAACTTAAAACAAGACCATTAAGGGTAACACCAATTTAATAACAAATATCAGAATAGTAAAAGCAATGATACCATAGTATGATTGCAAAAGTTAGATTCGGAGAAAGAGCAAGTAAAATCTTCAAAGTATCCATTTGGAAATAGCAACCAAAATACCATGGATGGTAAGGACGACCATCCAATCATTTCTGGATCAAAACAAAGATCACTGCTTCCTTGAGGAAATGATCAAAAAGCAGAAATTTACAAACTTCGGACATATGAGTAGAAATAATATTATTTCTGGCAAAGTTGAGAGAAGAAATGCTAAAGAAAACAATAGATAAAGAAATGTATAAAATTCAACACTGTTTTGGGAAGAAACGCAAGTTATTGATGGTGAGCAGTTGTATGTGTATACATACCCAGGACTTAAACATGGCCTGTGTCAACCCTGAAGCTGATCAGACTGAAGTCATCTTGACGTTTCAGTGCTGCTATACTGGAGCTGAGGGACAGGGAGGGGGGAGATAGCTGGGGTTTTGTAGCCAAAATAAAATACTTTCTCTTGGGAACCAAGGACATTCTCACACCTGGCCAGAGGAAGGACTGATGTTACCAGGCAACTAGACAGCACCTTGATTGGACCATGTGACTGTTTGGGTTTTGAGGAAAAACTTTTAATTAGGTGAAAACCACTGGAACTTTCAGAGTCGGTTTTCACTAGATTTGTGCCAATATGATATATCCAATAAAGCTATTCTTTGAGGAATCTACAGCTTTGGAGTTTTGCTTCCAATGGATCTATTACTTTGGAACCCTGACAGCCTGATGACATCTAAGTAGCTCTCTGACACAAGACATTTTGAGATGCATTCTCCAATGTTAAATCTAAGCACTGCAAAATACATTGCAAAATACAGTATTATAGTACCACCTGCAAGACTTATTCAACGTTTAATTGAACACTTACCTGAATTGCTAAAGCTTCTTGTTGTTGATGAGCCTCCTCCTGGGCCTTTTCCATAATTAAACCCAGCTCTTCCTTAACTTTAATTTCATGATTTAATGCTGCTTCTTGTGCTTCACAGTCTTTTACAGCATTAGTTTTATGAAGATCTGCAAGTTCTCTGGGGGAAAAAATGTCCCCATGGATTATTATCTGAATATTTGTATCTTGATATCCTCCAAATGTGGACTAGGATTAGAAGTAATATCTGAGAGAGGTTCATTTTAGTTTAGACAGATTTATAAAGTTACCTAACTCAGCTTTCAATAAACCAGGAAACAAGTCCAAAATAACATAAAAGAGATTATATAAATACAAAAAATATAAAATAGCAACCAAGAGCAATATTAAACAATCAAAATGGCTTTGGGGAATATAGGAAGAAGAAATGAGGAAAATCATGCCAAACACATCGAAGCTTATAACTTAACAATTGATAAAATCTGGTATTTCATAAATGTATTATTTATTATTTCAATTTATATGGCTATCCCATGCCTCTGTTATAGTTAACAGAAGAGTAAAACATTGAAATACCACAAAATTCCTTAAATATAGAGTATATTGACTGCAGACAGTTAAAAACTACGGCTTAAAATGGGCACCTATTATCATCCTGGGGAGGTTATGTGGGGAGGAGGGGAGGTTATGGGGGGAGGTTATGGGAAAGTTATGGGGGAGGAGACAGCTTTTCAAGGTCCTTTTTGAAGACCGGTAGATCAGAATCAATACAACATGCTGGATGTACCCTCTGTGAGAGCAAAGTCTTCTCTTACTCCTACCATATTTGTTAGGAATCTGTCCACCAATTAGTTGGGTTGGCAATATATAAACCAACAATGTATGTTTGTAGCTTTAAGACAAAATCACTGTATTGATTTATACTATATTCCGATTGATTATATTGCAAATTACCATAAGAGGGAGTTAAGAGATCATAGCTTGCTCTCTCTGACATTCTGTTGCTATCTAAAGTTCTCTGTTGTATTTATGCTGTGCTTATATTTTGATATCTTTGTTTACTGTAAATAACAAAGGCAACAGGTAAGAAGACTTTGTAATTGGATATTCTTTGGACTGTTAAAACTTATATGACCTGGACCTTTTATTGGACTGTGCTATTTCTTAAAGTAAACTTTAACTCAATTTAGTGTATGTGTGTGTGGCTGGATAATTATTCATAACTATTCTCATAAACATTTCCATGTGCAAATCCTTGTTACTCAAGGGTTATTCTGTACATATCATAACATTGGTTATGGGCCCAGAGAGATATTGAGAATCAGTGTGAATATACAGTTTCATAGTCAGACAGCTGATTGCAGTGTATTGTTAAACTACCAATGGCACAAGAACAGTCAACCAGTATATCCCAGATAATCCAGTTGGATGGAACAAACTATGTTTCCTGGTCTATGAAACGCAGCCTACTTCTGCATAAAGATGGATTATGGACTGTAGTTAATAGTCCACCGGATGTAACAGCTTCGAACCCATTGAATGATGAAGATAAAAAGGAAATAGCTGACTTTAACTGGGATAATGAAAAGGCTCTTAGTATAATTGGACTAACACTGAGTGATCAGCAGTTAGTCCATATTTGTGGTGAAGAATCTGCTGCTAGATGTTGGGACATTTTGAAGAGGATTTATGTTTGTGATAGTGTGAGTGCACACATACACCTTACACGTAAACTGTTTAGAGCCCATCTTATAAAAGGTAGCAATATTTGGAGTTTATGAAAAGGACTTTACAAGAGCTACAAGAAAAAGAGCTGATTTTCTCAGAGTTGCATCAAGTTTACATCATTCTTTCTTCTTTGGATGAAACTTATGATGATTATGTGTCTTCACTGGAAGTTTTAAACAGAGATGAACTTATATTGACTGGCATAACTGGAAGACTGTTAGAAGAATCAAGAAGAAGACAAGATAGAAATCAACTGAGAGAAAGACAACCACAGGAAGAAAAACTGTCTTCAACTGTCTATATTGTTAGGAAATGTTTTTCTTGTGGGGTTAAAGGTCATATACTGTAAAAAGGGTAAGAAACAGAATGCTATTAATATACAGAGAGCTTATAAAGATATTAGTTTAGCCATGTCAAGTACAACTACAACTGTAAATCATGATATATGGGTAGTTGACAGTGGAGCATCGCAGTGTATAACTAAAAGTAAAGAGAGGTTTGTTAATATGATAAAGAAAAAACAGCATGTATCATTAGCTAATGGATGGAAATTGAGAGCATCTGGAGAAGGTACTGCATATTGTTCATGTATTAATGAACGTTTACCAATGTTATATGTACCTAGACTGATATTTAACTTGCTATCTGTAAGAGCAATGGTAAAAGCAGGATTTGTTGTAACCTTTCAGGGTAAAAGCATTACTGCAAGATTGGATAATGGTTTGTTTATTATACATGATAATCCATTAATTAATGCTAACTCAGTTTATGAGAATAAAAAGCCTCATGATGAATGTATTCATCTGCTCCATAGACGTATGGGACATATACATTTCAAAATGCTAAAGAAAACTGTTGAGTTATCTAATGGTATAAAATTAAAACCTTGTACAAAATATTTAAATTGCAATGTTTGCAATCAAGAAAAAAGCAAGGTAACTCCTGCAACCAGGGTAAATGGATTCAAAATCAATGAACCATTAGAAGTTGTTTTTGCTGATATTATTGGACCTAAGAAACCTAGTTTAGGTGGAGCCTGTTACATATTAAGTATAATTGATCATTTTTCCAAATATGGTTTCTGTTATTTAATGAAAACAAAGAATGAAACAT
The DNA here is from genome assembly GCA_033807585.1 of Hydrophis major. Taxonomy (NCBI): domain Eukaryota; kingdom Metazoa; phylum Chordata; class Lepidosauria; order Squamata; family Elapidae; genus Hydrophis; species Hydrophis major. The sequence continues at coordinate 77,260,768 of CM066329.1, forward strand.
ACCAGCATTTTGTAAACTAGCTAAAATTTGCTAAAAGGAAAAAGAAACAGAAAGTTATTAGCTTAGTAACAGATAATGGTACTGAATTTACCGATAGAAAATTTTAAGCCATGTTACAGAAAGCTGGCATTGAACATAAGCATTCTGCTCCTTATAGACCATAACATAACTCACATATTGAATGTAGAGGACAAACATTACAGGCTATGGCTAGGACTGTGATTCTGGATTCTGGTTTATCAGAGGAACTTTGGGGTGAAGCAATAATGTGTGCTAACCATGTTTTGAATAACGTAGTGAATTCAACGACTGGTGAATTACCATTTACTCGTTGGAATGGAAGAAAGCCAGATCTCAGTTATTTACATACATTTGGAATCCCAGCATGGGTTTATATTCCCACGCAAGTAAGGCGAAAGGGACAACATAGAGCGAGACAATTATATTTTGTAGGTTATGAAGCTAAGCATAGATCATTTGGATTTTGAGAGCCAGGTACTACTAATGTATATTGGAGTGCAAATGCTACATTTCTGGAGCATGTTGGCTGGAGAAAGCTTGAACAGGAATATGATAAGGTACAGGATAGTGTTGTTGAGACTCCATTGTTTACCGATAATCCTAATGATAATAATATTGATGATAAGATAGTGGAAGAATCCTCAATGGAGGAATCATCAATAGAAGAACTCTCTATGACTGTAGAAGACGAGGATTTGATAGGGGAGGTTAAGGAAGAGAACATGCCAACAATATGTACTGAGTTGCCTAGGAGGTCAACTAGGGAAAGATGTCCACCTGACAGATTTCAAGCAAGCATTGTATGTCAGGTTAATATAGAACCTTCTAACTTCAATGAAATAAAACTGTGTCCTACAAACGATCAGGTAGCTTGGCAGGAAGCTATGAATAGGGAGTTAAAATCGTTAAAAAATTTAGAGGTATATGAGGATGTAAAGTTACCACTAGGTGAGCATGCAATAGGTTGCAAATGGGTGTATAAGATAAAGACTGGTGTGGATAGGACTATTACTCATAAAGCAAGATTAGTTGCTCAAGAATTTGCTCAGTCAGATAAGGACTATGATGAAGTGTTTGCACCTAGTCTTAGAGCAAATACATTGAGCAGCATTAGTTTGGGCAGCTAAGAATAAATGTAAAATAAACCATGTAGATGTTGAAACTGCATATCTACATGCACCTTTACAACATACCATCTATATGAAAAAGCCATTAGGTTTAAAGAATGATAGAAAAACTGATTCTTGGAAATTAAAGAAAAGTCTTTATGGTCTAAAGCAATCCGGTTATGAATGGAATAAATGTATTGTAAAGGAATTAGTTTCAATAGGTTTTGAATCTGGTATAGCTGATCCTTGTTTGTTCTGAAGAGAAAAAAATGGTTTAATTTCTCTATTACTGTTATTTACGGATGACATAGCAATTATAACTAAAACTGAAGTAAATGATATTGTTTATAGATTACAGAAAAAGTTCAGGATTAGAAATTTAGGGGAAATTAAGCATTATTTGGGTCTTGATATAGTGAAAATGAATAAAGGTTTTAAAATTTCGCAAGCCAAGAAGATTAGCCAATTATTAAAACACTATAACCTGGAGCATTGTAAATCTGCTAAGACACCAATGAGTAAGGAATTTACACATAGTGATATTAAAAGTCCTATGTTTGATAAGGAAATATATCAATCCTTAATTGGTGGTCTATCATATCTGAGTAATTGGTCTAGACCAGATATATCTTACAGTATAAACCAATTGGCTAGGTATAACACTGAACCAAATGAAAGGCATTGGCAAACAGCTAAGCGAATAATTAGGTTTTTTAAAACACAGAATCCATTATTCATTATATTTAGAACCAAGTGATGAATTAGTGTTAACTATACATGCTGATGCAAGTTTTGCTACTGATATGACTCATAACTCAACATCAGGAATCATGGTAATGTTGGGTAATGCTTTAATAGGATGGAAGTCTATTAGACAACAACATACTAGCTTCTCCACTATGGAAGTGGAATTCTCATGTTTACCATTAATGTTTAGAGAATTGATATATTATAAACAATTGTTGAAGGATGTTGGAATTACTGTACGTGATCAATGGTAGGATTCAATATTTTTTACTACCGGTTCTGTGGGCATGGCTTGGTGGGCATGGCAGGGGAAGGATACCATAAAATCTCCAGTCAGAGGTAGGATTTGCCAGTTCTCCGAACTACTCAAAATTTCCGCTAGGGGTTCTCCAGAACTGGTCAGAACCTGAATACCACCTCTGTACGTGATCCATTTATTGTTTATGAAGACAATCAATCTATAATTAGTATGGCTACTAATTTAGCTGTTAAAACAAAGTCTAAACATACTGATTTGAGATATTTGAATGTGAGACAGTGTGTTCAAAATTAATTCAGTTAGAATACTGTATGACTGAACATAATATTGCAGATCATTTCACGAAAGCTCAAGATACAATTAAGCATAAAGAGTGTTGTGAGAATTATGGTTTAAAGATGTAATGTATTATATATTGACCTACCCAAAGGGGAGAATGTTAGGAATCTGTCCACCAATTAGTTGGGTTGGCAATATAAAAACCAACAATGTATGTTTGTAGCTTTAAGACAAAATCACTGTATTGATTTATACTATATTCTGATTGGTTGATTATATTGCAAATTACCATAAGAGGGAGCTAAAGATCATAGCTTGCTCTCTCTGACATTCTGTCTCTCTGGCATTCTGTTGCTATCTAAGATTCTCTGTTGTATTTATGCTGTGCTTATATCAAAATATAACAAAGGCAACCGGTAAGAAGACTTTTTAATTGGATATTCTTTGGACTGTTAAACGTATATGACCTGGACCTTTTATTGGACTGTGCTATTTCTTAAAGTAAACTTTAACTCAATTTAGTGTATGTGTGTGTGGCTGGATAATTATTCATAACTATTCTCATAAATGTTTCCAGGTGCATATCCTTGTTACTCAAGGGTTATTCTGTACATATTATAACAATATTGACATTTTAGCACACAGCAATAGTGAAGTGCAACAAAGGGAAAACATTCCTGGCCCAGATTCATTATTCTGATAACAAACTTACTTGTATGCATTATCAAGAGCTGCTTGTGCACTTCTGTTTTTTTCTTCAAGATCTTCAAGATCTACTTGAAGTCGGGTAAGATCCTTCACTTGGCATTCAACAACGCTATTTAGCTGCTTGATATTCTCTCTATGCTGTTTTTCAATTTCTTCCTTGCCATCCAATATCTGCAATAAAGAAAAGCTATAAGCATCTAATGTATATAGTTTTTAATTTATAAAACAATTTAAATTACTTTATGCATGAAATGACTTTCAGAACACTTTTTTTTGTCAGAATGCAAAGGCTTAGGAAAGTAAGCAGTGAAAAAACAAAACAGCCAGGTATTTAATTATTGTATAAAATATTGTGAGCATGACAAAAGCAGAAGATAGCTTCGTTGCAAGTGATGTGCTTTCATGTCTTCATGTTTACTTTTTTTTTAAAGCAAATTAAAATGTGCATGTATTTTCAAAGATTTATTATTTATTTTGTATGTCAGAAAAAAGTAAAAACAAATGAGACTGTTTCTAGTCAGTTAAGCATGTATTGATTTATCAATTTATTTAACCCCATTTAAATTTAGACATTTTCATGAAAAAGAAAAATGTGTTTCAAACTGCTTGAGACATAAACATCTGTACAAGGAAGCTGAAGCTGTACCATAATAGCTCCGAAATCAACAACATTGCATTTCAGTACATTTCCTTTTGGAAGCTGCCTTCAGCCTTAGGAGATAAATTTACAAAAATAAAATATTCAGCCCAGAAGAATGAGTGCAGCCTAAAAATTAATCCAACCTGTTTCAGATGTTGCAATTCTTCTTCTAATTCCTTAATTTTCTTATTCTGCTTTGTATTGGTATTTTCTCTTTCTTTCTCCTTGGCTCTTAATTTCTTAATAATGTTAGAATTTTGTAACTGCTGTTTTGAAAGTTTTTCTCCTAAAAAGAAATATTGGATCTAATTAATTAATGCTATGCATATCTAATAGAGAAGTATAACTTTTTACATTCTGAGGCACCATTAAAACTATCCAAGCAGTTGAAACATTTATTACAAGTAATATTACAATTTGCTTTAACTAAGGTCCATTTTAAAATACTTCATACTCACCTTCTTCCAGTAATCCTTTAATTTGTTCATCTTTCTCCTTTAGTAATTCTGCTGTTTCATTGCTGTTCAATCTAGTTGATAGATCTTCTTTGAGAACCTTTATTTCCTAAAATAAATACATTCATATTATTTGCATATATTAAACATGACTTGAAAAAAGAAAGTGTCATCTGAGGGCCCATGAAGTAGGCCTCCTTGGTAAATGTCCTCCCTTACTAGAACGGTTATTCCTGAGTTTTCAAAAAACTATTTAAAGCTGGGTTTTTTGGTGTGCCTTTGGAGTCTTAGATATCGTCTTTGATCCCATCTGCAGGGAGGGGGATTATTGTATAGATTGTTAATGCTACCTGGCATATTTTGACATATTTCTTATATTGTTCAAAATACAATTGTATAGTTTTTATATTGTATTGCATTGAATGGTGTGGTAGCCTAGTGGAGAAGACATTGCCTCCCACTCAGTTGAAAGTTGGTAGCGGCAGATGTATCTCTCCTAGGGCACAAAGAGAAAATATCTATGTGAACTCCATGTGGCATCTGGCCAATAAACACTCAGCTCCATCCAATATCCCGAACTGAAGGATTACAAGGTCATAAAGAGAGTTTTATTGTATTGGGTATGTATAAGCTCAAAGTACAGTTATCGTTGTAACCCAAATTAGAATAGAATAGAATAGAATAGAATAGAATAGAATAGAATAGAATAGAATAGAATAGAATAGAATAGAATAGAATAGAATAGAATAGTTGGAAGGGACATTGGAGGTCTTCTAGTCCAACCCCCTGCTTAGGCAGGAAACCCTACCACCACTTCAGACAAATGGTTATCCAACATCTTTTTAAAAACCTGCAGTGTTGGAGCATTCACAACTTCTGGAGACAAGTTGTTCCACTGATTAATTGTTAAATAAGTTCAGATAAACTAGAACAAATTCATAAAAGAGGACCAGAAATGAAATCCTAGGAAGAGTGACAGAAGGAACAAAGTATACTGAGCCTTGAGAAGAAAGGAAAACAGACAATACCACTTTTAAGTACCTGAAAAAATAAAGAAATTTAAGCCTATTCTGCATCAACCTAAAGGTAGGACATAAAGTAATTATAGGAAGAAATTCTGCCTAAGTTTAGGAAAATATTCCAAATAAAGAAAACAGTTCAATAATGGAACCAACTAACAACACGTTCATCTCTATTTCTGAACTTAGCAAATCGTTAGATTTGATCACTTAAATGACCTCTTCTAGGTCTATTATTTTCTCTTGAGGTGTATGAAATATTTTAAATTATACTGAAACTAGAAATATTTCCATAATTATATCAGAATACTTCCAGCGAGGTCTGATCAACTAGTACTGCACATATATTTTTTCCACCAAACATCATATTTCTCTAGCTTTATAGTTATTTCATATCATTTATGGTAGCTTCCAAAATAACTTTTATGATATGGATCAGAGATTAACACATCTCACTCATAAACAAAGGACAATTACCTTTTTAGCTGTATCTCTTTCTTTGGATGCTAGCTGAACTTTTTTTTCTGCATCTGCTATTCGTTGAGCAAATTCTTCCTTAAGAGATGAAATACTACTATTCTCTTCTTTCATTTTGAAGATTTCACTAAACATAAAATAAATATTGTGTACTGACATATATTTGAAATCATTCTAAAATACATATATAAAACAATAACTCACAAAATGTATTTTTTGTTCTCAAGTTGAAGGTACTAAAACAAGTGACAAAGTCAATTGAGTATCATCCACTGAAGAAAGCAAACTCAGCAACTCACACAGTTCTTTAATGACTATTGGGCCAAGCCCTTATTAAATTCCTTGACAAAGTTCATATAAGTAGTATAAGAGACCAATTGTGATTATGTTGGTATTGCCCTATGTATCTACTTATCCTTCTTATTAAGATAGATTCCAATAAATTCTTTATTATTCATTTAATTCATTTAAATTGTGTTCAACATTTTAAATGAGCAGTTATAATAAATTAAATTTCAACCAGTCACTTTTGCAAAATGCATCAAAATCCATTTATCAAACAAAGTGATCACAATGTTTTAACATGTTCTGAATAGGAAACTTACTCTTTAAGGTTATCACAGGTTTCTTCTAAGTGTGCCTTCTCTTTACTAACACTTAATAGACGTGCTTCCCTCATCTCTAGTTTTTCCGTCAGTGAATCAATAATCTGTAGATTATAGATAAAAGTGATATAGTTGTTAAAAAATAAAGTCTTTTGGGGTTTTAATGTAAAAGCAAAACCTAGAAGTCTTCTCAAAAGCTTCCTTTAATGCCACAAAGAAATTTAAGAGTTAACCTATGGTAACTTTCCAAAGGATATTACTTTTTTATTTAGAACAAACAACTGATCAATATACATAGAACTATGCAATGATCTACTTTTGCTAAAGTCTAGAGACTTCAATTCAAGCCTCATTCTGCTCTAAAGCCCTGTGGAAACTGGAAACCTACCACTTTTTTGACACAATAATTTATTCCATAATGTTATTCAATATAAAATGCAGGTTCTTGAATAAAATTCAATATAAAATGCAGATTCTTGAATAAAAGATGTGGCATAAATACTCCATTGAAGAAGTTATTCTCTCCACTGTAAAATTATGACTACTTTAATGGAACCGTTTTCTAGGATATAAAATTTGGCTTGGATTTTATTATCTCAACAAATCCAAAGTAAATACACCTATGATTTCGTGCACAGAATTGAATGCAGATATGAATAGGAGACAAAGAAATTATTTCATAATATTCATTCTGCAGATAGTCCTTGCTTAACAACCATTCACTCAGCAACCATTTGTATCTACAATGGTGCTGAACAAGTGCTACTTATGACCAAGCCTCCTATTTACGATAATCACAGTGTCACGTGATTGTAATCAGGGCACTTGGTGATTGATTTCCAAATAAAATGTTGCAGAGTTCTACAGTGATGTGATTGCCATTTGCAACCTTCACTCCTGGCTTCGAACAAATGAAGTTAATGGGAAGAGCAACAGGATACCACGAATGGTGATTATATGACATCACGCTTAACAATGGTAAACCTTCACTGCTTGCTTCCGACAAGCAAAGTCAAGAGGGAAGCTGAAAATCCTGTGACATCACTTAATAAGGGTAGAGGATCCAATTAACAATGGCAACCAGTTGTGATAAAAATAAAAAGCAGATGAAACAGAAACCATGTCAAAACAGGTCTGAGCAGAAGAATGCCACACCACTTTCCATAAGAGACACATCACATATAACCCACCTTAAGAAAATAAACATTACCTTGCAAAGCTCTTGTTTTTCACATTGTACAGTAGACAATTTTTCATTTGAGAGCTGAAGTACCACTTTCCCTTCCTTCTGACTTTGTTCTTCATCAGTTTGTACTGGAAGGGCCAAGATATCAGGCTGTTCAGAATTAACAGGGGTTGCACTTCGCGCACTCTCTTCCATTTCCATTTCTTCCATGGGAACGACAAGATTTTCAGTTAGGATTTCACCAGACATACTTTTTGTAGGTTCAGCCTCATCACTTTTTGGAGAGTTGACAGCGATGGAAGTTGAAACACCCCCCCGACCTGATAATTCATCATCTGAGTTTATTTCACTTATGCTACGACTGTCTAAAGACTGTACACTAAAGGAGTCTATTCTTTCAAAAGCATCAGAGGAACAGCAACTCTCTGTCAATTTATGAAAGTCTTCGAGGCGATTGTATTCTGTACAACCAGATGCTGTCAGAAGCTGAAAGGAGGTTTGCATCAGATGGAGACTGGCTTTTGAATCAGCTCCTTCTTGCCTTGAACTAGCTGAGCTCTCACTTATAACACTTTCATGGTCCAAAACTTCAATATCACTAGTTGTAGATGTCCCTGAGGAGAAAGTGCTAATTGGAGGTGAAGGGGTATTGCTTTGCCTGTCTTCGCTTTTTCGCTCTTTAGTGTCCAAACTTTTTGTGTCTGCTGGCACAGCTTGTGGAGAGATATCATTCTCATGCCCAGAACTATCACTCCTTGAATCTGACTTCACAACAGAAGTGGATTCTGCTACCGTGACGTTCTGGGAAGATGCTTCTTGACCAGTGTTTCCATCATAGCTGATGATGAGATTGAATTGCTCTGAATCGTTTTCTACTAAGTTTTCCTGATCATCGTTAAAGCTCTTCAATTCCACAGAAAAGTCTTTTGTTTCTGTTTCTGGCAGGTCAATATGCAAGGGTTCCTGCAGTGTGCTTTTGATTTCTTCTTTGGGATGCTGCGATTTGGCAGGTGGCTTAGATACCACTGGGCTTTGCTGTATGCTCTGGACACCGGTTGGTGGGAGAAAGGCACTAAAGAAAGATTCTGATTCATCTACCACAGTTCTCTGAACTGGTTTGGTAATGGCCGCAGGAGATGATATTGGCTGACTTTGGGTTTCTATATTTGTATTGGTCCCCCAAGTAGAAGTATCCCATCTTCCACTTGTTAGAGAACTTTTTCCTATTACAAATGAGAAAAAAGAGAAATCAAAGGTAAACAATTAAACACATATAGAAAGTATATTAAGGATTATGCAACAATCCAGATCAGTTATATTATATAGCAGTTATATTTCATATATAGTATTTACTACTATAGCAATGATCATATGCCCACAAGGTTTCTGCCTTTCTGTTCTTCTAAAGGCACCAGTTATAATTCCTCAAAAATACCTTTATTGGTTTCCGGTTCCATGTGGCTTCGGTGGCAGCAGGAATTCGCGACCGTTCGCGATTCCTGCTGCGCTTGCCGCCGAGGTATCCCTGATCCAAATGGGTCAGGGGGATATGGCTGCCCTGTAGGGACAGCCGAAGAGAGAGGGGAGCCGGACAGGGGGTTGGGGGTGCCACAGACCCCCTCCTCATCCGGAAAAACCCCTTTTTCCCAAGGTGGTGGAGCGGCGGTCAGCAATGGCCGCCACGAAGAAGCCAGCAACCGGGTAAGATTGTGCTGGAGGAAGCAAGAAAAGTGAAAGTGCTGGCTGAGCCGGGTCAATCAACATCTTTTAAATTCGTTGGAATTGAGCTGTCTGAATTGCTGGAGGATACATTGTATCCCTAAGAAGATCGAAAGCAGCGGAGAAGCTGTTAAAGGGAACTTTTTTTTCTTCACTCTCCCACCCCATGGAAACAGCAGATGAAGATTTGAAATTTGTTTGGGCACTGAAGGTGAATTATTCTGAAAGTTGAAGTTAAGGGACAAAACATTGGACTTAAAAATTTAAGAAATTGGAAAACCCTTATTAGAGGTATGGATTTCTGATCATTTAAAAATTGATGTTGCAAGTGGAAAGGGAGAGGAAAAAAAATTGGAGCAGAAGTGGAAAAAGGAGGAGATTGCCTAGAATCTCAAAGAAAGATACAGTAACCCCAGAAAAAGAAATAGAAGAAAGAAGAAAAATATAAACTTTTGGAATTTTTTTGAATTATTTTTGATTAAAAATACTTGGGTGGTTGTTTCGGGGAAAGTTTCTCTTTTCAGGATGGCATCGCTTGTGGATGAACTAAAGACTGAATATCAAAAATATAAAAAGGAAGAACAAGATGGAAAAGATACTTTGGGCACTTCATTTCAATTTTTAGAAATGGCGTTATGTACTTATGAAAAATTGATTACGCAGCAGAATGACTGGGACAAAGAAGAAGAGGAAGAAGAAGCCATCTTTGATGAACAATGGTTTTTTTCCGGGGAGGAGGAGAAAGAGGATAAGAAAAAGGGGATTTTAAGATTTGAAAAAACAACCAAAAAAGAGAAAAATGAGAGGAAAGGTGGATGCAAGGTCAGAAAGCAAAGGAAAGGGAGTAAGAAAAGGGAGGAGGGGAGACAAAGGGGTAAAAAGGGCAAGGAGAAGAATAAGCAAGAGAGAAAGGGGGGGGGGAAGAAGCCTTAATGGTGGGAAGCAAGATCTAAAGAAAAAAAGTTTGTTCAGAGACAATGGGTGAATTTAATTAAGGATAAAAGGGGGATTCTAGAAGGTATATAAGATTGTGTTTTTATATGTGTATTTAGAGTATAAAATTTACTGTGTAATTTTAGAATCTACTAAACAGAATCCCAAGATAAATTAAGTGTTATATGAAGTACTTTTAAGTTAGGGTAATGAGTTAAAGGCGTCACTCCAATTAGTGTATAGGAGAAGTATAGTAAAAGAAAAAAGATGAATGGATAGTTGGAAATAGAACAGACAAAGAATGTTATTGAAAATGGTAATAAGATATGGAAGGATATATAAAGGTTTTGTTATGGTGTTTTTTTTTTGGTATATTGATAAAAGGCAATAAAATTTTAATTAACAAGAAATAATTTGGATGGAAAGGAGAAGCTGGGATAAGATATGAAGTTAAATAGATAAAGTAAATATTGATATTATAATTTGGAATCATTATGTTCTATTGGTTTTCTTTAATTATTATTTTTTTTTAGAAAAGAATTTGTAAGCTGTTATGCCTTGATTGTTTGTGCACTGTTTTTGTAAAATTGATAATATTGGTTTATTAAAAAAAAAAAGAAAATGATAATAAGATATGGAAGGATATATATAAAGTGAATATGATGTTTGAATTTGTGTCTGTGTGAAGTTTCAACCCGGGATCAGGCAGCCTTCAGAAAAGATGTTTTAGTTTTGTTTATGTTTTGTGTCTTGTATGTTTATGAAAGGCAATAAAATTTTAATAAGCAAGAAATATAATTTGGATAAAAGAAGAAGTCTGGATAAGATATGAAGTTAAATAGATAATGTAAATATTGATATTACAATTTGGAGTTATTTTATATGTTCTATTGGCTTTCTTCTTTAATTTTTTTTTTTTTTTTTTAGAAAAGATTTTTTAAGTTGTTATGCCTGGATTGTGTATTGTTTTTTGTAAAATTAATAAAATTTGTTTAAAAAAAAAAACCTTTATTTATCACAGACCAATACAAAGGGTGGGGGGAAAGTTGCAGTTATTAGCTACAGTCGGTCCAGGCATAATAATAAATTATATTTTGTTTTCTAAAGTTCTCTTCATTTAAAAATTAGAATCTTCTGCTTCTATTTTTAACTGACTGCATTTCAAGGATTATGTAAGAATCTAAATAATTTGGAATTAGTTAAATACAGTTCACTGAAATTAAATCTCTAGATGAACAGGCTTTTAAATCAAAACGAATTAAAATCAGCTGAAGTTTGTATCTTAGACATAGCAGTAAACATGATCAAATAAAAACTGAAGTTGAAAATGGTAAACTCCTTCTTTTACTCATAGTAGAAACGGGATCCAAAGTTTGTTTCCTTAATAGTAAACCCTAATTCTTAGGTCCATATAATATAAAATGTAGTTGATAAATATTCACTGCTATTCTCACATTTTTAAACTCCCTGACAAATCAGACAGTGCTCATGCTCTTTCTCATATTTCTGCTTTATCAATACTGAGTTATGCTATTTATATTTTATGTATTTATATTGCTCTAAAATGACTCTCCATTTTCTGTAGTGTTTTTAATATTTATTTATATCTTTAGTTAATTAATATTAAAACAAATTAAACATCTCTAATATTATCTTTCTTGGAATGTTGTAATATAAAATGCTTGACAAAAAAATTATCTCAGTAAGTCTATTGTCCATTGAACCATTGCTACAGAAACAGCTGTCCTTTCTATCATAATGGTATTCTATCAGTGCTTAGGAAGTTTTGCATTGATCACACAAGGACTTCAAAAAAATTATCTCAGGAAGCATAGCTACAGAATAGTATCTCACACATATATTTGGCAGTTATTGGTAATTTTAAGAATTACAGGAACAATGTATGTAAAAGACTGACACAGTCTATTAATAAGGAAAATTGCAGAAAATTTATATTGGACAGTTATATGAGAGGGTCAAAATGTTCATTTAACCAACAGAATCAGATGTAACATATGTATGTAAGAAACAATATCCATATTAAATAAGAAATTTTTAATGATATATCAGTTGAAGAAATATGTTATTTGGGATATTATTTAATAAATTATTGCAGCTTCTTACTCTAATGTTTATAAGTTCCATTTATATTCTTTGTATTGTTAACACTTTTCAAACTCTTCTTCATACATACACTCAAGTACTAAAAGATCATTAGGCAACTACATTACAGATTGTTTACTTTTTTCTTAAATATATTACATATTTTAAATTAAGGTTCAGGTAGAATATATATCAGATTATTCAAAGCTTCAAAAAGCATTATGTCACACAAAATCTGGATCAAAAGCTTTTCCTCAAGATGATGTTATATTATATTCCTTACATAGCCTAGGAATGGGAATGGCAATATTATAAGGTTACATAATTATTTCTTATGCAATTAAATCAAACAGAATTTATAGATTTGGGAGAAATCCAAGTATATGTAAAACTACTAAGACTTATAGCATAATTCAAATAAACTAATGTTCTTAGAAAAGAGTTATGAAACATAATTCATGTTTTGGTTTTCTCTTGTGAAAAGGCATCCTTTAACTTATTTAATGCATTTTCATATGAACTGCATTCTAATTCAACAAATGAGGAAAAATGATTATAACATAAACCATTTTATTTATGAGTAATTCGTTCGCTGTGCTACAAGTATAGTTGTTAAATTGGTTTACTTTTTCCTCCCACTATTTCAATATGACAATATTCTGTAACTTATTAACTTTGCCAGGGCAAACTACAGTTGAGAAAAACAAGTTCAACACTCCTCCAGGATACTGTAATTATAGTGTAGTTACAAGACCATAGTATAATCTTTAAATTGCAATTATTCAGTGTATCAGTGTGATCTTCTGTAGACTAGGAAAGTCATATATAGAACCAAATAACAATGCTTATATTTTATAACCAAGGGACATTGGGAAAATATGGAATCACCAAAAGAAAAGAACAGAAAATATGAAACACACAATTGTTATCAGTTAGCAAGCACGAAATGTAATATTTTTAAAAGTTTCTGAACTGTTATCACCTCTATCCCTCGAATTCCAGCATGACAGGATTTCATGTAAATAAAGATTAAGTGTCTAAAAGGAACAGAAGTGGGCAACTTAGAAATATCAGGACACATATAAGGAAACTTTGAAATGTAACCTAATTTCCAACTACCTGAAAATGGAAGCCATTCATTTCAATGGGTACATATTTTGGTACATATTGAGAGAGAGTGAGAGAGAGAATGTATATGTATATATGTATGCATATGTATGTATGTATGTATACATATTTACAGAATTGCAGTATCAATGAGGACAGTGCCAGGGTTGCATACACACACACATGCATGTATGTATGTGTATGTATATATGTATATGTATTTTTCCCAATCCCCATCTAAGATCTAACCTAGTCCAAGACCATACATAGAAATGTGCAGATGTATGTTCAACATTCAGAATCCAATCATAGAACCGATGTTATTTTAACCGTATTTTTCTGCAAAAAAATTATTTACCTTTAATCCAAATGATAACGATGATAATGATAATGATGATTATCATCATCATCATTTATTCAAATACCTTTTTCAAGAAGCAAGCGTGGGCGAGGGGTGACCTCATCATGTTGATACCACTGAAGAAAAAACAAAATACAGGGTTGCCACCAAAGGAGAGGCGTGCAAGAAGGTATCATATGGGAGGTGCGTGAAGCGAAGGGTTTGCCGATGTTTACGTGCTGTGCGCTCCCTCGAGGTAGGGACGGGAAGAAGTTAAACCTCTCCCGCTCCTCTCCTCCCACCCGTGGTCACCTTACCTGCCTCTCCTACACGGGACAGGGCAGCTCCGGCAGTACCCCCCTCGCCCTCTTCTTCCTCCTCGCCTTGGATATCCAGCACTCGGTCGATGGACTTCTGCGCCTGCGACAGAGCCTGCTTGGCGAAGGTCGAGAGCTGCGAAGCGTTGAACCAACTCATTTTCCCCTGCTCGACCTCTCCGTCTCCACCTTCCCTGCTCCTCTCTCAGCGATATCCAGAGGTGTAATGCTCGACCCGCCGCCCCTCATCGGCCATGACGGAACTTCCAACCCGGATATGGCACGCGCCTGGAGGACAGGCGCGTTACCCGCGCACGCGCGGTCGTCCAGTTTCCACGTAGCAAAACAAGCCGGCGCTCCCTCCCGTAGCAATCCACTGCCCACGTGACGCCAATTCTCGTTACCATGGTCACGCAAAGCTCTGGTCACCCCGGCTTAAGGATTTCAGCGAAAGCCCCCCCCCCAACTCGCTTTCGTGACGTCATTGGGAGAAATTGTTCATTTCCGCACCGATGTAGTTTTCGACTTTTTGTGATTATACCCGGCTCTCCTCTCTATTTAAATCGATACAATTTATTTTTAAATAAGCGATATTTTCTTAACTGCCAACAGCCCAGGGAGGTTCAGAGGAGCCCCGTTTGGAACACGCAAGGCTCTTTTTGCAAAGAACTTCAACTGAGCTCTTTTTTAGAAAACAGGAAGAAAACTACATTGTCAGCGGGATTTAGTGGTTATTAGATCTAGCTCAATGTAATTACCCACTAATACCGGTAGCTGCTTCTTGACTGGTATCTATCTTATGTTTAGTGACGGATTTTGTTTAAACAAATTATCAAAATTTACATTCATTCTGCAGTTCTCAACCTCGTAATATCCACATAAATTAACAAAATAGGTTAATTTTACATAATATTTATTAATAGTCTAATAGTGAAACACCAATCCTGAATATCAGTGGGCAACACCATGCATAATAGTCATTAATATTTGCCAATATACAAATTAAATTGTCCATCGATGGTACTTGTATACAATCTTTCACTCAAGTTTGGGGAAAATATCTAAATTTGGCAGTACGTATAGCTGACAATGCAATAAAGGCATTAACTAAAGTGAGAAATAGACTATTTTATTAAACTGGTCGTCTGAACTAAATTATGTACACATATTGAAATGCAATTTCAAATCTCTGTTCACTGTACTCGTGTGTGCATCCAAAGTTCATAGCTGCTTTAAGAATCTGTTGGCCTTCAGGAACTTCGTATAGGAGTGTTGGCATTATGAGATTACAAATTGAATAAAATTACTATACAACAGCTTTCTGTACATTATGAGCTTTTACACAGGTAACATCAACCAAATATTGGTTTGCAAGAACAGTTCTAAAATAAGAGCAATTTATTTAAACTTTCATCAATGCTTATATAAGATTATGTCAGGATAATTCAAGCTTTTTTCAGTAGAGATGTTCTTCAGTGTCTGTTTATATCATCTGCATTCATTTCAAGTGGTAAAATGAAGCCTGAAAAGTACAGTTTGCGGTGTTGTGACATCCGCAACTGCAAGCTCCTGACCGTCAACGAGGCCCAACTCTGCAAAGTTAAAAAAACATAATATTTTAAAGTCATTTCTATATTTCCAGAATTGAAACAAAGGAAACAAATCTGGAATTTTTATGGAACAAAAACACATTTGGAGAAAACTGAAATAGAGCAGATACAAAGTGTCTGTTCCTCTAGAAAATATAATTACGTTCATTCAAAATTATTATTGTCTGCAGGTAACACTCGAATTAAAACCACAACTGAGCCCAAATTTTCCAGTCAAGTAACGTAATTGTTAAATGAGTTTTGCCCCATTTTACAACCCTTTTGCCACAGTTGTTAAGTGAATCGCTGCAACTGCTAAATGAATCATGCAGTCACTTAGCAAATTGGCTTTCCCCATTGTTTTTGTTTGTCTGAAGCCAGCTGGGAAGGTTACAAATGGTGATCACATGACCCTGGGACAGTGCAACTATTTATAAACATGCCATTTTCCAAGCACTCAATTTCGATCTCATGACCATTGGGGGTGGTGCAACCATCTTAAGTGTGAGAATTGGTCCTAAGTCACTTTTTTCATTGCTGTAGTAACATTGAAAGGTCACTAAATGAATGGTGGTAAGTCAAGGAGTACCTGTATAACATATATCATTATAAAATTATCAGTTTTATTTTAAAATTCTTTTCATTTTTGTTACAGTTAGCACAAGCTATTGATTCTAAATGGACTGACTCTTGTTTTTGCCTTTTTAATAAAAGTGGTAGGTAAACTCGTCACTGAAAATATGAAAAGTTTAAGAGCTGCACAAACAACTCAAAAGCAAGTTGATTTTATAGGAATTAACATTCCTATTTGTAAAGCTGCTGGTCATTGATGGTTTCATATAACATATGGTTTACTCTAATATTGTCAATATAAACAAAAATGGTGCTCAGCTGACAACGTTCATGTCTCTACTCCATCACTTCACTTTTCTTTCCACTATGCAGTTATATAATGGGAATCTCACTCAGATGACTATGGTCCACAGAACTTCTACATGTCTAGAAAAAAGACTGAAAACTAAATCAAACCCATTTGACAGGTTTTATCATTTTGTGTGTATACATTCTAATAGTGTGATATACCTGCCTTATATTGCTGTTTCAACAACTACAAGCCTTGAAATTATTTTAATGTGTAACAGGATGCCACTGTATTTTATTGCATGTCAGTGCTATATTTGCCTAAAGCAATTTTTAGAAACATTTTCTGACACCTATTGCATACCAGATAAATACAAACATCAAGCAGTGTGTGCACTTTTTAAAAAATTTAGCGGCATGCCTCAACATACTTTAATTATTAACGTTAAAGATTACCTTTTAAAGTCTTTGAAAGGTTTGGCCTTGTTCGTTCTTCAATTGAAGCTACTGACTGCAGAAGAAGAAAAAATATACAACATGCATTCTATTATTTTACCTAGATCCAAACACACATTCTGTGATTTTTACTTAGATCTGCACAAATGTGAGTGCTAAAATGGATCACAAATATATATATATATATGTTACCTGTAAATAAAGTGTTTTATTTCTTCCATATATTGTAGCAGTTATTGCAGGAGATTTCATTTGTCTGTGCAAAGAAAAAAAAATCAAGACAACTAGTTAAATTTTCAAAACAGCTATCTCCATGGTCTACTGAACCTACATTTTCAGATTCTAATATTATTTACAAATCTATAAATAACTGTATCCAATACTTACAGTGAAGCACTCTTTGTTAAATAATCCAAGACTTCCTGTAGTTTAGCCGATGGAGAAAATTCTATATTTTGAGGAAGCTGACTACAAGCCAGACAATTCTCCTAAAAAGCAACAAATGAAACATCTGATATATTTTAAAAAGTAATAATGAAATCAAAAAGGGTATAATTCTATGGTGAGTTCCCTTTCCTGAAGTGAGGGAAATGAAGTTTTCAAAGGAATGGATCAGGAGCACTTTTAAATATGAATGATCCAATACTAACTCTCCCCTCCCCAAATAATAGAAGTCTCTGATCAATTAGTCCCTTCTATTGAAGCAAAGCCTTGTATCTGTCAGAGCTCCTTGATTTTGACATAGGACTGCTCTGTCAAATTGACTCAAATCCTAACGAAACATACAAGGAATTTTATTCAAGTGGGGAAAAAATCAGTCTGTCTTTGTTGTTATTCTTTCTTTCTTCATACATAAAGTCTAACTTTATGTTCAGGTTCACATGACAGCTTACTAACTAATCCAAAATTCTCTGTCATCAGTGATGTTCGATATGTGTGAATATGAAATTCTTATACTAGCATTCCAGGAAGTAAATGGAATTCAGGGATAGACAATCAATTTTCTGAACATTCCAAATTTCAGCTCCCACAAGTAAATACCCGAAATTACAAAATCTGTGTACTTGCAAACCTATTTTTAGTCCTAGATTAGTCTCCTCCTGTGCTATTGTGATTATGCTTGCATAGAGCTGTATCAGAATTTTCTAACAGAAAAAGGGAATCACAATCAATGCTATATGCTTCAATGTATAAGAATATATAAGAACTACTAATTTCTGTAACAGGTATTACTGAGTATTTTTGCTCCTTATAAAGATTTGCTATTGCTCCATAGACTATAACTGAAATATT
This sequence comes from Hydrophis major, assembly GCA_033807585.1. NCBI lineage: Eukaryota > Metazoa > Chordata > Lepidosauria > Squamata > Elapidae > Hydrophis > Hydrophis major. The sequence continues at coordinate 77,278,991 of CM066329.1, forward strand.
GCTATTGAACAGATGTATGTTAACTTTAGCATCCCTAACTGTGAGTCAAAAAAAATACTGGCAGAGCCATCTTTTTTATTCTAAATTCACATATGCAGAATAGGCATTCAAATCTAAATTAATGAAATAAAAGAAATCTGTTTGCCTGGTCACATGCCCAACCTATGGCTGGACAACAGACAATGAAGAATATTTGGTCAAGAGTCCAGAAAAATTACAAGGATATCAGAAAAGATTTGAAGGACATGTAAGTGGCTGCAAGAGGAAGGAAATTATCCCCTTTCTTTCTACTAATGGAAACCACTTCTACTCACTGAAACTCATCAAAATGATACTATTTATTGTCTTTTATTATTCCAATCTAATTGGTTTGCTTAATAATGGGGGAGCATAAAAGAAGTTATATAACCAACTTCTTGTATAGATGTAAAATGAACATTTGACAAAGTATGCTGATTCTGTGGTTTTAATGGCTTAGAATTTTTGCAGCTTTTGAACAAAATTCAATTGAAGCACCTATTAAAATATGCTAATTTTCTCCAGCGCTGGAATCAGTGTGATATATACATTGCCATACCAATGGCAACTCTAGGTCAGGAACACATCGTATTTCCTTTAGTAACCTTATCGGATGAGTTCTTACCACCATCTAACATGCCCCTTCCAACAGCCAACAAGACAGATGAATACAGAATTTTGAATTAGGATAGTTAAATATACTTTTGAGTTTTTGGGTAGAGTATTTGAGAAGAAAGTAAGTGAAGATAAAAACCAAACAACGGTAAGAAAACTGTATGCAGCAATACTAACCTTCTTTTCAGCTTCAAATGTGTATGTATAAAGACCATCAACATCATTGAATACCAAATAGTTGTTCAGAGGCATGTATGCACTGAAAGGAAACAACTATTAGTATATAAGCAGGAAGCCTGCTAAGTGTTTATAAGCAGCTGGTTCACAAAAATATTAATGAAGTTACCTTGTGGCTATTTTAAAGACTTCAGTGGCGCATATAGCTAGAAATAGAAAAATAACCAAATTATTTAAATATCTAAAAGGGAAAAGTAATAGGTAAAATACACTGTTTATAACAACCTAGAAATATAAGAATTTTACTTATGTTTAAAGATTCCCAAAAGTTTTGATATGTTAATATTTAAGAAAGTCAGATTTTCTTCAAATAAAGTTACATACTAAGCATGGGCAGGGAAAGTCTCTGGAACTTGACTCACAAGGAAGCCAAATAAAAAAGCAAATCTTTTAGTCCTTTTCACCCACCTTCCTTTGGAATGCTCACCCTAGCACTGGCATAATTAGCAAGAAGGAAACTAATGCTTCTATTTACACACTTTGGTGAGGACGGGATTACTAAAGTGTAAACAATTATACAATAGGGAATATAGAGCAAGAACAATGCGCTAATGCCACTGTTTGCCTAGTGCACTAACAGCAAGCCCCCAGCCACTTAGGAAGCAAACAAAAGCCTTTAGTATAAAACTGATTATAGAGTCTTGTCAGTATCAGGCAGCAGCAGGAGCAAGTGGGAGGGTTCTAATTAACCAATTAAAGTCACCAAGCTGTACTTATTAACTTGCATTTAGCACTTTTTAGTTAAGAACTATGTTGCAGAGAAAGCAGCTCAAGAAGAGATATCGAAGCAAGCTCTCCATCCTGCAAAGGGGATGAGGGGAAAAAGGGCCAGACATAGGACAAGACATACTGACTGCAATGGTGAATACGTGAAACAGAAAGATGCTGCAAAGGTTGTAAAAGTGCACACTGGTCGCCAAGTTATTTTTTCATCATTGTCATAACTGTGAACTGTTCAAGGCAGTTTCTAAACTATATGCCAATAATAATTAACCTTCAATTGGTCAATTTTAACTACTTAAAAGATTTCAGAAAGAGCCCTGTTTTCGCAAACATCTAGAAAGTTAGTCAGGACAGGGAAAGCCAAACCTACTGTGTAAGACAGGGGTGTCAAATTCATGTTATCACGGTGGTGTCATATGACATAACGGGACTTTTCTCCCCCTTGGCTAAACTGGCTGTGGGCATGGCCAGCATGTGATGCATCCAGCCCATAGGCCGGCAGTTTGACAGCCCTGGTGTAAGGTTTTTCTATAAAAACAACCCCCCTCCCCGCTCAAAAAGCAACCCCTCCTGGTTTCTCCTCTCCCATTTTTTTTTTAATGGTAATGGATTATCGGCATTTTTCCCCATACAGTTCATGATTCTAGTTGAAAAAGTAATTTTAGTACTAAATTATATATTAAACTAAATATAGTAAGAACTTTTAACCCTACGTTCCCCAAATCTAGTTTGTCTACAGAACTGCTGAAATATAACATACTAAAGACTTAACCTTCTACTCAACTATTTTCAGCCAACTCTAGCCAAATTTATTTATTTGGAAATAAACCCCATTAATTTCACTACAATTTATTGGTGATAAGCCCCTTTCAACTTTGTATGAACTTCCTTTTCTGGATACATTTAAGTTATTCTGCTAAGTATGTACCATAAAATTCTTTCTTTCTGTCTATTTAGGCTAGTCTTGTATAGAAAGAAAACCATCAGAAACTATTCCGTTGTTATCTGGAATCCCCAGCATTATTGTTAAACACAAACAAGTAGTTGATATCTGATAGTACTATACCTGCAATTACAGCATTTGTAGATGCTACTGCTGGAATGATCCGCTTTACAACTCCTGCATTTGGGGAAGCATCATATGCCATGTTATTTCTTTTACAAAAAAGAGCAATAACATATGTTGTATACCTGTGGACTGACTTAGCAACTAACAATAATTCCAAGCAGAGTATCTTTAGAATTAACAGCAGCAATTCAACTTGGAATGAAAAAGCATTCTGTCTTGCTACCAGGCTTTCTGACTCTGCCCTATCTGGGATCACAAGGAGCATGGGTGATGATGTTCACAACAAGGGCATTAAACTAACTAACTAACTAGCTAGTTAGCCAACTAACGAACTAACTAACGGACCAGAGTTAACACTTCAGACTTTTTTTAACTTTGGAGAAGGGCATATTTTACTGTGAAAACATAGGTTCTAAAATGTCAGGCCTGTTCATTCTGTGGGTCACAACAGAGTACTTGCACAGCATATGAATAAAAAAACAGCCCAGCCCATTCCATGTAACCATTGAGTATAAAAAGTTAATCATCAAAACAAAAATACAAAGTTGACCAAGAGTTCTTGCTGAATCTTACCCTGTGTAAGCCTATAGGTTAGACCTTTAATATTAAATTGTGATGCCCTCTCTATAGATTTTTCAAAAATCCATTGTATGTGTTCTGGGTCATCTCCATCTAGGGAAACACCTTCTGCAACAGAATAGATAAAGCACTTTATTTAAACATACAATCTTAATTACTTGTAATTTATTTTATATCAAAACTATATACTTTGAATGATATACAACCATTCATAGTTATAACAGACCCGGGCTCAATGTCCTCCCTGAAATGATGTGACATTTCAGGTGCTTCGCAACCAATCTGCATTTAGAAGTGTTCTGTGGTGTCCTGCATTTTTACATTTCTGACAACACCCTCCCTTGTTATTTACTTCTGGTTTTCAGCTAAAACAATCTTTAAAGCAAACAATAGGCTTCAGTGATGCTATTCTATAGGTTTGGCCCAGTTCTGGCGTACCAGTAATGCCAAAGATGAGGGGAGACCAAACCACTTCTCTCTGAGGAGCTGCTGTTGGGCCCACCTGCCCACCCGGGCTCCCATACTGACCTTTATTCCCTGCTTTTGAAACGCAGCTGCTTTGCACGGCACAGCAGATTGCCGCATGTCAACTGCTGAAGCGACAGGAAGGGTGCAGGTTTGCAGCAGGTGAGTAGGAAAACCTCTGTGTGCGCGCAAAGTGTGTGTTTGCCATGCATGCACACGCAAAGTGTGTGCACACGGAAAGAATGCCCACCAAGCCACGCCCACCGAACTGGTGGTAACCTACTTTTCAACCCACCACTGATAGGTTTGTTTAATGATCTTGGCATTCAGTTAACAACCATCACACACAAAAAAAAAGGACATAAAATCAGGTCAGTCATGTGGGGACCCATTTTACATCTATGAAGACTTTCAACCTTAATGCGCAGGCTCTATTACAGCCTACCAATAACTAGAATAAATTTTACAAGCATTGACTTTTCCCAAAAGAATCAGAAAAACCACAATAGAATGAAGCAGGTTTAGCATGATCTTAACTGTATCATACAAGGCGAGAGACATTCTGTATATTATTTCATTTCTTAAACTGATTTACCTCCAAAAGGTTGCTCCTTGGGCCATTGTAATATTCTAACATACTCAATACAGTGTTCTGGTAGACGAGGCATTGAAGCAATTGTACACATGGGAAAATTTACCTGGAAGAAATAAATGAATAACATGAATTTTGCAAGAGGTTTAAAAGGATGAATATTTATAAAAGATAATTATTTTTCAGCTACCTGTGGTGGATAAAGTTCAAGCGTACATTCAATACAAGCTGTCATGCCTGGAATAATCACACGTGCATTTCCTTTGAAACCTTCTGTTCCACCATCAATCAAAGGTATAATTGAACTTGGATCTATCACCCCATCTTCATAGTTTAAAAGGGAAATCTAGGGAACAAAACAGAATGTATTGTATTAGATTCTTTCCTTCTTTCTCTCAGCAACAAAATGTATAATTCAGCAACCTAAGCAGAAGTGGTGGTATCTGAAATAATTACAGGATTAACAGCAGTGGCCATTTCTGGTCCAGAGTGCGACAGAATTATAACAATCCATCTTAAAAACTAAGAGGAAATCATTATGTCTCATTTCTGTAAATACACTGACTGTATATTGTCCTTTTCAAGTAATTTCAACCCCATAGTGGCTCATATTATTGGTGCAAATGAAATATATATTGACACAATTTATATATGCAATATAATCCTTGACTGCAAGAGAATGCTATTCTAATTTTCATATTACAAATGAAAAGCGTGGGTTGTCAGCAGCTGCAACCATCTAAAAACAACCAATACATTAGAACCTATCAATTGTCATAATAAATTGGTGCTGGTGGAAAATACAAGTTAGGCAATTATGTGTTAAAGCCATTCTTCAAATTTTAATTTGATATATCTGTTTTCTTAAATAGAAAAAATATTCTTGAAATTATACTGCAATTATATCAAATTATATACATTTTATAAAATATATAAAAGCATATGAATGGGGAAAACATTCAGAATAATGGAAAACAAAGTAATTTTTTGAAGTTCTAACAAAATCATTGTGAAATTCATTATGGTACTTCTAAGTCATAATCTTGTGAATCACCTATATGGATTTTGAGCACTAACCCAAGACTAAAAGAAATTTATGGAAAAAATGTCCATGACCATGTACTTAAAAGAATGTTGTCATATATTTTATATCAAAATTAAAAATGAAACATTCTTGAATTACTGAACTCTAAGGTCTATATTTTGTAAAAGAAATCCACAAATTTTAATAAAAATACTTACCAACATGCCATTTATCCATCTTCTTGCAATAATTGAATCCAAACCACATACAATTATATGAAATTCTAAAAGAAAATAAATATAATCACTCCTTTATTACAAATAATTAGCTATAATAATTATAGTATATGAGTTGAGAATTCTCTTTCTTAAGGAAAGGATTATCATCTTATTTGGAAAAATGCTATTTTCACAATAGGGCATGACAACTTACGTCTATAGAAACTTTCATCCAGATCCTGAATTTTTTTATAATGTCTAAAAACACATAGTAAAGGAAATATTTTAAGCAATTATTAGGCCACTGTAGAATGGATATTAACAGTATCAGTCTACAAAGAAAACAAATATTTAACATTAACAGTAATGGCTTTATATGGCTCCCCAATTAATTGTTATTTGAAGCATGTGAAACATTATTTAAAAATAAACTGATGAAGTACAGCAGCTTTTATGAAATAAACTAACCATTTTCAACAACTGGAGGAAAATAGATGGCAGTGCATGTTCCGTCTATGGGTTTCTGAAAGTATGTAATCCAATACTGTGGCAAACAGTTGCTGGAATATTCTCTTTTTTGCCTTCAAGTCAGAACTGATTCCTGGCAAAACCCCATGCAGGTTTTGGGGCAACATTTTTGGAAGGGTTTTGCCATTATCGTCTTATGGCTGAGAAAGTCTTGGCCCAAAGAAATCCAGTTGGCTTTTATACCTAAGGTAAGAACTTGAATTTACCCAGTCCTAATTCCAGTGCCTTGCCCAAACGATCATTCAAACTCTCATATAACAGTAGTCCAAACACTACTGTTTTGGACAACATTGCAATGTTCTATTTTTCTTCTAGACTATACCAAACTGGCCATTTCAGAAGAATGCTGGTATCATGCAGGTAGTCCTTGCTTAGTGACTGTTTGAAGCTATGATGGATTTTTAAAAAAACTACTACGGCCAGTCCTCAAAATTACGACTGAGGCACACAGAGAAACACAGACAAGCACACACCTCTGTCGTGACATAATTGCCTTTTGGATGTTTTAGCAACCCATCTGCATTTATGACCTGTTGTGTTCCACGGTCATGTGCCACAATTTGCAACATTTTTACCATTTTCCAGCAGAAAATGGCAAAAACACTCATTGGATATTCTAGATTTGCTGAACGACTGTGGTGACTCAACAACCAAAAAAAAAAAGTTGTAAAATTGAGTCAGGTCATATGTGACCCCACTTACTGATCACAACAACTTACAACCAAAATTTTGGGCTCAGTGGTGATTATAAGTCAAAACCTACCTTAGTTTTCTAGGAGAGTGACTTGAATATCCCTATTGGAACAAATATGTCTTTGGGTTTATAAAGTGTGGGGTTTTTTTCTTAATATTTTTCAATCCTTGAAAGGCTCTGAACTACTTAAAAATGTTAATGAGAGGATACAAGCCTGGATAAGCAAAGATTAACATCAGCTATTGTGTATTTCATCAGTAATGTATAATGTTGCCTTAGAAAATAAATCCATTTTCATGCTGCATTATTCTAATGTAATATTTCAAAGTTAAAATACATGTATCAGAATAAGTGCTTAGTTAAGAAGATTCCAAGGTGCAATTACCTACAAGTAGTCCTCGAATTACAATAGTTCATTTATTGACTGTTCAAAGCTACAAAAGGATTGAAAAAAGTGACTTGTGGTTGTTTTTTTCACACTTATGACCATTGCAGCATCCCTGTGGTCATGTGATCAAAATTCGGATGCTTGGCAACTGGTTCACATTTATGACAGTTGCAGTGTCCTGGGGTCATCACATGATCATTTTCTATGATCTTCTGACAAGCAAAGTCAATGGGGAAGCCAGAATCATTTAACAACTGTGTTACTAATTTAACAATTTCAGTGATTCGCTTAACAACCGTGGCAAGAAAAGTCATAAAATGGAGCAAAATTTACTTAACAGCAGAATGTCTCACTTAACAGAAATGTTGGGCTCAATTGTGGTTTTGACTATCTGTATGATAATATTACAAATAAGTAGAACGGATATTCCTCGTAGCTTTAAAGAACAACCACTGCCTTTTAATGCCACAGAATGACTCCAACAATAAAGAAAAGATGGTCCTGCAGCTATCCACCTCCAAAAGTTTTATGTGCTTTTTAATTTTTAAAGAAACCAAGCAACATACAGTATTTCTTCATGGAAGGATACGGTACAACGGCACAATTGGGAATGCGACTATTGAGAAACTCAGCAGCGACTTCTGCCTTAGGGCGCCCAACGTCTTTAGGTCTGCAAAGTACAGTACATGTCAGGGCATTAAATTTCTCATATTCATACAATGTATTCTGTTTCAACAATGATGATGTCATCTCTTCAAAATAGGCAAAAATCAAAGATGAGGCAGAAAATTTACACTCTCTCAACAATCAATTTTTAAATGAATTATTTCAGTTTCCCCTTTGAACAACAATTAGGCCATTGCAGTTTTGGAGAATATGGTGCTGGTTTACAAACCCTGTTTATTTCCTTCCTTTATAATACTGGTATAATCAATACAGGTATTGTAACATTGTAATATAACTGTGTTACAATAATAATACTGTAATCAATACAATACAGGGACAATCAAGAAAAGAAGGATTATGATTTGAATAAACCAACAAAGTAGGGAATTGAGAATAGTTTAATTGCAACAAACTACACGTGACTGAAATTTGTTTTTCCGGGAGTCTGGAAAATCTCAGCAAATAAAACAAGGAGACAGAACATTTCCCCATAATAAACAAGAATTGGTCCCAGGGGCATTGTGAATAAATGGTCACAGGTTTAAATAATAAACTACTAATTATATAACTACTAATTTAATAGGACTTAAATGTTATCATATGTTTAAATAAGCATTTCCTATCAATGTTACTTTACTGGTTCCCATTCTTCCAGTTTTTTTATTTGAATCCTGAGACCCAATTATGTGAAATATCTTCAAACACTTATTTTTCACAGGGTCACCAGTCTGGTCTCTGATGATAGAGAGGGAAACATTACACTTTCCCAATTGCCTGGAAAGGGAATGTCTCCCAGATCTCCTGAGATTTGGATAAGTGAGGAAGTTGCAAGGGGAACTCCAAGAATATATATAAACAGCTGTATAAACAGATTTCTATATCTGTAAGACTTGATTAGCCTCAGAAAAATGTGATTAGGTGCTTCACAATACCTACTGTTCTAAGAACAGAGCATCTGGTGAAATTCTAGTACTTCCAGATCTTTTGATCCGATTGAAAAGGTGGTCTTCTACTTTTCCACAAACAAACCTTCAAACCTTACATCAGAGTATGGCTCAAAGCAGAATGGAAAGTTCTGTATATAGATATACTGCCAGCAGAACAGATATATTGAATAGTGGCTTCGTAAAACAAGCAGCAAGATTTCCTCAAAAGTGTTATTTTGATATCTGAATAGACAGGTAACAGATAAGCTGAATAGAATTATCCTGACTGATATGCTTCTTATATCCCCCCAAAATAATAAGACAATAAAATGTGAAAATGGCAGATAAGCAATGGTAAAAATAATGATGATGGAGAGTTAATGTGCTCTTCAGAACACTCCATCTTCAACATCTAAATGTCCTTAGGGATGGAATCAATCTGATCTCTATAAGGTGACTGTCTGGAGGGTTGATGCTGCCCTGAAAAGCAGTGCCATCTTCCTCCAGCACCATTTACTTGCTAATGGTGGTGGCACTAGGCACACTTTATAGATGATCTAAAAAGTCCAACAGATTCAGAGAATGGTATTGTTCTTTGTACAAAAGGTGTAATTCACTGAATTCTGCTACCAGAAGTCATACAAAAATTAACAGATTGTTTTAGTATAAAGTTCATGCCCAAAGAAAAGCAATAAGTTTAAAGCTTACCGAAACAAGAATTGTCTGTTTAAGTTAGATAAATCAATAGTGTCCATATCGATTACATGAATCTGTCTAAAACCAGATAGTGCCTGCAGAGACAGAGAAAAGGTTATAAAAATAATATATGTTTTCATTGTCGTGAACTTGCTGCTTTTGAAATATATCAGTATTTGGCAATATTGTAGTTACTGGTAACAATAAAGGATTTGAACAAGTCATAGTACCCAGCTCTTATTTGAAGCCATACAGGATATGAAGTCTGCCAGGCTAAAATTTGATAAAAATCTATGGAACTTATTTCTGCTTTGAGGGATGGAAACACAACCTCAAGGAGAGATAGTGCTGTAGAAAACTAGTCCCGTGCCATGTGGGCTTCAAAGGTGATAACCAGGACTTTGAACTTGAACCTGGAACAAAACTGGGAGCTACAGCAGTCCATGCAACAGCAGTGTAATATAGGTGAACCTAGGATGCTGAACATTATATGATGCTGTGTTCTCGACCTGCATAGGTAGTCCTTGGTTAATGACCACTCATTTATCAACAATTTGAAGTTACGACTTGTGATGAGTACTCAGCGTCGCAGCCATCTCAGCAACTCTGTAGACATGTGAAAGCGATTTGGATGCTTCAGCAACCAGCTCACATCTCTCAATCTGCACTCTGTAGCATATGCCGCTCATAGCACCATAGAGGACTCTAGCTCACCCTCCCACACCTGAGATAAGTCATCCCCTGGCTCCTAAGCCATGCTTACACCATATCAGCCATTTATCTACTTATCAGTCTGCTTTTGAAACACCCAGGAATTGCAACTTCCTGCCAGTTTCCCCATTGATCCTGCTTGTGATGCTAATGGGAATGGCTGGGATTGCCATTGCTAAGCAATACCGTTATGTGATGTTGCCCATTATGGCCACATCACTTGGGGATGGAAATTCTGATTCCAATTATCATCATTAAATGAGAACTACCTATAATAACCTCTGGATGGTTTTCAAGGACTGCCCCACAGAGTGCATTGCAGTCACCCAAACAGGAAGTGACCAAAACATGAGTGGCTGTGAGCAAGGACTCCTAATTAAGGAAAGGGAGCAATTAGCAGAGAAATTGGATCTGTCCAAAGGCCCTCCTAACCATTCTTATCACTTGGTCATTTTTGGGTAGGGGGTGGCAAAGACACAAAGCCAATCCATCTTACCACGGTTGAGGCCAAACTAAGTTCCTTCCCATTCAGACATTGACAGCTTCCAACACTTGGTCAGTACCACAACGGCATCACCTGTCCAGCCAGGATGGAGATGTATAACTGGGTAACTTTCACAGCAACTTATTTTTTCTTTGTGTCCCCTTACTTGAATTAACTAAAATGGCAGCCTGTCAGTTAATAACACAACCAAATGCCTTTCTTTTGTCCATGCAAAGCTGCATTTCATTTTATGACCAACTTAAACTATAAGTCTACAGGTAGACTTTAAAATTTTCATCTAGCCTTCACCACAGCTAAGGCAATCTAGTTGTTTCTTATAAATTAATGTATGTTACTATTTTGTAAAAGTTGCCAATATTTTAAATATCCTGGGTGAATCTCTGAAAAACATGTTTATATTTTTTCTTTTATAGGGTTACATAGATATGAACAATCTGACAGATTTTATGTATTCATTCTATATATTTTTTAAAAAATTCTGAATGTGATTTGTAGTAAACTTATTGCCTGAAAACTCTCATATTTTAAGTATATGTACATCAAACCACATGGCGTGATCCATTCAGCATAAGTCAAGAGGAAACCAGGCAAAATGAACTATCATAGTAAATAAAGTAAATAGGGTAAAATGTAAAAAGATATTTAAAAATTACCAGATTTTTCAGGAGTTCACATCCTAATCCTCCAGCTCCAATTACTAGAACTTTACATGTATTTAAGAGAAAATCAAGGGGCTGTAAAAAACCAAAACAAGCAATTTATTGAAAGTAAAACATAATACTTTCACCAAAATAATTGCACTAAACAAAACCTAAAAAGCTAAAACTTGCACAATACACTCTCTATAAATCAAAATTTGCCTTCTGGCAGTACAGAATTACTAACAAAAACCTGTTCTGATGCTGCTGCATGCAATAAATATTTAAGCAGAACACAAAGCATCTAATCGCAATACAACTAATGTTAATGGATTTAATATCAGACTGCATATCTTTAAATTAATTGGTGTAATGTATATAATGACATTATTATAATTTCTTTAAATGCTGCCATCTGTGGGCAAAGCAACTTCTTTTAATGTATGTGCACATAGAAATACACATGTCAATTTTTTCAACTTTCAACTTCCAAACATTAGGGGTGCTCAAAAATTGTGACATTCCTTGGATACGGTAATTTTTAATATACAGTATTTTAGATGTGCTTGGTAACTACATAAATACCATATTTTTTAACATTTTGTTTCACAGGCACACACATGCATATATATTCAGCAGTGAATCCCACTGAATATAAGCATGAATTCTTCTCAGACTATATTCTTTAAATTGTATGTGCATTCATTAATCAGGGTTTGGGACAGAATTAACAAGTACTCTCAGATTTATTTTAATCAATATCAAAATGATCAGATGCAGGGAAAAGTCTCAATGACCAGAAACATTCAGCAAGCATGAGGCAGTTGGGAGAATGAAGCACACAATCCCATAGCAATCTATTTTTCCTTAAATCAGAAGGTCAAAGGTTCAATGTTAAATCCATTCAACTTATCCATCTTCCTACAGTTAAATGCGTGTTTAAATATCTCGAGTGAATAAACAATTCAAGATTTTTAAGAACTGCACTTATAAACTAACTGGTAATATATATGGCAAAACTGAAATAAGCAATTCAATATTGTAATTACTCTTTTCAGTGCTGCTTTTTTCTTCTCCAGCCAATGTCCCAAGATTTTATTCTTAAAGATTTTCAGTATTAGACATTATCTTTTTTACATATTACATTCTGCAAAACTATAAGAAAATTAGTTGGTTCATATTTAGAAGTTTGCAGACTTGCTCCTGTTTCATTATGGAGTGACAAACAGAAGCATTCACAATAGTTTGCAACACAATACTTGTATTTAAAAGAACCGTTTCTCACTTGAGTGCCTGGCTCGAAATCAGGGTGTGTGAATGGTCCAGATCGCTCGAGGAACTTCTTGACATGGTTCCAGCGACCTTCCCAGTCTCCATTGTCCCCACACCCACCATCAACAGCCATTCTGCACAGAACATAGAAACTCAGCTGCAAAAAAAGGTATGAAAACACACACAAATAGACAAAAAACAAGATCCCTCCAAATTCAGTCTTTCCCTTTGACCTGCTGAAATATGTTTATTACTGTACAAGTCGTAAGAGCTAGGTGTTATCAGTTTCATTGGATAATATTAAGGAAATAAAGTACATAGCTGTAGAAAAATTGACTGTGTTGATTATGGCCAATTAACATATATCTGTTTATTGTAGATTTACTAAAAAAAAATCCTGTTAAAATTAAATTAAGTATTAAGTTATGTACTCTTAAAAACTGAATGTTCTGGTTTAACTTTCTAGAATAAATGTGAAAATACTTGAATTGAAAAAGAACAAAAAAGCAAAAATCTACTTACTCAGGTTCTGTTTACAAAAAATTCAATTAAGCTTGGGGCATTTGACATAGATGCATATGGGCCATCCAATCCAAAAGAAGAGTGATTGTTTGAATAATTCATTTTCAAATCTGATAAATAATCCAAATACTTTTAAAAGATCTAATTTAAATAATTTAAAATTTAGACATGTACGTTAGTATTTTTTTCAATTATATTGCTATCATGTTTAGTTTTTCATTATGCTTCACTGCAGGATATTATGCATAAATAGATGTTATACCCCACGTTTATTAAAAGGTGGGGTATAAACAAATGGTACTCTGATAATGTTAAACAATATAAAAGTGTAATTGCTGGGAACTAACATTCTTAATGTATATTGGCAGAGGATTTGGAAACATTCCAAATTTAATATGTTTTAGGTTCATAAAAATCAATTTCCAACTTGCTATCAATCATAAAATGATAGATGCTATTATGAGTTGTTTTGATTATTCTGGAAACATTCCAAGCTCAAAATGGTTCCATTTAAGCCTTACAAAATTAAACTGTTTTAAGTCTGAAATCAGAGATATGGACTGGAAATTTTTTCTCTTAACATAAGTTTGGTAGCTTTGAAATCATATTTTTGTTGCTGTTGTTACATAGTGAATTGTCCAATATTGTTTCCAGTATTCCAGTGAAAATAATTTTCTCCCATGTATAAAATTTTTTAATTTAAATATGCTGTTCAAACCTCATATTAGTTTTTTCACATCCAATAGTAGTCAAAAGACTTGTGCAGATTATGATTATTAAAATATGCTAAATTATTTGCACAGAAAAATTTATTTTCTGGAATACCCTCATCTCTATGCAAAATACTTCTGACATAGCCAGAACAACCTGCATGAAACTCAAAATGTTTGAAATGTGAAACACTGGCATATTTTATAAAATTGAGAAATACTACATTTTGCAGCCAATAAATATTTTAAATTGTTTTTTAAATGTTATTTTGTATTTTATTTTAAATAAATATTTTTTATGATTTTGTGTTTGGAAAAAACATCCATTCCCAAGAAATGTAACCCAAATATATTCCAAAATGTATCTTTTAGTTCTAAAAACCAAAATAATATGTTTATTTTTTGTGATAAGACTTTATTTCAAGACTGATGTTATGCCATGTACATTGCCCACAGCCTAAGACTGGGATGGTATGGAAATTATACTAACAAAATTAATCATTTTACAAGTTTAGGGAGTAACCATACCGAGAGTTATTTATGTCCAGTTTTTCTTCATCTGTAATAAGTTAACTGCTCATAATGCTAATTATTCTTTTCTTTCTACATTATGTGCTGGCAAACATGAAACATCATGAAGAGACACCCTTCCCTTTTTAATCTCTGCAGGAGTATCACTTATTTTAGCATTTATTTCATAGCAGATAACTTTTTGGCAAAATTTAAGATCCTGATTTTGAATTTTTTATGTTTGTAAAATGTTGATATGCAAGTATCCTTTACAAGTATCCTTACATGGTTAAGGTATGTGAATGGAATTCTCATTCAATCATAGTTCTTAATGGAGTAGGAAGGATGATACCCAGTTTAGATTGGGGTTGAATTCACATATTCCTGAATCTCCCCTGCATATAGAAAGCCATTAGAGGACTGTGAAAAACTATTTTTCCTGCTTTTGGATTTTCCACATTTTTGACATTTAATATTAATAGTTTCATATATATAGGGGGTTTTAATAAACAAATCAGAGTTAGATGCTTGCTTTGTTTATTTTTTAATATTATCCAATATGGATATGTGCTGATGTAAAAAGTAACAACCCCTTAGATTCAATAATTGGCTGTACAACCTCAGAATGGAAATCAAATGGTTCCTATAATTGGTTACCAGTGTCTTTCTTAGGAATTTTATGAGGATTGACATTTCAGGTCTTGCGATAACAGGGGTCTTCAAACTTGATAGCTTTAAGACTTGTGGCTTCAACTCCCAGAATTCCTCCTCTAGTCATGTTAGCTCAGGAATTCTGGGAGTTGAAGTCCACAAGTCTTAAACTTGCCACATTTGAAGACCCTTGTGCTATAACATTACTACAAATAGCCCTCATTTAGCAATCACAATTGGGACAGGCAGCTTTATCATTAAGCAAAATGGGAAATCATCTGATCATGATTGTGGTTTCCTTTTACCCACTCCCCCATCCTTTTATCCCTAATCAATAAAAAGGGAATTAATATTATTTACATGGTAAGGGGGAGATTACAACACAGTAAGCAGGTATACAATGGGAAACACACATTCCCCCCCAAGCAAATAAAGACCTAAATATGAAACTGATTAGGATCTTGTTGGTATCAATCAGCAAAAGGATTAAGATCACAGAGCTGAGTTTGTTAACTTGGAATTAGCACTTTTTAGGGAAGTGCTGCAAAAATTTAAGCAGCTCAGACAGGGGAGAGCAAAGAATAGAACAGGCACAGGACAACATATACTAACTGCCTACTGGTGAACAATCACCAAAATATACTACAAAGGTCATAAATGCAGACATTGATAGCAAAGTTACTCTTTCATCACTGTTGTAACTGCAAAGTCAACTGTCCGGGGAATAATTAAATAAGGTATACTGTAGATCAAGGGTCACCAACCTTTTGGACCTCAAGGATCACCAAACTCATAATTTTAAATCCTGGGGACCACTAATATGAATTCAAATTTTTTACCAACTGATTCTGTGGGCATGGCCTAATTTGTGGATGTGGCTTGGTGGTCATGGCTTGTATGTAAATATTATAAATATTTATGTAAATATTGATTTTTTTAATTAAAAAAGAGCAACTTTTACCCAAAATCAGGCAAAGCAGGCAGGAAGATTGACTTGCTCACAGAAGCACAGATTCATTCAGAGATCTATTTTTCTGCCATCAGCTACCTGCATTGAATAATAGAAGCTTCAGTCTTAAGGAAGGTTTGGCTCTGTTTAAAAGCAGAGCCGAAGATCTAAAGATTAGCTAGAAAGGAAGAAATCCAACCATTTCCTGCTTCCTAGCTAATTTAAATCTGCCGGCGCAGCAGAACAGCTGATAGTTGGGGGAGCAAAGGAAAAATAGCAACTTTGCAGGCAAGTTTGCCAGGTAAGGAGTGGGCGGGGAGGGTTCCTGTGGGCAATGTGGGTGGTGCAGCTTGGATTAATTGCTTTGGGGGGTGCTCTGGGGGTGACATTTCTCTGCGGCCCACCAAAATTTTCTTGCAGACCATCAGAAGACTGCGGCCCACCAGTTGGCGACCATTGCTGTAGATGACATTTTGGTAACAGTCACTAAGAAAAAACATTTCAGAAAATCCAAAAGCGGGGGTAAACACTTTCTCACAGAACTGTAATTTCCTGAGGAAGAATAAGGGAATCCACACCTGTGATTAACAGATATTTATGACCAGTTCTTTTCATGTTAAATATAGTTTAATTCTTCAAGCAAATTTTGGCACAGCCCTTGCCAAATCTCATTACAATTTTTAATCACTTCAATTTAACAGTAATGTGTCTTGAACATGACATTAATCCTGTACTGAAATTGTACTTGTTGCCAGTTGCTCAATATACTATACAAAGCCTAGTGCAGCAATAACCCAATTTTCTACTCCTTATGAGAATAGGCATTCCAAACAACCCTTTTTCACCAACATTCATTAGAGATGTATTTGTCTTCTGTTGCTAATTTGTTTTAAGTTGCTAATTTGCTAGTTTTCGATTTTGTACCTGTGTAATTTACCCCAAATTGTAGGGATTGGATAACACGTTGTTTTTTAAAAAAAAAAACAAATTATATCAGTGAATACAGGTAGTCCTCGACTTCCAACAGTCCGTTTAGTGACCGTTTGAAATTACAACAGCACTGCAAAAGCAACTTATGACCATTTTTCACACTTATAACCATTGCAGCATTCCCCCAGTCACATGATTTACATTCGGATGCTTGACAACCAACTCACAATTATGACACCTGCAGTGTCTCAGGGTCATTTGATCCACCTTTTGCAACCTTCTGACAAGCAAAGCCCACGGGGAAACCAGATTCACTGAACCACCCTGTTACTAATTTAACAACTGCAGTGATTTGCTTTGGCAAGAAAAGTTGTAAAACAGGCGGGGGGGGGGGCAGAAACTCACTTAACAAAGCTCAGCAACATCGATTTTGAGGTTCAATTGTGATCGTAAGCCGAGGACTATTCAGACATTGTGGGTGCTTCAGCACTGGAGGTTTTTAATAAGAGACTGGACAGTCACTTATCTGAAATGGTACAGGGTCTCCTGCTTGAGCAGGAGGCTGGACTAGAAGACCTTCAAAGACCCTTCCAGCTCTATTCTGATTGACACTACCTGTGCGTGTTTTTAAGATCACCCCATCATTCTCTCCCCCTCCCTTTCTACTCTGCTTGACTTGGAACACAAAAGCTGGAAGCTACTTTGCAGGATTTGAAGCTGTTGTATGTATGTATGTATGTGTGACTACAGGTCCCCCACCACCAACCAACCCCCACTTCTGCCATGAGCAGCATTGCTGTTGCTGCTGTCCCGGCCTTTTCAGTGCAGTAGGCGCCAGTCCCACGTGCTCTGCGAAACAGCCAGGGCGGTGGTGGTAAGGGAAGCCGGGCTTCTGCGTCCCTTCCGCGTCCCCGGCTCCCCACCCGCCTCTTTCTTCTTCCTCAGCGCCCCCCTCTTGCCCTCCCCCGCACTGACCCCATCTCTCTCTGCCTCTCTCCCGCTAGCCGCCGCCGCCGCTCCTCTAGCCTCCTTCTTTTCTTCTCCCTATAACGAGAGAGAATAAAAGAAGGGTCAGTCACCGACCGGGTCAGGCTCATAAGTCTCTCGCTCCCCCGCCACGACCAGGAAGGCGGGCGAGGAGAGGCGAAAAGGGAGGGGGGCTCCCCGCCACCATCCCGGAGCCCGTTCCAGGCAGCGACGGCGGGGAGGGATTAAGGAAGGGAAACGAGCAGGCGCGGTGCTACTTACGGCTCCTCGCCATCCGCCATAGCACCCCCCCTCCCGCTTTTATTTTTTCTTCTTTTCTTCACTTGTCACTTCCCACAATGCACCATGACAGGAAGTGCCTTGCCGGCTATGGGCTTGAAGCCATAGAGTTCTGTTTTGCTGACCGGGTCTGGGTAAGAACTTTGCTGTTGCTGGGTCTCCGTGTTAGACGTAGAGTTAAAAGGAAAGGTTACTGCTTTCACCTCCGGTTGCCAGGTGCAGGTCTCGCAAAGCAAGCAATTACATCAATTGGGCTGCACTGCGGGGCTTGATTCTGAGTAGGAATGTAAATCAAAACAAAAAGTATATCAAGAAATGCCAGCGGTTTGTCTTTCTGTGCGATTAAGGTTGGGTTCTTCTCGCTTGCAAATGAGAACCGGACGTGTTGAATCGATGTCTTAAAGACCGGAATCATAATCGTTTTAGTATTAAGTTCCGAAAGGAACGAGATACCGATTTAGGACGCCGGTAGAGCGCCACCTAAGGGATGTCTCTGGGAGAAAATCTGTGGGGAATCCAGAAAAAAATGACTTAATACTGCAAAAGAAGAAGAAGAAGAAGAAGAAGAAGAAATAATAATAATAATAATAATAATAATAATAATAATAATAATAATAATAATAATAATAATAATAATAATAATAATAATAATAATAATAATAATAAAAAATAGGATTAAATAGTAGGCAGCGCAAACTTTTTCTATTCGCCGTAATGACGGTGGCTTCTCTGACCTCCCTCAGTTCTCTGTTAAGGGCATCCAGGGCATGGGAGGTCGAATTCAAGCCTTTTGCTAGGGTACATGCTAGACTATTCAAATTTATCAAATTTCGCACTGCCAATCCAGGTACCCCCACTAGGGATATTGCCAATGAAACATATTCTGCTTTGGTGAGAAGGGAGACTTTGGAGTCACAGTCTGAGTCTCGGGTTTGGAAGGCTCTCCTGTACCGTCTCTGTAAGGATGGCATAAGCATGGTTAACCTTCCCAAGGTGCAGGGGCTGTTGGTGGCATTTGCAGGAAGGTGTTAGTAGGCTTTTAAGCCACAAAGGAAAAAAAAACCACCCTAGTGGGAGCTTCAGGTAACTATATGAGAATGATATGGTCTCTGTGTAGTTGCATATTAGTTGCTAAGGCTGATGCATTCTGTGACCCTAGGTGTGCTGCACCCAGTGACATTAAAGCATCTCTCAGAGGTGGTTACTGCAGCAATGTGTAGGGTGTACATGGTGTGGTCTTTGGTTTTTTTGTAGAGTGGCCCCAGCTAAAAATGCTTTCGTAGGAGTCAGGAAGGTTTCTAAATGTGGTGTAGTTAATGATGTTATGTGGTCTAGTTGCCACTCCCATTAGGCATGTGGTTAAGATGTCCTTGACTGGTTTCCCTCCTGCTAAGCAAAAGTTAGTGGTGTTGAGTATTTCCCTTGCTAAATATTCCCATATGTTTCCTTTCTCTGGGATAAGTTTTGGTTCCAGGAATGCAGTTGCTTGTGTTACAAGTGTTACAATTGTTACAGATAATAAAACATAGTATACATTGCATTTCATGTTTCCCATTGCTAGATTCCTTTTCTTCCTTCCCCCCCTCTTTTTTGTTTTTGTTTTTTGTACAATGTAAAAAAAAGGTAACAATAAAATGTAAAAAAGTATATGTCAAGTCTCAAAAATTACTAAAAGGTATGGCTCAAGTCTCTTCCTTGTTAAAAAACAATAAAGAAAAAAGGGAAAAAGAAAAAAATGGAGAAGGTGAGAGAAAAAATTAAAAAAAAATAGAGTTTTATAACTTAGCACCTGGGAGTCCAGTTTTGTGTAATTCAGTGTTTGCACTTGGTTCCTCACAGTTGTGTGGTTCAATGGTGTTGAAGAATGCTGCAAGCGTCCATTGATCTGTGTCCAGATTTTTCTTGAGTTTGATGGGTGGGATTGATTGTGGTGGAGTTTGGCTATGGTCTATGACTGCTGGCTTTGCATGTGTCCAATGTATCCAAGAGTTTTGTTCTGCAACCTTTATGGCGGTGTGTGTAGTTAGTAAGACTTGGTAGGGTCTTTTCCACCTGGGTTCTAAAGATGAGGTTCTGGTGAAGAACTTGATCCACATCCAATCTCCTGGCTCATATGGATGCAGGGCTTCTTCCAGGGGTAAGCTCTGTGTCAGCACACTCTGGGTGCAGAGAGTCTAGTCTCTTTTGCAGGGCTGAAAGATAAAAAGAGAGAACCCTATCCCCCCTATCTAAGCAAAGGGAATGACGATCTAGGCCTTGTAGGGTATGGGGGGGGGCGACCAAAAAGGATCTCAAAGGGGGAAATACCTATATCTTGTCTTGGTCTAGTTCTGATATAAAAAAGGGCAATTGGGAGCACTTGTGGCCAGGAGAGGTGTGTCTCCTGACAGAGTTTGCCAAGTAGGGTCTTCACCTCTTTGTTTGCTCTCTCCAAGGCTCCTGATGATGTCGGAGAATAGGGCACACGGAGGTTTTGGGTAATGCCCAGGGCCTGGAATATATGTGTGAGGACTTGTGCTATGAAGTGTTTTTCCCTATCCATGTCCAGAATGGTGGGGACCCCGAACCTAGGCACAATGTCTTTGAGGAGATGTCTGGCTGTTTCTAGAGCAGTAGCATGGCAGCATGGGAAGGCCTCTACCCAGTGGGTTAGTTGGTCCTTTCAGACAAGAGCATATTGATACCCATTTGCCTTAGGTAGCTGTATATAATCCATTTGGATCTTTTCAAATGGTTTCTGTGCCCAGGGTCTTCCTCCTTCATGAATTGCTTTTCTGGAGGTGGTATTATTTGCTTGGCAGGTTTGGCATGTCGTGGCTATACTTGTAGCCTCACTATAGGCTCCAGGTGTATACCATACTCTCCTGATGGCATCTACCATAGCTTGTGTGCCACAATGTCCCTTTGTATGTAGTCTTTGGCAAATTAACCTAAGGAGATGTTGTGGGGCTATGGGTCTGCCATCTGGGACTCTCCAAAATCCTTGCTCAAAACTGCTGAAATTTTTTCCCATTGTTCAGATTCCCCTTTATCTAGAAATTGTTTATATGGTAGTTCTGGTTTAGTTGTTAAGGCTGGTGTCATGATGGTGTGAAGTAGAGGTTTGGTTGCCACCCATTTGGCTGTTGCATCTGCATATTGGTTTCCTTTTGTTATTGTAGAGTCATCTTTTTGGTGGGCTTTACAATGGATGACTGCTAGCCCTTGTGGTAATTGGATGGCTTCTGATAGTTTGGCTACTAATGGTGCATGTACTATCTGTTGTCCAGCTGAAGTTTAAAAAACCCGTTGTTTCCATAGAACTCCTGTTGCATGGCAGACTCCAAAAGCATATTTGGAATCTGTATAGATGTTAGAAGATCGGTTCCTTGCAGCTTCGCAAGCTTTAGTTAAAGCTATAAGCTCAGTTGCTTGGGGGAAGGGGGGAAGCCCAGATGATTTCTTGTAGGGAGACTACAGCTGCTCCTGTTACTCGTTCTCATGCATGTAGGAAGAATCATCTGTGACGAGTTCCGTGTTGGGGTTTTGTAGTGGGGTATCTGTTAAATCGGAGCAAAGTAGTTCCACATCATGCACTAAATGGAGGCAGTCATGGAGATTACCTTCCTCCTGTTCTGTGGGGAGCAGGGGAGCTGGGTTTAGAGTATTACATCTCTCAAATGTAATGTGATCAGAGGTAAAAAGTTCAGCTTCATATTGAGCCAAATGCTGCTGAGTGGAAGCTTGTGTCTGGCTCTTTAAGAGAATCGCAAAAACTTCATGGGGGACTTTCAGCAATATTGGATGTCCCAGTAGTAAATCCTTAGATCGTTTCACAAGTTCGACTGTAGCCACCATGGCTCTTAAGTAAGGGGACGGCCCCTTGAGCTACTGGATCTAGGGTTA
The DNA here is from genome assembly GCA_033807585.1 of Hydrophis major. Classification (NCBI taxonomy): domain Eukaryota; kingdom Metazoa; phylum Chordata; class Lepidosauria; order Squamata; family Elapidae; genus Hydrophis; species Hydrophis major. The sequence continues at coordinate 77,300,978 of CM066329.1, forward strand.
CAGAATAGTAAGTGACTGGTCAATGTGTGTGTCCAAAAGGTCGTGTCAGAACACCAGAAGCAACACCTAATTTTTCATGGATGAATAAGTGAAAGGTTTCCTATAATCAGGTAGCCCCAGTGCTGGGGCTGATGCCAGGGTTTGTTTCATGGTCTGTTTTTTTCAAATAGTTTTAATAGTTCATCTTTAGTTGGAAAGACTTGTAGCAGTGGGTCATATCATCCCAGGATGGATTATGGCTGTCTATGATAGATTTCAGGGTTTGAATTACTGTTTGAGGATCAGCTCTGAAAGCTGGGGTATCCTTTTTCCAGATGACCAATTCAGAGGCAGAGAAGGGAGTGTGGATTAAAACGTATTCTAATTGTCCCCTATTTCTGCCTGGCACTGGTTTGCTTAAAAGAAGAGCCATAATCTGTGCCTCAGTCTTACCTTCCAGGGAATGGGTTTCAGGTTTTTCCTGATCTTTTCCCTCGGTCAGGTCTTTGGTCCTAGACATTTCAGCCCAGCAGTACCAATAGGTATTTGGCTGGGTTTAATGAGTGTTCTAAGTGCTTTCAGGGTTTTATAAGCTAAAGTACCGCTATCAGGCCAAATTTGTCTACCCGTGTCATCCCGCAATAAAGCCCACTTTTTGCAAATTCTTTTTGCTTCTTTTTTATGCATTCCAGTCAGGACAGGCACTTGCCTTTTATCCCAAGCCTCAAGTAATTTATCCAAGGGGGTCTCTTCCATTGCCCTCAAGCTACAACTTCCCATATTCCCTGCTTGATGTGGGGATTACTTTGGTTTAGCCGGGCTGCAGCTGTCAGTTTTCAGACAAAAAAGGTCTGGAAAGGACTCTGGTTTCCCTACACACGGAGTATGGGCCCCTTTCTTTTAGGGAAACTCAGCCATCAGTTTTAAGACCCCCCCTAAAAAATGGGGATCTCAGAGGACCGTCTGCCCCCTAGCAGCTTTGGTACAGGCCCCTCCCTACACTCAGCCATCAGTTTTCAGATCTCCCTTAAAGGTGGGGATCTGGAAGGACCTTTTCTGCTTTTTTTAGACAAACTATTTCCAATTTTGTTTGGAAGCAGCCGCTACGGGCCCCTTCTAAATGCTTGCGGGATGCACTGGAACTATTTTTCCTCTGCTTTTTATTTATTTTCTAACACCAGTTCCTTTTGCAGCCCACTCGGTTTTTCTTGTGTCCTTCAGAAGGACTCACACTTCGTGATCACCCCTTGCATTCTCAAATCCAGCTGGTCACGGCTCGTGTTTGAGCTAACAGCTGACTTGGGTGCGGCTGGCAATCATGGAGGAGGTGAGGTCCCACTGTTTCTGCAGAGAAAACCCACAATCACACACCTGCTCCACTTACACTTACACTCCCCTCACTAGTAAGATTATAAATTTGAAGCGATACTTTCAAGCAGCTGTTGAGCGGAAAAGCCCAAGGACTCCCTTTACTACCCTATACCTTCTGGGCTGGGTCCATGGATGTTGTCCCTAGACAAAGAAGGTCCATGCCGTCTGGGTTTGGATCCGCGGGACCGGTCCGGTGGCAGGGTTGGCTGGGAAACCTTCATGGTCGCCAATTGTTGAAAGGTGTCAAAATGCCTTTCTTTCGAGGATTCGATTTTCCCGCTGGGAGAGCTCCGGCGCAAGGATACGGACAACTGCTTGAAAGCTGGATCTTTTTATTTTTCAGGAAGGCAGAGAACAGCGAGAAGTCTGCGTTCCTGGGCTAGCTAGCTTCTTATGGTAAGTCCCTGGTTTTTTATACCCTTTTCTCCCTTTGTAAGTTGATTTTGTGTGAGTGTTTGTATTTGTGCCTAATGTTTCAAATCCTGTTTGAGTTTGTTTTTTATACCCTTTTCTCCCTTTGTAAGTTGATTTTGTGTGAGTGTTTGTATTTGTGCCTAATGTTTCAAATCCTGTTTGAGTTTGTCTTTATTTCCGTCGGAGGGCAAACTCCGCGGGGTGGCCAGATTGTATTATTGGCTTTCTGTAATCTCTTTTAGATAGTTTTTCATATTTGTTCTGTGGCAATCTCCTGTCTGTCCCTTTTGTAATTTATATTTTGTGTCTTTTGTCTGTTTGTTTTGCTTATTTGGTATGTCCTGTGTTTGTAAAGGTTTTCTAAATTATCTTTTGTTTCCTTTTCCTATTTGTCTAATTTTCTTAATTACTTAGGCTTTTGTCTATAGGGATTCTTTAATACTTTTTATCTGATTCCTTTTTGTAAGTTTGTTTTCTGGCTGACCTGATGCTCCCCTTGGGCTTTTCCTGGTTTTTTGTGACACTACTGCCTTCATGAAATTCCCTTTCCACAATACCAAACAAGCAACTACAAAGGATCAGGACCATAAAACCAAGATCTCAATCTGAAAGAGACAGGAATTCAACACACACAAATCAAAGACTTCAAGGGTTCACACTTACAAAATCAAATGATCTGAAGGGTATAAAAAGGGTTTCTCTACTCACAAGATTAGATTAATCCAAGGAACGCTGTGAGATTTCTTACCTGCCTTCCTATTAATTAACTGATTCTGACTTCCAAGTAGCTGACCAAATCATTTTGCATTTTCTCCAGCCTGGAAATTTGAATCCACAAAAGGAAAGAATTATGCCTACTCCTTAAAGGGCAAGGTTTTCTTTTTTTCCTTTCCTCAATTCAAAACACAGGACCCAAAGCAAATAAGGCTCACTGCAGTCTTTATTGTTAATGGTGCACACTGGAGGGGTGCAAACTCAGGGGTGTCAAACTCAAGGCCCAGGGACCAGATCCGGCCCATGGGGTACTTAGATCTGGCCCACAGGGCTGCCCCAGAAGCAGCGGAGGACTGGCTTGCGATGCCTCTGCCAGCAAAAACCGAGCTCAGGAGATCTGTGGGTGGCTGTCCTAAGCTTGTTTTCACTGGCAAAGGGTTGCAGGAGGCCATTGCAGCTGAAAAGAGAGCATGTGAGGGTTGTGGGCAGCACTCCTGAGCTCTGTTTTTGCTGGCAGAGGGTTGCAGGAGGTTGTTTCAGGAACTTGAGAGCCTGTTTTCACCGGTAGACTGCTCAGGCCACAGGGTAATGTTGAGGTGGCCATGCCCCTCCCCCTGCCAAGGTCAAGCACAACCCTGATGCAGCCCTCAATGACACCCCAGCTCTAAAGAATAGTGAAAAGCCTGCAGATGAAATAATGTACTTGTATTTTATACATTTCAGAAAGGAGCAGAAAGTGAATCATATACCGTGTTTCTCCAACAATACGGCCTCCACCAATAGGAAGCCCCAGCATGATTTATTGGCATAAAATCAAATTAAGTCCCTCCCCCCAAATTAAGCCCCATATTAAAAAATGTGAAATGGGGGGAATGGCGGGGGGGGGGCTTGCCATTAGGAAGTACTTTGTTGCATGCCCGGATACGGTGCTGCCTGCGTTGATGGAGCACTTCACACCGTTGATTTCCCTTTTCCCCTGCCGCAGCATTAGAGGAATGCCGCAGCATTTGGCACAGCCACATGCGCCAGTCAGGGCTCCTCCCTGTAACCGAAGCCCTGAGGAGACACTTGGCTTCAGGCGGTCCTGTCACCGCCTTCCCTTTGCCTTCGAAGGTAAAGCAAATTATTTTAAAAACCTCCACTCATCCCACCAGGGCCATGCTGGAGTCGTGCGGGATGGGCAGAGCCGGGAAAGTGAGCCGTGGGTGTTTCCTGGCTCTGCCCAGCCCACACGGCTCTGGCGCAGCCCTGGTTGGATGAGGGGAGGTTTTTAAAATAATTCGCTTTACCTTTGAAGGCAAAGGGAAGGCGGCAACAGGACCGCCTGAAGCCAAGTATACCAACAACAAAAGGCAAATCCTCAAGGTGGGCTGGAGGGAGGTGGCTGTGTGACCCCCGGGCTGCTTCAATGCAAGGTCCTGACCTTGCCCAATTGCAGCATCCTGCCGTTGCCGCCACGTCCTTTTCACCGCCGCCTCCCTCTCCGACTGCGAAACTCACGTGCTTCGCCAAACGCTCTGAGCGAGGTGAGCTCTTTCATAAACAGAGAGAGAGAGAGAGAGAAAGAGAAAGACGCCGGCGTGCTCCAAGAGGCTGGCTCTTTTCTCTAGCCGAGGCTGATGTCTGACTGAATCTCTATCCCGCTCCTTTATCCTCATGACGGGGTCGGCAGCGATGTTCTCTGGTGCGGCCACCTCAGCTTGCCAGCCTTGCCCTGCTATGAGACGATACTGTGACAGCCGCCGCTGCTGCACTCTCTTCTCTTTCCTTGCCTCTCCTCCCTTCGCCGACAGGAGCGTGCACGCCTGCTGCCACCGCCACTGCTCCTGAGGCCAGCTGGGGTGGGCAGGCGGGAAAGCAAGCAAGGTGGCTGCGCTGTCTTCTTTTTCCCTCAGCGAACTGCCACCGCTTGCCACCGCTGCCACCTGCAATGGGCGAGGAGGAGGAGGCGGAGGCACTCGAAATGTTCCAATTCGCTCATTCGAGCAAAGTGCGAGCACTGAGTAAAGGGGTGAGAAAGAACCCCAGCAAGCCCTCAGCTTATACGATGTCTGGCGAGTGCTCTTTGAGTGGACCGGAAGCTTCTTCCTTTAAATCCTAAATTCAGACCAAATTCAGTCGTTGGGAGCCATTTTCTTAATTCCATAACCAACAGAAGCCAATAGGCAAATCCCTGTTCGCGCTCTGCCTGGGGCACCCAGTGCAGTGTCAGGCGGGCCCTCCTTCCCGGTGGCAGAGCTTTAACAAAGGCAGTGAGCGCCTCCCCGCTGGGCCCTCCACTCATCCCGCCAGGACCATGCTGGAGTCGTGCGGGCTGGGCAGAGTGAGGAAACACCCACGGCTCGCTTTCCCGGCTCTGCCCAGCCCTCACGGCTTCGCCGCGGCCCTGGTGGGATGAGCGGAGGTTTTTAAAATAATTGGCTTTACCTTCGAAGGCAAAGGGAAGGCGGCGACAGGAGCGCCTGAAGCCAAGTGTCTCCACAGGGCTCCAGTTACAGGGAGGAGCCCTGACTGGCCGCACGTGGCTGCACCAAATGCTGCGGCAAGGGAGAAGGGAAAGCAACAGTCCTGAACATCCAAGCTGCCGCCGCCCGCCCACCCGAGGATGCCGGGGGGGAATTAAGTCACCCCGGAAAAGACGGCCCAGCTGTTTTTTCAGGGGTCAAAAAAAAATAAGGCTCGGCCTTATTATGTGAGAAACATGGTATATATATATATAATAAAAGGTGATGACAGCATAAGTATCCAAAACTTAAGTTACTTTCCCACCCTTCTACTGTCATCTTCAATAAAGAACTGTCTAAATGAGAAAGAAACAAATTATGTTGCTATTATATTGCTATAGAAATTTTGATAAGATTTATTCAAAACCCAGGCGAGGTTGCCTTTTTAGAGGACAATTAGTACACATTCCTTGTATTTTCTAGTTGACTAATGTGTTCCCAGCTCCTCTAAGAATTTGTTTTCTGACAATTCACCCTGAAAGATCACTTCCATAGATTGGTCCCTGGATTTTCACAGATTATTAGCAACAAGAGGTGTTTTTATGTTTACATTCAGTGCGTTAGTTAGAAGAGCTGCTGACTCATTCTTTATTAGCAACTATATTAGGATAAGTCATTGTGTCCTGAGATAAGCTACCTTGAAGAAGGTTTGTTGGAGCAAAATGTTGCAATATGTGTTTGTTATTGAAGAAATCCCATTTAAGAGTCAACAAGGCCCCTCCCATACTGAACAGTCTTCACAGGTGATCAATTAATTTTAGATCCAATTCAGAAAGTTTAAAACTTAGGATCTAGCTGTTATGTTCTGCACATGGGTGCAAGGAGCGGAGACGAGGCAGTGAACAGTGAACTTCAACTCTTTATTAAGCATACTGAACAGAGCAATCACCTAGGGCAGCAGCAGCCCTTTTATAGGGTTGGCTGCTGTCCTATTAGCCAATGAAAAACATGGAAGTGTTAAACCCTTGAACCAATGAGAGTTGGCCCGTCAACAGCCAATCAGATTTCCCAGAAATGACCAATCCGATGTCGTTATTATCGGCCAATCAGAAGTGCAGGATTAGAACCCTGCTTTTTACTTAAGGTTGTTAAAACTTTATTAAACGCCTTTATTAGTTCATAACACTAGCTACCTGAGGTAATACTCACCCTTCTCCTACAAACCAACTTAATTGTTAGGATCCTAGGAGAAACTATTCCATTTTTCTCACTTATTTTTCTCATGTATTATAGATTCTGCCCCTTTGGAACAGTTGCCTGATATGTAGTTTCTGTAATTTTATCTTTTTTAAACTGACATAACCATTTCAAAGGAATAATTGTTTCTCCAACTGTGCACTTTTCCAAAATGTCTAGTAAAACATTTGCTGGATTGTTAAAGGCGTGAGAAGGACTGTGAGATCAGTGTTCAGAGCAAGAAAATTATGCCATATGCCTCCTCATTCTTATCTGAGAAAGATCTATGGAATACCCCAGTAGAATGTATGTATACTGTTTTTTAATGAAAATTATCAGTAGTTTTGATCAGTGAGGTCATCATAGTAAACAAAGCCACGTGCTGATTACGTCACCAGAACATGCCCATAAACGGAAGTGACATGCACAGCTCTCCTCCCCGGATGTGATGTGCATAATCTACCCCCATGGTCTCATAAGGTCATAACCCTAGCCGGATATGACATATTGGCCTAAGCCCATCAAAATAGGCATGGTTAACCCTAACAGATAAGGCATGATGCAAGGCCCCTCTTTTCAGGGGGTTGTGCTGAACCTAATCCCATCAAGAAACATGTGTCAGTCAAGCTTCTGGGGTACTTGATTACATTAACCCTAGACTAATTCTATGGACATTCAAAACCAAAAGAAACACAGAGATCTGTCTTTTTGGGAAACAAAACCCTGCTTTGGGGGAGCTGTAATAATTTTTAAAAAGGCTTTTTATTTCTAATCATTCCAGCCTAACGATGCTTTTAATTTTTGTGAAGTTTTAAAAATCAATACCTCAAAAGCTGGGGGGGGGGGGGAAGGAGCACCTAAATGCAGCCAGGTTCTGCATTTAAACCCACCTCGAATATAGGGGAAAAAGCCCAAAGATCTTTTAAAACCCACAGCTGGTTTTTACCTTTGTAAAAATCTAAAGACATATATTTTGGCAATTGCAACCCACCCTCAAATCCACATATACATGTAAGCTTAATAAATTTAATTCTACCCCTACTGCAAAAGATAAGAAATATTAACGGGGGTTAAAAAAAAAAATGCCTACAAGAGACAAGCAGGCAGGAACGTGGCGCCAGGAATGCATGTTTGAATCTGCTAGTAGAAAAGGGGTTAGGACTTCTTCGCGGCATGACCAGGCATGACATACCCTCCCGTGATTCAGCACCTGCGCAAGGCATCTGCTAGTAGAAAGGAGGGGTTAGGGTTAGGGTCTTTTAAAAACAACACCCTACTACCGGTATGACAAAGCCTCCTCTGCCCAAGAGGGCAGCCCAACCCCACGTGGGGAGGTGAATCTCCCGGGGCCGTAGCTCAGGATTGGCCCACCCCGGGAAAAGTGCCCAGGTGCCATTCTTGCCTGACGGCGGAGCTCTCGCCAAGGCAGCGAGTGTCTTCCCGCCAGGCCGTCCGCTCATCCTGCCAGGGTCGCATCAGACCCGTGCGGGCTGGGCAGAGCCAGGAAAGTGAGCCATGGGTGCGCGCCCACCTGCCAAGCGAAAGAGCCGGGCCAACCCGAGCTTGGTTTCCTTCCCAAGTCCCTCCAGCCCGAACCCAAAGGGGCCACCGGGAGAGGCACCGAGGCAGTGATAGCACCCACCCATCCATGGACAGGGAGGCAAGGCGAAGCCTGCACCGTGTCCTCCTCCGAGCTGAGCTCCGCCAAGTGAGCACTGATGCCTGTTGCCGCTGCAGCGTTTGGAGCTGCCAGCGCATTTGGAGATGCATGGGGATGGGATGGGCGAGGGGTGGAAAGAATGGGCAGCTTTGGGCTCTCTCCGCTGGACCTGCTGGCCAGGGAAGCAGCACTTCCGTCGCCTTGCCTCCCTGTCTGTGGACCGGTGGGTGCTATCACTGCCTCAGGCAGCCTCTCCCGGTGGCCCCTTCGGGTTTAGGCTGGAAGGACTTGGGAAGGAAGCCAAGCTTGGCTCAGCCCAGCTCTTTCGCTTGGCAGGTGGGCGTTCACCCGTAGCTCATTTTCCCGGCTCTGGCACGGCCCTGGCGGGATGAGCAGAGGGCCCGGTGGGGAGGCACTCGCTGCCTTGGTGAGAGCTCCGCTGCTGGGTAGGAGGGCCCACCTGTCAGCTGCTCTGGGCAGCCCAGGCGAAGCTCTTCATGCTCTGCCCAGTGCAAGGCAGGGAGCATTTCTCCCAGGGTGGGCCGATCCTGCGCTGTGGCCCCAGGAGATTCGCCTCCCCACATGGGGTTGGGCTGCCCTCTCAGGCAGGGGAGGCTTTGTCATACCGGTAGTAGGGCATTGTTTTCAAAAGAATTGACTTTGCCTTTGAAGGCGAAGGGAAGGCGGCGACAGGAGCGCCTGAAGCTGAGTGTCTCCGCTGGGCTCTGGTTGCAGGGAGGATCACCAATATGCTGCTGATGTCTCAGCCAGTGGTGAGTTAAATGTTGCTGTGTCCTCCCTCTTGCTGTTAGGGGCTGGATGGGAAGAAATGGGTTGAAGCTAAACCCTTGTAAGACTGAGTGGCTCTGTGTTTGGAGTTCATTAGCTCAAGGAGAATTGCCACTTTTGGTCTTGGATGGAGTGGCACTACCCCAAACAGACCCTGTGGGTAATCTAGGGATTTTCCTGGACTCATGACTTCTGCTCAAAGAGCAGGTGGCGGTCATGGCCAGGAGGGCCTTTGCACAATTGCGGGTTTTGCATCAGTTATGCCCTTTCCTGGACCAGCGGTCCCTACTCACAGCCACTCATGCCCTAGTCACCAGGTTATCTGAGGGACCGTCTCCTGCTGGTCACATCTATCCAATCCATCAGAGCAGGGAATGTTGTGGGTCCCATCCCCGAGGGAGATACATCTGGTGGGAGTTGAGGGGGTGATTTTGTTATATTGTAATTTATTAATTTATTTGATTCTTTTTGATAGTTTTTATTGTTTTAAATGTGGTTTTATATCCTGTAAGACGCTTCAAGTCACCATGGGCGAATAGGCAGCAATATTAATTCAATAAATGCATCAATAATGAGAACAATGTTTGGGGAACTTCCGGTTTGCGTGGCTTCGGAGCAGCAGGAATTCGCGACAGCTCGCGATTCCTGCTGGCTAGCTGCCGAGGTACCCCCGATCCAGATGGGTCAGGGGGTTATGGCTGCCCTGTAGGGACAGCTGAAGATAGAGGGGAGCCGGTTAGGGAGGTGGGGGCATCGCAGACCCCCCCCTTCTCCGGGAAAACCCCTTTTTCCCAAGGCGGTGGAGCGGCGGTCAGCAATGGCCGCCACGAAGAAGCCAGCAACCGGGTAAGAACTGTGCTGGAGGAAGTGTGAAAAGTGAAAGTTCTGTCTGAGCCGGGTCAAGTAACAACTTTTAAATCTCCTGGAATTGAGCTGCTTGTTGCTGGAGGATACATTGTATCCCTAAGAAGATCGAAAGCGGCGGAGAAGCTGTTAAAGGGAACTTTTTTTTTAATTTTTTTTTTTACTCTCTCATCCCACGGAAAAAGCAGAAATATTTGGATGTATTAGACACTGAAAGTGGATTGCTTTGAAAGTTAAGCTAAGAGACAAAGGGATTTTTGGACATTGAAAAATTTAAGAAATTGGAAAATCTCTGCTGGAGGTATGGATTTTTGATTATTTAAAATTGTTATTGCAAGTGGGAAGGGAGAAAGAAAAATTGGAGCAGAAACTGAAAAAGGAGGAGACTGTCTAGAACGTCTTGGTGGATCCCAAAAGAAGATATATGGTAATTGGACCTCTTTGATCAAAAATTAATTTGGAAAGAGAAAGAGAAGAAGGAAGAAAAGTATTAACTTTTGGAACTTTTTTCTTTTTTTCCTTTTTTTAATTGCTTTTGATTGTCTTGGATTAAAAATACTTGTGGTTGTTTTGGAAAAAGTTTCCCTTTTCATAATGGCATTCTCTGTGGATGAACTAGAGATTGAATATCAAAAATATAAAAAAGAAGATACTTTGGGCGCTTTGTTCCAATTCTTAGAAATGGCGTTATGTTCCTTAGAAAAGTTGACGCAGCAGAAGGACTGGGACAAGGAAGAAGAAGAAGAAGCCATCTTTGATGAACAATGGGTTCCTTCCGGAGAGGAGGAGAAAAAGGATAAGAAAAAGGGGTTTTTAAGAATTATAAAAACAACCAAAAGAGAGAAAAATGAGCGAAGAGATGGAGGCAAGGTTAGAAAACAAAAGAAAAGGAGCAAGAAAAGCGAAGGGAAAAAGCAAAGGGGTAGAAAGGGCAAGGAGAAGAATAAGCAAGAGAGAAAAGGGGGGAGGAGAAGCCTTAATGGGGGGAAGCAAGATTTAAAGAAAAAAAGTTTATTTAGAGACAATGGGTGAATTTAATTTAGATTAAAAGAGGGATTCTGGAGGGTATTTAAGAGTGTGTTTTTATATGTATGTATATTTAGAATAAAAAATTTATTATGTAATTTTAAGAATTTTTTAAACAGAATCCCAAGAAAGATTTATATGTAGTATTTTTAAGTTAGGTAATGTGTTATAGATGCAACTCCAATTGGTTTACAGGAGAAGTATAGTAAAAGAAAAAAGATGAATGGATGTTTGGAAATAGAACAGACAAAGAATGTTGTTGAAAATGGTAATAATGGAAGGATATATATGCTTTTTTTTTTATTTTGTATATTGATAAAAGGCAATAAAATTTTAATTGATAAATAATTTGGATGGAAAAGAGAAGTAGGGATAAGATATGAAGTTAATATTATATGAAATATTGATATTATAATCTGGAAATGTTATGTTTTATTGGTCTATCATTATTATTATTTTTTTAGAAAAGAATTTATAAGCTGTTATGCCTTGATTTTGTGTGTATTGATTTTAGAAAACTGATAAAAATGGTTTTTATATACATATATAAAAAAGAAAATGATAATAAGATATAGAAGGAGACTTAGGTTGAATATGATGTTTGAATTTGTGTCTGTGTAAAGAGTTTTTAACCCGGGAACAGACAACCTTCAGAAAAGATCTTGTAGTTTTGTCTATGTTTTGTGTTTGTATGTTTGTGTATTATGCTTTTGATAAAACTAACAAAATTTGTTTTTTATTAAAAAAAAGGAAAAAAGAATCAATAAAACCTTGGAGGAATGTTAGATGAGAATAATTTAAACAAGTCAGAAAGAAAAGAATATGATGATTATAAAATGGATAAATATGGAAGAGAAATGAAATTGAATTGGAGTAAAGAGAAATAATGAGAAACTTGATGAAAGATATTTGCGTGTCCATATGGGGATGGGATAAATTGGAATTATGTTGTATAAAAATATTGTTTTGTTTGACTTGTAAGGATTTACAATATTAAGAGGTTTTATGTGTTTATGTATTTAATGGTTAATGATGTGTTGTTTTATCTTTAAAATTAATAAAATTTGTTTCAAAAAAAAAAAATAATGAGAACAATGTTTGTCCAAATAGTTTCCAGGAGGATTTCGGCCTAATTTAAAAAACAAACAAACATTGACTTTATCCACTCCATCATCATCCAGCTGGTGGATGGTTATGTCATTATTAGGGACAACTTTTCATTGGCTCAGAGATTGACAAATGACACTTTATTCCAGTTGAGCTGGGGGATGAGGGAAAAATTGTACAACAGCTCCAAGCATTCTTTACATGTGAATGAACTTACACCTGCTGCCTATAAATCTTTCCCTTGAAAAATAAAAGCAATGTGCAAGGATGAAAGAATAAGGGAGAGCGCTAGGGCACACTGTTAGTATAAACTAGATTTTTGTATTGTGCCTTTATTATTCATAAATAACTCAAGGGAACAACTGTACCCAAATCTCCTCCCTCCTATTTTCACCTCAACAGGTGCATTGGGCTGAGAGGGATTGACCCAAAGTCACCCAGCTGGTTTTTTTATGCTTAAAGTGGAATTAGAACTCATCTCCTCATCTTGAGGTCAGCACCTTTAACCACTAGTTTAGATTTTCTTTTCCTAAATCTGACTTCAATCACTTTTGCTAATTATCATTTTTTTTGATACATTATAACTTTTGTTTACCCTAACAGAAAATAGCATGGTGGATATGTATGAAATACATTTCCTATATATTATAATTATGTTTATCACACAAGCATAATACTTTTTTAAAGTATGTTTAGTTCATTTCAGACCTTCAGTAAATTTCATCTATTTGTTTCTTCATGCTTTCAAGATCATATATGCAGTCTTCTTGAACTGAATTCTGACCCCACTATTCATGCAAGTGCTTATATCACATCCTGAAATACTAAAGCCAACTAAATTATTCTGCCTTACAGTAAAATCTCCAATCGGAGGTATTTCACAAAATGTTTTGAAGGAGAATAAAAAAAATACTGTAGGGGAAAAAACCCAGAACGTTCCTAGGTATCTTCGAAAAGCACATCAGGAAGGAAGGAGAGTTAAAAAAAAAAAATCCTTATACCAACTATCTCTTTCTCACTCCGTGTGTTATGTGTGCGTGTTTGCTAATTTTGCAGGCAAGCCAACCATAAGCGCAAGGCTGTATGAGCTCAGCCAGCCAGTCGCTCTTAACTCGGTTTTGCTGACGTCTTGCTCTGCTGCCTTTAGTAGCGCCGCTCCTGCCGCAGAAAGCCGGATGGGAGAATCACGATGGACGTGCAAGTCGCGCCGCTGAGATCATGGGACGACTTCATCCCGGGCCACGACCGCTTCGCCCTGCCAGATTTCAAAGATATCTCCAAATGGAACAACCGGGTGGTCAGCAATCTGCTCTATTACCAGACCAATTATCTCGTGGTGGCTGCCGCGGTGTTTTCCATCGTGGGGTAAGAAGCGCGTCGGCCGGCGTGGGAAGCCCGTGTCTCGGAGGATGAGTGGCGTTGCCCCCGGGAATAGCTTTGTCCCCCTAAGGCTAAGCAGGGCGAAGTAGAAACTCCGGAAATCTTACTCTTCCCCCCCCACCCCCCCATCAAATTGCAGAAGGATCGCCGTGGGGAGAAAAAATTGCGTTTAGACTGCCATTCTGATGTGGGAAGCAGCCCTGATGGAGCAATAAGGCTTCCGGTTAAGGAGAGCTGCTGCCCCCCCACCCCACCCCAAAATGACTCGAACCATCTTCCCCACCTGAAGCTCCGTGGCCCCGTTGCAGTGACAACTCCCAAAAATTAGGCCTACCTTCCCCGTTTTAAGATGGAGGGAATGTAAGGTATATGCAGCTGTTTATCTTCGATGCGTGTTTCCTAAAGTTAACGAGGCTTGATTGTAGAGCAGCGAATGGGATGGTTTTAACAAGAGAGAGTTCGGCATGTTTGAGAATTTTGGATATAATCTCATATTTATAAATATTTATTTTTATTTGATTTGATTTGTCAATTTCTTACAAGATATTAGGTATAAGTATAAACATAGTTATGAATACATGGATACATATAAGAAAAATAAAAACAATAGGACAAGGTTGGTAGGCACGTTGGTGCGCTTATGCACGCCCCCTAGAGACCTCTTAGGAAAGGGGTGAGTAGACATTTAGATGCAGTAAAGGCAGCCCGGTTTGCTTTCATTTCATTTATTTTTAAAAAGCTATTTCTGCTTAAGATAATAAACGGCAAGAGATACAGTTCCAGGAAAAAAAGAATAGATTTAAAATTCCATTTTAAGAGTTGTCACATAACGTTTTTGGTTTAGCGGCTTTCTAAGGTTGTGGTTTGAGGTGGAGCAAGTAAACAGTTTATCTTTGGAGGCCATTGATGACGTATGATGTGACTAACAGTATATATTTTGGCCATCAGAGGCTTTTAAAGGGATTATCAAGGTATTCTGGAGTTTAAAATAGGTAGGTCTCTCTTTTTAAATGCAATAAATACTCATGGGAGCAATAAAAATGAAATCATCACAGTGCTTCTTTGTGTCTAGAGTATGTTTAGTATTTCAGTAGCCTTATTGATTAGTACTACTTGAAAAGTAAATTATATGCCACTGCTTAAATAATTCAGCATTTCAAAAGCATTTCTCAGTTAATAACTATGGTGACATGGCCTTTTGAAAAGAAATCTCTCCTTTATATATGAACACAATTTCATCTGGACATGAAAAAAATATGAAAAATGAAAATGCATTTGGTGTTACCATTGCATAAATAAAATGCAGCCAGATAATACATATTCATTATAACCAATGAAGTTTTTTGTCTTCATGGAACATGCATTACAGGTCATCCTTGACTTATGACCAATTGAGCCCAAAAGCAAGACAGTTAAATGAATTTTGTCCTTTACAGCCTTTCTTCTTACATGAATCACTGCAATTGTTAAGTGAATTTGGCTTCTCCATTGGACTTTGTCAGAAGGTTGCAAAAGTTGATCACGTGACCCTGGGACACTGCAACCATCATAAACTCTGGCCACTTGCCAAGAGTCCAAATTTTGATCACGTGACCATGGAGATGCTGCAACGGTTGTAAGTGTGAAAAATGTATTTATTTATAAAATGTATTGGCTGCCCCATCGTACCATTGGGTAGCTCTTACAGTTACATATAGCTAAAACATAAAAAGTTAAAAACAAACATTAGAAATGGTCACAAGTCACTTTTGTTAGTGCTGATGTAATTTTCAAACTGTTGCTAAACAAATAGTTGTAAGTTAAGGACTATCTGTACTTCAAATTATTATTTAAATTGTATGTTAATATATAAAATATATTCTACGTGACATAATATTGTATGTTAACATACAATAGTCTATAACTAAAAGACATGTTATATACTGGAATGTGCAGGTGGGAAGTGGTTAGCCATACAGAGCTTTCCCATAGAGCTGTTCAAATTCAGAGACCCTACAGTCCCAAGCTAGATGAGGGAATGGGAACAGGCTTAAGGTAGCAACACCCTAGATTCTCTTGGTATATCTAGTAGGTTAGAAGATTATAGTTTTAGTTTGGTAAGATTCTGTCCATTAGGTGTAATTAAAGGATTGGATTCAATCGGATTTTGCTGCCTTTTCTCAGGCTTGGACCTGGCCAAGTTAACAGTAAAATATTGTACTGGTATTGTAGTAGATCATGATTTTGATTTCAAACTTGTTTTTCAACCTTAAATAATAGTATAAAAGCAGCATATCTCATAAGATCTCCAATATTTTCTTCATGCTCTATGCTGTTCTTTGGGCAATGGGATATGAAGTCCCTTCATTCATTTGGATAGAGGACGATGGGTGTATACCAGAAAATGAGAATGCCATTATTTTTAGTCTGAGGCAAACTAATATTGCTCTCTGTTTAAAGTGACTGGAGTCTAATGTTGCCACTTGTGTGTGTTCTTTTTAACTCCTATGTCGCTTTATATCATCTTCTCTAATTGGTGTTCCCTACAGCATGTATGATCCGCCATGCTGCTTTATAATGCCCTCAACTCAGACAATTTTGGTTTGTTTCTTTGAAATGATTATATCACAACTATTTGCGCCCTCAACATTTTTGACAGCTCACAGAAGCAAAAAGGACCTTTGAATATTTCAGTTGACAGCAAGAGGCTATATATGAGAAGACATTTTTTTCATGCAATATGTTTCTAAATCGCCGATAATTTTAGAGGTCACCCCTTGAAATTTGGCACCTTGCTACCTTCAGGATGGTCTCCTCCAAATAGAATTTGATCTGAAGAGGATGCTATGTGTTCCTACCTGTAGAGAGATCAGAGTCGTTGGGAACTCAGAAAATGACATTCACAGTGGCAACCCCCTCTGGGGTTAGTCTGCCCCCCCCTCCCCTCCATTCATTTATCCTTTATTTGAAGACTTTCCTCTTCTGCAGGGATTCTGGAAAGTGGTTTTGGATTCTTAAGATCAGGCAGATACCCATATATGTATCAACCCTTCAGCAGTTATTGATATTTATATTATTATGGGGGTTTGTGCAGACAAACACTGGGCTGCGTTTATCATTTTTATTTTCTAAATATAAATATGAGGTCTGTCAGGAACCCAGAGGCATTCTGATCCACAAAAATGATACTAGATTTAAGTTTGCAGCTTGACACTTCCACTGTGGGTGAGCAGGAAGCTAGTGGGGTCCAGAGGAAGTGCCTGCATTGCCTTCTTGGGTTTCAGATAACCACATTCTGCTTGCTGCTATATATAGATTGGAGTATCAAAATAAAATGTGTTGGAGAATGTTTTTTATTTCGTGTAGAATAGATGTTAGAAAATAATCCAGTATCAGCTTGTTCGTGTGCTTGTCAATTCAGAGGATCGTTTAGCATATTTGTTGCTGGTTTCGTGGTGCCACCAGCTTACTTTTGATGCAACATTTTCCACCCAGGCACGCCTTTTATTTTTGAGCAGGAACACAGAACATCCATTGAGTTTATTATTTATAACTGGATACTTTCCTCTCCTGGTTATTCCTGCCATCACTATATATAGCTAAGGTGGGGAATAAATAAACAAGCCTGTTCCTCACTAGGGAAAACTAACATTCTTCTCAAGTCTCTGGTTTGAACATTTCCTAAATAACATCAACCTCAGATTACCAAAGTACTACCAAATTACTCCATATCTACAAAGAAATTTGTCCTGGCTGATAACATTCAGTAAATCTCTCTTAATAAGAACTATATTTAGGTAGGGGGAATCATATGACTAATCTTGCTTCTGATATCATCTATGGCAGTGGTCGCCAACCAGTGGGTGGGGGACCACTGGTGGTCTGCGAGAAAATTTTGGTGGTCCACAGAGAAATGTAACCCTCAAAGCAATTAATCCAGGCTGCGTGGGAACACAAGGCTGCACCGCCAACATGGCCCATGGGAACACAAGGCTTGCATTGCTTGCATTGCGAACAACATGAGGTAGTGAGGGAAGGGGGGAAAGGGCAGGAGGGGAACTTGCCCCACACGCCTGGCCTGGCCAATGGGATGCTTCTTTCTACTTCTTTCTTCTGCTTTTGCCTGCACACAAGGAAAGCAGCAAAAGTCCTTTTTTCTTTCCCCCAAATTCCACCAGGAATAAGTCTCTACAAGGTATCCTGCTCCAAAAGACTGCACTGGCAAAGACTCATTTGTGGTGGAGTTTGGGGGAGAGAAAGAAAGACTTCTGCTGCTTCTGCTGCTTTCCTTTCATGAAGCCAAAAGTCTCTCTCCCTCTCCCTCTGAGAACGGAGCTGGAGGCGGTATCCTGCAATCCTAAATAAAGAATAATCGATTGGTAGGAAAATGGGGTGGGGAATTTTCCTAAAGACTTTTTTCCTGAAGCCATCGTCAGTCAAAATTCATACTAGTGGTCTGCGGGATTTAAAATTATGAGTTTGGTGGTTCCTGAGGTCCAAAAGTTTGGCGACCCCTGATCTATGGTATGTAATGACTATAACTTGGAGGACTTCAGATCTCATCAGGCCTGATGGATTACTTATCTTCAATAAGATGGTAACAATACTGAATGTCTGCTGTTAAAGAAACTATTCTGTAATGGCTTAACAATTCTTTAACAGAGGGATACAATCAAGATCAGGGGAGGTACTAATACCACTCTGTAAAGCTTGGAGTACTGCATCTGATTTTCTTCACCACATTACAAAAAAGATGTTGAGATTCCAGAAAGAGTACAGAGGAGAGCAACCAGGATGATTAGGGGACTGGAGACTAAAACATATGAAGAATGGTTATAGTGAAACAGTAGGAAAATTACACATAAAGCACTTTTGTATTTGGCAGGGGTCCCCCAGTTCCCCAAAGCTTTGCTTAGTACAATGTTGTATAAAACCTCAAGGTTACTGAACCAAGGAACTAACCATATTACAGTAAACAAGGGTGTTTATGGAAAATAACAGATGGTGTAAGATAAAATGAGTAATTATATGTACTTCTCTTTTCTTGGTATATATGTTATTCTTCTTTGTTGGTATAGTTTAATAAAAATAATGCCCCAGGCTAAGCTGAGGTCATGACATGTATAAAAGTGACGCTTCAGGAAGAGCCAAGGGTTCAGAATTTGCCATTCTAATGCTCTGAACCTTGTGCACAAATAAAAACCTGTATTCTCCAACCTTTCATGGTCTTGTGTCCTGATTTGGAAACAGGATCTGCTGCAACAACAGGAACTGGGCTTAGCTAATTTAGTAAAGAGAAGGACCAGGGGAGACATGATAGCAGTCTTCCAATATCTGAGGGGCTGCCACAGGGAGAAAGGGGTCAAGCTATTTTCTAAAGCTCCTATAGGCCAGACAAGGAATAATGGATGGAACCTGAACAAGGAGAGATTTAATCTGGAAATAAGGAGAAACTTTCTGACAGTGAGAACAATCAACCAATGGAACAGCTTGCCCTCAGAAGTTGTAGGAGCACCATTACTCGAGACGTTCAAGAAGAGATTGGACTGCCATTTGTCAGAAATAGTGTAGAGTCTCCCGCTTGGGCGGGGGGTTGGACTAGATGACCTACAAGGTCCCTTCCAACTCTGATTACCTGTATCTGTATCTGTACCCCTGTTTTATAGTGTCCAGCCAGCAGGTACTAGGGTGGCCCCCTTCTCTTTTTTCTGCTGATCATTCCCAGTATGATTGACTTTTCTAATGAGTCAGCTCTCATGACATGACCAAAGTATGACAGTCTCTGTTTGACGATCTTGGCTTCAGGTGATATTTTTGATGAGGTTCGTTCTAGGACTTCTTTATTTTTGTGATTTTTGCAGTCCATGGAATTCATAACAGTCACCTCCAAAGCACCACAGTTCAAAGACATCTACCCTTTCCAGAGCCTAGGTTTCGCAGCATAAGTTGCACTTGGAAAAAATATTGTCTTAACTAATCTGAGTTTGGTTGTGAGGCAAATATCTTCCAGATATTATTCATGCCAGACATTGCAGTTCTTTCAAGTGTTTTCCATCTTCTGATCTCAGGCCTGACTGGTCAATTTTAGAACTCAGGAAAATGATTGCAATTTACTTTTTTTTCTAGTTTATTGTTCAGTAAATTTTAAAAGCAACATGCCATTCAAATATTCATCCATTTTTGTTATGTGCAATATAACTTTAATTTATGACTTGTTTCTAATTGTTTAACATCATTTGGGTAAGGTACCTTTCTGCTTTTAAACAACTTTCCATTTGATGCAAGAAAGATGAACAACCTTCTCATAAATGCTTTATTAGCCTCCCATATTGTGATTTAGAAGTTTCGGATATTAAATTCCTATTGGCATTTCAATTTCTGTTAACACATATCTTTAATGTTGTTTCAGAAACTTAATAAATGGTTTTTATTACATTTGGAGATTTCCATATTCAGTTTCACAATATTGGATTATGATCTGTACTTCTACATCAATGTTAGTCATGGTGCCACTTCTATATCAGTGTTAGTCAACCATGAATCTGAACTCCACCTTATATATATTTTGGATTCAGGAATAAACTTTGTGATTGAAGAGTAGTAAATATACTCTCTGTTTATTATCTCTTTTGGATATGTGGAGATATAATGTCATATAGTTTGGGACAATGTTAAGAATTTTTAAAATCTATTTGGTAAAGCTGATTTACCCAGAAGATAGTGTGGGAAGAAATATCCATCTGGTTCAGTTCCAAGCCAGGAGAAAGGCACTGGAGACAAAATGGAGGCTGGAGGCTGATTAGAAAGAGTGTCTATTTTTTGATGAACAGGACCACATGTGTGAGGGGCATTTATACCTTCTTTGGGCTCTGCACTTGAACTTCGTGTGCAAGAACATGTATTTTATTGGCTGTCAGACTCCCATGGGTCCATGTAAGGGTTATGTAGGGGTCATAGCTGGCTCTACAGGCAAAGTACAAATCCTAGATGCTTGCCTAGGCTAAGTTTGGTTGAAGTTTCTGAGGGTGATGCAATGAAGGGGTGTTTGGCAATTCCTATTATGGCTGAGGGCTAATCCTACCTTTGTTCAGACCTTGCTGCAGGGAATTTTAAAATATCCTGTCTTGAATGGATTTCTACCTGCAGTATTTGCTTTGCCAATGAATAGAGCTACCTAGATACTTGGCTTCTTTTAATAAGCTCTTTATCTCTTAAGTGCTGACATCTGCTGAGGGCTATTAAGAAAGGTGGGGGCTGCTTTCTGTTCCCAAGAACATGTTTCTCCATTCCTCCATTTTAGGACAAGGGTCTTCAAACTTGGCAAGTTTAAGACTTGTGGACTTCAACTCCCAGAATTCCTGAGCTAACATGACTGGAGGAGGAAGTCCACAAGTCTTAAAGCTGTCAAGTTTAAAGACCCCTGCTTTAGGGAAATATAATATTCTGCCTTTTTAATATTCCTCAAAATATGTCATTCTTCTAGGAGGGGGGATGGCTTCCCACAACAGAATAAAACATTTGTATCCCAATTTTTTAAAAAAGCATTATAGTAGTATCAAGAAGGAGTTGGAAATGGTTCATAACCCTTATTGGCCTTCTTTATAGAAATTATAATTTATAAATTACAAAGATTCAAATCTTTGATTAGAATGAAATGTTCATCCAAATTGTAATATATGCTGCAAAGCCAACTATTATTCATTTTCTGCATTCCTTGAGCACCAGAAGAAGACCACTCAGAGGAAAAGTTTAGTCTGATAGTGAAATGACTAATAGCAATTTCAAATCATTGAGTCATATTGTGATGATTGGGAATTATAGGAATTAAAACCTACATGTCTCTCCTCTGTAGTTGTGTTGGTTTGGGATAGTGAGAATTGGGAGTTGTTGTCTGCCACGTCTGATTGAGAAAACAGATTCAAACACTATTTTTAAATGAATTCTCTAGGATCCTTGAAAATCTGAGTTGTTTGTATGACTTCGGTATTCACCCTTAATTAGTTCCAGGAGGCTCAAAGAGTACCAAAAAAAAAAAAATCTTCATAAGGAATAATGTAGTGAGCACTGACACTGACAAATTGTAGCTTGTGCATGGAGTACCAAACGAACAATGAGTACCAGGACAACACGTCAAAATGTGTTGAGTACCAATTTGATGAACTTCAAAGCAGTTGAGTACCAAGGTACCACTGTACACCATATAAATTGCATTTATTAAGGTGGAACATTTTGGATTGTGCTCAGAAAGTTCTATGATTTTTCTATGAATTGGAGAAGAGACGGCAGTCGTACAATCTTGAAACAAGTTGTAGCCGTTTTAAAAACAATTTCACATACATACATGCTCTAAACCACCATCTCAGAATAGAATTCAAAAGACTGCATAGCCATAATAGATAGGGAAATAAAATAATGATGAAATAAATTTCAATGTGAATAGTTCTGAGAACTCCTGGAATTGTTTATTCTGAACCATTTTAAAAATAAGATTCCATATGGTCACACTCTAAATCAATCTACAAATATTATGCAGTTAAATATTCTGAATGGCTAATCTTGGGACAGGCTAATCTCTTAGCATTAAGGGGGGAAATCGTTACAATTTTTTACAAAACCTAATCTTGGTTATGTTGTTTTACTCAGTTGACATCACTAATTGTAATGTTGGAATAGATAACAAATCCAATACAAGAGACTTAAATGTCAGTTTGAATTGCCCGTGTGTGTACAATTCCATCTAACTGTGGTTTGTATTTTCATTCACTGTATGAAAACTAGAACATTGAATGTTGACTCACTGCAGGGAAGCATATGGCAACCTAGTAAACCTTTCCTGATCTCTCTCTGACAAATCTAGTAGGGTTGCCAGCTGTCTGTTGTTGTTATGATTATTGCTTTAAATGTGTATGTCTGTTTATGCCGAATCTTTCTAGGCAGGAAATCTTCCTGCTCATCCTTGCCTAAGAGAATGCATTACTTTTAAATAAAGCAGTCAGAGAGAAGAAATCATAGTGCTTTTATTTTATTTATTCAATTTACATACCAATCACACTGAGCAACTCTAGGCAGTTTGCAATGTCATGAAATAATGAGAACATTAAAAACAATAAACATTAAAAGTGAAAGCTTTTCTTGCCTTATAGTTGCTCACTTGAGCTCATATCTTGGGATCAGTCAGATCCACACCTGGTCTTTCTCTACTGGTGCCCCAGGCATTGTTTCTGATGCTTTACCTTCCAGGGATTTGTCCATGCATGGTGGGGGATTCAATCTGATGTTCTCTGTGACAAATGTGAGTTTTAATATACAACCACCTTCATGTGTCAGACCAGAGATTCTAGCAGCTATAAAATGATTAGTCAGGGCCCAGTCAGTGCTTCCATTAAACAATCCTCTGAAATTGATTAATCATAGAGAGAGAGAGTGACTACTGTTTGCCTCTCTGGCATAGCAAGGTCAAAAATTACTGTCTGCAAAATGTAGCTCAGGTATAATATGGATGCCAAAAACACAATGTAATTTAGTGTCAGCTACTTTAAATGTTAAGTAAATTAAATTCCTTGCTCTGCATCCTGTTAGAAATGTGATATTTATACTACATTCATTTGTGACCCACCAAACTAATAGCAGCTCATCAATCAATGCTCCTAGATGTAAGTATTTATTTAGCATATGGGATACAGTGTCAGGGAAATCTGCACATGCTAGATACAGTGCCTAAATTGCTAGATTATTCTGTTTGGCACTTCGTGCCTATCCTTGGTCCGCCACAGGGGGCAAACTAGCTTACACCAGCAAACTAGTGGCACTCAAATTGCTGCTTTTCAAGGTTTCCCCACCGGTCTCTCTTTGCTTCACCTTGTGTCGCGATGGCTTATGTCCAGCCAGCTCAAGTGCTGGCTTCTGCTTTCCGCACACACAAATACAGCTAGGTTTTTCCCATCGAAGTGGTACCCATTTATCTACTTGCAATAGCATGTTCTTTTGAATTGCTGGGTGGGCAGGAGCTGTGGAGCGTGCAGTAGGAGCTTGGCCTATCTCGCAGAGCCAGTCTCAAATGGCTGGAGTGCAGACCATTTCTGGCCAGCAGTTCCAGCATCATTAAGCCTCTGTGGCACTGTATCCCCTAGGTGTAGAGTAAAATTGTACATGTGGATTAGGCTCTGGACAGCATTAGAAAGATAAGTTTGCGTGGTGTTCAACTAATCCCGACTGAGTCTTGGCTTGATATTTCTTGAGCTAACTCTTAAACTAAGTTGTTGCGTTATTTTTTTTCTACTAAATGCAGTATACAAAGCTTACTTTTTTAGAGTGACATTTCCTATGAAATAAATATATAGCAGTGATTTCTGCCTGGAGTTAACTATTCAATTTTTCCAGGCAGAATTTTCAAAAAGCTTTTTTCCCCCTTCTAAATATAGCTGTGGCTGACTAGAAGTGATTCAGACACTGCAGAGAGATTGTTTAAAGTATGACACTCTTGATTTCAAATGAGTGACAAGAACAGGTGATCAACAACTGTTGTGAAGGAAAGATGATTGACATTTGCTAAATCTAGCCATATCTTTGGCATCCAATATTTTGACAATGAATCTAAAACGAACTGAAGCCTATTGGATGTTTTAAGAGTGAAGAGCTAGTGGACGTGTCATAGCAGGCGGTGTTCCAGACTAAGCTTTGGATAGGACAGCAAGAATGGTTCATTCACAAACTAGGCAGTTTAGAACAGGACATATTTTTTTGCGTAGAACATAGCTTGAAACCCAAATATACTTCATAGTGTCACATTATTATGGATACTTCACTATGATCATAGTCAAAAGTCTAGTGGTCTGTTCTTCCATGTTGTCTTGTAAAAGTTGCCTTTGATTTACTTTGGTTGACTAAACAAAGATAGATCATGATGTTATTTTTTAAAACTTTTCAATAGTTCAGCTGCAATCAGCGGTCAAACTATAGTTTCCTTTGATGCAGATAAGGATGATGAAATTTGCGGATCAGTCTTCCCCAATTAAATGTCTGCCATGCTGTCTAGGTATGATGGGACTTGTTATCTGCATTTCTGGAGGATGTTTTAGAGAAAATGGAATAAATACTTGAATTAGATAACACAGAGAGGGAGAGGGAGACGTACAGAGAGACAGACAAAGAGACAGAGTGTCATATAAATGAAGACAACAGTTCAAGAGACTTAGTGTATGTATTTTTCATTGTTAATGATTCACTAACTATACTTCTCTGCCATTTGGAGTTTAAATAGTTATCGGTACTTCCTGAGCTATTTTTGTTGTTTGAGATGCAAATAACTTTAAAACCATCATATTTATTTAAATTGTAATGCAGTGTTTGTATTCTGCTGTTCAACTTAATTTTAATTATTTTTCAAACTTGTGTTCTATCTGACTCTTAAGTGGCTTTGGGCAGCTTTCAGCTATCTGCAATAACAGAAGGATTAGGTTGCATTAACAGAGGGATAGAATCAAGATCACGTGAAGTGTTAATACCACTTTATAAAGCCTTGGTAAGGCCACATTTGAAATATTGCATCCAGTTTTGGTCGCCACAATGTAAAAATATGTTGAGACTCTAGAAAGAGTGCAGAGAAGAACAACAAAGAGTTGGAGGGGAGGGGAGGCTAAAACATATAAAGAACAGTTGCTGGAATTGTGTATGTCTAGTCTTATGAAAAGAAGGACTAGGGGTAACATGACAGCTGTGTTCCAATATCTCAGGGGTTGCCACAAGGAAGAGGGAGTCAACCTATTCTCCAAAGCATCTGAGGACAGGACAAGAAGCAATGGCTGGAAACTAATCAAGGAGAGAAGCAACCTAGAACTAAGGAGAAATTTCCTGATAGCTAGAACAATTAACCAGTGGAACAACCTGCCTCCAGAAGTTGTGAATGCTCCAACACTGGAAGATTTTAAAAAGAGATTGGACAACTATTTGTTTGAAATGATATAGGACTTCTTGCCTGAGCAGGGTGGGTTGGGCTAGAAAATCTCAACAGTACCTTCCAACTCTGTTATTCTGTTCTGAATCAAAACAAGGAAATATTGCAGTAATTTTAAAAGAAAATAATATATAGCAGGAATCATAAACTGGATAGGAATACATGCCCGGGAAGAAGTCCTTGTCTCCCTTGCCAAAGGCCTGGTTTATTTATTTAATGAGCTTTGTCCCATTTTAGGACCTTTCTTTAAACAGTTGTTAGGTGAGTCACTGCAGTTGTTAAGTTAGCAACAGAGTTAAGTGAATCTGGTTTCCCCAGTGGTGTATTAACCATGAAGCAGACTAAGCACGTGCTTCGGGCACCAGGCCCAAAGGGGGCACCACAGAGTTGAGAAGATGGCTTCAGTTGTACAGTATGTACACCAAGATTGGTCAGTGCTTAGGGCACCAGTGACCCTTAATCCGCCACTGGGTTTCCCCATTGACTTTGCTTGTCAGAAGATTGCAAAAGATTATCACATGACACCAGGACACTAAAACCTTCAGAAATACATGCCAGTTGCCAAGCTTCTGAATTTTGTTCACACCACCAGATCATGTGATTAGGATAGTACTAACAATTATAAGTGTGAAAAATGATTGTATGTCATTTTTTTCAGTGCTATAGTAACCCTGAGCAATCAATCACTCAACGAATGGTTGCAAATTGAGGATTACTTGTATGGCAGGGGTGGGATTTGAAAGTTTTTGCTACCGGTTTTGTGGGCGTGGTTTAGTGGGCATGACGTGGCTTGGTGGGCATGACGTGGCTTGCTGAGTGTGGCAGGGGAAAGATACTGCAAAACCCGCAATCCCTCCCCACCCCACTAGCCTGCTTTCCAGCTCTGTTCTCCTGTGCAGGGCAACAAAAGAAGACCCAGCCCATCAGCTGGGACTTGGGAGGCAGAGAATAGATGGGGGCAGGGCTAGTCAGAGGTGGTATTTATCAATTCTCCAAACTACTCAAAATCTCCACTACCGGTTCTCCAGAACTGGTCAGAACCTGCTGAATACCACCTCTGTTGTATGGCATTCAGAAGTCACAGGACCCCCCCTCCCCCCAAAAAAGCTCGCAGCAGCCATACAGTTCAGAGGGAGAGTCTGAAGCCAAGTGGCTCAGTGGTTTGCTTGGGTGCAAAGAAGCCAGTTTGTCCTCTTATGCCATTCTCACTTGTTCTCACTTCCTAGTCCTGTTCACCATTGTCCGTATCTTTGCAGATTTCTGAATCCCCTGAAAATGCTGCTTGGCATCTTGGTGGTGATCCTGGTCTTCACAGCATTCGTGTGTGCATCCCACAAAAAAGACTTCATTTGCCAGTTTAAGAAGCACTACCCTGCTGCTTTTGTCATGGCAATTATGTTGCTGAGCTACATCCTGATATCCTTTTTCGGAGGCGTCTTGGTGTTTCTGTTTGGCATCACGTTTCCTTTGTTCTGTGAGTTTTTCTTACATTGTCCATAGCCAAGCATAAAGCTGAGTGTCAGTGCCTTCTGCAGCTCCTTTCCTTTCTCTCCGTAAAACGTTAGGTGTCAAGAAACATTTCTCATTAACTGCAAATAGACAGAGACATCAGTAGGTACTTTTACTGGTGATATTCAGGTGCAGAGATTTTTATTTGCAGTCCAGGTGGCAGGGTTAACAGTTGTAACTGTGAAGCCTGCTGCCACGTTTAGCTTGTTTGCCACCAAGAGTTTCTGGAGCTAGATTGGTGGCTATATGATTTGGATTAATAAATACATAAATACCTGGCTAGCTGTTCATTTTAGATGAACTAATATTACATTAATTGGACTAGGCTAGATTGCAGAACTCCATCACCAGCATAACAAAAAAATTAATAATCTCTTCATTCAGAATCAAGGACCTGAAAAATAAAAATGTTACATTGTGTGTATGCATGATAAGATTTTGCTCCCATGTGGATTTTGTTTTTCCCAGTTGCTAGATTAGCCAAAAATGTTGCTAATAGGAATCTTAGAAAGGGCTTACTTATCTTCTTTATATAGAAAAGCAAAACACCACTCATGGCATCATCACAAAATCTCCAGAACCGTAAAGCCTACAAACTTGAAATTTGGCATGTATGTTCCTCTTGGCTTTTAGGTGCTCACTAAGAAAGGATTTTTCAAAATGACCATCAGAGCAATAGTATTTCCTATATTATTATTAACACGCTCTGATGCTAAGAAGTTCTGCTCCCACTTCCCACCTGAAAAGAAATGTGTTCCAAATGCAAAACACAAGCAGAGGAGAGGAGTTTCAGTTTCAGTTTTAGTTTCACAGCAGCAACCAGCCTTACTACAGAACAGTTGAGCTAAGCCATGCCCAGGCTCCTTGCTGTCTCCTGCTTGCTCACACAGCAAATACTGTTTCAGTTTCCAAATAGCTTTCAGCTCTCTCACACATTGACAGGACACTAGCCAAATGAATACCAATGGATACTGATAGGCAGAGGCATAATCCCCCCCCTTATTTTCCTCCCCCAAAACTAAGCCCAATCACATAGTTTTGTTGTGAAGAAAGGGTATAGAGCTAGTCAATTATAATTTCAACTTGAACAAGAGGCTGTTAATTCTATTTCTGTTAATCCAGGATGAGGAGTCTCTCACAAACACATAATGATTCTTTATGAGTACATTGAATGATGTGGTTGACATATGTTAAGCTATGATATTGAAACTGTTAATACGCAATAAACTGCAGTTGGTTTGGTTCACTCAGTGCACTAAGCCAGTGTTTCTCAACCTTGGCACTTGAAGATATGTGGACTTCAACTCCCAGAATTCCTCAGCCAGCTCTTTTTCGGGAATTGAAGCCTTACATGTCTTCAAGCCATCAATCCTAAGAAACACTGCAATAAACCATAAACTTCAGTCCACAAGTTTCAGTGGTTGGGTTCATACAATCTGTTAAGAATGCCAAATCAAACAAAACATTTTAGGACTTAGCATGCTATATGACAATTTTGATATTCAATTTAAAAAATTGACTGGGTTCGCAGATCATACACAAAATGTGGCTCGTGGTATTTGTTTTTTGTTTTTGTTTTGACTTGATATTCGAATGCATCTTTATGGCTTATAAACCAGAGTTTATAGCTTAGACTATTGTGGCTTCATTGATCAATTATGGGTTTTTTTAAATTACTGCAGTATGTCAATAAAGCAGTTTTATTGGTTGCCATTGTAACAGTGTCAAATCTTTTTTGCCAGTTATCTAGTGAAGAATACCTGTGGCTTACTCTTGCTTTCCTTTCCCTAGTGATGTTTCTTCATGCATCTTTGAGGCTTCGAAATTTAAAGAACAAGATGGAGAACAAGATAGAAAGCATTGGCTTAAAGAAGACTCCCATGGGCATTATTCTGGATCTTCTTGAACAGCAGGAGGAGACCATTTCCAAACTAGCCGATTACCTGGCTAAAGCAAAGGATTAAACATGCAGCTTGCATGTTGGGGAATGTGTTCATTTTGTCCAACCTCATTTCTCAGTCTGTGAGCGGAAATCGATGCAGACTGCAAGAGTGAAGTATGGCAAAATAAAACACACCAATTCATGTGGGTTTCCTCAGCACAGGGTGGTAATATCCCATTTATGTCAAAAGTGTCTGAGATACAAATGCATTGGGTAATTTATGGCACTCACTCCCGTGTGGAAATTGGACTTCACTTCTTTCAGATTCTTTTATCTCTGTGTTAAGTATTTTCCAAACTCCATATTTTATGGCAATTCTAAATGCACAGTATTCTTTTTATTTTTAAGCAACATAACTGTGTGCTACTGCACATATCCAAACTATTGTTTTTGAGTGCAAAATTAAATCTAATTTATGTACATCCTGATACACCTTTTGAATGGGATGTGGTTTCCCTATGGAGAAATAGAGACCTGCAATTATAGAAGTATGATATGCCCATTTTGTTGTGGGATATTTGAATCTGCTCCTATTTAGCAGCTGAATCCTTTTTTCCCCCTGCATGAGTTGCAAGCTTGCATAGATAACATCTAGCCAATAACATTCCTTCTTTGTTCTCTCTGTATGCATATGAAGAATGTGGGGCAGATTTTGTTACAAGGGGGACATGATTTTCTGCCCACATACAGATATTATACATGCTTTAGTAATATTTAGTCATTATCAGGCTTGAGATCTGCCATTACATAGAATTATGAAACTTATTGAGTGTATGACTGGAAACCAAATCTTAGTATTTGTTAATATCTTATAATGACACTTAATTTAAATTTTGTGCAAGAAAAATGAATAATATTTAAAATACTGCAAACTTCTTACTTTCCTTTTCTGTTCCACTTACATGCAACATTATTTATGCTACAAATAGCAGCTTGGAAGAAAAACTCATCCAATTCTCTGTTTACGAGACTGATATTAACTAATGTTAGCTCTGTAACTCCCTTTCCCTAGCTCTTCCTTCTGGAACTGGAACTAAAATAGTAACATTTTTTTTATTACATGCTGACTGTAAAGTTGCTTATAAAATGCAACAAATTATTTGGTGGAGAATATGTGTGTGTTTTCCAGCATTAAAAGACTAGCGACCTACATTTGATTTGCTTGTTGTCTTACAATGCATTGGTTCTTCCAGTATTTGGTTTAGTTTACAGCTTTGTCATTTTAATTAAATTACAAAATAATAAAGTTGTATTTAGTACATAAAAATGCCATTATAATTTTGAACAGTTCCCTTAATGTCCGTATTTAAATAGACGTGTCTCTGAAATGCATCGCTCCAATAAATAATTAACAGGTACCCCATTTGGTTGACATTTGCCATTGGTAAAATTACTTTATCAGTTTTAAGATAGAGACGGTCCTTTCAGGCTTTTGTATTACTATTCTATATAAAGTTAGCACTACCAAGCTATTCCTATGGAATTGTTATCATAGCAAAATTCCACAGAAGAGAACATTCTTATTTGTTCTTGGAATAAATTGTACATGTGCTAAAACCAAATGAAAAGGAGAAGAATAGCTAATAGCTATTTTAGACTTGTTGGAAGAGTTGTTATTGTAGTCTTTAACCTCACTTTTGGATTCTTTGCTAGCATTTCTTAGAGACTGAATAAAGTTCATAAATCTTAAAAAGAAATACTTATTTTGAGATGAGAAATCCCTATTCTAAGCACATGGTATGTGCTATTTATACAATCTCCATAGCAGTTATCTCAAGCTAAGGACAGATTTATTCATCTGAAAGTTGCTGTTTATTTCTCTTGTAACAGCCTTCATCTAACAAAAATAAAATTAGTTGTGGTTAACAAAAAGATACGGTTTTAAAACAGGCAGGTATGCCCCATAACTACAGGTGAGTGGAAGAATGAAACAATAATATCACAACAGGATGCCCAATATGCTTCTGTAAAATGTAGGAGAGAAGGTCACACACAATACATTTTCCTGAAGAACTGATGACAAGGATGGCACAATGATTAAAAGAGACAGGTGAAGTAGCCCTTTTCCACTTGTGCCTCTCCCAAAAATAAACATACATCTGGTTGCTTGAGATCATCTGGTTGCAATCATCACTTCAACAGACCACGTATTTTAAACATTGTTCCCATGTCTTCATGACACCCTGCTGAAGGAATCAATTTCTGAAACTCTCTGAAGCAACATTTAAATAGTCTGGTTATTTTTCTAGCTGTTTCCTTCAGCAGAACAGGGTGCTTTATTCCAGCTCTTTGGGAACAGGTACCTGTGTGAGAATTGTAATAAAATATATGAATTGGAGAAGGGAATGGCCAGAGAGAAAGATAGAAAGCTTTTAAATTATATAAGCAGCCACATATGCTCTAAAAGACACAGTAAATTTGAAAACAATTTCTTGACATACTTTCTGGCAAAACATCAAAGCAGCTCTATTCAACAAAACATATAGTGAAGCTAAAGTATTTTTCTTAAAATAACTTGGTTGCAGAGAAATGCTATTCAACAACCCAGGATTTTGCTGTTCCAAAGCTAAAACATTAACTGTGGTGGTATCCCACACCAAACTGTGTTTCCACCCTACAGCAAAGTGGCTACTGAATGCAAGTAACATAATAAATCAGGGACACAAGAGTTTGGGAACAGCTTTATCACATTTTATGTAGCTGGTAAAAATCCTTAAGCTTGTAATAATTGCCACCATTTTTTGTGTCAGGTTTAGTTCAATGCAGTTATTTTAAGTAATGATAAAGGTTTTCAAAAAAAAAATCTGACAAGCAAGAAATACTGTCTTAAGTTTTTCCCATTTGAAAGTAGAAATGTATTGTTTCTACACGTATTTAAGAATAAATTGTAAATTTTAAGATACATTTTGACAAAATTCAGAACTTAAACTCAGTTATACCCAAGTCTGTGTTAAGTCTTTATCTCAATGCATTTTTTAATCTTATAATCATTACTAATGAGTTGTATTTTTTAGGGTTGATTTGCAATTCCTGTTCTAGTTCTCCCCCACCTTCACTATTTCTAACCTTCACCAAGTGATCTTGGCCCAGTCATTCTCTCTCAGCCCAATCCACCACAACACGGTTGTTGTGAGGAAGGTAGGAGGGGGAAAGAATATTAGATATGTTCATTGCCTCATGTTATTTATCCAAATAATAAAGACAGATCAATCAATTGATCAATCACATTTGAAATTGACTAGGATTTTCCTACATTTTCTCTTTCTGAAAGACAATTTACCCATAATGCCATAGTGCAAAGAACTACCACTAGCTGTAGTATACACTCCGTGACTTTGACCTTGGAAACTTATATCTGCACCTCTGAGGGTGGCATAATTTACTACTGGGGAATGACTTCACTCATTAACAGGTGCAACATACTGGCCTTGCCCCATGTGAGAGTTTCTGAGGCATCCCAATCAATCTAAAGAGAGACATTGAATCCAGAGCTGGTTGGATATAAAATCCAGCCTGCTGTGTAAATGAGAAGAGGGGGATTGTGGCAGAAAATGCAGTTCATCTCCTACAATGCTTTCAGTACTGATGTTACTTGAGAAGCCTCATCCCAACTTTGAAGGATTTGTAAACATTCTCAAGTGCAGCGGCTAGAGAAGGAAAAATCAAACTAGTGAAGCAGCAAATTGTTAATTTTCTTTTATCTGCTTCCTTGAGGGTATGCAGGTGCATGCATGAAACACAGAAACATGTATGGATACAGTATTTCAAGTGCTTTAAGTTGAAGCCCATAAAACGCTATTAGAGATCCTTATAAGGTGTTGCAATTTCATTTTTTGTTATCAGATTATGTAGCAAAAGGATACTTTGCATTAGTAATCACCATTGATGGGCATGTTCCAAGCTTCTGCAACTTAGAAATGTACTAATTTGCCTCCTTGTTTCTATTGATTATTCACCCCTTGACAAGAATGTTCCTGTATTCACAGGTCAACATATAGAAAACCATTTAAGCATTATAGAATGCTTCTCAGCATGGACTCTTTCTAATTTTAGTCTAATAAAATCTTATTCCAAAAAAAATGATATGAGCAGGGGGATATGAAAAGATCAATTTCTCCAACCTTAGCAACTTTAAGACTTGTGGACTTCAATTCCATGAGTTGAAGTCCACAAGTCTTAAAGTTGCTAAGGTTGGAGACCCATGTTCTATACCATAGTTATTGTTGTAAAATGGCTCGTATGGCTGAGCAGAACATAGATGTGGAACTGATAATAAATTTCTAAATCATCTACAGGGAATCCAAAGAGTTTCTGTTTTTATTTACTAATAATAATTATTTAGTAATAATGGCAGAAAAATGCTTCCTTCCCCTTACTTATACTTGCAAATGTTTACTCATGATTACAGTTAGAAGATAATCCAAGAGTAGATATTTTGCTGGTGTCTCCCAGATTTTTTTGAATTATGGTTTCCATAATTTGTTGCCTGTAACCATGTTGGTGGGAGCCGAAGTCCAAAATAACTGAAAAGCATGAAGCTGTCTATCTCCCTGCTGAAGCAAAGTAATCATATGATAATTAAAATTGAATTGTTGTGTGAAAGAGAACAGCTTTTAGAGGTAGTCCTTGACTTAAGATTGGTCATGTAACATCTGTTCAAAGTTACCACAGACCTCTACCCCAAAAGGTAATTACAACCCAGTTCTGAAGTTCTAATGGACAGCCCCATTCCTGTGGTCACATGACTACATTCCAGGTGTTTGGCAAATTGGCATTTATGAACATTTAAACATGATTATGTGACTGTGATTTACGACCTTTTTGCCAAAACCTGACTTTTCCTTTCAGTGTTTGGTGGGAAAAAACCCCACAATGGGTTTGCTTAATGACCACAACATTCACTTAACAATCACTGCAAAAATGGTAGTAAAATCAATGACCTCCTTTACGACTATTATGACTGATGATCATAATGGGTGGGCTCCATTATGGTTGCAAGCTGAGGACTACCTATGATACTAATCATCTTTTATCAGCTGTTAATTCTGCCTTTTCTAAGAGCAGCAATCAAATCAACAGCTAAGAGGGACTTACTCATATTGCAACACATTGGTTCTTCCTTGGGTCACCCAATACTTACCGGTTTCAAATAAGCTACATTACTCTGGCGAATATCCTTAAGTAGCTTGTCTCTTGGAGTGATCTCAACCAAAGGAGGGGGCCGCCTTCTCGGAATAGGTTTTAGGGTCTTAATCACATCTTTGAGATTGGTTTTTTCAGTTGGCTCTACATATTCCTGGATAGAAGGTTTGCGCTTTGTCCTCTTGAGCTTCACTATCTTGAAAGCAGGAAGGTCAGTACTACTTTCCTGTTCAGGTTCTTCTCTTATAGCCGGTTCATTTCTTATAGCCGGTTCTTCTCTTATAGCCGGTTCTCTTATAGCAGGTGGGGCTTTGGGCACTGGTGTTATTGGAGGTTGCATTGAAAGAGGCATAATTGAAGCCGGTATCGGTCCTCCTAGCAATTCCCACATCCCAGGAGGCAACCCAAGTCCATTCTCCAACATGGCAATGAGTTCTTTCTGCTGCTTTAACTGTTGCAGTTTTTGTTCCTTCATCCTTTTCTGCCTCTGCTTATCAAGGTTTCTGCTGAGGAGATTAGTGACCACCATTCTGGGTCCTGGAAGTTCAAAGTGATAGCCTATCTTAAGAAGTGTAGGGTTGGCTTTCAGGAGTCTAGAAATCTCCATTTCAGACTGATGACCCAACATACTTCTCTGATTGTGGAAACGTAGCTCTGTAAGCTTCTCATTGTACTGCAGGCATCTCATTATGGCAACAATCCCTTTTCCAGAGATAAAATTGGAATCGATATTCAAAGTGGTAATACTCCTGTTTTCACGCAGCATGTTGGCCAAAGCAAAAGCTACGTTGTCATCTGCCCCAACATTGGCTAAACTGAATGTTTTGATGTGCTTGTTCTTCTTCATGGCATTGACAAAGTCCACTAACATCTCCTTGGGGATGTTCTCAATGTTGTTTAAGTTGAGTTCTGTCATTTCTGGATCATTTCTCCTGACTCTTTCCAGACTCCCTTCTAAATTTGTTTGATTTCCTGAAGGCCGTGCACTTAATTTAATAAAACTAGTGTCCAGAGCTAATTTTTTTGGAATATTTAATTTTGAAACTTTCTTTTCATTTTCTCCTTTTTTTTCACCTGATTCTGTGTATGATTCTCTAGTTTCCTGGGTGCTCTTGCCATTATCATGTTTTTTTGTTTCCAAATCTTTCTTCTCTGATTCGTCTATTTCCTCCTCCTCCTCCTCCACTTCTTCTTCTTCCTCCTCCTCTTCCTCCTCTTCTTCCTCCTCTTCTATTTCTTCCTCTTCCTCATCCATTTGTTTGTTCTCTTTATAATCCTTTATATCTTCATTTGTAGAATTGTTGGCGGTTGGCTTTTCACTGCTACTATTGGCAACATTTTCTTCAGAGTATTCTCTGATGGGTCTCTGTAAAAACAAAATGCTAAGAGCTGAAATAATTTTAAATCATTTTGCCACATCATTTGGACAAGACTAAGAAAGTTGATGAATTTGTTTTTCTGTTACAAAGATTTACAAGTTTAAAAGGAAAGGCATCATAATATACTTATATAATCAGCATTAAGTATTTATTTTTCACATTTTTGGACTGCCCATCTCAGAATAACAGAATAACAGAGTTGTAAGGGACCCTGGAGATTTCCTAGTCTAACCACACATACATATACATACAGACACACACTCAAGCAGGAAACACTATACCACTTTAGACAAAATCTCCCTCTGAGAGGAAATCTGGACAGTATACAATATAAGAACAATATCTAAAATTTAGAAGGAGGCAACATTGATTGAACACTGTTAAAATTAGTCAAAAGGTGAAGGGAGAGATCTCAGGACATCAGCCTACCCCACAGCTGTGTGATCCCCTAGGGTCTTCACATGAGGCTGCACAGCCATGTTTTGACTTCTTTCTGAAGTGTGCTAACTCTCTTGTCAGCAAAAAGCAGGTTTGCTATTATTGTGTGCTGCACAAATGTCCTTTCTGTATTGAAAAATGAGCAGTCACTGGGGGTTGTTGGTTTTTGTACACATTACTTTCAACCTAATGTTTGTAAATGAGGACTGACTTAAAACAAGTAATAATCAGGCATCTAAAAAGATTTTTTAAAAATAATAATAATGGGCTAGAGTAGTAGTTGCATTAAATAATCATTCTGGTAATTTTTGGTTCAGTCTATAATACTGGATGTTCTTTAGACCATACTTTATAGTAAGCCATTGGACCAAATAATACCTAGCAATAGCATTTAGACTTATATACCCCTTCATAGTGCTTTACAGCCCTCTCTAAGTGGTTTACAATATTAGCATATTGGCCCCAACAATCTGGGTCCTCATTTTATTTACCTCAGAAGGATGGAAGGCTGAATCAACTTTGAGCTGCTCAGAATCAAACTCCTGGAATGAGCAGTGAGTTGGCCTGCAGTACTGCATTCTAACCACTGCACCAACACAACTCAAATATGTATAGTTGGAAGAGATACAAGTTTATAATATGTGGAATAAAAACCTAAGACTGGATATAACCCTGCTTATGTGTCTTTTCGTGCTTGGCCCCTTTTGAAATATTCATATCATTTGGAAATATCTCTGATGTAATTTTTCAGTCTTGTTCTCTGCTCTTCCATCTTTTTTCCTTCTCCATCTGCTGGATGGAGGGATCATCACTCAGAATTTCTGCACCCCCAAGCACCATTTGCTAAGATTGGTTTAGAAGAGAGAAATTGTTGTGTATGCATAAAGATTAATAAAGTGTGAGCTTGGAGTAAGTGCAGGGTTCTGGCCCTGCACTTCTGATTGGCTGTTAAGCGGCCGGACCGGATTGGCCCATTCCGAGTAATCCGATTGGCCCTTAACAGAGAGTTCCTATTGGTTACAAGAGCTAGCGCTCCTAGCTCATTATTGGTAAAAAGTTACAGGGTTTGCCTATATAAGGCGGGTTTAACTGTTATTGAATTGAGGAAGTCACAATGTAAATAAAGAGCTGAAGTTTACCGTTCAGAGGCTTGTCTCCATTCTTTCTCGCCCATTCTCAAACTTAACACTGGCGACGAAGCTGGGATGTGGAGATACCTGAACCAACGAAACTTCAAAGAACACCGAGCACGTGACCGACGATGCTAACAACGGAACCATGTCCGGCGGCATCGTACCACCCGCTCCGTTCGATCCAATACAGGAGGACTGGGAGTCCTACATGGATCGCTTCCAAATGTTCTTAGAAACCAACAACTTAAAGGACGCCACACCAGGAAAGAAACGGGCGGTGTTCCTAACGCATTGTGGTCCAATCGTATTTAAGATGGCTAAAGCACAAGCCAAACCCCGAGAAGTGAAGGCCATGGATTGGGACGACCTCGAACCTCTCCTACGAGATCACTACGCCCCGACCGTGCCTACGCTCATGAGATGCCACGAGTTTTATCAGAGGAGCCAGCAAAAGGGAGAAAGCGTGGCCGATTTCATAGCAGACATCCGAAATTTGGGAGGCCTCTGCGGATTCACTGATTTAGAAGAAGCACTAAGAGATCGCATAGTTCTGGGACTAGATGCACCAGGCATTCAAAGCAAGCTGATGGCGAAAGGCGACATCAGCCTTGCCGACACCATCACCGATGCTAAGGCAGCAGGAGCAACCAGGAAGTCGGCTGCACAACTATGCCGAAACCGTGCTCCAGTACCACCACCGGCCAGCGACATCTCACCTAGTTCAGAAGGCAGCTTGCGACAACGCACCATGAGGACCTCTCTTCGTCATCAGACAGCGACAAAGAAGGGGTCCATTGACTGCGGTCTGACCGGGACCATCACCCAAAGCCCTTACACCCTTGCGCTGGCTGTGGAGCCAACCATGCCAGGACTGAATGCAAATTCCGTGACGCACTCTGCCATGAGTGCGGAAAACGAGGCCACATCGGACGGGTCTGCCACAGCTTGCCAGGACCCAGCCAGGCCTCAAAAGGGGCTAACTATCGCCAATCAACAGGAAACCATCCTGTATGGCGAAAGCCAGTAAACCACTCCTACAGAAATCGAGCTTTGCAGAGAGAAGAGGCTCACCATACTATCACTATTGGTCACGCCTCAGCCTTGGACACTAAGAAAATCCGAGTCATGGTAGCCATCGAGAACCAGCCACATGGAGGTCGACTCGGGATCGTCCCTCTCGATGGTGTCCTGTAAGATACTCAAGCAACTCATCCCCACAATTCAATGCCAAGATCTCCGCTCCCAACGCCTCATCCTCAAGGACTACCAAGGGAATCGAATCCCTGTCATCGGTTCCTGCCGAGTCCAAGTCTCCTTCAAGAAGCACACAGCATACTTACCTTTAACGATCATCGATAGAGATAGGCCTAGCCTACGAGGCCTCCAATGGTTTGCGCCACTCGGCATTGAAGTGGCCGGCATAAACCGAGTCAGCGGTGGTGATTGGGAGGAAGATCTTATCTCTGAGTTCAGGGACGTCTTCGCGGACAGCTTAGACAAGTACAAGGGGACCCCGATTTCATTCAGTCTTGATCCAAAAATAGCTCCCATTCACCTAAAGCCCCGTCGAGTTCCGTTTGCCTTAAAATCGAAAATCGATGAACAACTCGACAAACTGATAGTTCAGGGGGTGTTAGAGCCCATTGATCACTCCCCTTAGGAAACCCCTATTGTAACATCCATTAAGCCAGACGGGCCAATCCGAATTTGTGGGGACTACCGGGCCACTTTGAACCACGCCCTGCAGCAGAACACGTATCCAGTTCCAGTGGTGCAGCATCTCCTCCACTCCTTGGGGGGCGGGAAAGTCTTCACTAAATTAGATTTAGCTCAGGCATATCAGCAATTACCAGTAGATGAAAAAACGGCACAGGCCCAAACTATTGTAACGCACCAAGATGCCTTTAAATGTACCCGGCTTCAATTCGGAGTTAGTGTAGCCCCGGGGATTTTTTAGAGCCTTATGGAAAGGTTATTGCAAGGAATTAAGGGCGTGGTCCCCTATTTTGACGATGTATTAATTGCAGCCCCTACAAAAAAAATCTTACAGGACCGGTTAAAATTAGTCCTAAAAAAATTCCAAGAGGCCGGTCTTAAAGTTAAAAAAAACAAATGTAAATTGTGTACTGACAGCGTTGAGTTTTTAGGGTACCTGATTGATAGCCAGGGCATTCACCCTACCGAAAGTAAACTAAAAGCAATAAAAAATGCTCCCAGACCACAAAACAAGGCCGATCTCCAGGCGTTCCTAGGCCTCATCAATTTTTATAATGTATTTTTGCCACACAAAGCAACGGTCGCTGAACCGTTACACCGGTTATTAGATAAAAAAGCAAATTGGCTATGGGGTTGAAGAACAGGCATTCCGAAATGTAAAAAAACTGCTCACTTCTGACTCTTTACTCTATGCAGTATAACGAGACCTTGCCGTTAGTTATAACCTGTGATGCATCGCCTTTCGGGGTGGGCACCATTTTGAGCCATGTACTGTCTAATGGGAACAAAGCCCCTGTTGCATATTTTTCAAAGACTCTTTCAAAAACTGAGCGAAACTATGGACAAATCGATAAAGAAGCCCTCGCAATTGTCTCAGCTGTGAAAAGATTCCATGAATACGTGTATGGCCAGGCTTTTACTATTGTGACTGACCACAAACCATTATTGGGGATAATAGCCGGAGATAAGCTGACTCCCTACATATTATCCCCTAGGATGACCCGATGGTCAGAATTCTTAGCTGCTTATAACTATCGGCTGCAATACCACCCGGGGAAGGCCATTCCCCACGCTGACTCATTGATCCGAGCACCGCTTCCAGAGACTCTCGACGATCCTGCACCAACGGTAACCACGTTGCAAATTGAGGCACTCAACTCGCCGCCACTAACCGCCCAAGATATTGCGAGAGAAACCAAACGCAACCACACCCTAGCACGAGTCCTAAGCTGGGTAGAACGCGGATGGCCATTGGACCAGCTATCAGATGACTTCACACCATTCAAGACTCGACAAACCGAGCTCTTCTCCCAGAAAGGCTGTGTCATCTGGGGCGATAGAGTTGTTATCCCAGAACGACTCCGAAAAGCGCTGCTGAGAACCTTGCATGATGGCCACCCCGGCATCGTGCGAATGAAAGCCCTTGCGCGAAGCTACTCATGGTGGCCGGGCATTGACAAGCAAATCGAACAGTGGATTAAAGCTTGTCCCAAATGCCAAGAAGTCAGCAACGCCCCACCAAAAGCCATGCCTACTGAATGGGAGACACCATGTGGACTCTGGTCCCGAATTCATCTGGACTTCGCGGGGCCAACCAAAGGCCACACCTTCCTGCTTACTGTCGACGACTACTGGAATTGGCTCGAAATCCATCGCATGATGACTACGACCTCCGAGGCGGTTATCAAAATCTTAAACAGACTCTTTGCAACCCACGGATTACCAGACGTCCAATAAAGGCCCTCAATTTACCGCACTAGCGTTCGAGCAGTACCTCACTGACCGCGGCATTTGCCATGCGCTCACCTCGCCTGCGCACCCTGAGACCAATGGCAAAGCAGAACGCATGGTCCAATTTGTGAAGAAAACCTTGCAGAAGGTAGACTACGACAACATTGACGACAAGGTCAATCAAATCCTCTTCTTGCAACACATCACCCAACATAGCGTCACCAACAAAACTCCCGCTGAACTGCTAATGGGATGGAAGCTTCGCTCCCACCTCGACCGGTTGCTCCAGCTTACGAACCGGAGAAACCACTAGGATCGAGCAGCCGCTGTCGCACCTTCCAGGTAGGAGACTTGGTATATGTTAAAAACCTATCGGGCGACCCGTTGTGGGTGGAAGCAACAGTAGTACGTGTAACCGCCCCCAGATCCTACCTTGTACAATGCCTTGACGATAAACTTTGGAAACGTCATATCAATCAATTATGATCGCGGCTTCCAGCAGCCAGTCCGAAAACCCCCTATGACCAAACTGAGGGGGGGGGGGAGGTACGGAAGAAGATGAATTCCTAGAAAACCCGTGCGAAGGAAACGACGGTTTGATAGAAACTCAGGAAGCGGAGCCGGAGGGAGAAATGGTTGCACCTCAGGGAATTGCAGAGAATGTGGGCAATGACGTAGAAGTGAACTCTGAACCAGAAACAGCCCCACTGCCAAACAACGATCTACCTCAGCGTGATTGCAGCCAGCTGATACAACAGAAATCAAAGAGACTAATAAAACAACCGTCCTACCTAACGGACTATGTAACTGCGCCCTGCAAATAAGAAGCCAGGGGGAAGGGGTGTTGTGTATGCATAAAGATTAATAAAGTGTGAGCTTGGAATAAGTGCAGGGTTCTGGCCCTGCACTTCTGATTGGCTGTTAAGCGGCCGGACCGGATTGGCCCGTTCCGGGTAATCCGATTGACCCTTAACAGAGAGTTCCTATTGGTTACAAGAGCTAGCGCTCCTAGCTCGTTATTGGTTAAAAGTTACAGGGTTTGCCTATATAAGGTGGATTTAACTGCTATTGAATTGAGGAAGTCACAATATAAATAAAGAGCTGAAGTTCACCGTTCAGAGGCTTGTCTCCATTCTTTCTCGCCCATGCTCAAACTTAATAGAAATAATATAAAACTTGACTCCCTTATAAAATTCATCTGTATGATCATGCTTTAATTACCTCATAAGAAAAGGGAGCATGAAGTGAACTTATTCCCATCACAAAGTCAAGTCTGTTCAAATATGAGAGAATATCTCAGGTACAATTTATTCTTAATTCAAGTGCTTTTCTCAGTTTTTCCATAAACTTATTTTTAAAAGCACTGTGCATAGATGGTAAATTTATTGACAAACTGTCATAGGCAATACCCTTTTAGGGTCTAAATTCTATTGCTGAACATATTTACTGAATGCCTCTGGAATGTTTTTCTGTACATCCTCATATTAGTTAATGTCTTCCAGAGAATGGCATGAGGTTGGCCTCTTGGCAGTCTAGTTATTGAGCCTCACTGAGATGATCTTGTCCATGATGCTATTCAATATATCCATGAACCTGCTTGCTATGGTTTCTAGGAGTTATAAAGTGGGGTATAAGCTAACAACAGTGATTTTATTCTTCTCTAACATCAGCATCATGGGAGGCCACAAACTACCTAATCTGGTTCTGGATTGTATGAGGACCAATACACTCATGCTGCATTATGGCATTATGGCATTCAGTGCGTTCAGAAACTGTTCAGGAACTGAAGTTCAGGAACTTCAGAACTGCCTGCTTTATATTACACGAGGACATTTTTTCCTATGAAGAAGAGAGTTTTCAATTTGGGATATTGGCTTATTGTTGTTGGTGATCTTAGTGCTAACAGCACCTACAACCACTCTCAGCTAGACTCGTTTTTGGTCTGGGATTACTTGTAAATTCGAGATTGTATGATGGTATTGAATTCTATATGGGATTATCCTGAAGTACGAAAATTATAACTATGGCAGAATTTATTATGTGCACATTACACCTTGTTAACAACAGTGCTAAAAGTTGCCAATCTCAAGGGAAAAATAGTCCAATTGCCTTTTGAAAAAACACCTTTGAGACAATACTTATCAAAGTAGATTTCATTAGGACCAGGTAAAAGATTCTAATTGTATGTACCTGTTTGGTAATTCTAGTATCAGCCTTTTCTTGGGATTCTGTTAAATCTTTTTATATTGTACGTACTATGGGTAAGCATCTTTTTTTCTGGCCGAGAGTCACTCAACAACCCTTTGATATCTGCATTGATCCCCTGCCTCCCAAAAGTGGTCAAGTCAAAATCAAGTTAAATTAAAATAATTACATAGTCTTAATAAAATTTCTGTTAAATCTGCTAACCTAATTATAATGAAAGTATGATGATCCTATTAACAGGATTATCCACTTTTAATAAGATTAAATATACATGAATTATCAGACTTCACTTTAGCACCCAACTGCTTCTGTCCTGATATCTGGTATTTCATTGATGCTAAATCATAAGACAACAGTTGAAACATATCTAACAATTTAGAAACAACCTAGGAAAGGCAACAGCTTGTATATCATTTTCTCTAAGGACCTATATCAATGTTTCCAAACCATGGAAACTTGCAGGTACATGGTCTTCAATTCCTAGAATTCCCTATTCAGTTTGATCATTACTAAGAATTCTGAGAGTTGTAGTGCTTAGAAATTCATGAGAGATGAAGTCAGACATATCAGAAGGCACCAAAAGATGGCCCAGATAGTATGACTTAGACAGGTTCACTTGGCTTTTTGTGGAGGATGGGCTTTATTAGGTGAAGATGGCCCTTATGGACTTTTTTTTCCAGATCTTTGTGATTTTGTCTGATAAAAAAATATTATGAAATATTCTTCTCCATATGGAAAACATTTTAGTTTGCATAATTTAATTAATCTAATAACTATTCATTATGGTGGTGCAATAGTTAGAATGCAGTACTGCAGACAAACTGCCATAGTCTGGAGTTTGATCCTGACTGGCTCAAAGTTGATTCAGCATTTCTATCTTTCCAATGTTTGTTAAATGAGGACCCAGATTGTTGGGGCAATATGCTGTTTCTGTAAACTGCCCAGAGAGTGTTACTAAATGGAGGAGAATATAAATCTAAGTGCTATTGCTATTGTTATTCCTATTTTTATTAAACAAATTTATTCAGCTTATCAAAAGGCAGGAAAATGGGAATATAAATGCAATAAAATTAGTAAAAAAAAAGCATTTAGGAATGTTCATTATTAATATAATAGATGATTGGATTGAGGTTTCAAGATTATTTGATAGTGATAGCTTTTTATATCAGGTAACAGTAAGTAGTGAATATCATGTATTTTAGAGTATTTTTGTACTCAACCAGATTGCAGGTGTGAATTTTATCCTAGGGATCCATAAAGTTGTCTAAACCATAAAATTACAGAATCTGGAAAGGCTTGCAGGTTCAACCTGCTGTTTAGTGCAGGAATAATAAATTATATTATTATTATGCCTTAGTTTTACTACATGCAAAAGTATTCTAAATCCTATTTTAAAGTGTGTACATCTGCTTAAATTCAAAACCAATTTATTAGAAGTGTGCATGTTAGCAGATGCTCATCAAACCCTGTGATAAAACATGGAATAATGCCTGCATGCAGAATATTTACATTTCCTGCTCCTTACCTCTGAGGGTAATAGCGTGACTGGTACCCTTTCATCCTCATTCATTCTTCTGGAGGCCTTCTCCCAATACAGGTAATCAACAAGAGATCTGTGGTCAAAGTTTCCTGTCGGGGTTTTCTCCGTCTGATCCTTCTGTATCATTCCGACTGGCACTTTGGGGTCTGGAGCCATGACTTCCATTTCACACTGTAGTTCCCTCAGTTCTTCAGGAGATAGATTTGCTAAGATTTCGTCTTCATCTATCTCTCCTGAACAGACGTCCTCTTGGTCAGAGTTTTGACTGAGTTCAGACATGTTCTTTATTGATAAAAAATTACCTCAGGGCAGGTACTTGGACAAAAAAAACCAAATGCCCAAAGTAGAAAAAAAGGATAGTAATTCCTTTGGTAGCCTTATGAAAAGTCTGCAGTGTTCCTAGGTGTTTGTGTTTGTGTGTATTTTCCCCCACTCTGTCAGAAAGAATAACACAGCTCTGTCTTAGATGATGCTTCAGGAAGAGTGAGGGAGGATTGAAACATATGCTGCATCTAAATTAAGCAGGGCTTAGCCAGAGCAAGAAAATTTATGGAGGTGCTGCCATATTCTGTTTTGAGTAGCTTATGTCAGCAGGGTAAGCCCTTTTGACATTTTGGTACAGCTGCTCGGGGCATTGCCACAATCATATTCTAGAGAATTCCTGCAGTTATATAATTTTAAGGGGCTCATAATATACACTCAGTTTTAGAATATGAGAAAATGAAGGCTTGTGCATGGGTTGTATTTAAATATGTAAACCTTATGAACCAATAGTTTTCACACTTGATCCAGAGCTTTACAACTGTTCCAAAACGATTGATTTATGAAGAACAAGTTAAATGACATTGACAAATATCTTGTTGTTATTGACACCAGAACTAAGAGATGCCCTTGGAAATATGCAGAGTCACTAACAAATCAAATGGCACTATTAATTGCAAAAGAAAATGAAAATAGTAGTAGAATGTTAAAGTGTACATAGTTCGAAGGTTTTGAAGAATTGGTTGGAATTATAAAGGTATCAGATCTGGTGTGAAAGGATCTGTACAATCATTAGTTGGTAGCAAAGAGTTACAGAAAATTCTTTCTGTTATCATAAGGTGGTGACCTGGCTTGCCATGTCTGGTGGCTTTACAAATTATCTATGTAGAGAAACCAATGGGCAACTATCTACTGTATTTTGTTCAAAAACCTGAACATTGTTAATTATTTGATTGGAATTGGCATTTCCTAAGGATCGCAAAATTTACTTATGCTTTAAAATGCATAACAGAGATTAAAATCCAGTGGGTATAAAAACAAATAGTTGTAAATTGAAATA
The DNA here is from genome assembly GCA_033807585.1 of Hydrophis major. Classification (NCBI taxonomy): domain Eukaryota; kingdom Metazoa; phylum Chordata; class Lepidosauria; order Squamata; family Elapidae; genus Hydrophis; species Hydrophis major. The sequence goes on from CM066329.1 coordinate 77,345,950, forward strand.
TTTTCTCCATGAAAATTCTGATTTGTTCAACCACCCAAACATGACATTACTTATATGAGTATTAACTTATATGAGTATTATTAAAAAAATGCACATGCACTGTTGGAAGGCTGCAAATAAAGAATAGATGGACCTTCCAGTGCAAATCATAGAGACAGGTGTTATATTTGTCACTTGTACTGTATAGTGGAAACAAGAACTTGTGAATCTCTGTGTCATCATTGCTCTGAAGTCCCAGTCACAGCTGTGTCTCTATCTCATCTCATAACAATTTTTCTGTGAAGCCTTTGACTTCATCCCTTTGTGTTCATCCATGAATTATGTACTTAGTGTACTGTTAATTCATCTCTAATTCACCCTCAGCATGTAGAAATTAAGAACTGATGAAACTTCACTACCTCTTTCACTTTTGATTCTACATACAATCTGAGGAAGAGTCATTCACCATTTGGTGGTGGGGAATATAGCAACACCAATAGCACTTAGACTTATATACTTCTTCAGAGTGCTTTACAGTCCAAGCAATTTACAGAATCAGCATATTTTCCCCAACAATCTGGGTCCTCATTTTACCCACCTCAGAAAGATGGAAGGCTGAGTCAACCTTGAGCTTGTTAGGACCTTGGAGTACTCATCTCTAATGATCTAAGTGCCAGAGCCCACTGTAACAACATAGTCAAAAAGGCATTAAGAGTTGTTAAGCTAATCCTGCATAGCTTTTTAATCTGGTAATATTGTACTACTAACTAGAGCATACAAAACATTTGCTAGACCAATACTTGAATACAGCTCATCTGTCTGGAATCCACGTTACATATCGGACATTAATACAATCAAGAGGTTCCAGAAATATTTCATGAGAAGAGTCCTCCACTCCTCTATTCACAACAGAATTCCTTTATGCCACCAGACTTGAAATTTTAGGCTTAGACAGCTTAGAACTGCACTGCCTTCAGTCCGACCTAAGCATAGAACATAAAATTATCCATTGCAATGTCCTACCCATCAATGACGACTTCAGCTTCAACCACAACAATACAAGAGCACACAATAGATACAAACTCAAGGTAAACTGAACCAAACTCAATTGCAGGAAATATGACTTCAGCAACAGAGTGATCAATGCCTGGAATACGTAACCTGACTCTGTGGTTTCTTCCCCAAACCCCAAAAACTTTAACCTTAGACTGTCTACTGTTGACTTCCCCCCATTCCTAAGAGGTCTGTGCATAAGCGTAACAACGTGCCTACTGTCCCTGTCTTAATGTTCCCTTTTATTTGTATCCATTTCATGTATTAATAATCATGTTTATACTTATATTTCTTGCCTAATACACACTCGACAAACAAACAAATAAAATAAAATAAAGGATCGAACTGCTGGCAGTTGGGAGATTTAGCCTGCAATACTGCATCCTAACCACTGCACCATCACTGCTCTTAATATATACTCAGCACAGTATTACCATCAAAATTTTAACAATTTAATTTAATTGTTAAATTAAATTATTTTTAATGTAATTAAATTAATTTAATTTAGGAGCCCTGGTGGTGCACTAGTTAATGCAAATAATGTTTACATTATTTAATAGCGATTGCTATTGCTAATTAATTAAAATAAATAAAATATTTATACAATAGTTACTTTAATTTTAATTTATCTTTTGATCATTTTTCAAATGGAAATCTATTATGTCTGTTTTCAAACAAATAAACATAGAACAAAAACAACTCATCACTCAATGAAAAATGAAGCAAATCTCACAACACATCACAATAAGTAAAAATAGAAAAAGTTCCAAAACCTGTAATTCTAGCCATATTCACTTGCTTTTATAAATCCCCACAAAAGAAAATTAACTTTTCAGTATCCACCAATGCCTATTCAATAATTTTTTCCAAGAGGGGAAGATAATGTAACATTTTCTGAATGAACATAATATATAATTTTCTGAAAAATTGCTAGATCATACATTTCTAAAATCAAATCCTTTATATTTAGAGTTATATAATGTCCTATCTTCTAAGGTTTAGTCTTTTAATTATTCCTAGAATACAAAAAACATATTTGTGTTCATAACCTATTAAGTTCCAAGTAGTAGGTATATAATGTAATACAATATATATGCCAATGTTTTCTCAATTGTTCTGTCAACATATAACATTGCCCTAAAAGGAGTATGGAGAAGAATGTGACTTTAAACATTTCAATTAAATGCTATCAAATTTCTTCTACCACCAACCCAAATAATAGTCTATCCCTTTCAAAATATTCTACATAGTGTCCCATAAATATGAAAAACGGTCTTTTGGTGAATTAATTTTAAATCACAAGACATAAACTTAGTGTTCTTTAAGATTTGAGTCCATTGGTTTTGAAGGACTAGAATTTCTAAATCTTGGTGCCAAGCTTTGTGTATAATTTGCTGTAGATATTTTGGGCTGTTCCTTTAACCTTAGATAAAAGAAAAAAGTAGGTTTAGAACCTCAAACTGAATTCTTCAGTACAGGTAATCCTTGACTTATGACCATAGTTGAGCTCAAAATTTCTGTTGCTAGGTGAAACATTTGTTGAGTTTTGCCCCATTTTATGACCTTTCTTTCCATAATTGTTAAGTGAACCACTACAGTTTTTAAGTTAGTAACAGTTTCTCCATGGACTTTGGTTGTTAGAAGGCCGCAAAGGTGATCACATGACCCCAGGACAATGTAACTGTCATAAATATGTGTCAATCGCCAAACATCTACATTTTGATCACATGACCGTGGGAATGCTACTATGGTTGCGTGAAAAATGGTCAGGTTACTTTTGTTAGTGCCATTATAACTTTGAGTGGTTTACTAAATTAACAATTGTAAGTCAAGGACTGCCTGTAATAACAACATATCAAGGCAGGTTCTCAATGTTCTTTGTTTCTCTTCATCACACTACATTAAACAATTCAATAAAGAACCCTACAATTTATTATCTAGCAAAGATATAAAGCAGTGACCTATTCTTGTTTAGTCTGTAAGCATGGAGTAACATGAATTTCATGATTCTGTCACCAAGATGGGAAACCTATGGAATAACATGGATTGAATGTCGACATTCAGCAGTGGACAATCTGTTCATTTGGAGGTAGATATCAACTCTCAACAACCTCAGCCTGCATAATAGTAATAAGAAAGAATATTGGGACTTCCACGGGGCAAAATGTAGACGGCAACATGCTTCCTTGCTGTCAACCTTGTGAGGTAATCCAGACAAGAATAGAAGGACACCCAGATGAATTGATCCAACTTGATTGCAAGGTTACATTAAGATAATCTTTCAAGACTCTATATTTCTCTCTTCCCCTCCTTACAAAGGACTCCCCCTCTAGTTTTCCAGTAATCTCTGAGGATGCTCCAACACTGGAGGTTTTTAAGAAGAGATTGGACAACTATTTGTCTGAAATGCTATAGGGTTTCTTGCCTGAGCAGAGGGTTGGACTAGAAGACCTCAAAGGTTCCTTCCAACTCTCTGTTAGTCTGTATGTCTTCTGAAATGCTTCTCATGCTTTCCTCTCACCTGCAGACTGAGTTGTTTCTTATCAGACCATTGCCTCAGCTATAGGGCTTCCTCCTGTCATTTCTACATACCATCCCACCTGCCAAAACGATCAGAAAATAAAGCTTTTGGGAATCTGCAGAAATTATTGAGAGAACCAATTCCAGTGTAAGTTCTACCACATTAGCAAATTCCCATCCTAAGTTATCTGCACATCTAACAGGTAGTGAGAGTGTTTCGACTGGTAAATGTGTTACATCTGATCTCATGGCCACATACCAGTTGAACATACCTCTCTCCACAACAAATAAGAACTACCTTAGCAACCAACTGGAGAGGACTTGCTTGGTTATTTGATTCTCCCCGAAAGAAAACACAGCCATTTGTTCTACTTCATATCTATTTCACTGAAACAGTTCTTGATTCAACAGAAAAATTAAGCTGAAAGAAAGCAAATGTGCAATTTGTATCCCTTGCACAGTACCCACAGTTATAAATTATACTCATATATTTTACTTTCTTCAACAGAAAAAAACACTTGGAGGGGGAGAACTTTCAGAACCATGTAAACATTTGATATGTAACAGGGACAATCTTCAGAGTAGATACAATGCTTGGTTATGTAGCAATTACCATTTTTTCTATTAAAATTGCACTGTACTGAGGAGTTGTTTTTCAGCCCTGCATACACACACACACACACACACACGCACACACACACACACAAAATACACATCAATATGATTAGAGTTCCATTATATGAATGTCCATACAAAATGTAATTTGGTTGTTTTGCAATGCTTTCAAAAGAGAAACAAAGAACTGGCCGTATGAGACCATCTTCAATTACACTAGAATTTTTTTAAAGATCAGCAGAGAATATTGTGATGGGGAGAGAATACAGATAGTCCTCAACTTACAATAGCTCATTTAGTGATGCTCAAAGTTGCAACAACACTGAAAAAAGTGACTTATGATCATTTTTCACACTTATGACCATTGCAGTATTCCCCCATTGTCACATGATCAAAATCCATATGCTTGGAAACTGGCTCATACTTATGACTGTTGCACTGCATCAAAGTCATCATGTAATCTCTTTTTGCAACCTTCTGACAAGCAAAGTCAACGGGGAAGCCAAATTCACTTAACAACCATGTGATTAACATAAATACTGAGCTTCACTGAACAACTGGCAAGAAATGTCATAAAATGAGTACAAAAGTCGCTTGACAACTGTCTGGCTTAGCAATGGAAAGTTTTGTGCTCAATTTGTCTGAAATGATATAGGGTTTCCTGCCTGATGAGCAGGTTGGACTAGAACACCTCCCAAGTCCCTTCCAACTATTCTATTCTATTCTATTCTATTCTATTCTATTCTATTCTATTCTATTCTATTCTATTCTACTCTACTCTACTCCACTCCACTCCACTCCACTCCACTCCACTCCACTCCACTCTACTCTACTCTACTCTACTCTACTCATTATAGTTGTAAGTTGTGGACTACCTCTAATGAAAACTTGCCTTAGATGTCAAAGTGAGCTTAGTTACTATTTAAACAGGGATCTTCCCTGCCAGTTCTGGGGAAGCTAATAGTGGCATATAGGAATCATTTGAGCTATGGATATTTTTTTTCCTAATTTGCACAGTTTAGTTCTTCTCAGAAAACCCAGGTGTTTATCTGCAGGCAAAACTGAATGTTATGGCGTATTTGGCAATTATTAAAAGAGCTTTTTAAAAGTGAAATCATCTGCTCCTTTCAGATATGATTTCATAAAAATAAGAGCTTCTTTGCTCTCCCTTGCCTGTAGATGCCTCTCTTGCTTAAATAGCCAAGTTCTATTAGCCAAGAAGCTTTTAAAGCAATGTTTCACAATCTTGGCAACTTTAAGACACGATCACTTCAACTCCCAGAATTCCTCAACCAGCATGCTTTGAGAAACCCTGCTTTAAAAGTTAACATGCAGGGTCCTTGATGCTCTCTGACCTTGGTTGTTTTTCTTGCAGACATTTCATTACCCAAACTAGCTAACATCATCAGTGCTAGTTAACATGCATATCTTAAATTAAGCCAAAAAAAGCAACTGTGAGCAGTTTAGATCTTTTCCTATAACGCTGCGTTATTTTTTAACCTATTTTGTACTATGCATTATACAATCTTCTGAACTCTCTTTATGGGCAGCCCTGCATAAAAATTGCAAACAATTTAAATGAAATATAAGGAGGGAACAGATACTACATGCCAAATTGAAAAGGCAAGCAGCTGATACACTATGTACAACTGTTCAAACATATTTCTGCCCATTAACTTTACTTGAAAATTCAGGGGCTCAAGAAAGATCAAGGAATACTTTTTGAAGTTGGAAACCTGATCTTTTGGAAAAATGAACTTCCTTTCAAAACAAGCTGAATCTGAGTAGTCAAGTTGGACTTTCAACTGATCAGTTTTTAATTTTCATTTAATCCAGAGTATTATCTAATTTAGACACCATCCAATGGTGCGGACTTCTTCCTTAACATTACATGAATGCTGGTGGGTTTATTATTATTTTTCACCTTATTTTATTTTATGTATTTTATGGTTCTTATTATGTTTACTACTATTGCATATCTGTATTTTCTTTTCTTTTCTTTTTTTGTAGTTTCGGTTCTATTTATTCTCATGCACTGCCTAGAGTTGCCTCTGATAAGGTGGGCAGCTATATAAACTCAATAAATAAATAAAATAAATGCAGAAAAGAAAATAATAAATGCAGGAAAAAAATAAAAGAAAATAAATGCAGAAAAGAGCAACAATGCTGGTATTATCTGTATACCATTGCCTCTTAAATGCCCAAGCTCTGTATAATCTCTTCCAGCAGTTTCATATTGGTTTCAAATCATACAGAGGACAAAATAGAATCCAAAGAAACACACATAAGCACAATCCACACACACACACACCCCATTATACCTCACCCCCCCCATTTACTTTTGGGGAAGGGAGAATTAAACATGCATTTAGAAATAAAATTTGGATTTGTGGTGTGGAATCAAACACAGGATGTAAAGCAAATAATCCAGGCTTACTGCAGTGTTTATCAAACATTACTTACTAGTGTCTCGCCTTTGCAATTAATATTGAGAGATGCCCTCATCCAATTCAGCATTCATATTTATACTCAGAAAATACATTTCAGAAAAGGCAGGAGAGAGCAATGCATAAGCAACAGATGATGTAAGCCTACACATTCATAGGTAAAATGATCTCAATTTACTCTAGATAATGGAGCTCAAGTTACTTCCTGTACTCATTTTTTTTTCTTCAGAAACCAAAAGGAAGGAATAAAACAATAAAATAGGGAGGAAAACATTTCCCATTAATCAAGAAGAGGGTGAAGTTCAGAAGTGCCAGACTCTAAAAGAAAAACATTTATCATAGTTAATCAATGGGATTGTTCTAATGAGATAACAGGCTGTGTCTTTATATCTCTATATATCAACTTGATTTAACTGAGTCCGCATATCTAAGAACAATTTCCCTCTACAATGGCCCTTCCCTATATTAGTTACTGTCATGTCCCGGCATATAACTTTTATATATTGTTATTGCTCTCTACCCCCATTTAGTAGCCCAAGGGACAAATACCAAGTATATTGTCTGAAGTTGACCCCAGCCATAACCCATCAGCCTGCACTCTCACAACAGGTGCATGCTGGGAAACCAGACTCCATTTCCTTTAGCATTTGGAGAAGGCAGAAGCACAAAGAAGAATCCATCTGTGGCATATGGTCATCCAAGGACACCCCCCACACAGAGCATCTTTGGTGAGATTTAAATTGCTTGTATTTATTAATTGTTATGTTCAGCAGTAACTCAATACTGCCTATCTTGTATTTTGTTCTCATTGTATCTATTTTCCCAGTTTCACCATATACGGTTCTTTCAATAAAGCATCCAGATCTATGCACATGGTTTGTTTTATTGGAGGATAGGTGGACTTAGCTACATGTCAATCTGCACACAGACTAATGTATAGTGAGGACAGAAAAGTTACTGAAAAAAAAAATAGCCCTGAACCATTGTCACAAAAACTAGCATTGTGATTTTGTAGCATAACATTTTGCCAGTTTTGAAAAAAAAAAAAAAAGAGAGAGGATCTTTTAAAAAACAAACAAGGAAAGCAAGAAAACTGGCAGATGCCAAAGAACTGCCTGCATCCACATTAATCTTCGTAGTATTCATGCATAAATCACTTGCAGGGTTGGACAGCAGCATTTCCAAGCTGTCGGACATGAACATACTGTAGCTGCCAGTTGATCCTAAAGCCCAGCATCTCTTTATTTAGCAACTAACCTTGGTGGATTTAAAAAGATTGAGACAAGAGAGGCTTTAGCACTAGGGCAATTTGGTTAAGAGGAATATTGCTTAGCACCGGTCCCATGAAAGACATTGTCATGTTAGACTTCTTTTTAAAATGTGAGTTCTGTTTATTTGTCAACAAAACATTGGTGATTAATCTTTGTTCCTGAATTCTTAAAGCTGGGCAGTAGTTTGTAAATTCCACTCCAAAACATCTCATTCAATCAATGGGATGAAGGTCTTAGTAATTTTTTTTATAGTAGAAGAAGAGAATATACTGTATTAATAAACCCACTGTTTAATAATTCACTGTAATTCACTGTTAGGTGTGCGTGGGAGTGAGTAGGACAGCATAACTCTTCTACAACAGCTGAGTAGTCCTCTGAGAGAACTTCCACATGGTCACCATTTTCCTTTCCACCCCTCCCCAAATTCTTAGATCAAGTTCCCAGTGATTCATGGCGATTGCAAGCAGTGACTAGATGTGGCTAGTGATCTCTCCAGTTGGCCAATGAGAAAGTGCCAAAGCTGACATCTTGGTCCTGCCTCCTCATCCCCATGATGCACTGTGCTTGTTTTTTTTACAACGTGGCCCAAAATAGCAAATGCTGTCCCTGGCTGACTGGCTGCCCCTGAGCCCAGGGTGAGGGCACCCAGAGATAACATGGGATCAGGGAAACCAAAGAGTCCATCACTCTGTGAAACTGGAGCACCCCCAAGTCCTAAAGAACCTGGTTCTTTTGTGTAGCCTGCCTGAACTTGCTATTTAACTCTTGATCTTTCCCAGGGCTCTCTGCAACCTATATCTGTATACCCACCCGTTACATTATTTCCTTTTAGTATAAATCACATTAGAAAAGTATAGGAGATAATTAAGAAATAGTAAGGCAAATAAATAGGAAACAAGCGATAACTCACCTCCCAAAAAAGAAATAAAGCTAAATTTAATTTTCTATACGTAGTTATTTTCACAACAATTGTTCTCTTTTATGCAACTTTTCTCATCCATAGTCCCTTTCATTTCATCACCAAGGAACTTGTTTCTAGTGTCTTTAGCATAAATCAGTACACTTCTGTGATACCCTGTAATCTTTTTTTATCTACTCTGTTTCAAGTAACTTTGGCATCCTCTTTCCTTATATTCACTGCATTAATTGTGTTGGGAGAGTAAACTATCTTTTCAAATAGGACTCATATTTTCTCTTCCTTCAGTCAACATTCTGCTTTCTCATCCTTCTTTCTCTGCCACATTCATTTTTCCAAACACCGACTCTTGCAAAAATTGATCTCTCACACATTCAGAGTTTTTAATCAATCTTTTATACTTCATTAATTTTCTCAATCTTCCATCACAATCAAATCATATTTTTCAATTTGTTCCTTATCCATGTCCACACATTAATTATACACTGCTCAAAAAAATAAAGGGAACACAAAAATAAGACATCCTAGATCTGAATGAATGAAATATTCTTATTAAATACTTTGTTCATTACACAGTTGAATGTGCTGACAACAAAATCACACAAAAATTATCAATGGAAATTTAGCAACCCATGGAGGTCTGGATTTGGAGTTGCACTCAAAATTAAAGTGGAAAAAGGCACTACAGGCTGATCCAACTTTGATGTAATGTCCTTAAAACAAGTCAAAATGAGGCTCAGTAAGGTGCGTGGCCTCCACGTGCCTGTATGACCTCCCTACAATGCCTGGGCATGCTCCAGATGAGGTGGCGGATGGTCTCCTGAGTGATCTCCTCCCACACCTGGACTAAAGCATCCCCCAAATCCTGGACAGTCTGTAGTGCAACGTGGTGTTGGTAGATGGAGGGGACATGATGTCCCAGATGAATATTCGTCAAATAACTAACATCAGCCTCCTGACAAGGAGTGGTGTAATAATAATGTTTCATGGCTGATGTCAAGGGGGTCATGTTGTAATAATGATAAGAAATAAATGAGGGTACATGGACTCATCAAGCAGGGGAAAGGTGCAGTTTCTTTAATTTAAGGATGCCGGATGTTAGGCAGTGAAGCCGGACAGAAGGTGGTAATAGTAATTATGTTGTTATCCAAAGTATAAGATCTATAAATACAGCTCTGGGTTGCAACGAAACCCAGAGCTGACTTTAAACATAATTTGGTCGCTGTTACCTGTTGTGGTGTGGAAGATGAATAAAAAAATTCACTGAAGCTACAGGAGTGAGTTGATATCTTATCGTTCACCCCCTCAGTCTCGGACGAACAGCTGACAGACACATCCTGAGGTAGTCCAGATGTTTGGGGGGGGGAACAAGCTTTCAAAGCTCATTTAAAATATTTTAGAGTTGAGCTAATGTGAACCTCAAGGGACTGGGGTCAGGTGCTATGACAGGGAAGGTGCATTTCCTGGGAGCCATCCAATGACAGTCCCTAATGCATGGGGTATGAAGCATTGTCAATTATGATAAGATATGCAGAAATAAGATATGCAGAAAATGGTGATCGCATGACATGATACTGCAACCATTATAAATACATGCCAGATGCAGTGGTGGGATTCAATTTTTTTTTACTATGGGTTCTGTGGGCGTGGCTTGGAGGGCGTGGCAGGAGAAGGATATTGTAAAATCTCCAGTCAGAGGTGGCATTTGCCAGTTCTCCGAACTACTCAAAATTTCCGCTACCAGTTCTCCAGAACTGGTCAGAACCTGCTGAAAATACCACCTCTGATGACAGTTGTCAAGCACCCAAATTTTGATCATGTAAGCATGGGGATGCTGCAATAGTCATAAGTGTGAAGGACCGGTTGTAACTCATTTTGTTCAGTGCCTTTATAACTTTGAACAATTGCTAAATGAATGGCTGTAAGTCAAGGATTACCTGTAAATGCAGCTCTAGGTTGTAGCAATAGAAACATACAGTAGTGTCAGTATGAGGGGAACTCATTGTTCCTCTGTTTTGTGCAGTCCAAATCACATCTAAAATGTGCCTTGTTTCAGAAAGAACACTGAGAAATTGAAGAGCAGCCAAGATGAAAGACAAGGAGGAAAACCAAAGAAGAGTGTTTGGAAGCATTGGATATGTTTAGCCTGGAGAAGAGGAAAGGATAGGGATCTATTATGTTTCTGAAACTTTCCCATGTGGATTCTTCCTGAAGACGGGACAAAAATCCATCAATTTAAAGCAGGGGTCCCCAACTTTAATGTCCCCAACATCCCCAGTTGCAGGAACTGGACATGGCTAGTCTAGTGAAGAGAAGGAACAGGGGAGTTATATTAGCAGTCTTCCAATATTTGAGGGGCTACCACAGAGAGGAGGGGATCAATCCAGAAGTGGTATTCAGCAAGTTCTGACCAGTTCTGGAGAACCAGTGGCAGAAATTTTGAGTAGTATGGAGAACCAGAAAATACCAACTCCAACTGGCCCCGTCCCCATCTATTCTCTGCCTCCCGAGTCCCAGCTGATCGGCTGGGTCTTCTTTTGTTGCCCTGCACAGGAGAACAGAGCTGGAAAGCAGGTTAGTGGGGTGGGGAGGGAATGGAGATATTACATATCCTTCCCCTGCCACGCCCACCAAGCCACGCCCACAGAATCGATAATAAATTTTTTTTGAATCCCACCATTGGGTCGAGCTATTTTCCAAAGCACCTGAAAGCCAGACAAGGAATAAAGGATGGAAACTGAACAAGGAGAGATTCAACCTGGAAATAAGGAGAAATTTTCTGACAGTGAACAATCAATCAATGGAACATCTTGCCTTCAGAAGTTGTGGGAGCTTCATCATTGGAAACTTTCAAGAAGAAACTGAACTGCCATCTGTCAAAAATGGTGTAGGGTCTGCTTGGGGGGTGGGGTTGGACTAGATGACCTACAAGGTCCCTTTCAGCAAACGAGCCATGCAGATAAGCAAAGCCCATCCATGGGATGCAGGCAGCACATGGAACCACACTCCCACTTGTCCATGGAACTAGTCCCTGGTGTCCAAAAGGTATGGGGGAGCACTGATTTAATGTACAAGAAGTAGATTGGAGGATAAAAATGCCTAAAAATAGGAACTTCCAGTTTGTCGGCTTCGCCAGCGGCAGGGTTTCACGATCCGGATGGGTTTGGAGGCTAAGGGGGGGAGCTGGTGAGGGGTTTGGGGGTGTTGCAGACCCCCTCCTCAGCTGGCAAAACCCCCTTTTCTCAAGGCGGTCGAGCGGCGGTCTGCAATGGCCGCCACAAAGAAGCCGTCAGCTGGGTAAGACTGAGCAGGAGGAAGAGGGGAGAAAGTTTACAAGAGAAAGTTTTTTGGCTGATCCAGGACTTTAAGAGGCATTTAATCCTGAGAACTATGACTATTTGAAAAATACTTGGTTTCCAGAGGAGGATTTCAAGCAGCAAAATTGAGGTGCTGAAAGGAAAGTTTACTCTCCTTCCCTATGGAATCAACAAATGGCCATTGAAAAAAAAACCTGTTTTTTATAAAAGGTAAAAACTTGACTTCTTGTTATAAGTGGGAAGGGAGAGGACAAAAAAAATATATTAAGATTTTGCTGGAGGAGATGCCTTGAAGATCTTGAGACTAGAAATTGATTGCAACAAGGCTGTAAAATACAGATTGGGCTTTTTTTCCTTTCCCTTTTACTGATATCACCCCAGGAAGAGAAAGCGAGAACTTTGTGCGTTGTTTGGACTGATTGATGTCTCTGGGACTTTGAGGAATTGTTTTAACTTTTGAAACATTTTGGTTGCTCTAAGAAGAACAAAGAATGGCTTTATCTGATGATGAACTTAGAAAGGAATATCAAGAAAGTAAGGACGCTGTGAAAGAAGCTTTTCTTTCTTTAGAAATGGCGCTTGCTATTTATCAGCAAACACAACAACAGATGGAGGAAATAGAAGGAGAAGAAGAAGAAAAAGAAGAAGAAGACGCCATCTTCAGTGAATCTAAAAAAATTAATTAAGAGAGAAAGGAGAAAGAAAGGAAGGAAAATGAAGGACTTAAGACTTAAAAAAACACTTAAGAAAGGAAAAAATAAGATGCAAAACCAAATTAATGTTACTGAACAAAAGGAGAAAGGAGTACAACAGAGAGGGAAAGCTAAAAAGGCGGAGGTAGTGGGGGGGGGGGTAAAAAGGCCAGGGGGGATAAGAAAGGAAGGGAAAAGCCACAAAGGTATGAAACAAGATGGGAAAAAAGGATTTTTTTTTTAGGGATAAAGGGTAAGGTACAATTTCTTTAAAAAAGAAGATTCTGCAAGGTACATAAGATGGTACTATGTATTAGAAATAGAAAACTAAAATGTTACAAGAATTAATAAAAGATTAAAATATTGAAATGTTTAGTAATGACAGATTTTAAAATTTAATAAAATTGTAGCACTTGTTTTTTGAAATAGACAATTGGAATGTTATAAGATTTAATATTTAGATTTATTATCTAATTATATTAATTATTATGAATTTATTATTTTTTCTCTTTGAAGGTTAGTAGGTAGAATGTACTAAGCAGAATCAGATTGGGTATCAGGCGTTATTTTAAATATTAATTTAAGGGGAGGATAGAAAGGTATCATACTCTGGATTTCAGGAGAAATTCTTTTATTTTTCTTACTATAGGGAATGAGATAAATGGATAATTTGGAAAGAATGGACAAAAAATACAAATACAATTATTTAAATTAAAATGAATTAAATAAAATAGAAATAAGAAGAACGAAAAGCAGGGAGAAGTTATATAGAAGATATAGAATGGTAAATAAGATAGGTAATGGTATATAAGATGAGCACAAATTTAATTGAAGTCCATACAAAGAGAGGTAATCTGGGGCCAAACTACTTTCTTAAAAGAAGTTTTATATTTTTGTGTTTTGTGTATCTATGTTTTGTTTGAGAATTAATAAAACCTCGGAGGAATGTTGGATGAGAATAATGGTAATCAAGTCAGAGAGGAATGAAGATGATGACTATAAACTGGATAAATATAGAAAATAATAGTAACAATGAAATTGAATATGAAAAGAGAAATAATGAGAAATTTGTTAAGAGATATCTATATGTTTATATTGAAATGGTGTAAAACAGAATGATGTTGCATAAAATAATATTCTACTTGACTTGTAAAATTAATAATGGAAAGAGGTTTTATGTATTTAATGGTTAATGATGGTTTGTTTGTCTTTAAAATCAATAAAATTTGTTCCAAAAAAAAAAAATGCCTAAAAATAAAAATTGTCCAGTAAATACATTAGATTGCTTTTAAAAACTGTGGCCTTTTTTTTGCTGGAGATATTGAAACAGAGGTTAGATAGCAGTGAATTGCTGTGCTAAGCAAAGGGTTGGATTAGGTGATCTCCAAACTGTGTTTAGCCTTTAAACTGTATGATTTTAACATTAAGTTTTTAAGCCTCTGCTAAATCTTTCCTTGGTTTTTAGGAAAAAGACCATTTAGCTTGTAGTGAAGCTTGTTGGACATTAGAGGTCCTCGCAGCCCCAGATGAGAAAAAATGCTGAACAGATTCTTTGGTTTAGGGCAGATATTATTACCTAGTTTTTCTACAGATGATCAAGATTGCACTTGTCATAAATTCCACTTTTGAACAAGGTGTCTTGTTGTAATAATCCTTGATCATATTGACTGCTTTGTCCATTGAATTGGGTAGCTTTGATATTAGTAAAGAAGAAAGAATCTTTGGCTCAGCAAGAGGGACTCTGTTATTCTTCCCCAAGGCCTGGGAGAGTAGATAAGTATTCAGTGATATTCTGATAGGCCTTAAGATGGGCTCCATATAAATTAGGTACTGTGGCAGAGAAATTTTGCTTGCTAGGTTGTGAGATGACACTTAAAAGAGACACATAAAGGCAGTCAATCTCCCTGATTTCAACTGATGGACTGAAGCTATCAGAGATAGGTATTCCTTCAAATAGCTATATCCCATCTTTGTATTATACTGTTAGCATAATAGAAATGAAGACATTAAATATTACACTTTAGAGACATTTATGATCCTAAATCAACTTTGTCGCAAACACTAAACCTTAGCTTATTTCAAAAAGTAGGTTTTGGTCTTCTTAGACCTTGGATAAAGAAATTATCAAGTCTCTATGCTAGATTGGGAGGCAAAAACTATTCTGGAAAAAAGCATTTCTTATTATCCTCAAGGTCAAGAAAACTATGAATAGGAACATCTGCATAAAAAGATGCTGGATTGGATTTCTGACTCATCTAGTCCATCAGCCTGTTCTCACAATGGCCAACCAACTGCAAAAGGAATCCCACTGGCCTCCCAGCAGAGGCAGTCACAGTGCCATTAAGATTAATAGCCATTGGTCCCCAAGACATACATGACTTGGTCCAACCTTTGTTATTTTGAAGCCAGCCAAATGGGTAACCAGCATTACATCTCATAGTGAAAGGCCCATGCCACTTCCTAAAGTTGAAGTCAACTTGAAGAGGCTATTGTTTTTTTTTTTTATCATACCTTACATAAAAACCTTGCATAAGGTTCTAAGTAGCCTTATCAAAACTGTGCATTTTGATTGAAATATTATAGCCACTACTTCTGTTGCTCTATTGTTTTCTCAAGCTGAACCCCTAAGGCTTGACAGCTTTAAGACTTGTGGACTTCACTCCCGAATTCCTCCTCCAGTCATGTTAGCTCCATAATTCTGGGAGTTGAAGTCCACAAGTCTTAAACTTGCCAAGTTTGAAGACCCTTGCTCTAAGGGATAGACCACCTTAGGAAGTGGTTCCTGTAAAAAGTTCTAACACTGATCTGTGAATCATCTAGAGTTTGCCTGCCTCCTTTCAAATTCTGATGGTTGTGGAATCTGTTAGGCATTTGGAACAAGTGATGGAAGATGATCAGACTGACTTGTTGTCAGTCTGATTCTAGTTACCCCAGCTCTGTCTGGACTTTCTAGGAGATGCAGTTAAGAACAACAGGTCACCCATGATTAGGTCTTGGCTGACTTGAAGCTTTGTCTCAGCAGCAATACAGTAGTCAGACTGTCCATGATGGAGATTAGCAGGGTTCAGTATCTGAAAGTTTTATGTTCTGATTGTGTGTGTGTGTGTGGGGGGGACTCCAACTAGGCATTTCTTATTATCCTCAGGGTATATACTAGGGTATATGGTTTTTTAAATTATTATTTATTGTATTGCATATATGTTATAATATGTGATTTCAAATTGTTTTCTTATCTGAATACATTTTTAAACTTCTAGTGTGATGTGGCCTGGTATGATTTGTGGGTGGCATTAGCTTGGTAGCTGAAAATCTGCAAGTATGTACAATAACTATATGAATGCAGACCATCAACCTTTTGGGGGGAGGCCTGCTGATTATTCTTGAATTCCATCAAGAAAACATTCATTAGCTATTGCATTGGATAGCAAAACTGGTTATACTGCTTTCTATTCAGTAAGATTCACCTCAATGTTTCAGATCCAAGGATTTCTGTCCATAATATATTAGCTCTCATAATCCTGTTGCCAACTGCCCCCCTCATTTTAGCCCCTTTTCCATTATACAAGAAACCATAGTGGCACCGGGATGAGAATGCAGTATTGCAGGCTAACTCACTGCTTACTGCCAAGAATTCAATTCTCACCAGCTCAAGGTTGACTCAGCCTTCCATCCTTCTGAGGTCAGTAAAATGAGGACGTAGATTGTTGGGGGCAATATGTTGACTTTGTAAATTGCTTGGAGTGCTGTAAAGCACTATGAAGCAGTATGTAAATCTAAATGCTATTGCTATTGCTATATTCATCATTTAAATGTAAAAAGAGCCCTGTTGGATCAAAGTAATACCCTACCAAGGCCAAGATCCTGCATTATACTGCAATATGGCAGTTCAAATCTCACCAGGCTCAAGGTTGACTCAGCCTTCCATCCTTCTGAGGTGGGTAAAATGAGGACCCAGATTGTTGGGGGCAATATGCTGACTCTGAAGCACTTGTAAAGAGGTATATAAGTCTAAATGCTATTGCTATTCTATGATACACTGATCAACCAGATGTAGCCTTTCATTTCTTCACTATAGAAGGTATTTAATTTATTCTAGCCATGATTCAGAAAGTGGTATCCAGCCATCAACATTGATGGCTATTGTATGATTTGCCTTCTCCCTCAGTACGCATTCTAGTCTGCTTTTAAAACCATCTAAATTGTCAGCTACTATCACATCTGATAGCAGCAAATGTCATGCCTTTGTGTTCAGACCTTGAATTTTCCAATACTTGCTCAGATTTTGTTTCATTCTCCCTCACTGTCACTGTTTGAAAAACTCCATCTGTTCACATGTGTCTCTTGACTTCGATCTCCCCTCTCAATATCCATCTTTTCTGCAATCTTGATCTTGAACCTTTACTCAAATTTTAAGTGTGGCAACAGTATATGTTTAGCTCTTTATTCACTTGTTGCTTTTTCTCTTCTGGGTTTCAAATATGGGAAACCTGGGGGGGGGGGGGGGAGGAAGGAAATCTGCTTGTTTCTCATCCCCACTTTGCCTTGAAAAAGTGTTGGTAGGAATTGCCACAAAGCAAAATTCAGGGGACAGCATCTAAGAAGTCTTCTTGCACAGCATGTCAGGTGGAGATACTATTTTGGGGGACATTTTCTCCAATGCACCTGCTTTGATCTGCTTGGGCTGAAGGGCCAGTCCTGCCATATTCAGAGTATACAGAAGGTGGGGTTTTTTTCTTCTTCTTCTGCTCCTAAAGCAGGGGTCTCCAACCTTGGCCCCTGGAAGCCTGGCAGACTTCAACTCCCAGAATTCCACAGCCAGCTTTGCTGGCTGTGGAACTCTGGGAGTTGAAGTCCGCCAGGCTTCCAGGAGCCAAGGTTGGAGACCCCTGTCCTAAAGCGTGTTTGAAGCATGCCAATCAAGCAGTTTATCTGGGCTTCCTCAGTTCATTGTTTGCAGTGGAAGTTTATTTAAGTCAGCCACTGACAGGTTTAACTTTCCTTCTTAGGTCAAGGTGAGGTGAAAAAACTCAAGACTCCATTGTATGATTAGTAGGTGCCACTCCTGATACCTTCCTTTGCTAAGCAGAGAGAAAAAATGGGTAGAGTGGACTATTCTATGAATTCAAGCCATTTTTAATGGAATTAAATGCTCCTCTAGGCCTGATCTAGAACCATTCTGGGAAATAATTTCACTTGTCCTTCTAGGAAGTTGATGTTTTATTTATGGCTCTGCCATTATGGCAGAAATCTGTGAGTGCCCACAATTTCAAAATTTTAAGTGTATTCACTGGTTTCCACAAAACTGAGAGTTCTGGCATGCGTAATGTGTGTTCAGAAAGTTTATATAGGGCCCGTACAATTGTTTCTATGTTCCTGCATATGGCTTTTTTCCCTCTCCTTGGCAAACTTTGGTACAGCTGTTCCACCCATTGGATTTTTTAATTTCAAAAGAAGGTATGAGACAGAGCAAAGAAGAGATATAGAGACTAAGAATTTTTCTGTGGAGTTTTTCAAAGCTTACCTTGTTAAGACACTATCTACCAGGTTTGTTCAGATAATGGTGGATACACCAAAAATTAGAGAAAAAATAGCCCAAATTCCACAAATTTGCCGCAACTTTTCCTCTGAGAATTTTCTCAAGGCCTGCAGGCCAAATCCAGCCTGTGGTGCCGGCTTTAAAACAGCAAAAAACTGGCCCGCTGTGCCTTTTCCAGTGAAAATGGGGCATGGCGGAGGGGCTGCTGCACGCAATCCCCCATGAGCTGTTTTCATTGCCAGAGGGCTATCAAAACAAACTGAAATCCTGCTTTAGCACTTGGCCACCACAGGGATCCCCGACACGAGTGATAGTGAGCTGGCCATGCCCACCTACACCCCCGGCCATGCCCCATGGCCCTCAGAGGTTGAACACAACCCTGATGTGGCCCTTAATGAAATCGAGTTTGACACCCTTGCTCTATAGCAATTGCAAATTGTGAGATCTCATATGAGAGTATTGAAAATTTGTACGAAGTTGTCATCTTGCAAGTTTGCCTCAGTGTTGTTATTTATGTTTATTTTACGGTCTAATGCCCTTATCGAGAAGGAAAGCCTTAAACAAACAAAAAGAAAGTAACAAAATATTTAGTAACATAAAGTTTATTTACCTATACAAAATCATAGGTCTCTGAAAAGTCTGTAGCAGTAAAAGAATAAGCAAAAAAGATTCTCTTGTTTTTAAAAGGCTATATAAATATGCACAAAGAAATAAATTATTTGTGTTTTACATTTTCAATGTTTATTCCAAACTTAAAACTTTAATAATACAAATGACTAAGGACCAGCTTAACAAATTCAACTTCTCTCTGCGAGTGTACGCCTGTGTGTGTGTACATGAATACTCACAGACTCATGTATATATATATTCATGTGAGCATATATAGAATTCTTTGTACATGCTTTGGAGTATCAGTAAAAAGATTTGTTATTTATTTTTTTTTGCCAGAAACTATTGTATTCACAATATGAATAAGGAGTGATGCACCCTATTTTTTAAAGTCCCAAACAGCACCATTTTAGAGAATCCTGAAGCACAGTGTAACTGAGAAACAAATGTAATTGTTTATAGCTGCAAGTCTGATAGATGATGCTTAGTTTAGTCCCACAGATAGACATGAGGTAGGCTGATCCTTCCTGGCGAAAATCTGTAATTGATTTTTATCTCTCTCTTTTGCACCAAAATGAAAATTTATTGATTTGATTGGAAACGGTCACTTAACATCCTGTAGTCCCAATTATAGTAGTCAATTGATAATGAAGGCACACATCACAGCTCAAGATAAGCTGATTTCACAGACGAGTGGAAACAAAACATGTATCCAGCTCCTCATTTACCAAACAGACTGTTGGCAAGATTGTTTATTCTAGACCAGGAGTCTCCAACCTTAGCAACTTTAAGACTTGTGGACTTCAACTCTCAGAATTCCTCAGCCAGATTTGCTCTAGAAGTTGAAGTCCACAAGTCTTAACAGTTGCTAAGGTTGGAGACCCCTGATCTAGATTGTTTATTCTTAATTCAACTCAATTTCTAACCTGGACTGCTTCCTGGCTTGCCCTGTTCCCAATCACTGCCAATCCTTAGCCAATAAGATCCTCCTCATCAATCAGACTTCTTTGTGCGTTTGTTCTGCACACTTTGTACTTTTCCATTTTAATGCCTATCGATTTCAAGGCACCTACACGGTGTAATTAATATATTTGCATTCACTATTAAACAAAGAGTAATACTGGCCCAGATAGCCCTAATTGGTCAACTACAAAGTTTCTGTTTCCAAAGTTATTGAATATTATGAGACTTCTGGACAGAGGAGCCCTTGATGCTTGTATTCAACGGTTATTGTGCTGCTCTTCTGTCTTTTTTTTTTTTTTTTTTAAATATAAGGATTTTATTTGTTTTTTTTCTGGAAAAAATAAACACAGAAGGGGTTGGGAGTGGGAAATCTGGGAGTGTTGCAAATGGAAGACAGTGTTAGCTCTAGTAAACAATTCTGTGAAAGCACCTCAAACGTGTCCCGTATTGAACCTTGACAATTACAAGGCAACATGGGAAAGGATAAGAAGAGAACATGCAAAATTGCATTTAAAAAAAGTCAGGAGAACAATTATGCTTTCTTACCTTCATGTGCAACTGCTACTCACTCCCACCCTCCACCCCATGTTTAAACTGATGGAAATATATCCAAGATGGCATATCTTTAAAAGACCTTTAACCTTATTCGGAATACTGTTATTTAAAACAAAAACAAAACACACACACACACACACAACCAAGCATCCTTCAAGCAGCATTACAATTACAAAGCCAGTCCTCCACACGGTTCATTATGCTTGTGGCATCCTTCAACAGAAGCTTCTTGATAGGCAGATGCGACCCTCTCGCGTTGCCTGCTTCTCTCTCTCTCTCTCTCCCTCCAAAAATTGTGCTGCTAAAAAATAACATTATCCCAACAAAGAATCTCCTTTTCACATTTTGGGATGTTTTGCAATGTCCACCACAACTCCCCATTTTCAAGGAAGGAAGGAAGGAAGGAAGGAAGGAAGGAAGGAAGGAAGGAAGGAAGGAAGGAAGGAAGGAAGGAAGGAAGGAAGGAAGGAAGGAAGGAAGGAAGGAAGGAAGGAAAAAGTGCTTTCAAAAATACTTTAACCCAAAGTAGCCTCTGAAGGTTAGAAGCTTTAAAAGCAGACAACTGGAGTCCTCTTCCTTTTTTCGCTGAGGGTATTTGGAGTCATACTGTTGTGCTAGCGTGGGTGAGATTCTTCCGGTTTCTCTCGCCAAATGCTTCTTGTCCTCCCAGCACAAATCTCCTTTATGGAGCTGCTGCACCAGCAACCTTGTTTTCAAAGGGAAACCCATGTAAGGTGCAAGGCACGTAGGGCATTTGAAGGAGAGGGCAGGTTCATACTAAGGTCCCAGGTTTTGAATCCTCATGCCAGAAGAGTCTCTGCTCGTTTTCTTGCATACCATCTTGCAAAGGGTTCCTATTGCTGTTGCCCAACTGGTTAGTTTCAGGATATACCCTGGAAAAAAAGCACAACCATCAGTGGGTGGTTAGCCAGATGGTCCTCTAGAGTTCATCCAGGTGGCCTTCTTTCTAAGAAGAACTCCCAATCCTTTGAAGGGATGTCCTGAAGCCAATTTTAAGAGAAGGCAGACTGCATTATGCCATTTCCTGACATAAATGTATGGGGGTCTAAAAACCCCAGGAAGTTAAGTGTGCAAGGAGATTCTCAATCATCCAGGTCATGGTTTTCCCAAAAGTGCTTTTCCAAAAGGCAATTCACTTCCTTGGGTTTTGTTTTTTATTTGAAAATGTTTTGCTTCTCATTCAAGAAGCTTCTTCAGTTCTGGAACTGAAGAAACTTCTTGGATGGGAAGCAAAATGTTTTCAAAGGAAAAAAAAAAAGGAAAGTCCAGTTAACTTTTGGAAAAGCACCTTTGGGCCAGGAAGTTAAGTTCATTCCAGCTTTATGAAGGCAGGGTGTTGGAAAAATACAGATGGATACAGTCCAACAGGCAGTCCACAGCCAACAGCAGTTTAGATAACAATCAATCTGTTATACAGGCAGACCTTGAGTTAGTGACTATTTGAAGTTACAATGAAAAAAAAAATACTTATAACCAATCCTCACCCTTACGACAATTGCAGCTTCCCCACAGTCACAAGTTTGTGATCCAGGCATTTGGAAACTGGCTCACACTTATGGCTGCTGCAACCTCCCACAGTCAAATGTTTGTGAATTGCGAATTTGCTAGCTGGTTTTTGACAAAATGAAGTCAGTGGGGGAAGCTGGCAGGAAAAGTCCCAAACTGCAACCACGTGATGACAACCGCAGCAAAAAAGGTAATAAAATTGGATGCCTCTCTTAACAACCGCACCCCTTAACAATAAACGATCCAGTCCCAATTGTGGTCATAAGTTGAGGACTGATGTATTTGTTTTAAGTCATCACCATTGAACATGTAGCAATTATAAATGATATCCTTATAACTAAATACCCATTAAAAAAAATACACAGAAATTTATTTCTATCTCATCCCACCCTGAACATTTAGGATTGGTTTATGCACAGAATATGTGTACTATATGTGTGTGTTATCTATACCCTCTGACAGGAGTGGAGAAGCATGCCTCAGTTTATAAAATGACCTTGTTGCAATAAAACAGGTAAGATTGTCCTCATTTAGCAACCATAATTGGGATTGTCAACTCAGTGAAGCAGCGAACTGTGTTTATGATCTTATTTCGGCTTTCCTTTGCTTTACAAACCTGTGAAGGTTGTAAATGCAGAGGGTTGGTTGCAAGTTACTTCTTTTATTACTATCACAACTGTTGAATGGTTGCTAGATGAGGCAGTTGCTAAATGAGGACCCCCGTAATAAGTTTATAGCAAGGATGGAAAAGAAGTACCTCTTGGCTATTTAGAGGCACCCCAGTTCCTAATTTGCAGCGCACCCCAAGTATGCTGTTAGAATTTGGTAGCAAAGCCATCTCTTGTTTTGTTTTTGTTCTGTGGCAAAAATGTGCTAAATAGGCCTTGGCAATTCTCCTAAAAGATGCCATTCATTAAATAATAAAAAGGAACTCACAATTTTTGTTTGGTGATATATAATTTTTCACCTTTACGGTTTTTTGTTTTAAAAAAAAAAATCACCTGGAACAGGTCAGTTTTAAAAGCCTTTAAAAGCTTTAAAACGAAGCAAATGTACCATATGCTTAATTAATTTTGCTTCATTTTAAAGCAAAAGCACTATATCACAAGTTCACTTCACCTTTGGAATCTGCTCAGCAATAAGCCAGTGTGTCATCAGCAACCCTCTAGTTCAACCCCCCCCTCCCCCGGTCAAAGTGCTTGGATCCTCTTACTTCAAGGTATTTTAACATCAAGTCATTCCTGCAGATGTTAAGACAGAGAAAGGCTTTGTTGTAAAGGAAAAAAGAATTTAAGACAACAGAAACAGAAAAGAGAAGAGAAGAGGGAGCAGGAACAGGCACAAAACAGGGATTAGGGATTCAAATAGGCAGAAACCTCGGGATTGGGGGCGGGGAGCAATTGGCAGCATTGGAGGGAAACTTTAAGCTACTTGCTGTTGGCAGATGTGCCATGAAAGCCAAGGAGAAAATACAAGAGGAAAAAACAGTAATTAGAAACAAGGCGTGAGGGTTATGGGTGGCTGAAAGTGGTGTCCTCGGAGAAGCCACCTGGATTCTGGAGGACACAAATGCATTTTGTTTTAAATGCATAAAACCTGCATTTTGCAGCTTGGTATCCCCTCCAGCTATTAAGCCACAACTCTCATCCTCGCCAAACTCAAGTAAACAGGCGAAAGGTGGCTGCCCCACCTAATCTTACGTGTATTTTCAGAAGCCTGATTGGAAAAGGAGACGAACAGAATACACAAGGGACGTCCGAATGACGGTACCTTTGTCTTTATTTATTCATCAAATTTGAATAGCTAGCTGCCCATCTCACAAAAAGTGACTCTATGTACAACAATCAAATATTTTTATACTTTCCTTTATTTATTTGACAGGACTTAGAACTCTCCCCAATCCCCACAGGAATATGGCATGTAACACAGGATTATGGCATATAATATCAAACAAAAGGAAAACAAAAGAACATAGATAAACAGTTAAATTCAGAGCGGTACAAAAAAAAAAAATCCTGAGGAAAGATAAAACCTCAAGGCAGCCACCTGGCACCAAAAGGGTGATGAAATAAAGCAGTTTTAATTTGTTTATGGAACAGCAGAAAGGTGTGGGCTGCACACATTTCCAGAAGGAAGTTACTCCATACTTTGGGAATCATGACAGGGAAAGTCTGCTGTTGTACCCATTTCCTGCAAACTTCAGGAAGAGAGAGAACTTTCAGCAGGTCCCCTCTTCATGACTGGACTGGATGGGCATATTTTGTTCTGACAAGAAGTTGTCAGATGCATCAAGTTGAGCTTTAAAAGTAATTACCAGCTCTTTGAATTGGGCCCGGATTGTACTACCTTTGCGCATATACATGGTAAACTGGTTAAACTGGTCTAATGTAAAGTAAAGGGCAGACTTCAGGAAATCAGGTGCTGGAATGGGACAATTACATTATATATAGCCTTATATTTGTGCTACTTTATCTCCATGCTGGCTCATTGTTGGCTTCATCTGGTGTGAGATGCAGCACCTGATTTAATCCTATACAGATGCAGTCTTTGACTCTCTCCCACCCCAAGTTTCTCGTTCCAGTTCATGGTTTTTTGCAATGGTGTGCTACAATTTATCAAGCAAAATTTTCAGCAACACAAAGCATACTGTAGGGGTCGCTGTCCAACAGGTAGGTCTTTCTATGTTCGCGAAAGCTGCAGAGATAAATCCACGGCTCACCTGCTCTGCAGTGGGTGGTTCCCATACACATTCCCGTAGCAGCTGGCAAAAGAGGACTGAGATAGCGTATCACAATCAGGAAGTCCTAACAAAAACTGATTCCGCCAGTTCACGGAGGAATTTGTTGAGGATGCTAAAATGGAGGAGATAAGAGATAAGGAGGAAAGAATGTCAGCAATGAATATTTTCTTGATTTGGATAACAACTGCTTAGATAAAAATTTGGCTGAGTTCAAAGAAACACTGTACGAAACATCCCAGATGTAAGAGCAATGCCCATCTGATTAGGAGAAGACTCCCTTTTAATACAGCCCCCTCTCCCGCAAATCCAACACCTGGGACTTGGATACTAATACATTTACAGGAACTTTCTGGGGAAAGCTTATCTTAAAGTATTTATATTTTTTATTCCAGCTTTGCTGATATAAGGTGAACTTTAGCAAATTAAGGCTGAGCTCACTGGCTTTCAGCCAAAGAGATGAAAGATGAAATTAAAAATGATCATTTCCCTGGTGATGTACTCATTAGGGTGTTGGATTTAGACTGAAAAAACTGCTTTAAATCTCCATTTAGCATGTGCTAAATGTGCTCTGGGGCCATCGCTCTTTCTCTAACATTTGGAACTGTATCTGCAACAGCAGACACATTTGATAGACCTGTCCTTCCCATAGGAGCTCATTATAGGCCCTTTCTCAAAGTTATCCTCTTCTACCATTTGGGTTGGTTTGGGAGAGAGATTGAATGTGAGTTTTTAACCTGAGTTTTCTTAATTCTAACCCAACACCTTCTCTACCATCTAGGCTTTGTCACATTTTAAGATTTTCTGAAGTTTGTGTATTATTATTATTATTGTTATTGTTATTATTGTTGTTGTTATTATTATTCAAAAGATTACCCGATTTCCAGGATGGTATGATAAACACCTGTACAAAACCCATACATTTGGGATAATGTTTTAACAACAATGAGAAACGCTGCAAATACTTTACCTCTTTTTCAATAACATTTAAAAAGTTGTGGAAATAAGAAGCTGCAGAATAAATTCGACAACTATTATAACTATCTTATAAGCACAAACATTGGGTGCCTTTTAGAGGTATCTTCTGTGATTAAAACACTTGGTTCCTTCCAGGCCCTCATCGCTATGGGAGACAGGATGTGGGACTTGATGAGCCATTTATATGAACCAGTAAGTCTTGTCTCAAATTTATTAAGCTCCTGCACATTCTGTTGACACCCAATCATATTATAAACCAGTATGACCATTCTTTTAAAACCAGTATAACAGGACTCTGATCAATTACGTGGCTAAAATCCACAACACTTGGTTGAGAGTTTTTTTTTATTCCTTTTGTAAAGGATACAGTGCCATGACTAAACTAACCTAATGAAGCGGTACACTTAAATAGTAAGTTGTACATTAAAAGTTGTGTGTAAATAATGAATAAAATAGTGGGTAAGTGCTGACATCTAAATTTACACATGAGTAATTCTCTCACTCAAGCTATAATCTATAACAGGTACAGCCAAGATCTACATTATCTGATATTTTGAACTATTGCTATGAGTACCGATCATGCAATGGTAGGTGTTTCTGGAAATTGCAGTCTAAGACATCAAAAGGATAGTAGATTGCCTGTCCCGGATAGACATTTACTATTTAATACTATTTAGTGCGTCTAACTAGATGTTTTGGGGATATTTAAGGATTACAGTCCCCAAATTATCAGCCGGATGATGGCTATCATTGCTGAGAATCCAAAGTGTTCCATTCCCAATGCAGTAGGAGAAGACTAGGGTGGTAAAACTGGCTTTTCTTTTTTATTTCATTTACCATTTATTTTAAAATACGATCCCTTTTTAAAATACTAGTAAAATAAATGACAACATAAAAATCAGTTGAAAACTCTTTCGGCTTCCAGGCAAACTGTACAACCCTGGACTCCCTTGTACAAATTCAGCTGTGACGCTGAATGCAATATGCAGTGAATACATTGTTTTATGACACTGGGTAAAATAACTTTTTAAATAGTGGACCACTATTCTGTTAATAATAGCGAAGCATTTTGTGTTGCATCCACACCACTGTATGCTCATATTCCAGATTCCCAAATCGCTCACATTTTTAAACTCCCAACAATTGGAGAATTCTCTTTGCTATACTTCACCTTGCTCTTCGTGATGATTAATCGGATAAGAGCACTAGCACCCCCTCCAGTGACAGTCAGGGACACTTGCAATCTAATTAAAACATGTCCCTCTATCCACTGGGAGGAGGATTTTCCACTTATGAAAAGAAGAGCCTTGTTCATGCAAATAAATGGATGGCATTTCATACTGAGTAGAAAAACCTCCTGCCGGCAAGAGTGTTGTGGCCTATTGGCCACTGGCTCCTCTGGCAGCCGAATCAGAAGAGGAGAAGGTGTGGGAGTCAGGGTCAGCATCAAGGCAACCTGAGAGCTCCAAGGGGGAAGAGGGAATGGAGCTGTAAGAGAGAAAGAGACAGAGATGGAGCCTCGGCTGTCCGTCAGCCCTCAGATGGAGAGTCAACAGTCCCCAGATCTGGAGGTGGCTGATAAGGAAGGGGAGGAACAGCTGGGTCCAGTGCCTGATGTGCAGATGCGCAGAAGGCAGAGGAGAGGAGAGCAGTGGAAATCCATGGGCCGATTCTTGGGAAGGAAGAGCCACTGCTGCTAGCGAAGCCCCACCCTAAGCTCTGGGGATAAAAGGCAGTGGGTGGAGATGACTAGAGGTGCTAGGCAACTATTCATCTCCCTCACAAACAGGCTTGTTAGCCTACGAGAAAAACTTTTTGCCCGGGCTGCTAGTGCTCCTAATAAAGGAAATCATTAATTTCAGAGGGTTTTGTCGTGTTTGGGGAGCAGAGGCCATTATTCATGCATTGGACTGAGGCATACAAGATCTCTGAGGAACATTGACACAGAACAGAGCAGTTACAAAAAAAATAAAATAAACAAACCCCCTAACAAGCAGTATAGTTACCTAAAGAAAAAGAAGATGAATGACTGCTTTGACAACTTAGCATCTGTAGTCCACCATAGCCTAGGCCTCTCTGAGACTCTCGATCAGAATCAAGGCCCGCCTGCAAGCCAAGAACCTGCTCTTTTTGTCCAGAGGCACGCTGGTACCAACCACGGAGATGCTCCGCAACTAAGGCCTTGTGGATGTTTTTAGTGATGTGCTCTGTTTTCATGGACGGCTTCCGTGGCAAGCGCAGCGTGGCGTACGGATTGAGGGGCACTCTCTCCATTTCGTCTTCGTGGAAAGATCTGAATTCCCGATATCGGCGTTCGTACCCATAAGGTGCTGAGGAACGATAGGAAGGGTTGACCGTGTATTGGCCCTCTGTGCCGTTCTCATAGACGTAGCCACTGTTGTAATATAGGTCACCCTCTTTAGAAGGGGTATAGCCAGAAATGTAGCAACTGGTTGGCATCTGTCCTTCCTTTTTTATGTAGACCCCATTGCAGTTGTCCTTCTGGGCTAAGTTAGGCATACTTCCTGAGCTGGAAGCAGAAATGTTCTGTTTCTTGGACCGCGGTTTCCTGTTTCTAGTGCGGTTGTCAAGGGTTTGAGTGCTGTAACAGGGCTTTGAATTTGGGGTCATGCAGTAATACTCTGCACTGGATTGGCTGGTGTAGGAGGATCCATCATCTAAGATTTCTGTGCTGCTACTTCTTTGGGATTTTGAAAGGGTGAACATTGGCTTTTCACTGGGGGTTTCTGATAAGAAGGTAGTTTGGATATCCAAACAGCGCTGAGGGGATGTATCCGGTCTGAAAAAAGCAGCAGGTTTTTTTGTTACAAGGAAAGCAGTCAGTCAGTTCCAATAACATCATAGAGCAGGGGTGTCAAACTCAACGTCCGCAGGCCAGATCCGGCTTGCAGGGTGCTTAGATCTGGCCTGCGCGGGGCCACCCTGAAAACAGTGAGGGACTGGCATACGGTACCTTTGCCAGTGAAACGGAGCTCAGGAGGGCCACGTGAGGCCCTCACGAGCTCCATTTTTGCTGGCAGAAGGTTGCAGGAGGCTGTCGCAGCCAGAAATGGAGCTCGAGAGCCTGTTTTTGCTGGCAGAGTACGACATGATTGACGTCGAACTGCTGATGCCCACCCTGGCCATGCCCACCCCAGCCCCCTGAGGTCAAACGCAACCCTGATGCAGCCCTCAATGAAATTGAGTTTGACACCCGTCATAGAGTAATAGAGGCAAAGAAAGTATGGTATATTTCAAACAAAGCAGGCAAAGTAAAAGATAAGTAAATACATGATAGAATTCAACAACACAGCAAGATACCTACAGATAGTAGCATCACTTTTTTGAGATTTTTCTCAAGGAAAATCCTAATAGGCAGGATTTACATATGAAGTTGAAAAGGGCCACAGATTTACTTAGTGCTATATTATGCAGAAGAGCTTTATTCTATAGTTCAATAAAATCCCTTTTTTTACAAACCTGTAATTCAGGGTAATGTCAGAACAAACTGTATGGAACTGAGCGTTTACTGGCCGCTGTCCTTCTTGACCCCAATGCAGAGTTCGCAGCAAATATTTTATCTTTGTTCCCAGAGGAGAAACATCTGCTGCTACCCAGGATTAAACTCTCAACCTTCCAAGTGGGAGGCAAATATCTCCACAACTAGGCCACCACGCCGTTCCTTAGTCTATACTTTAATAAAACTATAGAATAACAAGCAAGTTGGTATTTCACTGCTAATGAATAAACCTACATACCTTATCACAGAAATAATTTGTAAGTGTACAGTTATTACCTTTATAATCAGCACAATAACATTCAACTAAACAGGTAAAATATTATCTTGTATGAAAATTAAAAATGAATGCGTCTAAAGTGGCAATTCAGAGGTGGTATTCAGCAGGTTCTGACCAGGTCTGGAGAACTGGTCGTGGAAATTCTGACTGGTTTGGAGAACCGGCAAATACCACCTCTGACTGGAGATTGTACAGTATCCTTTCCCTGCTACGCCCACCAAGCCACACCCGCAGAACCAGTAGTAAAAAAATTTGAATCCTATCACTGTGGCAATTCACCTTCAAACTAACTTAGGTAATAATATGACACTATTACTTCTCCTAAAGCAACATAATTCAGAAGTGGGCACTTTCTGTTAAATCCCAAATGCCCATTCTTTGGTCCTCAAAACTTCTAGAGACAAACCTGTATGTACGATTTCCATAGGAAAACAACATTACTCAGAGTAAAACAAATTTACTCTAAAGTTCGTACATAAAATAGTAAATCCCTCAATTCATTAAAATCCCAAATCTCTTTCTCCCAAACCTGCCACATCCATTTGTGTAAAACCATAATTGTCTTGTCCTTTGTACTTCCTGGCCAACCCTTATTTTGGCTAACTCAATTTCTAGCTTTGAAGACTATAAGCCCATCTAGTTCTACTGTACCTAAAAATAATTAGAAATAAACTTCCTGTTCAAGAATTCTGATTCAAAGATGTTTATGCATCAAATTCACCTCAACTGTAGCAACTCAATTGAGAACTACAGTGGACACACTTAGAAGTTTTGGCCGTGATATGCCTTTTGTACACAAATGGGTACTCAAGTGAGGAGAAAAAAAATAGCATGGGAATGACTTACTGCAAGTGACTGCTACTGTAGGCATTGCGTGTGAGGACTGGTGTTGTGGGCATACTTCTTCCTCCATGGTGTTGCTTCTCGGCTGTCCGATATGGACTGCTGTGAGTTGACAGAGAATCTCTATGATTAGAAACAAAGGGATCTAGTGAACAGCATCATCCCAGTATATTCAAACCAATGCAAAGAGTATCAACAAGAACAGCGCATAGAATAGCGAGTGCTAACAGATTGCCTGCAGAAGAGCATCATACTGCAAACTACTTTGCAAAACAGTTGTTACAGGGCAGAGGGAGAAATGATCAAAGTTAATGGCACACATTCATTATGAATTATTAATATATTATTCTTCTATGTTATACCAAGGAAAAATAGAAAGTTTCACCTAATGAGACTTTTTAGCAGTGAGAGGGATGGCATATAAATTTAATAAATAAAAAATATTAATGAAGATTCAGATAAGACCCTGGCTCTATTCATATGGCATCATGCACGTAAAAGGAGTTCCCAGTTTTCTGGTTCTGGCATTTTATCAAGGAGCTGCTTAAAATGACTCCCTGATCAGAAGGAGTTGGAAAGGAAAATCTTTTGAGTCTGAGTGGTTTGTTTAGTCCTGCCATTTTTTTCCCATAAAGCTAGCTTCTGGTGCCAAGCAATTGAGATGTTCAAGACCACTGCAAAATCTGATTAATTATGCGATATCAAATTACTGTTAATTCGGAGAAACTAAATACCGTATATACTCGAGTATAAGTCGACCCGAATATAAGCCGAGGCACCTAATTTAACCACAAAAAACTGGGAAAACTTATTGACTCGAGTATAAGTCGAGGGTGGGAAATGCAGCAGCTACTGGTAAATTTCAAAAATAAAAATAGATGCCAATAAAAACTTTCACTAGGATAGTTGAGAATAAGTTTGATGTTCACAATTTCCTTTTTGAAAGAGACCAGTAAATAGGGAACAAGAAGATGAAGAAAAAGAAGTGTGTTTTTTCACACTGCAGTGAACAAAAATGGCATCATAGGAACAGGCTTATTCTCAGCCCAAAGGTTTGTTTCTGATTTCTTCCCTGATTTAAGGGAAATTTGGGAAACGATCTCACTATCATGAAAGGTTTGATTGATTCACTAACCCAAAAGATGATGATGATGACAGTGGTAGGCAGGAGTCACTCTCTCCCTTGCAAGAAAAAACCAAGAGCCGTTCTTATGATCTCTCTCTCTCTCTCTCTCTCCCCCTCCTCCCCCTCCTCCCGAGTGGACTGAAAGCAGCTGGAGCTGAGGAAATGAAACTGAGTGGAGCGACCTCGGCTCGCGTTGCTTTTTCAGCCTAGAGCTCAGAAAAGCCTCCCCCTCCTCCTCCCCCTCCTCCCGAGTGGACTGAAAGCAGCTGGAGCTGAGGAAATGAAACTGAGTGGAACGACCTAGGCTCGCATTGCTTTCTCAGCCTAGAGCTCAGAAAAGCCTCCCCCTCCTATGCTTAAAAGTTGCAAAGGAAACACGGAAGCAGGGAAGCGGCTGCCCAGCTTCGGAGCTCCACACCATTTTTTTTTCAGAAGGGAATCTGACTCGAGTATAAGCCGAGGGGTTTTTTTTCAGCACAAAAAATGTGCTGAAAAACTCGGCTTATACTCGAGTATATACGGTAGCTAGATCTTCTCTGGGACAATCTGTTCCAGAAGTATCTATAAATTTACATTCACTTCGTAGGTGAAAGCTCAGACTATAGAAATCACAATGAAAACAGAATGCAAGCTCTTTTGTTACAAGGCATTTCATATGCATCTTTTAGGAGAAAAACAATCAATCATAGCAATAGTTTTTTTTTTAAAAAAGCCCTTGTCACTTTAAAGTAGCAGGCAATGCAAGATTTTTTTTAAAAAAAGAACAAAGCAATAAAGCTGTTGTAGCTTGAATATCATCAATGGTCCCATACCTGGAGTGTCTCTGTTCTAAGAGTTGTTCATTCATGGAAGACTTCCGGAGATGGATCTTTTCCACTCCAAGAGTTTTGGGTGGTGGAGAGGCTGGCAGAGAAATTATTCTTTGGACTGCCACAGTAAGGGAAGTATTGCCTGTTTAAAAAGAATTGGAAGAAACAACATGATTTTGTGTTATCTAATCCTTACATAACTCTTTATATTTCTATTGAAAAAAATATTCAATTTCTTCCTTTATGAACCCGAGTTACTTTCACAAAACCATAGAATCTGAGATGAAGAAGCAAATTAAATTATTGAGACCATAATACTGTTCAATGATGATTCCAAATTTGATTATTTCACAAAGATCGCTGCACGCTGTCTGGATGAAATTCATCCAACCAAGGAAAGCCAACTAAACATTCAATCATCTTGTAATTCAACACTTTATCCCATGTACAAGACTGTGGGATGACAACTGGTTTTGCCTAGTCCTAAAGAACTTTGAGGATGCATTATGTGTTTTGATTGGACAATTTTTGAAAAGAATTTGATACGAATAAAACTGGAATGATTTTGACCTGAAAATTCTATCTTTAGTTCAGCTAGGACTTCAAAGAAGTCTAAATGGATAGATTCCATTCAAAAACTGGAGGAGGATTAAAGCTTTATGCCACAATGATGGTTTTTTTTATTAGCAGTTTCTTACTTGGCTTACAGTTAACTATTGTTTGAAACTTTTAACTGATCACATCAATCTTTTCTTTTTCTTTTCCCAGTTAGGCATCTCGGAATGTACTGTGTAAAGTGATAAAAATAGTAAAATATCTTTAAATGCTGCTGGCTAATAAACTGGTCAGTGGTTGACCACTTGTGGAAAACTCAGGCCAATTTGATCATTTCCAGAGTAAAAATTTAGAAATTGAGAATTCAAAATTTTTCTCCACTTCAGAACATGACCATATGATTCAATCCAATGCTGGTAGACTCACAGTTTGATTCTTGAGACCAAACAACTGGAAAGCACTGCCTCATCAAAATGAAAGAATTTGGCATTTGTTGCACATTTTTTAATGTGATAATAAGTAGGACAGTAGGGGTTTTTTTTAGGACTAATGACTAGGCAAGGGAGTGTAGCTAACCCAGCCCAGGATTAGCTGGCAGGAAGTAACAAACCCGGGTATCATTATGGCAACAGTGAAAGATTAAAAAGGATAACAATTGCTTGTTTCTATGAGTTAAATGTTTGTGAAGATTAGGAGATTGTATCAGCGTACTGACTTTCTTCTTTCTGCTTTAACCCATTAGCAAGTGAGTTTCTTTTTTTATATAAAAACCAATGGGTCGGAATTATAACCTCTTTACTACCTGGGACCAGTTTGGCTGAGAATTCACTGGTTTCAGTGCATAATGACATTGAAGGTGTTTGATGGACCAACAGCAGATCCCATCTCCTTGCTTCCCCTCACCTCCTGCTCCCTACCTCCCCCACATCTTTTAGTTATAACCTGTATTTTTGCAGTGTTTTCATTTTGTTTTTACACTGCATATATATTTATGGGTTTATTTTAATGTTGTAAACCGCCAAGTCTATGAGGTCAGTGATCAAGATCCTGGGCAGTCGGTTCTTTTGGAGCCAGGGAAAAGGAAAATGCTGGTGAATAAAGAAAAATTTAGGCTTTATTGTTTATTGTAGCAAGCAGATTGAAAAGCAGTAAAGGAGAATATTTGTAGCTCAGGGTTGAAATGAGGGGTTCTTTGGTGCTCTCTGAGCTTGCTTGTTTTCTTGTAGATGTTAATTACCCTACACCAGGTAACATCATCAGGGCTTGTAAGGAATGCTGTTTGCTGTCAGTTTATATTCTGATGTCTTGTCTCTCTGTGTGGATGGGGGAAGTCTTAGGGATTCTCACTAAAAGAATCCCTAAGACCACCTTACACAGACAGGTAAGACACCAGAATATAAACTGACATCAAACATCACTCATTACTCTCCCACGTTGTTGAAAATCTGCTTCTATGGGTTTGCTCTTACAAACACATGGACACAGATATGACTGTAGCAGGGGTGGGATTCAAAATGTTTTACCGCCGGTTTGGTGGGCATGGCTTGATGGGCATGCTTGGCATGCATGCACAAACGCGTACTTTGCACAGGCGCAAAGGCATTCCAACTCACCTCCTGCAAGCCTGACTGTCCCGGTCGCTTCAGCAGCTGCCGTGCGGCACTCTGCTGTGCCACGCAAAGCAGCTGTGCTTCAAATTCAGAGGATAAAGGAGGAAGCCCAGGCGGGTGGGCCCAATAGCAGAGCAGCAGAGAGAACCGGTTTGGTCTCTGTGCTCATCGCTGCTACCGACTTGGCAGAACCAGTCGAATACCACCACTGGACTGCAGAACACCCAGACATGGAAAACATTCCTTACGTGAACATCCTTAAAGCCCAGCTGCTTGACAGGCTCATTTGCTGACAGGAATATGTATTCAGTAGCCTGGCCTTTTTAAAGATGCCAGCTGTTACAGAAGCCACATTTCCTCTCTTTACCTCCACACTAAGAGAAGACAAGCAATGCAGAATATAACATTTCCCACATGAATTTTGTTTTTAAATGTTAAAAGTAAGGGAATACACACCGTCTTCAAAAGATGTTGTGTCAGACAAAGAGCTGCTCTCAGATGGGATAATTTCATCTGTGGAGAAGCAAAAAGAAAAAGGAAAAAAAAAAGAATATTCATGAGCAACAAAGCTGCAGTTTGGAACTGTAGATACATTATACTTTAGAGCAGGGGTCTCCAACCTTGGCTCCTGGAAGCCTGGCGGACTTCAACTCCCAGAGTTCCATGGCTGTGGAACTCTGGGAGTTGAAGTCCGCCAGGCTTCCAGGAGCCAAGGTTGGAGACCCCTGCTTTAGAGCATACAATCATCAAGACTGCATGTAATCACTCAGGGACCACATACTTCCAGGATAGGTTGCTATGGAACGAGTAAAAGGAATAATTAAGAACAATTATCAGTAAAGAGGAGTCTGCTTTTCATTAGCTGGAATGTTAGCTCCAAGTAATCATCGCTAAGACGCTAATAGAACAGACTTTAAAACCAAACAAGTCAGCTGCTATTAATTTTTAAGATTCTTTTACATACTACAATAGTGGCTATTGAAGATAACAAGGGCTACATAGTCCCACAACATTTGCTGCACTTTGGACAAATGTTACAACACTGCAGTGCGCTGGAATCTTAACATCATAAGCCCTTACTGACGATAACTGACACTGACAAGAGTGTGTGATATATTTAATTTATTCCCAGAATACATTGAAATCAAACCTGCAAAACTCTCTCTGCAATTGGGTCTTCAATGAAAATTGTGTTTTCAATAAAAAAAAAAAATTCTCATGACCAAAATTAGGGAAACACACTGGATCATTGGAGAGCATCTTGCTGCCTCTCCCTGATCTACAGAGTTGTTTTGTTGTTGTTCACTCACTTAAGCAGAGGTGGCATTCAGCAATTTCTGACCAGTTCTGGAGAACCAATAGCGGAAATTTTGAGTAGTTCAGAGAACCGGTAAATACCACCTCTGACTGGAGATTTTACAGTATCCTTTCCCTGCCATGCCCACCAAGCCATGTCCACAGAACCGGTAGTAAAAACATTTGAACCCCACAACTGCACTTAAGTCATGTCCAACTCTTTGCAACCCCATGGACCATAACACACCAAGCTCCCCTGTCCTCCCGTCTCCCAGAATTTGCTAAAATTCATGTTCATTCTCTCAATGACACTGTTTAACCCTCTCATCTTCTGCTGTCTCCTTCTCCTTTTGCCTTCAACCTTTCCAAGCTAAGTGCTTTTGTTTTATGATTCTCTTTGGCTGGAAAAAGGCCAGGAAAGATTATTTCCTCTTGTCCTTGGTGTCAAAAAAGGGAAACAAACACTAGAACTACCGAACATAGTTAATCAGCGCATGACTTTTTTCTAAGGTCATAGTAAGGTGGTGCCAATACCGCTCTAACCTGAAGCTCTTAATGGTAGAGCAAAGGGTGAGGTACAAACTTCAGTTTGAAAATCAAAGTAAATGCCAGGCTGTCATCAGAAATAATGCTGATGACAAGAGAACAAATGCACCAAGAGTTGTGCAGTTCCCAAGTTCACTTGCACATCAGTCGCTGAAATGTCCCACGAGCTTTCTACCCAAGGAATTGACTCCTTGTAGAATATGCTTGTTCAATCATTAATTGTTGCTCCAGTTGTCAAAGCTCTGATGAGTTTCTCAGCTTTCATTCTAAGCCACTGGCAACATTCATAGTTTTTCCAGCTTCTTCAAAGAATCCATTTCTGGCATTCAAATCATTTTTCTCTATGAAAATGCTTATGTATAAATAACTCTAATCTGCTTAGCTTTCTCTTTGATAAGGTAAGTGAAACAGAACTTCATATACTTCTCCCTGTACCAGTTGGTTTCCCAACAATCGAGGCATTTAGCAAGCTCTCCTACACACATTTCAAAACTTTTCAAAATGCAGACACCAGCTCTGGGCCAAATCATTCATACCTATCTAATACCTTCCCTCCTACTTGTCTACCCAGCAGGGAGCTGTTTACAACTAGATGAAGTGAATGCCTTATCCAAACTCCCCAGAGTAAAACACCTGAATGCCTGGAGCCTCAAAATTAAATCACTGCAAACACACTGGCTTCTCAAACAACAACAATAACAGGTAATAGAAAATGAATAAGGTGAAGCGCTCTTGAATAAACTAAAATCTCTAAAGTGACTTCAGGATTCAAAAAGGCAAGCACCTTCCACATGACACCAGTATTGTTGATAAGAAAGAAAAAGTCTGGATAGACCATAGTTTTTCCACCCTGGCAATAAAAATATATAAAATCTAATAAAGTGTAAGTAAGATTGTCTATGGAGATTCTCAGTCATGCAGATCATGGTTGTCCTAAAGGTGCTTTTTCAAGAGGCAACTCGACTTCCTTGTTTTTCTTTGAAGAAGTTTTGCTTCTCATCCAAGAACCTTTTGCAACTCTTACTGGATGGTGAGGAATGGAAGAATTTAAAGGATTTAAATCTTCCCATTCCCCACCATCCAGTCAGAGCCGAAGAAGGTTCTTGAATG
The DNA here is from genome assembly GCA_033807585.1 of Hydrophis major. Classification (NCBI taxonomy): domain Eukaryota; kingdom Metazoa; phylum Chordata; class Lepidosauria; order Squamata; family Elapidae; genus Hydrophis; species Hydrophis major. Next base: position 77,383,357 of record CM066329.1, read on the forward strand.
AGAAGCGAAACTTCTTCAAAGAAAAACAAGGAAGCCCAGTTGACTCTTGAAAATATAAGTAAGATTGCTTAGGATTTGACTGGTGAATTAATCTTTTGCTTATTAAAAGCTCTCTCCAGCTGAAGATAGGCTGAGAGATTACTAAAGCTGCCTATGTAAAAAATAAGGGGCAAGTTTCTACCCACTGACGTAGAGCCCTCGGTGATGGCTCATGTATGTAAAAAATCAAGAAAGTGATGAAAAGTGAAAGGAATAGTTATAAGAACAAGTGGGTAAAACAGGTACAAGTACTGGAGTTTAACAATATGTCAAAGTTTCTCCAAAGGTCAAGTTTGGGACATAAACAAGAGGCCATAGGCAGCTGATCCAAAGTTTGAAAAATCTCTCACCTTCTTGGGTTATAAAATATAGAGCCAGTTCATTAAATCCCTTGTGCAATCAGTTTAACCCCATCTTCCCTTACGCTATCTGTTCACCAACTATAACTGGACCCTCACAGGGTGAAAAGGGAGTGGAGTCCCTTTCAAGTGACCTTGCGCCCTCTGCTGTGATGTACTCTCACCACAGTCATTCTTATGGGAACAGGTGAAAAGCAAGAAAGTGGTTTAATGCTTGTGAGGCCCTGATCCTTTCTCATTTTAAAGACTTTGGCAATTGCCTGGCTCTTCCTGCTTTGTGGAATGTTGAAATTCTGAAAGGCAAAGACTTTTGGCTGCTTTTCTTGGACTGCCTTGTGAATCAGCAAAGGTGATATAACGGGCTGAGCCCATGGGCGTGAACTCGCTCTCTCCTTGTATAACCTCAGTTTGGAGGACTGTATTATCAACTTCTGGATCTGTTTATTTCTCTTCCTCCCTGGTTGAGAATTCCAAGAGCTTTGGTTCCCAAACACCTGGGAGATTCCAGTTTGGAGCACATTGCTCTGATATAGATAGTCCTCGTTTACCAACTGCCCCGTTCAGCAACCTAAATTATGACAGCACTGAAAAAGTAGTTTATGACCAGTCTTTGAATCTGTGGCTGTCACAGCATTCGGCACTGATGTGTTTGCCATTTGTGACATACCGGCAAGCAAGGTCAATGGGGAAGCCAGCAGGAAATCACAAGTCCCAATCATGTGACAGCTTTCTTAACAACCACGGTGATTCACATAACGGCTGCAGCCAAACTGACATTGTAAATCCACGTGGGCACGTGGTGTTTCACTTCATGACTGCATCACTCAGCAATAAATTTGCCAATCCCAATTGCTGTCGATAAATGACTTCCTGTTTCCACCATTTCTGCATTATGATTTGTTGTTTTATTTTTATGCTATGCAGGCTTCATTCTTATTGTCTTGCTGAGCACAAAAATCTGACTCACCAACTCAGCTGCCTTTTTATCTCCTTCCCTCTCCTCCTCTCCCATCCAACACTTGTTAGGAGGCGGGCAGGTGGAGGAAGGCCATGCTCTTAATGATCGGCTTGATTTGTTATGGATTGTGCGTAGCCAACAAACACACCAAACAGCCACATTCTGCTCAAATCAGCATCTGATTCTTGACGGAACCCGGTGCCACACTAGTTTTACCTGGAAGAATGCCACCAGCCCTTCCAGCCAAATTAAAATGATTTAATTTGCTTTTCCCCTCCAACGTGTTGGCACTTGCCGGAATAAAATGTTTCATCTGGGTTCTGTCTGAACCACATCTTACATGGTAACGTGACAATCAGTTTGCTGAAGTCAGGCTTATAGTCCAACTGTTTTTTTTCCCCTCTGAGGAGCCTGGATCTTTCATTTCTGCTACATAAATATGCTAGAAAAAATAACACTGAAAAAGACAGAGGTGCATACCGACAGACAAAGAGCCCTGGCAGCACAAATTAAAGGTGGCATTATTAATTTATTTTTGATACCTGGTAAAATCAGGCTTGTCTTTTGCGCAGGTTTCTTCCCACATTTAATTCTATATTCATTGATGGAATTTTCAATCTCCTGGAGCTTTTTCACAGCTTCTGTATACTCTTGTTTTCTTTTCTTTTTCAAGTTTTTGCACAGGTCTGGCTCACCAGCCAACTTCTTTGCCGCTTCCACAAACTTTTGCTGGATGAGAAAATTGCTTTCCAGATTTTGCAGCGTTGGGTCCTACAGAGATTTAAATCAGTCCACCCATCAATTGGGATTTGCCATAGAAGACACGACATCAATTTAAGCTATACTTTTAAGACCCAAACAACCACAAAAAAAACCCATCACAGATCCCCCCCCCCCAATACATGTAACGAAGAATAGCTGGTCTTTTCACCAGCTTTAAGGTCTTTTTAATTCTGCCATAGCCCATCATTAAGAAGCCAACCTTTTTACACCACATTTATTATTAAGCTCGGTATCTTTCCAGGACCAGCTATGGATTTGCACAACTGTCGTTCTGTGAACAAAAAGCTGCCCAGCTTTCCTGCAGTATACTGCATTTAGTAAAATGATAGCGCTGACGTAATGCTCATACATCATATTCTCATATAAGAATCAGACAAGACTCCAGCCAATTGTATTGTCAATGTTTTGACAAACATGTCACCAAACTTCTATAGTGCAACCAAGGATATCTGCAGAATATCAAGATGGCATATATGACTTCCATAATCCAACCTCTGCCTTTTTTTTGATCTGTGATGCATATTCACGTAAGTGATGGCAATTTAATTGCACACCCGGAAGGTCGCCATCTTTAATTTTGGGAAACTCCTCCCCAGATGCCCCTAAACTAGAGGTGGCTTTGTGGAGGGAAGAAGAGGGGGTGGGGCTTAAAAAAAGCAGGAAAAGAAAAGTTAAGACAGTATTTTAGGCCACAGCTGCAGAATAGCAATAGCACTTCGACTTATGTACCATTTCATAGTGTTTTTACAACCCTCTCTAAGCAGTTTACAGACTCAGCATATTGCCCCCAACAATCTGGGTCTTCATTTTACCAACCTCAGAAGGATGGAAGGCTGAGTCAACACTGAGCCTGGTGAGATTCAAACTATCAAATTGCAGTCAGCAGAAGTAGCCTGCAGTACTGCATTCTAACCACTGCACTACCATGACTCTATAGAACAGGGGTCTCCAACCTTGGCTCCTGGAAGCCTGGCGGACTTCAACTCCCAGAGTTCCACAGCCAGCAAATTCTGGGAGTTGAAGTCCGCCAGGCTTCCAGGAGCCAAGGTTGGAGACCCCTGCTATAGAAGAATGCCATCTAAGGCAAGGTAACTTACAAATACTGAAGGACATTTAGAGAACACATGAAGAAACACAGTACAGGTAGTCCTCGACTTACAGCAGTTCATTTAGTGACTGTCTGAAGTTACAGTGGCACTGAGAAAAGTGACTTATGACAATTTTTCACGCTTACGACGCCTCCAGATGCTTGGAGTCATAGATGCAACTGACTCATATTTATGATGTTTGCAGTGTCCTGGGATCATTTTGCTACCTTATGATAAGCAAAATCAATAAGGAAACCAGATTCACTGTGCTACTAACTTAACAACTGCAAGTGACTCACTTTAACAACTGTGGCAAGAATGGTTGTAAAATGGGGGCATAACTTACTTAACATAACTTACTCACTTAGCAGCAGAAATGTTGGGCTTAACTGTGGTTGTATGTCAAGGCTTACAACCACAATTAAATAAGCACATGCATAACATCTTTCTCCAATTAATTCTAGTGTTCTTTAGATCCCTTCCCAGTAGAGATACATATGTTTAGATAAAGTAAATCCGCATTTAAAAGATGAGCACCATTAATCTGAAGTGAGAGTAAGAAAGTATGCCAACTGCCCTTTCAGCTGAAAAGCATTAACTTTACTTCCATTCCTATACTGGGCAGAAAAATACATGTGAACAAAACAAGCTCATTTGGTGGGGCGAAACTCATGCTTCCTTCCTGGAAGCCTGCTTTTCAACTGACAAAGAACCACACAACCTGCTCTACCTCCACCCTTACTTTGCCCAGCCAGGGTGTTGAACCCATTTTTTTTCCGTTCAACTGACAGTTTAATGCAGTTTAATGCAAGACTATAAGTCTGTGATCAATATGGCAAAGACTCTGAATCTGTGGCAATCTTAAGCACTGTTAAGAGCACACTTGCAAAAATAGTTGCAGTGATGATTAGTGGCTTTATTCCTCTAGTTACCAAGAGGTGAATAAAGCTTCAGCTTATAACCACTCACTATTTTATATTCTCCGAATGCTTGTGTGCTTGAAGCACTGTTATAGCAATAGCAACAGCACTGTGTCTTATATACCACTTCATAGCCCTCGCTAAGCGGTTTACAGAATCAGCATATTGTCCCGACAATCTGGGTCCTCATTTTACCGACCTCAGAAGGATGGAAAGCTGAGTCTTATGCTTGAAACTAGAGCTCTTTTACAGCATAATTGCTTTTCAGTCTCTCTTTTTTTTTTAACAAAGATATACCTACCTCCTCATTGGGTAGCAGATTGTCATCCAATCTGAATGTCGTACCTACACGCCTTCTGACTTGAGGAGGCTTCTCTCCAGTGTTCAAAGGATATTCCTTTGGCATTTTTCCAGTGAGCTCCTACAGAATATAAGAAGAGCACCCTTAGCAACCCGAGAAAGGGTGAATGAATACTCCATGCTTGACTGGAGCGAAAACAAGGGGCCTCACCGCCTCCCGCAGGCAGATCTTCTTCAACTCTTCAACTTTCTGCAAGAGTTTCTCCTGCAAAAGCTTTTCTTTCTTTCTCAGTTCTAAGATTTTCTCTTTCTTCTGCTCTTCGCTCACTTCTGAATCTTGAGATCCTATAAAAGCAATATATAGGGTTTGAGGCGAGAGCCAATATTTGTGGATGTAAGAAAAATAAACAAAGGAAAACAAAGGAAAAGTACAAATGAATCCCTGTGAGAAGCAGACATGCTAAATAGCCATAGAATGCTAACTAACTGTTTGCAGACTGGTGGGAAAATGGTTTTTGGGAGAATATAAATGCTTAGAATACCACAACTTGTATTGCAACTCAACTTGTAAATTTGTTAGCTTTAGTTTTGAACAGAATGTCTTCACATCTTTCCTTAAACTAACCATGACTTTTCAGCAGCACTACAATGAAATTCAATCAACATTCCCTAATTTCAGCTCAGACAAACATGCATGCAAATGATTTATTTAAATGTAAACTCATTAGATTATGAGGTAAATTCAAGAGTGCTATAAGAAGTAAGTATCAGTTACTGCTTGATTTCTATCTACAATACTTTATAATTATATTAATACTTCCTTTTCAAACATATTTTTACATAGGCTGAGCAGATCCTGAAAAATCAGATGGTTGTAGGTTCCTCAACAGATTAAACAAGGTTTGGAACGGGTTTTTTCACCTGAAGATTAAAGTTGTCCTTCTTACAAAGGTACAGAATCTAAAAAGGCTTATTGGAAAGAAGTATGATTAAAGTCCTAAAGTGGAGATCATGGAAAATCTAATCCAAATTCTCACTTGACCATGGAGTTCAGTGGGAGACTAGATCAACAGTTTTCTCTTTGTTTACCACAAACCATGAGGCCAAAATAAGGAGTAAGCCTAAAGTACATTATCTTGAGCAATCTAGAGGGAAGTTGGGTTATAAAGGTAACAAATCAGCTAGTATTTTTTTCTTCTTAAATTAGCCTTTTCAAAGAGGGTGACTCCAGATATGTTGATAAGTGCCTCTGGCCACAATAGCTATGAATTCTGGGAAATATAGTTTCAATGAATTCAATATATTAAAATACAATATAAGGTTGGGGACCTTTATACTACAGTCCTGGAAGGCTAAATTTCAGTTCAATACATTGACCCACAAATCCCTGAATGTGGGACAGGTAAATTGGTTGCTATATCAACATACAGAGCAAAACTACAGGAGACTTCTGATTCCAAAGAGTTCGAGGCCACTTGGGTGGAACAGACAGAAGATATGACATATGAATGTCCTAATGCCACCCTGAAAGTTGGCCTAAATAAACCTGCATAGCAAGAGTAGGGTTGAATGTAAAGCAGATCAAACAGAGTGTAAAATTATTTTTCTTCCTTGAAACTAGTAACTTCTTGCATGAGTACCCAAGAATGGGGTGGCTAGATCTAACTATTTGCAATATAATTGGTTCCTTCCGTGTTACCAAAACTATCACATTTGCACAAAACTTGTCCTGAGACTGCTGTTTCACAAATACACAATGCAGGGTAAGCAGGAGAGATCGAGAAATTGGTTCCATCCATCTTGATTTTGTCACACTTCACGTGATCTTGATTCTATCTTTCTGTTTATGCATTTCCTTTATGAAAACTCATTACGATACCCAAAACTGATTGAGATATTTCCCTCCTTCCCCGAACCTCTGCTTAAAGCTTGCCAAGGACTAGCAAGGGTTTTTGTTGGATTTGCCATGTCCAATTATACATTTATCTGAGGTCTCATATTAATAGGTTTTCTTCTATGTGAGGAACTATGGCCCTTTTATGACTTGTGGACTTCAACTGCATACTGAGCCATACTAGCTCAGGAATTCTGGGAGTTGAAGTCCACAAGTCGTAAAAGAGCCATAGTTCCTCACCTCTGATTCAGAGTGTATCCAGCACCACGCTCTATGGTACAAGCAAACATTTCAAAGGGGCAAGACTTCCTACCTGAAGAGATTAAGCTTCCATTGCTGGCCATAATAAGTTGATTCTTTGCTTCCAAAGCTGTTAGCTTTGAAACTTTTGGCACTCCTGTATCTGTCAGGTCCATTGCAATGTCATCTAAGCTTCTGGCTGAGGGAATTTTTGCCTGAAAAGATGTCGAAACAAACAAAAACAATGCACTACCATGTATCACCAAGTTAACTGTAATAAAACAAAAGGCAGCAGAACACATTTCATACTGTTTCCCAAAGCTAAATATATATTGCTTTGAGACTTAACTTGTTTTCTGGGTATTAATGATTAAAAACACAAGCCAATGCTTAATTAACCATTAGAAATGTTCAAAATGAATATAAGGGAAAAGAAAGGAAAATGAAATTCATAAATGAAACATTGAATGTGTTTTTCAGAACATTTCTCTAGCTGTGGCTGGAAGTAGCATGAAATAGATTAAATAACTGCACTGCTGCTCAAATATAATACTCAAAATCGGACTGTATTAACTCTAGCCTTTCAACTCAGTCTTCCATCCTCCCAATGAATTTTAAAATATTTACAAATGATAAAAGAATCAATTCTGCCATTTGTTCAGAATCACTAAAATGGATATTTTTACAAGGTAGGCTACAAAATATCCTGGGGTAATTTGCAAGAATGCAAATCTTCAATTAATAACCACTCATTCAGCAACCATTTAAAGCTGTGATAGTGCTGAACAAGTGGCATTTGTCAGCAATACTCAGGCCATTGCAGCATCCCCATGGTCACATGATCGCAATTTAAGAGCTTGGCAATCAACTCGCACTTATATGTGCCTTTGTCAAAATAATAAAGGTGGGATACAACATACAGACAAATAACATTTGCAGTGTCCCATGGTCACACGAACGACCTTTGCAGCTTTTCCCTGCCAGCTTCTCACAAGCAAAGTCAATGGGGGAGCCGGCAAGGAAGTTTGCATATTGCTTCTGCTGCTTCTTCTTCTCCCCAGGAGCCCACTAAGAAGTAAGACATCCCTACAATCTCATAGCTTGCATGCCCTCCTATAACACCCCCTGGCCACACTTTATAGTGCCTGTTCATTCCAGTCATACCTCACTGGAAATACATCCTTCCCCCCCCCACTCCGTAGCACTTATCCATCCACTGGCCCGCTTACAAGGCCCCTGGGACTTGCAACTTTGTGCTGGCTTCCTGATTGACTGTGCTTGTTGGAAGCTGGCAAGAAGTCATAAGTTGCAAATCATGCTTAAAAACTCACGATCTTCTATTAACAACAGCAACAGGGACTGCCCGCAATATGTTAAGGTGCCACTGCTTAGCGATGGAAATTCCAATCCCAATTGCTGTTATAACCCAAGGACTATTTTTATATAATCACTCTGAAAGACTTTAAATCCATAGGACAATTCTACAATTACATTAAATATCACTGAAGATCACTTACTTTGCTTTGTTTCCTGTCCAAGTAAAACTGATGTTGACTGACTGCCATCACCCAGATGGATTTGATTAGAGAAGTGTTCGCATACCAGGTTTGTACTACGAGGCCACTCTGTCCAAAGGTCCGTCTTGATACTGAAATTCTAAGCATTTTTTATAACTTAAAGTGAATATTGCTTTTTTGTAAAGGAGAGAGAGAGGGAGGGAGTGGGGGAGAGAGAGCGGGGGGGGAAACATATTCTAGTCATGTGAAGTCAACCTCTTAATCTTTGCAGTATGTAGAGGTTAAATAAGCAAAGAAGCAATTAACCAACTAACTGGACTCCCAAATAGTTAACACTTCAATTTTTAAATGTTTATATTGTACCTAGCTTAGTTCTCACTAAGATAGCAAACCCGTGCGTGGCTGTACCACTTAGATTATATAAGAAGCGGCAGCAACTGCTAGAAAGACTGAACGTTCATTCCCAATAGGAGGGGGAAGAACTATCAGGGAGAAATATTAGACAAAGCAGAATTTACTCATGCCCATCCCCAAGGCCCCACCTTTCCCACATGGCTAGAAAAGAGGTTTCTTTACACCTAGGCTTTTCTTTCACTGGAAAACTGAGTCACAAACCCTTCAGAATTATACAAATAATTTTTGAACTAAAAAAACTATAAAAAGTTTTGTTGCAAAAGTCAGGGAAAAACAACAGATGGAAATGTGCATGTTTCTGAAGGAAGAGCTGAGGTGGAGCACAATTTCCATTGCTGTTTCCAGAAGCCAGCATTGGAAACATTCTCAGCCAATATTGACATGAGGAGCAAAGCTGCTATTCTTCAGCTCTGCTTGCTGTCTTAGTTCAGTGCACAGATGGATGAAATATAAACATATCCCCCTTTTGGATGAAGTGTGTAGTGATTATGTTGTATTCCAGCTTATTGTTATATCAACTGAATTAGTTTCTTACAGTTTACTCTGTGGCTTCTGAATATAGGTTAACTTGAAGGAATCTTGTGCTTTCAAAAGATTTACAATTTGTAGGAGTTGGAAGAGATGTTTTAAAAATAAAACACCAAAATATGTACTTCACTTTAAAGGGGTGGTCTGGGATTCATTTTAAATGTTTCCAGAATATTTGAACTGCTTCTGCCCACCAAAAATTATGCACTTGCTTATATCAGCCTTCTGCAAAGCAATGCCTCAGGATTACAAGTCCCCCAGGCAGAATGAATGCTGTAGGACATGGGTGTCAAACTCTGGCCTGTGGGCTGGATGCATCACATGCTGGCCATGCCCACTCCCGGTTTAGCGAAGAGGGGAAAAGTCTCAATAAGTGACGTGACAACATGACGAGTTTGACATCCCTACTGTAGGAATTCTAGAAGCTGAACATTATAATCCCAAACATTCTAAAAAGCATTAGAATTTGTTTATGTGGATAATTTGTACCACTTTTTTTTTTCAACACTTAATATGTAACATTCTTTCAATAGGTTTTTTTTTTTAGTTTACACCAATTTTTTAACTGTTATTATAAATATATCCATGGCTTTTTTTTTCAGGAACTGATTGGAATAGTAATGGAAAAAAGGGCTACAATGCTAATCCTTTGGTTATATTAGACATAAGTGTTGCATGGAGCTATTTCATGTAACTTACATATGCCTGGGAAGCAGTGATATTGAGTTCATTCCTTTCAGATTAGCATAATGGGGAGAGCCATAATATTATAAAACATTTTGCCCCCTTGGGACGGATGAGCTAAAAATGAACCACATTACAACTCAGCGTCATGTGTGAATATGGAATAAGCATAGACTCCCACAGAATTAGCAACTCATCCAGTCAGACAGTTAGAGTAAGTGCCTGGTTGCTTACCTGTGAGGATCATGAACTTCTACTGCAAACTTCTTTTCACGAAAATAGAGATTCTCCAGCTGCTTCCACTGAAATAACTAGAAGAAATAAATAAATAAAAAACAAAAATATAAATATCTCAGAACTCATAATTTATTTTCTCTCTACATTGCTAATAATTTGGTAACCTAACAGAATTCCAAGCTACAGCTTAGAATTATGCAAAACAAATCCTATTCTTTGAAGTGTTTCTAAAATTAAAATGCCTTCAGTAATATACTTTCTATATTTCTACCTTTACATAGTGCCAAAATCACACAATTATAGGTCATTTTGCATTTGCAAATAAAATTAATGTGCATAATGAAACATGAAATGCTTTTCTTGCTGTGATGTTTGAAATGACCGAATTGAGACCATCACTGATGGAGACTTTGTGTAGTTTTTGTCTTGGAATAGCATGTCATTAGGCAGGACAACTAAACTGAACCTCGATATAACTTCTCTATATAGAGCAGGGGTTCAAAACTATATTTCATTGAGGGCTGTATGAGGGTTGTGACTGACCTTGGGGGGCTGGCTGGGCATGGCTGGAGTGGTCGTGTCAGGGTAATCACAGCCGACTGGGTGGTTGTGGCTGGGGTGGTCATGGCCAGCTTGACATTGTTCGTGTCAGGGGGGAGGGATGCCAGTGGTGGGCTGGGTGGTTCCATTGTCTCCAGCGTGTGCCAGCAGCGGCCTCTTGCTACTCCAGGAAGGCCCCACAGAAGTAAGGCTGACCACTTTCCAGCCCAGAAGGCTGTCACCACGTTTTAGATCAGTTCCTGGCCAACTTGGGCTGAGGTTGAGGCACCGGCCCTTTGCTGTTTCCAGGGCAGCCTTGTGGGCCAGATCTAACCACATCGTGGGCTGGATCTGGTGCCCAGGACTTGAGTTCGATAACTCTGATATAGAGTTTGAAACACACAGTTCCATACAAAATACATGTAACTCACAGGGCCTGTATAGATTGCCTAAAGCTGCAGTTTTAATAATTTCAAAGCATTTCCAGGCTTGTGGACTGTTTCTGGAGCACATGGATCAATCATCTGTTTACACACACACATTCATCATTGTGTTTTTAGGACTGGAAGTATCTAACAAGTTGCATGAAAAAGGAGACCAACTGAATAGAGGGAGAAGTGGTTAAATCCTATAGAAACTCTGAGGATAGATATTATGCAGTAAACTAGGTAGCCTTTAGGTAGAAGATTGTCTACATCTGTTGTAAATGCTTAACTAGATATAATTCCCACTAAACTGAATAGTGTTTAGTTTGGAGTAGACAATTACAGGATTGCCCTGTACTTTCTTTTTAATGTTTGTTATGGCCTTCTGGGTAAACCATGGTTCAGCTCTAACTCTGACACATTCCCTGCTATAAAAAGCAAAGATTTGTGGAGAAGGAGGGAGGGAGAGCATCTCAACTCATGAAAAGAACAACAAATCCCCCCTTCCCTGCAAACCATGTCTCATATATGCATATAACAACAATTCTCGTTCCATGAACCCTCATATCTTTCTTTGTCTTAAATGGCAACAAGGAGTCATCATTTAACAACTGCTGTCTTTACACTGTGTGACAAGTGCTATTTCTCTGACTGAGATTATGATGAATGCAATGAAAATCTCCACAAGTTTGCTAAAGTGAAAGATCAAAGTGTGATGAGGGGAATGGAGGACAAGGGAAAATCATTATGCATCTCCTGTGTTAATAAATAACAAAATAATAATATTTTCGATAATTTAATACCACCCATGCATCGATTGATTGAGTCAGAGAGAAAAGAAAGAAAGGGGGGGGGGGGAGAGAAGGCCTAAGTCAACCAATCACCTTCCATGGTTGAGGTTGGACTTCAACCTAGGTCTCCTAGTCCCAATCCAACTGATTCACAACTTAACACACTGGCTGTCAGGGGTAACATCTGCTCTTTGGAAGATTAACATCTTCTTAAGTGTTGTACCTTATGATTTTTGATGAATGTATCTTTTCTTTTATGTATACTGAGAGCATTTGCACCAAGACAAATTCCTTGTGTGTCCAACCATGCTTGGCCAAATAAAGAATTCTATTCTATTCTATTCTATTCTATTCTATTCTATTCTATTCTATTCTATTCTATTCTATTCTAATTCTATTCTATTCTATTGGGAAGTGGCTTGACACAGCCTTTTGGAATGCCTTCTCAATTTTTTGATACAGTCCTAGAGCCCTGAGATTTCACGTTGGCTTCTCATTCAAGTCCTCACCAGGCCAGTTCTTTTAGCATCACAGTTTAGTCAAGATTGGTCAGATGCTACTTGAAAAACCCTCCGATTAGTGTTGAATGTGTGATATGGAAGAGCATATGAGTAAACAAAAAAAATAGATCTAGATCAGTCTCAACCATAATAAACAGATGTGTGGGCTTTAACTCTTGGAATTCCCCAGTCAGCCATTCCCCCAGCAAGATCAGTGTTTATCAACCTTAGGAATTTGGAAGATTTCCAAATTTCCAGAATTCCCTAACTAGTCATTCCCAGTCCACACACCTTCAAGCTGCTAAGGAAGACAAACACTGATCTAGAACCTGAGAAGAGACAGGCCACCATGTAGAATGCATACTTCAGTTCCTTATGCAGCTTTTAAGAGATATATTCTCTACATAAACTTCCATTTGATTCAGAAATCCCAGGAGACATGTATTATTATGTGCAAACACTAGAACATTATTTTCTTCCTGAATAGTCACTTGTGCTCTTTTAAACTCATGCTATAAGTCGACACTTTTGCTGTTATGTCACCAATTCAGAACTCTAATATATAATCAATCTACAGCTGTCCCCTTGCCACATTTCTTGGAACTTGCAACAGGAAGGAGTCTGCTTTCTAAAGTTCTCCTTAATTAGCACCTGTGCAAAACAAAGCTAACAAGTTTTCACACACGTCTCTGAAGTGCATGGAAGATAATGAAGTAGGGCACTTTAGTTCCAAAACCTTTTGTTGCTATTGTTGAGGTAGGAGATGAAATGATACCTAAACAGCTGGTTTGGCAAGTAAGTTTTTTTTAACTTCAGCCCAAGGTAAATCAAAATAAAGACAATGTATCTGGAACTGCACAGCTCCAGGTTTCACAAAATCTTCAATGCTTTTGAAAAGGATTATGTTTAATCAGTCTCTCAACAGCCAAATGTTGTGGTTAGATATAGAGAAATTAATTTCCTCTTCACTGCATTCCCCAAAACACAGCGCTTTGGGATGTTACTTTACAATTTGTGTGTGTGTTTTCATTAATAAATGGCTGTTATTTCAGAGCAATTTTCATAGCATTCAATCTAACTTACTCTCATGTATATATGCAAAGGAATGCTATACTCAAAGTACAACACTGGTTGTATCTTGTGAGGAAGCCCTTTGATCAGAGTTGAAATGGCTTCTGAGTAAATGTTCAAATTGTTCATTTCAGTTGATAATGAACTTAACGGATAAATAGCCAGGAAATTGACTTACAAAAATATCATCAAGGTATTTCAGCTTTTATGTATTTAACACCAGAATATAATATTTTGAACAGCCATATCTCAACAAAATTGCTAAAAGTAAATGGCAGTCAATAGTATAAAGCAATCGTACATTTCATAAACACGAAAGATTAAACTTCAGTGCTAAATGCACTTTGTCAGAAATAACAAATAATCCTTTGTCTGTGTTCATGGATGAGCCAAGCACCATTATTTTTACCAGCCTTTCATTTTAAAAAGTATTTCCAACTCCAAGTTGTACTTTGCAAATGTTTTATTCGATGTTTTGTTTAAAAAAGCTGTGAATAACACTAGATTTTGCTTGACAAAACATTCAGCTTTGGTTTGCTGGAATGTTTCAACAGTCCTTGTTTACATACCCAATTTTTATTCCATAACAAGAATATAAACATCCTCAAACTAGGATAAATAACTGACAGGAGTTTTGAGAGATTTTATTTCATTGAAAAATAATTGCAAAGCAGAAATTGGATTTTTCTCTATCCAACGTATGAATAAGAAAAATTGATCCTGATCTTAAATGTATTACGTAGACACAAATTAGCTGATTTCACTCAATCTACGTCCATTTGGGATCACCAACCCTTTTCACCACCTTTCCCCCTAAAAAAAAATTGGTGCGTAATATTTCACATTCGCAGTGGGAAATCAAAACAGCTCGAGAAGGAAGTTCCTTTGTGCTTACCTGGATCTTTACAGAGGGCTGAAGGAATCGTTATACTATAGGTTCCAAAAAGTGCAATAGGAGATTTTTTTTAATTTTGAAAATGCGTGCTTTAGATAATCCTCCTTCCCTCCAAGCCTTTCTCCCAGGAACAAGGTAACTTCTTGCCTCAAAGCCTCAGACACTTAGGTGTAATTCTAGTTTCACCGACAGGCTCTCTCTGCTGACACATTGCTGACATCATCAGTTTTTATTGCTGGGGCTACCTCCTTATTCCACCCTCTTTCTCTCCTCCTCCAGAGAGAGCACAAGAGAGAAAGAAAAGCAAGCAAACCTGATGGGTGTTCTCACAGAAGGAAGGGTATGCCAGAAACCCAGGAGCAGAGAGAGGGAAAATGTTTTTAATGCAGCCCAGACAAGGACTTCCCACTTCACAAGGCGAAGAGAGACTCCCCTTAAGTCTTACTCACCCTCTCCAAAGGCAACAGGTTTGACAAGAAAAGCTTCTGACGTTCCCGGGGCCCTTCCCTTTGGCTCAGATGATCACGGAGAGCAAAGAGTGCATGAAACAGGAATCCCTGAAAGTGTAGCCTCTTCCCTTTGTCGTCTTATCTTTCTGACTAATGATGACTCCTAGCGCACTCTCCCTTTTCATCACTTCCTTAGGAATAATTTATGAGCCAGCAGGACATGCGTGTGATATCTCTACAGATCTGAAGTTTGTGGGAAGGCCAGCAGGGCAACAAGAGTTTGAGAAAATGAACAATGGCTCTTCGCTAGAAGCCTGCAAAGCCTTCATCAGCCCCACGCATAAAGTGGATGTTACAGTTCCTTACCCTTTCCTGGTTGGAAACAGTTGCAGGACTTGCTGAAGCAGATCCCGGTATACCAAGGGTATCAAACTTGCAGCATCACGTGATGTATTGGGACTTCCCCACCCTTCACTAAACCACGCATGGGCGTGTCCAGCGCGTGACACATCTGGCCTGTGGGCCGGGAATTTTGACAGCCCTGCCATATACCAAACTGGTAGTCCTTAACTTACAACCATTCAAAGTTGAAATGGCATGGGAAAAAGTGACTTATGACCATTTTTCACACTTACAATGGTTGCAGTGTGCTCTGGTCAGGGGATCAAAATTTGGACACTTTGCTACTGATGTCTATTTATGACAGTTCCAGTGTTCTGGTGCCAAGTGCTCACCTTTTGAGAAGCGAAGTCAATGGAGAAGCCAGATTCACTTAATAACCATGTTACTAACTTAACAACTGCAGGGATTCACTTATCAACTATGGTAAGAAAAGCCATAAAATGGGGGCAAAACTCATTTATCAACTAGCAGCAGAAATTTCAGCATCAATTATGGTCATAAGATGAGGACTACCTGTATTAAAATTGAAATCACTGATTTATCCAAGAACTAGTGATTGAGTAAGCACTGCAGGTGGCTTTGCCCTCAAGCACCTTGGAATCCTATCCTGAATCCTATCCAGGCTAATAGGAACAGTTGGTGTGATTAATAGCACTACCCTGTTGGCTTTCCAAATATCAGTCACATGGGATTCTGTCAAGCTTGCTAGAGGCTATATAGCTGGAATGTAAAAGATTTTTTTAAAAATAAAACCATGTAATTCATGAAAAAGATCTTGCACTTCCCTCAAATGTACTACTAGATAAACATTCTAAATAAACAGTACTAATCTGGAAAGCAAACATATATGCCCATGAAATAAATATGAGGTACAAAATCCAATTCTAGGGAACAGTTTTCTGAGAATATTTTTTTTAAATACACACACACACACAATGGTGTTAAATGATATAACTTCAGATTAAAAATCATAATAAAAAGGGGATCCTGTAGAAGAGTTATAAATACTGAAATCATATTGTTCTTTCTCGCCTCCTTCTCAAAATAAAAACACCCTCATCAACTGAAATATTTACAGACATATCTATATACATAGATACATAGCAAAAATCATTCCTGAAATCAAATGTAGATTTCTCATTCCAATGTTGCATAATCATTTTTTTTTGTTTAACCTCATGTCCAACCCCCCCCCCCCCCCCGATATTTCTTGGTATCTTGACAATTTCTAAATATTGGGGATATACTTATGATCAACAAAGAGAGTGATCTAGAATAATATTACTGCACCTGTTGTTGTTAGCCCCAAATGGGATAAAGATAGGAAACGACCAAACTGTATGAGTTACTATTGTAATTTGCAAATTTGAGTTAGAGGCAGCAATGTAATTTGAGAAAGCATGATCCTAGGCCTCTTGAAGGTAAAAAGAAAAAAGTTTTCCATAAAGCTTCAGATCATCTAATAGTTTAGTTTAGTTTACTTTATTGTCATTGCACCTCGTGTAACAACAAAATCAAACACCATCTTCAGTACACATCATGACCAAGAAAATTACTATTTCTTACATTATGATGGTTGCTCTTTTAGTGTGGCTTTACCATATATAAAGTTTCCTAAAAACTAAAAATGCTGGTACATAATCAACTCTTTTTTTATGCAAAGGAAAGGAGCAGATTACTTGCATGCAATCAATTACAAGGATAATATAGATTTGATTTTTGTATTATGTGCTATCAAGTCATTTTTTTAAACTCCTGGTGACCACAGAGATAGATTTTCTCCATGAAACATGCATTTAGAGAAGTTAATTTGTTTCTCTCTCCCCCCCCCCCCCAGAACGACTGTGCTTACGAAGTATAAGATTTCACTATTTCAACATACACTGTTTCACCACTCTAGAAATATTCTGTTGTAGAATTAGTCCAGATATGTCGTAGTATGGAGTGAGGGAGCAAGATAAAATCAATTCAACCACTCTTGATGTTTTTGAAAATTCCACTACAAGACTGCCACTAGCAGGAAATAGAAATAGTGTTAGGTTAAATCTACTTTTCCCAGGTATATTAAATTTCTTTTCCAGGTAAAGTTTACATGAACTGTTTTTAAAATGGGATCTCCTTTATGCCTTTTGAAATGTTGAATACTGAATACTATTTATTATTGGCCTTCACAGGTAGAATGAAAAACAAACAGGAAATTAAATATTCATCCTTAATCTAAAGGACTCAAAATGTTGAGTTTGAAACAACATTTTAATTATTTAAAAGAAGAGAATAAGGCAGCCTTATCATTGGAAATTTGATAACTTTGTCCCATAAAAGTCTTCATATTATATTTAATCTGATTTAGCAGTACTCGTATCATCTTGGAAGTATTGACATTATTAAACCTTTGAGTTTTTAAAATTGGTCTAATTTCATTTGCTGTTGTTTATTACTGGATGTCAGATAGTACACTATTGATTTAAATAAAAACTATTTTAAAGCCAATGAAAATCTACATACCCTTTACAATAGCATGATATAAGTTTTGCTTTCATTCAGGCATGGAAAAGACACAAAAATTATCCTAAAAGTTTTAGGATAAAAGGCAAACATGTTCCTTTAAAATGAAACCCTTAATCCAGAAGTATCAAACTCCATTTCATTGAGGGCTGCATCAGGTTGTGTTTGACCTGGGGGGGAGGGGGCGGATGGCATGGCAAGCTCAACATCTGTTTTTGCCCACGACGGCCTCCACAGCCCTCTGCCAGAGAAAATGGAGCTGGGGGGGCGCATGCAGTCCCCCCAAGCTCCATTTTTACTGGGACAGGCACTGCAGGCCAGTCCTTCACTGTTTTCAGGGCGGCCCCATAGGCCAGATCTAAGCACCCCGCAGGTCAGATCTCTATATTAATTAGGTGGCCATCAAAATGTTGAATTAGCAGTTGCAAAATAATTTAGATACTATGGATTAACAATCCATATGTACACATGAAAACAACACTCTCTTCCTCCTCTCACACAAAACAACTTTCTCTTTTCTCCCCTTAAGCTCTAAACACTGCCATCAGCAAAAATCTACAATAGTATTATTTACTACCCAGCAAGTTCATGGGGATACATAATAGACAAAGCCAAATTGCCATTATTGCGCAGGATCATGAAGAATGATACTCAAAAACCAACAAAGTGGCAGAGATACTTTATCTTAAAGCTGTAACAAGATGTGCGTGCAGCTGAACATACATCTTCTGTGTACCTAAGCAATGGCTTTAGTCAAGCTATTTATCATTCCTTGTAACAGAAAGAGAGAAGAAAAAAAGGAAGGGAAAGGCATGTTGGACCAACACTAATTATTTGGGTAACTGTCATGCACTAAGGACCAGGACCACACCTGAAGTTCCAATTAAATTGATTTATTGCTCATGCCTATGCATAGGAATCTACTCAACTGTTGTTTTGGTCTTAGATAACGGTTGAAGAGATTCAAGAGATGTTGGACTTAATTTGTTTGTGGGAACAAAGAGACTCTAGGCTGATTTTGACTCCGCCTCAAGGTTCTGCCACTCCTTCTTTTACATTAACAATAATTCATGGCCCAAACACTGAAATTACTAGAGTTCTGTCTCTTTTGCAAGAAGTATAGCCATCCTGGCTCATGAGCCTCCATTATTCTCAATTTGATACTGCATATCAGGTAATCCTCATTTTATGACAGGCTTATACAGTGACCAATCACTGTTATAACTGTGATGAAAACATAATTGCATGACCCATCGTTGCATTCATGTCTTTTGCAGACCTGTAAAACAAGCTAAACTGAAGAAAGATCATAAGCACAGTTGCAGATTCACTGAGCGATAGCTTCATTTAACAACTTAAGTGCTGCTCCCAATTGTTGTCATTAAGTAAGGACTACCTGATTGATTTCAATGAGGAGCTATAGTTGTGTAATGCAACTAGGAATCCAATATCAAGATAGACAAGCTAGCCAGTACCATTTGCTTCCCCCTTTTGGCCTGAGAAGCAAATTATCTCGATAAACAAATCCTTTTAGGTTGTTCAAATGGCTCCTAAATATGAAATCATCACTGTCTTAGGAGCATTTATGACAGGAAACTGTTCTGATTGGGTACAAATTCTGCAATGCCCACCCTTTCAGGGCCAGCCAGCACACTAACTGGAGCAAGTCATTGGTGCTGGGTTGGCATTCCTTGTATTTTTGAGCAAGTCACATAGTCACTTTAGTTGGTTGAGTGCTTAGGCACCTCACTAGAAATCTTGTAGTGAGTTCTGAAAGCCAGCTAGGAGGCTTTAGGCCAGTCACTTTATCTCAGCCCAACCCAACTCATAGGATTCTTGTTGTGGAGGAATAGGAGGAGGATATTTCCCTGTTAGAAGCACTGAAGTGCTTCTGTAGTGAAAGGATTTGCTGGTAACATCAGTGTTGCCCAGAGGATGCCCAATTGGAGACTCCTTTCGTGCTCCCGTGAAGTTGCCCACTGAAGTGGTACCTATTTATCTACTCATAGTTGACCGCTTTTGAACTGCTGGAGCTGTTTTGGCAGGAGCTGGAGCATGGGATGGGAACTCTTCTTGTCCCATGGTAGCAATGGGTCTCGACCACGAGCCTGCTAAATATCAGCTCAGTGTTCTAACCTCATGAGCCACCACACTCTGGAGGAAAGAGTACTGTATGTGTTTTTGCTGCCTTATCTATAAAAATAATAAAGGCAGGAAATAAATAAATCCTCACCTCTACCCCAGACACCTAATAACAACAACAAAATGAAGTAAGAGACCCTGTTGGCTTACAGTAAAAGCCAAGAATCTAGAGCAGAGAAAGCTAACCTCTGCCTCTTGATGTTGGTCAGTTATTACTTTGTTATCTCTTGCTCAGATTACTTTAATTCGCTTGACAGAGGGAGGCCCTTGAAAGACCGCCATGCAATTTCCACTGTTGGAAAGTGTAGCAACCTGATTGCTTGCAGGACAGTCTTATTACCGCCACATAATACATTTGCAATGAGATCTGAACTGGTTGTAAGTACACTTCCAAAGGCAGCTCAAACTGTTGGTTATGATATATAAAGCCTTACATGGCTGAAATTCTGGGTATCTAATCTATAAGACCATCTTTCCCAGATAAATTCTGCCTTGTCAGTTTGAGGGAATAGAGAATGTTCTTCTGTATGCAGAGATTCCCACCAATCATGGGATGTAATAGGATGGGACATGATATGGCATTCTCTGGGAGGTTCACCCACAACTCCCCGTCCCCAGGTGGCACCTATTTCCATGGTCATTTGAAAGTTTGTTAAAAAAAATTAAATACCATGATAAATTGGATTTTAAATCATGAAGCAGCTTGGCCTGATATCAGTGGGGCCTGACCTACTTACTACTCAAGATTACCAGCAGAAGCCCTTCTGAAGAGGTCCTTACAGCCAAAAAAGCTCAATGACAAAGGTTCTCAGATGAGATACAGTTCTTGTTGATTTGTATTTGGTTCTCACTTTTAATTGTAAATTATTTCATTGTTTGCATTTTAATCCATGATGGATTTAACTATATTAACTTTACTGTTTTCTACTTTTTGTTTTATTATTGTTGTAAGCCAACTTCTGTGTTGGAAACAGAGTATAAATTTGATAAGAATTAAAAGTAAAATGATCAATAGGTTAAGACTTGACATTGACCAAAGTCTAGGTCTTGGGAGGTCCTTTGCGTAGGGAAATCTATAAAATGAACACTTCAGGACTGCAGAATCAGGTAATAGTTCAAAGCTTAAAGACTTAGTAATGATTGTCTGGCTTCAAACTGTTCCATTGGAAAATAAGTTTTTAAACTAGGAACAACCTGTGGGTGAAAGTAGATTCAAATGATCAAGAAAAGAAATGTATATTTACATAGTTTTAG
Source organism: Hydrophis major (assembly GCA_033807585.1). Taxonomy (NCBI): domain Eukaryota; kingdom Metazoa; phylum Chordata; class Lepidosauria; order Squamata; family Elapidae; genus Hydrophis; species Hydrophis major. The sequence goes on from CM066329.1 coordinate 77,404,292, forward strand.
GATCATAATCATTAATAAACTTCAACTATATAGAAATCAGGGTTCTTTTCTTTGGCTTAATTTTTCCCTTCCCTTCCCCCACCAAAATGGAGGGAACGTTTTTACAAGTGGAATGCTTTAACTACTTTTCCAACAAAATCCATTTATGCAAAAATGTTGAAGTGCAACAGAAATACAAAACAAGGACACTGCATATTACAAAAAGCAAAATGCTTGTTTAACGCCTGAGAACTTCATTTTCAGAAAGCTGAGGCCACGCTGAAGTACAGTAAATACAACAGCAGAGAGCAAGTTAATAATTTAACAGCCTCTACATTTCTAAGCCCAAGGCATCAAGAAATACATTTGGGAAAGTTTCTCTGAAATGAATAAATGTAAGACAAAAATGACACCCAGGAAATATTACGTACTAATTAATGTGATGTTTAATATATATATATATATATATATATATATATATATATATATATATATATATATATATATATATATATATATTTATTTATTTAAACAAACAGCTTCTTTCTCAGATTGTGCATTTCCAAAGCTATGTCTGTGTTTAAAATGGGTTATATCGAATTGTACAGGCTGCCTCATTCTCCAGAGATAAGATAAAAATGCAGCACCTCTCAAACAATTTGAAAAAGCTTTAAAAAGACAGGTATCTATAGTACGCTATCAAGAGAAACGCCAATATATGTTGACAAAGCTCTTCTGGCAAGCTTGATAAACTGAATTAGCAACTCCACTTTACAGCTCATAGAAAATCATAAAAAAGAGCCCCTCTATCTCCTCTGCTGGAAGAGAAGTACCGGAGAACTGGAGGAAAAGGATAGTCTCTGACTTTTGAGTAGAAAAAACTGATCATTCACCTGAAAATGTAAAATGCAGATTGAGTGGAAGAAACTGGAAATTATGGGTGATGCCAGAGTCCAATTCTGATGTACACGTCAGAGGATGACTCAGAATATTCTTGAGGCAAAAATAAAACTGGCTTCCTCAAAGGAAAGAACGTGCAAACTTTTTTCTTTCCTACTGTCAAACCCTTCTCCTGAGAAGAAAGAACCAATATTTCTTAAATATTTTAAATATTTTCCAAAGACGCACTGTACTATATTATAGGATTGGACAGGGCCTAAATCACCCCCCAGAGGATGGTTTCCTTGCATTTTGCACCAATTGTTACAGCATTCCTTTACTTTGCCCAGAAGTACTTGATCGTATATAAGTATGATAAGCAAAAACGAACACAAATAAATATACATTATTATTTATGAAACTGGCTGGATCTAGGTGACTTTCAGATGTACGTAAGAAAAACAAAGGACAAAATCAAGTTGATTAAATTAGTGTTAAGAGCACAAGTTAAAATTCATAAAATTATGAAAAGTGATACCCCTCTAGAGTTAAAACTCAGAATCCTCTCAGTCAATATCCACAATGATTCCCAAGAGGCAACCTCTGAGTGTGCTCAATTCAAAGTAGCCTTAGTAGGATTAATAGATGGAGAAGTTCAACAGGGAATATATGGTGGGTCTTCCATTATTTTTCTATCAAAACCTTGAGACAAACTACGTGAATATATACATCCAGCGAGTTTCCAGATGGTGTTTGGGGAATTTCTCAATGATCTGGAAGATGCTTCTTCTGGGCACCTTGTTGACCACTGGAATACAGACGCAACTAGGATTACTCCTCAACAACCTCTCCCTGCCTTTCCCAGCGAACCAAGACGCTGCCCAGGAAGTGCTGTGGCTTCTCAGTTGACTCAATAGGGCAATAGGTAGATTGAAGGTGGCCTGCTGAGTCATTCTTCTGGCTGGTCAAGTATCTGTCACCTGCCACACCTTACAGTGAAGTTTGCTTGTCAAGTGGCAGGTTCAGAAAGCTGCCAGTGGACATGGCAATGATATTTAGTTACGTCACTAGAAGGAGGGATGGCATAGTGCTGCCAACAAAGGGAACACAAAAATATTGAGCAATGTAGACAGGGGAATGAGAACTATGTGTGTGTAATACTGTATATGTGGACACCTGCATTGGGAGTTTGTATGTCATATCTGCTGTGCACACATACCTATAGGCCTCTAAAGTCTAGCCCAGGACATCTGTTGCTTTCAGAGCCCCTGACAAATTATCCAGCTTTTGCCTAGAATAGCAGATGCTAAGAATAACATTCCTCCCTTCTATCCACATTCCTGAAACTTAAGTGATTCTGGACAGTGAAAGAAAATCTGAATCTATTTTAGTTTCAGTAATGCACTCTGGTGATAATTTGGAAAGGTTGTTTTTCAAAAGAAAAAAAAGTAAACTATATTCTAGACTTAAGTGGCAAATCTTTTCAAGAGAAAGCAAACATCAAAAACTTTAAATAGTTACAGAGAGGTATGATAATAATAGTGTGTGTCAAGACTTTCCAAGACTTTTCACTATCTCTGATTTACAGCACAGGCACATATATTATTACTTATAATTGAGTGTTAGCAAATGGATACAGGATTCCTGAGTCATTGATCATTTGGAAAAGATTTAAGTCTTTATATGCAGTAGATAACCCAACTACCTGAAATAAAACATCACATGGATATATTTATTGAAGACAGAAATTTCTGGTTTAAAGGGACTTCTATGATGAATTTTAATGTGATGGTGGTGGGGGTTTGGGGTGGAGTGGATAACATTTAGCTCATTGCCCTTTCTTGCCACAAAACATTACTATTTGCAGCAGCAAAGCAGCAACAATTTTGAAAACCAATGCTGGAAGCATCCTAATCTTTTAGAAGTGCCCATATTCTGTTCCCTCCAGAATGCTTTCAGATTTTTCAATAGCTTTTAATTTGCTTTATTATCTAACATGACCAAGAACCTGCACTTTGAATATTTCTATATAGTGACAGCATTCAAAACACCCACAAATTTACAATCTTTGTTATAATCAACTATACTTAAGAATCTTATCTCTTTTTTCAAAATACTGTATTTCCTATCTAATGGATAGAGTAGCTACTGAAAAAGTTTAGATGTCACCATAACAGTTAAGACACAGAGCCTTGGGCTGTCTTCTCTTCTTTCAGAGCTTCAATTAAAAAGGGGGAAATAGATATGTTTTCTTTAATTAACCACAGCTTGATGTTACATCATGCCAAAGGTGAATGCATTCAAAGCTCTCTTTTTTTTGGTCAGTGTCCTTATGAGCAGGATTTGGAGAACACTTGTAATAACTTGCTTTGATTGATTACATGCTATGAAATCAGTGTCAATTCTAAACAACTAACAGAATTTCTCCACATACATAGATTTGCTCCAATCTGATCCCACGGGTCTTCTAATGTACATACACTTTTGTAACCAAATCTATCCATCTTGCTGATGGTCATTCTCTTAAAACCATGGAGATGGTCTTAAGAAAATACCCAGAAGCTATTACAGAAACAAGGACAGAAACATTCCTTAAGAAAGAAAATAATGTTAGGAAGACAGGCTGGCTCCCCCGACTAATGGGCTATAAGAGGAAGAGAAGACAAAATGAAAACAGACTTGCAAAATGCCGTTACTATATAGCCTATCTCAATAAAATATAATTCCAATCTTCCTATGTAGTCAGTTTCTCAATGTGGTCTACCTTATGGGGCTTAAATATTCTTCTCTTTCCTTCTAAACTTTCCCAATATTAGAACGTTCTCAATAGAGCTAGAACTTTGTGGGATGTTTCATTGGACAGTATGATCATTTGAGCCTGGGCATTTGTGCCATGAATGAGAATTCTAGATTCATTTGTTCGATGATCTATTGGTTTGTCTGACTGACTATGGTATTTCAAGAGTTTTCTCCAACACTGAATATCAGGAGTGATACTAATCTTTCAATCCTGCATCTTCAAAGTCCAACTTTGCCTTAGTAGACTGTCATAGGGCAAATATTATCTGCAAGAGTCTGATTTTAATAAATACATACATGTTCTTTCTCAGTGCTACCCTACTAGCTCCATTATCTGACTATGCTTTGCTACCAAGCATATTTTCTAACTTCTGACTCCTCTGCTCTTGATGCTTGATTCTAAACAGGAGCTATCTACCACATCAATGTTTTCATTGTCCATTCTAAGACTGGTTGCTGGATCTATTTTTTTTTTTTTAACAAACTTTATTAATTTTTTTTTAACACACACAAACAAAACATAGGATGTAGTAACATAAAATATCTTTTCTAGAAGAAACAAATAAACCATCTTATTTAAAAAGAAGATAATTCCAAATTATCACACTTCTATATATATATTTATCTTATCTAATCAACTTCATATCTTTTTAAAACTTTTCTTTATTACTCCCTTTCCTTCTATTTAGTCATATTTCTTCTGCCTTAAAAATATATACTCATTGAATATATTTTCATTAGTATTCTTCCACATCCTGTCAGACTTAAACAAACATTACACAAAACATAAATACATAAAACTTCTTTTTGGAAGGCGGCTTACCCCGAGTTAACTCTTTTTATACAGATATCAATCAAAATTTATACTCACTTAATATACTATCTCATATCTTATTTGGCATTCTCTATTTTCCATATATTTTCTCTCTCCTACTCATTCTTTTAATTCTATTTTATTTATTCCATCTCAATTAAATAATTATATTTGCATCTTTGGTCTGTTTTCTTTCAATCACCTACTTATCCTTTCTATCTAATACAATATTTCTCCTGTAAACCCAAATTGAAGTATGACAACTTTTTATCTTCCCCCTAAATAACACTTAAAATAATACATATTTTCTGTGCTGAATCTGCTCCGTACATTTGAAGTATTACATTTCAAAATAGTAAAACAAACAAATAATATTGAGTTTAATAAGTAATAATAAAACTAAAAACAAGTAAAAAAGAAATTAAATTTATAATATAGTAAAAACAATGTTTCATAGGAAATTAAATTCTATTATTAATTCTTAAACAATAAAGATAACATTTCATAAGAAATTAAACTATAATTAAATCATGACTTCCCTTTAATACATTTTTAAATCATATAATATTCTAATTTTCTAACTCAGCTTCAAATACTAATGTCTACAATGCATTCTTATGTACTTTTGCAGAATCATTTTTAAAAAATTATCTCACCACTTATCTCTGAAAAAAACACACGTTTTTTTGCATCTTGTTTAAAGCCTTTATGACTTCTCTTTCCTTTCCCCCTTTCTTTCTTCTCCATTCTAACTTTCTGACCCACCCATCTGTCCAATTTCACTCTCTTAGTCTTCCCTCTCTGTTGTATTTCTCTTTTCTGTTGCTTTCTGACATCATATCGCTTTTTCATCTCCTTTTTCTTTTTCTTGGTTTCTTTTTTAAGTTCTAAGTTCATCTTTTCCTTGCCCCCCTTCTGTTTTTCTTCCTCCACTAAGTGTGTTTGTCCATTAAAGATGGCTTCTTCTCCTTCATCCCAGTCTTTGTTGTATTTCTTGATAGGTAGAAATCACCATTTCCAAAAAGTGAAAGATAAATCCAGAAGAGCCCTTATCTTTTTTTTTTTTCCAGTTTTTAAAATTCCATTTGTAGTCCTTCAAAAGATAATGCCATTTTTTCTTTCTTTCTTTTTTAATGCAACCCTAATGTCTTTAGTCCCTTTTTTTTGAAAAACAAAATTTCACAGAAATCTCAAAGTCACAAAGCAAACCAAATCAGAGCAAACAGTTTCATTTATCACTTTCTTCTTTCTATATTTTCACCTCCTAGGATAGAATTCAAATACACACTTCGAAGATGATCTTCTTGAAGTCTTAATGTCTTTTAATCCTGTTCTTATAGGCTCAAAGCAATCTCCTTCAGTACAATCTTATAATGAGTCTTTATCTCTTCCCTTCCCCTTATAAAAAATAAAAAGAAATTTAAGGTTTTTTTTTAAATCCAATGTCCAGAAATCCTTTATCCCTTTTCAAATTGAATTACCTTCAGTGCCCAAGTAGATTTTCCAGATCTCCACCTGCTATTTCTATGGGGAGGGAGAGTGAAGAAAAAAAAACCTTTCCCTTGACAGCTTTCATCCCCGCTTTCCAATCTTCTTTGGGAAACAATGTATCCTCAGGCAATTCAAGCAGTTCAGTTTCCAGGGTATTTAAGAGTTGTTATTGTCTCGGCTCAGCCAGCACTTTCACTTCTCCTGCTTCCTCCAGCACAAATCTTACCCGGCTGCAGACTTCTTTGTGGCGGCCATCACTGACCGCTGCTCCACCACCTTGGGAAAAAGGGGTTTTCCGGCAACACCCCCAAACCCCTATCCAGATCCCCTCTCTCTTCAGCTGCCTCTACAGGGCAGCCATATCCCCCAGACCCATTTGGATTGGGGGCACCTTGGCAGCAAGTGCAGCAGGAATCACGAGCAGTCGCGAATTCCTGCTGCCACCGAAGCCACGCAAAACCGGAAGTCCCTATCTATTTTTATTGATTTGATTTTTATATTTAATCACTGTCTTGTTTGTTTTGCACTTCTGGTTGGATGCTAACTGCATTCGTTGCCTGCATCCATGGCAATGACAATAAAGTTGAATCTAATCTAATCCTAATCCTAATCCTAATCCTAATCTAATCTAATCTAATCTAATCTAATCTAATCTAATCTAATCTAAATTGTCTTCCATTACTAACACTTGCAGATCATTTGCATTTTCAGATAGCAAAATAATATCAGTGTTGCACAGGTTACTAAATTACTTCCTCCAGTTTTAAAATAAGTCTCATCTCCTTGCAGCTCAACCTCTCTCAATATATTTTCAAGACATACTGTAGGTTGAATAAAGTCTTGCTTCATTCTGTCAATCTGTTTTGTCATGTCTTATCTGCACTGTGGCTTTTTGGCTTCATGTCCCATGGATCGATTTTCATGAGGACAATGAAAGGTGATCACATGACCCAGGACACTGTAACCGTCATAAATACAAACCAATTGCCAAGCATCTGAATTTTGGTCATGTGACTATGGGGATCCTGTAAAGATCGAAAGCATGAGAAATGGCCATTTTTTTCAGTGTAACTTCAAACAGCCACTAAATGAATGGTTGTAAGTTGAGGATTACCTGTATATGCTTTGAGTCATTATAGTGCCAGTCACTAAGTTTTGTAAGAACAACTGACTAGATGTAAAAAAAATGTATGGAATTAAGAATGCAAAAATGTTCTTTTTTGGATAGAAAGAGAATAATCATCATTCAATGTTTTGCCTTTAGCACGTATATACTGGTCCATGGAGACCAGTTGTACAGGGATAGTGTGGATACCCAAGTACCCTAGCAAATAAAGTAGCTTTTTTCATAGATTACAAATGGCCAAAGATTGCAGAGAACACTTTGTTTCAAGGAGAGTTGCTAAATCCTACTTGCTATACACATTTGACCAGAGTGTATAGAGCTCACCCTTGCCAAACATACATTACCCATTTCTCCCAGCAACCAGAATTAGCATAACCACTTACTTTTAACAGTGAAACAACACAAACATAGAACCACTCTTTGTGTCAAGAAACTGTATATACTCTCATCACTTCCATTACCTCCTACTTTAAAAGGAGCTATTGTTTCTTAGAATTAAAGCCAATAACATTGGCCTCTCTCACTTCCTCCTGCATTGAACATTCTTTAGGAGCTGTGCAAATGCATACTGTGTTGTCAAAAGAATTGCAGCGTATTTGTTTTGGGGTGGAATGCAACCCTTGTCACTCAGAGCACCAAGAGCCATCAGAGCCATCCACTTGTTCCACAAGATGACCCTTTATCTGTTCCAACATTCCTTACCCACAGCAACCAACCAGAAGCCTTTAGGAAGCAAGATAAATATGTTTATGTTGTTATTCTTCCACAGGAACTGGTAAACCTAATGTCTACAGTGCTGTAAATAAGATATGACTATTGTAACCAGTACCTTTTTATAGCTGTATCATCTACAAGTTGCCTAATTGTCCTGTAAATGTTGAGTTTATTGAAAACAAAATGAAGATGAGAAAATGGCAATGTTGCTTTAAAATATGGCAGTACCCATTTTAAAATATATTTTTCTCCTTTAAATGTAATATTTAACTTGTGCTGCATTAATAATAATGTAATACTGAGCATGTAAAACTCAAACTTTGGGATCTTTTGGATAAATCGGGCCATTTCAAGATCTTACAGAAAAAACTAGGAAGAGGAAGGGTCAAAATGGAAAATCTTTCCTTTAATAGGGATAGAGGCCTCAAATACAACCTGTACCCCCATTTTTAATGCTGCCTTTTCATTAGATCCCAGAAAGACTAAGACCACTTCAAAGGTTCACCAGAGAGGCCACTCTTAATCTACCTAGGGGTAAGGATTTAGAAATTGGAACATTTACATCCCAATGAATTTTTGCTTACTCATCTATTGAGCCTGTCCAGATTAGGTGAGAAATGAAACTTCCCTGGAGCACATATACATAGTCCCCCAAACCAACTTGCTCAGATTGAAGAAGCTACTTGAATAAACAGTAAAACCTTTTGAACTAACAGGAAAAGAAGTCCAGTTGCTACTGGATTCAGCTTCCAGACAACTCAACCTGGATGACTGAGAATCTTCACCACAAACGTACTTCAATTGCCTATGTTAAGATGTTAGTTTCTTGGACAATTTCCAGGCCGAAAAATAACAACACATTATCCATTTATTAAAACCACAATGCCATTTAATCCTGAAAGGTATTACATGCTGCACTGGTAGTTATGGTCAAGACTGTCTGACAGCTGCCTGATGTATTCAGTTACCCCCCCCCCCACTTTTTTTTTTAAACTGAGCATATTTTTAATGCTTTTGCTTGTGTGTATATACTCCAGAGCCTTGCAGACTGTTTTGTTCAATGTTGTCTTTCTGATAACCAACCACGACTTAAAGAATGATGTAAACCCTTCCAGTGAATTTCTTTATTTCTCATATATTCTGGAGAAAGTTTCTTTTATTGTATTGTAATAGTCACACATTATTCCTTAACCTCTAGTTTGAATATAAAATTCTGGGGCTAGGAAATTTATTCTTTTGAGTTTGGTGTGATTTTGCAATCAGTTTTGAGTTTACTCTCTGCTGAGCTTTTGCAAGCCGTATTTTTCTTGAATCCATGTAGCGTCAGTTTTACATACTGAGAATACTTATGAGGGCAACTGGGGAAATCCAAAGAACATTAATACTGTGTTCTTTCTTAAACCCATATGGTGGCAGAGAAACAACTGTTGCCCATCCATGGTTTATTTTGATCATCCCCAGAAATAACATTAGCTGTCTCAACTGATTGGCTTTCTAATACATCAACGAACATAAGCTTGGTGGTACCGATAAATCTTCCTTATTTATATCTTTATTCATACTGCATTTATATATTCTGTGAGTCCCCTCCCTTTTCTGTGTGAATAAATGTACTGAGAATGCCCTGACAAACTGATGTGATCTTTAGGGCAATAATAAATAAAATTTGAAAACAGAAAACTTAAGTTTAGAAAGCAGGCGCACGTCAGATTCCTTTTCATCATGTAAATATCTAGTGGTTTATAGTTGGTCTAAATTTGGATCATTCGTTTTTAATGTGGATGTTAGCCCAAATTTACCCAGTCTTAATTTCAGAAATAATGTTAATGAATCCAAAAGCAGCAGCATCATACCAAACAGGGTCACATTTTGATCGGAGTGTATTTGATAATCTCCGCTTAAAACCTCTGAAGAGAAGAATTTTCTTAGAATTTTTCTTAGAATCCACTGAATTCACCTTCACCGTGGATGAAGTACACCCCATATACAATGACTTTAACAGTTTTAATCAGTGAGTTCTAAATCTGAAAGTTTGAAAGGAGCAGGAAACATAATTCAACCTCCTGACTTCCCAGATAGTGGCAGGATATCGTAATAATTTCTCAAGAAGGGAAAAGAACAGAAATATTTGACTTTGTTTGGGGAGAATTAATGTGAATCAGAGCATGAGCTGCTTCTATTCCCCCCCATTGATCTCCATCAAATTGCCTAAAAATGCTTTATCTGTTGCATCCTTTAGAATACCATTCTTTGTGAAATTCAGATGGCTCCAACCTTATCAGTATTTTAAAACTTAGCTATTCCCACAGGCCTTGAGCTGGCATCTAAAGTTAGTCTAGTTGCATAGTTTATATCTGTAGGATGAACTAGAACCTGCTAAGGGACTCCATTGCATTAAAGATCCCATGGCGTCTATTTTTGCTGGGTTTTGTTGCTATGGTTTTAATCTATTCTTAGCTGTCCTGTGTCATGGAAGAAAGATGGGCAGCCATATGAATTATATGTAAGTTTGTATAAATAAATCTAACAATTCTGGCGGTGCAGTTTCTACCCATTGTCTGGTGTGCACTGCATGCAGTGGTGGAGAATTAAGAGCTAGAAGTGAAGCAATTACAGGACAAGAAAATGTGTTAAGCTGATTCTCATATATTATGTTTCTCTGTTAGAAGAGGTTGCACATAAATCTTCTAAGAAACTTGAACATCAGGATATTTTAACAAGACTGCAATCAGTTTTCTCACTCACTTATAAAAAAAAAGGAACTGGTAACTCCCAATCACCTATTTTACAGGAACTTTTCTATCTGCTGTAAATTTAACAAGTACAGGGGACGAAACAGATTCAAAAGATCTGATCTATCTGCTTCTCCACACATTGGGGTTCTTGCGGATGTACTATTTTCTAGAAAGCTAACTAGATGTATCACTCCATTATATGCGTCACTTATGTTCCAAGGAGAGAAAATTGTGCAATCAAAAGAATACATGTACAAGCTGTTAAACCCAAAATATTCTGAGGACAAGAGAAACATCACAAGAAACAGCTTCCAGCTTGGATATCAACATAAAGCAGAAAGGCTGGGAAGAAGGAAAAAACATAAGATGTGTTTTCCCTATGGCACAATAACTGCATGTGTTTGAGTTTGCTCCATATAGCTAGCATGGAGTTTATTCCCAAGGTCTTCAGAACTCATTCCAGATATTTATTCTTTGTTCAAGAAATAATGATGAGGCAATTTCTATGTATACATATCCCATCTCAGTTGTCTAACAAGCTTTGTGTAGAACAGAACAAGTACCTCTTGTCCCTGCACTCTCATGTTCTCATGAAATGCATCAGTTGGGATTGTGTTTCAAATGCAGGCAAAAAAAATGTTGTTTTGAAAAACTGCTTAGCATGTCAGAGAAGAGAAGGAATTGGTGGGGAGGGAAAGAAGCATAAATAAGGCATCGCACTTGGGATTTCCTGACTTGGCAGGAACAATCACAATAGTTACCTTGCAACCAATCTTCTGTCCAAGCAAAAGTTAGAAGGGTTGGAACACTTTAACTTAGAAAACATGTTCTTAATCTATTTCATAGAATTTAATATAAAATGATGCGCCTTGTAAAGGAAGTACATTGAAAGCATTTTTCTTCCCTGTCATATTGACTAAGAATCAATCAGTGAAGTGGTCTGGCAGTAGAAGGATGGACTTCTTCACACAATACTTCATTAGGAACCCGTTGCTATGATTTCATGACAAATTAACCATATTAATGCACTCATGATGGCTATATGGAATCTTCACGTCTCTTTACAGAATATCTTTTAATATCAGTTGCAGGGATAGACTGGGGAGAAATGTTGGTGGGTTACTATTTCAGATCCTGCTGGGAGGCATCTCAGGCATCTGATCAGTAACCTGGACAGTTCACGGAACATGTACAACATTAAAATATAATGCAAAACTAAGAAAATATGTGCTTCATTCATTCTAAAACAATTTTACTGGTTCCAATTATTTCAACAGACTAGAAAAGTTTCTTCATTCTGATGTTCTCCAGATGTTTACTGGACTACAGTTCTCATATTCTCTGTTTGGCCACCTTGGTGGGAGGTGGGAACTGTAGTTCAATATACCTCGAGAAAGTCAGACTGTGGAAAACTGCTCTAGAACTAAGAAATATTTTTCTTTAGCTGAATAACAAGGGGAAAATATAGTTATATTTTTTCTTTATATATTACAAAGACAAATGCACACATATGCAGATGGACTTACTTTTCTAGGTTTGACTTTATCTTGCAAGTCGTACTGGCCAATTCCTTTATAACTGATCCCAAGCCACCAAGGGATGCCTTGTTTATCCTATGGCAGAGAAGAATAGAAGTTCTAAGGCTTTAGCAAGAGTCAAAAACTTCAGAGTTGATATAAGGTTTCTTTGCTTCATCCTGCAACAAGTATAAGCAGGTTAGGGAGATGAAGGCAGCCCTTTGTTAGCACACCTGTGGCTGACAGAGGAGGTTTATTGTTTGAAGGGGTCTGCTATTCCTTTCCCAGCTGGAAGATGCTATGCAAACAGCCACAGAGCAGTAGGGAAGAGAAACTGCTGTATTCTTTGAAAACATGGTTTGAGGTGGGGCAGACATCGAAGAAAATCTGTGGGAGGTGAGCAACAACAGTAAAAGAAGATTTGATGAGGGACAAGTCCAAAATAAGGCTGAACTGTTGAGGGAAAGGAATGGGCTGTGTATACACTTTGCACAGTTTCCCTATGTATTTACTCAGACGTACACTTTATTCAGCCTTTATAAGTCCATATATTATTTTAAATGCACTTATGAAAAAGCAGAAGGTTAGAGCAAATGGTTATTCTTTATTTGAAGAGAAAATTGAACTGACAAATTTTCTTGGTGATTTCATCTTCCACAGAGCTCTTTTCAATGAAGGACAATATTTGTAGCTCAAGATTAAAATGAGGACTCCTTGGTGCTCTTTGAGCTGTGTTGTTTTCTTGCAGACCTTTCGTTACTAAACTAGGTAACATATCAGTGATAGTAAGGAGTAGGGTTTGCTCTCCGTTTATATTCTAGTGGCTTGCCCTGTCAGTGTTGGTGAGAATGGTTTTGGAGGAGCTCTTTTTCAAGCAACAAAACAGTAAATTATAGTACTGTACAATAAGATAAGGGTCCCCAACCTGTGGGCTGTGGCCCATTGGTCACTGATCCACATGAGTGGCGAGCCAGTGTATGTGCACACACACACACCACTCGCACTCAGGTCACTGCGAGGCCACTTCGCCATGAGCATTGCGAACCTTGCTTGCGCGTGCACATACACACATAAAGGTGCCTTCCTCTCCGAGGCCACCAACCCAAAAGGTTGGGGAACTCTGCAATAAGGCATTATTTCCATAACTTCTTAAAGCAACTCTATAAAGTACGTTCAAAGAGCTAGTGAGATGTCCTGATTAAATTGCTAAACCCAGAGAAAGGAAATGAGGGCTCTGGTGCTTCCTTAGGCATGGAGATTTTGGGCGATTTTGGGCCAGTTACTTTCTTTCATCCCTAGATTAAAAAACTGAAAAACATCCTGGCAGGCTAGGATGCCAATAATAATACCACTACTGCAGGTTGCCAAGAAAAATGCACAGATCTGTCCATGAAGTCATCAATACTACAAGAAAAAGAAGGGGAGGAAGGGGGTAAATTACTGTATTATTAAATTGTATGTGGCTAAAATTAACCAACTGTCTCTAGCTCAAAACCAGCAAAAAATAAATGAAAGGAAAACTAAAGAAGCCAGAGACTCCAAACACAATTAATGCATGGAGTTGACTCCATTTTTTTTCCTAAGAAAAAAAAAGTGATTTTCGTTCATTTTATTTTAGAGGGAAGTTTTGGAAAGCAATTCTAAACTGCTAAAAATAAGATGCCATTATTGTAATCCTCCCAGGGGACAGAGTGGCTTTAGATCTAATAGCTTCAATGTCATCTCCAAACTGTACCCCAGAAGACCCCATTTTAAAGAACTGAGAGTTGTGCTGCAGGGAAATTGCCAACAGTACTTTCAATAATGGAAGGCTTTTACTCCTCCATGTCACAATTTCTTCAATACCAGTAGATACCAACAAATGAACATCAGGCCCAAATAGCAATAGCAGTGCTTTACAGCCCTCTCTAAGTGGTTTACAGTCAGTATATTGCCCCCAAAAATCTGGGTCCTCATTTTACCAACTTCGGAAAGATGGAAGGCTGAGTCAACCTTGAGCCTGGTGAGATTCGAACTGCCAAACTGCAGGCAGCCAGCAAGCAGCAGAAGTAGCCTGCAGTACTGCATTCTAACCACTGCACCGCCACATCTCTTAATCCACTCTATTCTTTAATTATTTGTTACCCACAGTGCAAAGGTGAGCATTCCATGAAAATGAAAAGATTCTACAATTTTACTGAGGCTATAAAATGTGGAGAATGTGGGAAAAAACTATTCAAGATAGGGATCTCTAAATTCCCCATCAAAATGGGGATTTGTGAAATCCAAGACATTTTTGAAAAGTTTGAAAAAGTGCTCATTCGCTACACGGGGTCAATCTACATGTAAAGAAAAGCATGAGTATGACCAGATGATATATATGCCTCTGGCAAGATGTTGCTGTTCATATACATATCATTACAGTTTGAGTGCAGTTTCAGATGGCATGGATCTATTTGCTTTGTTATTAATATAACAGTACATCTTCTTGAATGCTAGCCCGTTAATGTAATGTAAGTACTAGCTTCTAGAGGTTTTATTCACAGAGATGCAAAATGCTATTTGTGTTATTCTAATCAAGTAACATTGTAGCTCTGAATGGGATAAAAAAAACCCAACCCTCTTAAATAAATTATAGGAACTTAAATACTGTCTGCTAGGCAAAAGATATAACATCTCAATGAAAAATTAACATGTTAAATCTTGCAATATGTTAACAATGCTTTTCCTGCCCTATTTTTGTTATTTTTTAAAAACAAAGAAAGGCACTCCATGTTCATGTAGTCTTTTCACTATTTTCTGTGACTGGCAATTCTTCAGGACATTAAGCAAAGTCCTTGCCATCTCCTGATTACTAGGTGAATGATTATTGAAAACCATCACCTAAGTATAAGATCTGCATTCACGCAGACTCTCTACTCAAGGTGGATCCAGGGAAGCCAAATCATGAGCAGCTGTATAAGTAAAGACTTTGTTTCTGAAGAGAATGAAGGATGAAGAGGATCCAGAATGTTCTCATGATCTGAGAAAAGTAAAAAGAGCTGAGCTGAAAAGGTAAAAATCCTTAAATGGGGGCACTATGACATGCCGACATCTTCTTACTCGTTTTGTTCAAATGAGTTGCTTTAATTAAAAGGAAAAATGCATACAACAGTTTACTCAGTTACTCACTAACCTTCACTCCATAATAATGGATCCCATAAGTAGGCAGGGTTTCAACCAACTTCATGTACCTGCATGGACAGATATACAGCTTCTTCAGTAATATCTTCTACTAATACATATTACCTGAATGATGTCTTTGGATTCATTGATTCATTCTCATTCTCACTCTTTCTCCCCTTCCTCCCTCTCTAATTTTGAAACTGCCCAATTGCTTCACAGAGGGACTCTAGGAAGAATTTTAGGTTTCACATCAAAATGTTTTAGATGCTTTAATTATATAAAGCATCAATCAACATTAATAGTGAAGTCTGTGTACAAACAAGTTCAAGCACAGCAACAAACTAGTTAACATTTCAAAGGAGATTATTAAATTAGAACCAGTCTTTTTTTATAATCCCCTTTCTGCCCTCAATCCCCCTGAAGCTCTCGGGGTTGCCAGGTACTTCCCTGAAAGTATTCCCTTGTTATAACAACCAAACTCCATCAAGAACTTGGCTTCAATTCTAGCAATTGAGCTCTCTGCAATACTAGTCCAAAATGTTTTCCAAGTTTAGCTCTTGGAAGTGTTCAGTTCTTCTAAATCAGCTTCATTGTAAATGTAGCTTGGCCACTTTGAGTTAGCCTTCCCAAGTAACCAGACAGGAAAACAAGAGTAGAAGAGTTATATCTACTTTATTGTAAGGCTACATAAATCTTCCAAGTCTGACAGTACAAAATCTCACCTCCAATTTTATGTGTTTGATTGATTAGGGCAGGTCCTTTCTAAATTTCTTCCTCTAAGTATTAATCTATGGGGGGCTCTCTTATCTGATTGTTTCCTAGGTAGCTTCTCTTCCCACACCATTTCCCAAGTTCATTCCCTTATTCCAATACAGTGCATAACATCAATCTGAACGACAATATGTTTGAATCCTATAGGCCTTGATCCGCTAAGCATCCATTCATAGGATACAGTTGCTTATACAGCTTTTGCTGCTTGGATTGGTTTCTGGTTTATCTCTAGGTTGGAAGGCATTGTTCAGTGGATAAATATGCTATCAACCTCAAGTGAGAGGACAGCAGGGACATGGAGGAAGAAGAGCAATGTGTCGGAAGATAATGAGGCAGTCTAAAATGTTTCAGGCTTGCTGAGATAGTTCCAAAGCTTGTTTTAAATGGATTACTGTACTCAGAAAGGGTCAGCCTCAATCACAATAGCTGTCAATAGTTCAGAACAGGGCTGAAATCTGTTCTGTGCTATAACCTCTCCCATTAATAGATGTTTGCCTTATGAGGTAAACCAGATAGGAAGCACAACCAGATGAGCCAATTCTGCTTTTTTTTGAGTAAGATTATATTAACAGAATCTTGCAAGTCTGACAGGTCTTCTACTCCCTCCTCTTTACAGTCTAAAAACTAGAGAGGGTTTCTTCTGCACCTTTTGCCCAGCCCACATTCCTGCTAAGGGAGCTAAGCTGCCTTTTATCAGTTAACCCTTGGTTGCGTCTCATTGTCTTGTCTTCCAAGATCATTCCCACATACCATTAAAAAAGCCAAAAAACACTTACTGAACAATCGCTTGTCCTCTAGTCAGCCCCTTGTTCTTAATGTAATGTTGGATTACTCTGTCCTCGCTGAGGAAAAAAAAAAGCAAAAAGAGTTTATTAACAGAGGAAGAAGGGTTTTAGATCCTGTGTTGCTCCAAATGCATCCCAGCCAGACAAAACATTCCACAGAATTTCTCTGTGAAGTATACCCCTTACACCAGGAATGTCAAACTCATGTCGTCGTTGTTACAGCAGCATCATGGCGCTTTTCCCCCCTTCACTGGATATGGGCGTGGTCAGTGCATGACGCATCTAGCCCGTGGGCTGTGAGTTTGGCAACCCTGCCCTACACATTCTGTCCACCCACAAAATGGACGCTCCAAGTTTAGGATGGCACAGGATGGAATTACAGGTTAAGCCTCTTCTAGAGAAAGTACTTTATAGCCTGGATGTGCACCATTTCATAAAAAGTAACTGTGGTGAAAAGGAACGGCGGTGACTATAAAGTTAGCAGAGCTATGTCAGGTTGTAAAAAAACAAAACAAAACACAGCCTCTGCCCAATGCCTTTCAGATACGCTGGCCTACGATTTTGATTACTCCTACCCTCCTAGCAAGATTAATGACTGGGTTTTTCTGACACACATACACACACACTGAGACACACATCTTCCTTCCTTTCCTTTCCTAAATACAACTTAAAATATTTGCAGACAGAGCAAAAGTAAAGCCTTTTATTTTCTTGTATGATTTGAGGCATATGGCAGTAATCTCATAATGACAGCGAAGTTATTTACCACAAAATTATCATGTGATAAAGAGGTTAATGTGGTGGTACGGGACTAGGCAATCCTAGATTCAAATCTGCAATTCACATTAAATTTGCTGTCTCACTGTCTGCTACATCTAAAAAGATCATGGAGTGGAACTCTCCTATTCTGAATGTGAAATGGGTTGTTTCAACCATTTTGGAAGATTTCATGCTTGTGTCCTTAAAACTGAGCTATTTTGAGCTTGAAGCACTTCCAAAATGATTGAGATAAGGTGGTGAAGATGTGAACATGGTCATGAGTTTTGAAACATTTTCCATATTGCCCTGTGAAAGAATATGGTTCAACAATCATGACTAATATGTCTCTATTTTTCTCTTTTTCCGCTCCCATCCCATGGTGAAAAAAGGTATATGTTATCTTACTTGATTACATTTGTTTCTTGAGCATCAAAACTTAGGTCAGTCTGCATACTTCTTGAATGAGTAGAAGCCACACAAATACATTATGTACTCATGAATAAGCTGAGAATTTTAGATACCAAAATATACTCCAAAAATTAGGTTCTGATTATCCACGGATGGATTTATCCATAAGAATATACAATAATGCTTCTTAATGTATATCTAAATATATTTCACTTATAAACCCATCCCTGAATAAACTGATCCTTGAATTTTCAAACAAAACATCATGAAAAATGGCTAATCTGTGGGTTATTCATGGATAAGCCAATTATGAAAATTAAAACACATGAACATTTCAAGGATCGACTTATTTGTAGGTACTGCAATTTCCTTGATATTTTAAAAGTAAGAAATTTGAGGGTTGGCTCATCCGCAAATGGGTATATGCACAAATATATACAATATTCAGTATAATCAGATTTGACTCCAAGGACTTATATAGAAACTAGTATAAAAATTTTTCACAAGGCAAATAGTGACACTATTAGCAACCATAACACTAAATTCAATTCATTTGCTCACCTTCCAGTATTATGATTTGCTATCAGTGCATTTGTGCATTCTACATGGACCAAATGGGCAAGTGCCCATACAATATAATTGAAACAAATCTTGACAACATAATTCACAACATTCTAAAACAAAGGGAGAAAGGAAATCTTATGAAGACACATTTTACAGACTAAGTTGGCCATTCTGGAAGAAAGAAACTTCCAAGACAGATTACAACATAAAACAGCTGAGCTTCAACAGAGTGGGCGTTGGTACTTACCTGATACGCCCTTTCTCGTCGAGCTGCATAGAGCATCCAGAGTGGGAGGTGCTCCAGTCTTCACTCTAACAGGCTGAGCTATAATTGAGGAACGCTCCTCCTCCTCCACGTGATTCCTCCACGCATTCTCCAGTTTTATGAAGACGAGAAGACAGCAACTGTCCTCTCATGTCAACTATTATACAAGTCTCAACTATAAACTGTATACATCATTGGCTGAAACAGGATTCCCCACCAGACGGACCAATTAGGGTGGGGCTGGATGCTCTACGCAGCTCGACGAGAAAGGGCGTATCAGGTAAGTACCAATGCCCATTCTCCATAGAGCTGCTGTGAGCATCCAGAGTGGGACATACCAAAGCATGGCCTGTCCTACGGGAGGGACTCCGTCTGGTCCGGAATCACCTCTGGGTCTCTTACCACCTGTTGAAGGACTCGCCTGCCAAAGGATGCCTCAGCTGAGGCGTAAACATCGATTTTATAGTGTCTTATAAAAGGAGACAGAGACACCCAGGTGGCTGCTCGACAGATATCCTGAATCGACGCCTGAGTAGCCCAGGCTGCCGATGTGGCTGCACTCCTTGTAGAGTGAGCGGTAATTCCACTTGGGACAGGAAGAGCCTGAGCCAAATAGGCCTTGGATATGGTAGCTCTAATCCAGTGGCCAACGGTAGACGGGGATACCTTGCAGTCCAGCGTCTTTGGCTGAAAAGACAGGAATAATGACTCTGATTTCCTGATAGACTGTGTACAATAGATGTAGATACGAAGTGCCCTTCACACATTGAGCGTGTGCCGCTGCCTTTCCCTTTCTCGAGAAGGCTTGGGACAAAAATTAGGCAGGACCAATTCCTGAGCTCTGTGAAATGCCGAATTGATTTTAGGCATAAAGGCGGGGTCTGGTCTCAGAACCACCCAATCAGTGTGAAAAAAACATAAGTCCTTTCTCACGGATAGAGCTGCAATTTCAGATATCCTTCTTGCCGATGTTATCGCCACAAGGAACACCACTTTGAATGTGAGAAACTGAAGTGGCGCCTCCCTGAGAGGCTCAAAGGGAGGTTTGGTTAATGCCATAAGAACCTTATTAAGATCCCAGGTAGCGCTATCTAAAGCGCGATCTCAAGCCGCTGCTCAGCTGTAACGTGGCTAGAAAAGCAGCAGAGGAAGAGGAGGGGGGGCAAAGGGCTCCAAATCCCCCTATTTCCCCCCTTGAGGGGCGAAAAAATGCTCCTAAACTAAATTTGGGACGAAAACTAAATGCGCAGGGAACAAGGAGAAAGGAGAGATCAAACCTGATTTGAAGAGAAGAGAGAAAAAACCTGGATCGGCCAAGGAGTAAACAAACAAGCTGCCTGTCTCTAGCAAGGCTGAGCTAAAACTGGGGAATGCATGGAGGAGTCATGTGGAGGAGGAGGAGCGTTCCTCAATTATAGCTCAGCCTGTTAGAGTGAAGACTGGAGCACCTCCCACTCTGGATGCTTGCAGCAGCTCTAAGGAGAATCAGTTCTCTTATAACCCAAACAATGTCAGATGAATGAATGAATGAATACACGTAAGCATAGTATTATATCTACATATAATACTATAGACCAGACTTTCTGAACCTTGGCAATTCTTGTGTGAATTTAACCCCCAGAATTCCCCAGCCAAGTTTGGGGAATAACACTGTTATAAGCTGTTAATTAATTTGCAACATGTATTTACCTTCAAATGAGATAAATTTATAAAGAAAGAGTAACAATTCTCTCTTCCCATGTTGTCCATATTCTTGAAATTAGGATTTGACTAGTCAGTGCTGATTCCTAGAGATGTCTTTAAAAAGGGAATGATCCCTATAGCTGTGATTGCTTTATAGAAGCATTGTATTAGGAGGCAACAATAGAGAGGACTTACTTCTACTTTTATGCCTTGGTTGTGGTTTTCCCAGCAGCAACTGGTTGGCTGTTGTGAAACAAAGTATGTTGGGCCCAATGGACTTATGGTTTTATGCATCAAGAACTCTTACACTTATTTTCCCAAGATGACTATGGGAACTTGTAGTAATCACAAGTTATAATTTAAGTCTGACCTAGGGCTGCCTGATTTTTTTTTAGAAAAATCCAGTGATTTGAGTAACTATATTGCAGAAAGTAATGCCACATTGATATTAAATGTTCCCCTTCCAAGGAAAAATAGAAACTCCTTTTATTATGCTACAATGAAAAATGTGTAGGTCTGATTATACGGAGAGGAATTAAAACAAGCAAGATTTTGTTTCTTTGTGAACAAGGTAATCTCTAATTATCTGCATGATATCCTAGGGCTCTTAGTAAGTGGTTCTGCTTTTGGGGTTCCCAAGAAATTCACCTTTGTGAATTTTTCTATGACATATCATTGTTACAGAAAAAGCTAGTGACTTACCAGGGGATACAAAGTATATTCCACTGTATGGTTAGGCTTCTAAAATCCTTGCATAACCATGCCCAGGATTACAACCCAAAGGGGTAAGCTATCATAAACTATAATAGTCACAGACTATTATTTGCAGTATTCTTCATTAAATTCATGTAGAAGAAAATTTTACAATAACAATTTGACAATGATGGACTTCTAATGATAAGATTGCAGCCTATTTTTATTACAAAACTTTGCCACAAGGAAGCCTGGAAACAGCTGTATAATTAATAACTAGCTTTTCCTAACATTGTGCTCTCCAGGTGTATCCACCATGCTGACCTGAAATTCTGGAAGTTGCAGACTCAACTCACTGGAGGACATTGGTTACAGAAGCTCAGGGAAACCTCTGGAAAGCAAAGTGCCATTTGCAAACATTCAGAAAATGGCCGCAGTGGCTCAAAACACCTCAGTTTTACTCACCTGCAACCCTAGTCATGTGTTTCAGGTGTTTACTTTTATTCAGTATTCAATATGTTACTCCTGATCAGCTGTATCAAAGATTGCAAACTGAGACTCTTTTAGAAAGGGTGGCTAGTAGACATACATTTCTTTGTTATTTATAGTCCTCAACTTACAACCATTTGTTTAGGTGACTGTTCGAAGTTACAATAACACTGAAAAAAATGAGTTATCGCTGGTTTTCATGCTTATAACCATTGCATCATCCCCATGGTCACATGATCACAATTTGGATGTTTGGCAACCGGCTGGTATTTATGATGGTGCAGTATCCTGGGGTCACGTAGTCACCTTTTGCACCCTTCCAATAAGCAAAGTCAATGGAGAAGCCAAATTCACTTAACAACGATGTTGCTAACTTAACAACTGAAGTAAATTCACTTAACTGTGGCCAGAAAGATCATAAAATGGGACAAAACTCACTTACTGTCTTGCTTAGCAACAGAAACGTTGGGCTCAATTGTGGTTAAGGACTATCTGGAGTGGGATATTGCATCTTATTTTATAACCTAATAAAAAATTCTGGATACTGTTCTCTTAAGCAAGTAAACTTATTTTCATATCCTGAGGTTGGACTCTAATATATTTATAGCCTCCTAAACTTTGGTAACATTTATTTCCAGAGTTTGGATCAATCTTATTTGTCTGATAAGATTTTTCAAGCAATCAGAGCTGGAAATAGAACAGACAAAGAATGATAAGTATTATGAACTGAATTGAGATAAGACAAATAAAATAAAATTAAGAGAGATAAAAGAGGGAAGAAGCTATATAGAAAACTGAAAATGTTAAAAGATATGGAAGGATACATAAAGTGAATATGATGTTTGAATTTGTGTCTGTGTGAAGAGTCTCAACCCGGGATCAAGCAGCCTTCAGAAAAGATGTTTGAGGTTTTTTTTTTTCTGTGTTCTATGTTTTGTATGTTTATGAAAGGCAATAAAATTTTAATTAGCGGGAAATATGGTTTGGATAATTAGAATGAGGGGGAGAAGTTGGGATAAGATATGAAGTTAAAACAGATAACGTAAATATCCATATTACAATTTGGAATTATTTTGTATGTTCTATTGGTTGTTGGGTTTGTTTGTTTTTTTGAGAAAATATGCCTTGATTGTTTGTGTATTGTTTTTGTAAAACTAATAAAATTTGTTGAAAACAAAAAGATTTTTCAAGCAATCAGAACAGGAAGAAAAGTTCCACGGTGCCATAATAATACCAGGGTGTTAAACTGTGTTCAGCAGATAGTGTATTTTATTTTTTAAAGCAGAAGGATAGAAGGTAGCAGCCATGGACTCCAAAATGCTTATGAAATGTTTCTGGGAGAAATGAAGGCCTCACTTTCCACATGGCTTCTATTTTTTTTAATATTCTTTCAATTAAAAAATAATAATTAAACAGGGAGATGTTATGTCACAAAGTGTTTATTATCCTGTGGTATTATCTGAATTTAGAAAAATGCCTTTGGATATCATGTAAGCTTTGTAAGCATTAAAAATGATGCTTGGTTTGGAAATTTGCCCACCTGCCCAGAAAAAAGACAAAGGTAAGCTGGAATAGAGCCGAAAATCTTGGGAGAAGAGTTAATTAAGGAAATAGAGGGGTTGGTAGGAGCAACCACACCAGTTTTTCTTCTGAAAAACTGTTGGTTCTTTTGTGACTTGTAACACAAGCTTTACAACAGCCATTTTCAATTCAAAGCTTTTCCCATTATGTGACCTTGGATATTACTGTCTATGGTTCACAAATTTATAAATTAATAAAGAGAATACAAAGAGAAGGCCAGTATCCTAATAGGATACACCTAAACATTTAATAATTAGGTCTTACCAATAGGCAAGTGAAGGATGCTCCTGCAAAGTCTTGGGAGGAAATACAGGCAAGTTCTTCAGCACTTTTCTTGCATTTTCGTCACTTGAAAAGGACAAAAAAGAATAGTAAAGTATTATTATCTTAGAATCAAAATGATGATCGTTTCCATTAACCTAAAGTCCCCAATTTTAATCACGATATAGTTCAGGGATGTCAAACTCTATTTCACGGAAGGCCGCATCAGGGTTGTGTTTTACCTGAGGGGACAAGGGGCATGGCTAGGGGGTGTGGCTAGTTTGCACGGCCTCCCCGAGCTCCGTTTTCGCTGGCAGAGGGCTGCAGGAGTCCATCATGGTTGAAAATGGAGCCCAGAACGGCCATACATGGCCTCCCTGAGCATTGTTTTTGCTGGCAGAGGTACCAGGGGCCAGTTCTTCGTTGTTTCCCGGGCGGCCCTGTGGGCCAGATCTAAATTGAGCTTGACACCCCCTTGTTTAGTTCATGGTATATTTCACCTACCACAGCAGTCTAAACATGTACAATTTCTTGCATTACTGTTCTACACAAAATATGCTCACCTACATTACCATTTTGATTAAGAACACAGTGCTGCTAAGGAGATCCAGTTGTTGAGAAATAGATAAAGCAGAAGTAACTTTTACTGGCTGTGATTGCTTCCAGGATGGGGTTTTTGGTGGTTTTTTTTTTTTTTTTTGGTTATAGGATACGTGTTGGTTTGATAAAAGAACCCACAAATCTTTTAACATGAAAAAATGGATGCTAAAATTGTAAAAGCAATCCTGATTCTAAAAAGTTAAGAAAAATTACAGAGGAGAAAAAAACAGCTTCAAACTTTAATTTGCTTCAAGATGCAGGAATTGTGCAAAAGTCCCATCTAATTATTTTATGAAGGCAAAAGCATGTGTGGTTGCTGGCACAAAACAAGACAAACAAAAGCAGGCAGAATTTTTGGTTTGCGTGCATGCTTAAATAGCCCAGTCGGGTTCTGTAGGATTTTGGAATGCTATAACAGGGATCTGCAAGAACCAACATGAATTGTTGGTATCTAGGATTCACTGGGATGACTGAGTCATTACCAGATGTTTGATTTCCTGACATTGCAGGTTAACAGGTGACTTCTTAAACAAGTTGTTTCATTCTTCAAAACTAGGCCACATCCTTATATAATTTAGCACTGAAGGGATTATACATCATTGATAAAATTAACATTTAATTTTTCTGTAATTTCTGCCCTGGAATTATGAATACTGAAGTAGAAGTTATTGGGATGCACATCTTTGTTTAAGTTACTTTACAGGATGATGGATGTTAGGCTGAAAATCAGGGAGTCAAGATATGAAATATCTTGACTACAATAAATAAAAGTATTTCTTAAATGAACAGTAGAAGAGCAGCATGCGGTGATTTTCTCCTTTATGAATTAAGGGTCTTCTATCAAAAGACTAACTTCTCACTGAGGTAGCACAAGCATCTTTATAATAACTGGACAAACTTCAGGGCCATCATTAAAAGGGGCAGGTCTGAAATATTTTTCCAGTTTGGAGGAGTAAAATGATTTTAAGGGAAGAGATTGGTGGTTTGGGCCTTATAGAATTTTAAAATCTTCTGGGGGGGAGGGAGAGGAAAGCATTTTGTTTATTTTGGGTTTCAGACTGCTAAGGGGTATTGCCGGGTACAGTAGGCTCCTTAAGTATCTGCAAAGGTTTAAATTCAGTTCACCCCTTAATTCCCTGCAAAAAAAAAATACTGTTCTGGTTTCTGTTGTTTCAAAAGTTTGATTTTTTAAAAAAATCTGTATCTTAAACTTTGCATTCAAAAGCACATTTTACTACCAGAAAAAGGTACTCTCTCTTCTCAAACATAATTCTGTTCATCCAAGGAAGATAACTGTTATGATCTCCAGATAAATTGGATTACACCTTGTATTTTCCTCAACCAGTATGAAGTCTGGACATGAACCATAGGAATTGTAATAAAAACATAATTTTCCCTTTGCTATTTATCTAAACAAAAAATGCATATGTGAGTCAATAGGCAAATTCATTAGCATAACATATTTCCTTCAGCTGTTCATCTGTATTCCAGGAAGCTATGAAAGAATTTAATTTCAATTATGAGTTCCTCAACAAAACATTTCTCAATGCCCAATTGCATGTTATTTTAAAGATGCCGACAGCATGGGGTGGAGGAAAGAAAATCTTAGATGAGCACTTATATAAATGTTTTATCTATTTGCAAAAAATGTTATCCATTAAGATATGGGAATAGATTTTTACATACAGAAACTAACTATAAGAGGTCTCAGAAACTGTTGTGACTGCGGTAGCAGGCAGAGGATTAAAACTCCCATGTTTATTATAGGGATCTTACCCAAATTGGATCTTCTGCCCCTGCTCTATAGTAAAAAAAAAAAAAGGCAGAAAATGCATAGTTGTCAACTACAGCTTTAAATAGCACATAATTTGGCCCATGTGTCAAACTAAACATTAATTACACAGCATTCATTTCATCGCCCCCTTAATTCATTTACCCTACAATAGATGTGCAGAAACCTGATCCAGGCTCAATTTAAACCATGCATGTTGGTCAAACTTACACTTTCCCCCAACTTGATATTTCTAACATCTCAACTCTCCCCTCCCACTCACCTGTCAAAAGAGGGGGGGGGGTAGAGAGAGAGAGAGAGAGAATAGATAAGGGTGACTTAAAAGGAAAAAAACTAAATAGAGGAATCAAATCCACCCAGGGGGTTATAATATTGGCCACAATCTTTATCAGATGTTCATAACAGAATTGTTGTATCCGATTCTGTAAATAGACCAACATTAAAGATCAAGCCTGTTTCCTTGTAATTTTCAATCAATTCTTTTAATTCAGTCAGCTACCACTATTTAAACATCCACCTTACATTCAATGTCTTACTTTCATAGTGATGGAAAGAAGAATATGGCAGTATTGTGAATGAATATGAGTAGAGCTGGCTGTAAATTATGGGAGGGGCAGAATAACAGAACTGAAAGTTGACAAGAATGTGAAGTTTCCTAACTGAGGATGTATAAGACACCCAAAGAATGTCAGATGTCTATCTTGTCTTCACTGGATTAATTAGCTCTGTATAATGCAATGTTCATGAAGTTCCTTAGTCAACCCTAAACCTTTTTTTCTCATGAGTCATCAATGAAAGTGTAGTTTGATATTTACAAAACCCTCACGTGCCCCATTTTGCCCTGTGAATGCCTCTGGGAAAAAAGGCACGGAAGATGAGTCGCCTCTAAGACTGTGACTATAAAAATAAACTGCCATTATGGAAATTTCTTCAATGAAAGAAATCCAGGGCTGGAGATTATAGACTTAGTAAACTGGAAAAAAGAATCTGAAGCTCAACAAAGCTTCAATCCCTTGTCTCTAAGGCTTAGCTGCCTTAACCTTCGGTGAATCCGGCATGACCCGGATGAGAAAGAGCTCACTGTTGTTATACCCATGCTACCATCAGGCAAAGAACAATTTAATAAAATAGCTTAAAACTTTGGGGGGAAAAACAGAATGATTTTACTAGAGATAAAAGATTTTTTAAAATCCAGTCAATCTGACTTGAGGGATGACTGACTGATGCAATGTAAAAATGGATTCCTGGACTTTATTTGAATGATTTTCAGGACTGGAGATGCCACTCTCAGCTCTTATCTATTATTACTTTTATTTCAGCAGTCACTCCATTTGGTCCCATTTGAATTCAGATGAATATCTGCAGTTCATAATATATGGCCAATTAAGACCCAGTTCATGGAGACTGGAGTCAGACAGCCATGTTTGGCCCCATGACAGGATGCTGAACAGAAAAGGTAAACAAAAGAAGATTTTTTTAAAATCTTGTTTTCTATTCTGAACCACTAACATCAGCTCATAACAGCAGTTTATCAGTTCCTAGTAAGTGAACAGGATAACATTCAAATAACTATTCTTAGAAGTCACCCATAAGTGGATTTTCCCCAGGGGTATTTTGAACTTAAAATCTTTTTCTTTGGGTCAGTATTTAATGGTCAGGGATAAAACAATCAGTTCTGTACTTGGTCCCTTATTTGGTGAATGTGACCCTTATAATGAAACATGTAAAATGAACCCTAATGAGAACATAACCTTATCAGAAAGTTGGAAAGAACTAAAATAGTTGTGCACATTGTATTTTAGCCAACAAAGTTGTTTTATTTGCATTTGGATTATTTTTCTATAAACTTTCATGTTTCTTAATATAGATAAAATTACTTTTTGAGTATGATTTAGTGTTCATCATTTAGTGGCATAAGTGGTAGTTGCCTTGTAGTTTATTTAGCTGTCCAGTATGTCAAATAAAAGCTTGTATTTGTTTAGATAATAAGAGGCGAATAATCAGAATGTCCTTGTCAAGAGGAAAGTAGATGGCAGTGTAAAACTGAAGCCATGGACATCAATGGTTATTAATCATCAAATTATGTTGAAGATGATATTAAAGTTCAGAGGAAATTATACAATCAATCACATTCATCCAAAGGCTCATAATTATAATTAGAATCTATTCATTCTAACATGTATATTAAGCTCTTGGCTCAGTTCGTTTCTACATGAAAGAGTCACTCCACTTTGGAATATTACAAGAACAGCCAAAAGGTTATTCTGAGCAGGATCCAGAAAAAAAAGGAAGGGCATAATTAATTGTAACAATTTTGCTCATAAACCTGTGATATAATCCCCTGAAATGTTTTAGATGCCTGATTAATGGTGGCCCATTAGCTAAAGAAACAAACCACAAAATATTCTACTGAGATTTGAGATTAACAATTCACCTAAACTGATCTTATAATGCATAATTTCCCCCAACTTTGGATCCCTACCTTGTTGAACTCCACCTTTCATCTCTTATGACTATTGAGAAAATTTAATTTAATTGCTTTAATTTTGTTTTATTAAGTTTTAAAAACTTTAGTTCGATGAAAAAAAATCATTATACTTCAGTAGCTGCACATAATGTGATAAAGTTATGATATATGGCTAGGGAACTTGAAAATAAATGCTGAACCAAGTGACTTGTCTGTTTGCTTTCAGATCTGATGGCTTGAACAAAAGAGTAAAATCTGAAATGGTTTTTTGCACTGAGTTGCCTGAGAATCCACAGGAAAGCCTTCAATAAGCATACATTGTATAAAACCATTTGCCAGTTAGGGGTCTATACGATGCTGTGAACTGTAATTTATAATTGTAATAATATTGTGGAATCCCAATCACTTGTGGTATGTTCAGTAACTTGTGTGAACAAATTTATTATCCTTAACAAAATATTTTAAGATCACTTAATTTTTATTCACGTAGTAAACCCAGCTGAAGATGAACTTAATAATCAAAGCCAGCAATCCCAGGAAAAAATAATCTTCCCACAATTATTGGGACTTGGACAGCATATACATTTAACAACAAACAAGCTATCAGCTTCTTATCTTTCCCTGCAAAAAACCCCAATTGAGCAAGAAGAACAAGGGGAACAGCAGCTCAGAGAAACCTGATAAACCTTTTAGATGGATTTTTCATTCTGCAACGTATAATTGTATCATACTTTGTGAATGACAGCAACAATTCTCATTAGATCACAAAGACACCAAACCCTTGTGATTCTGTATCCAAAGTAGTTAAGGTGTTTTAGATTTTTATTTCCCACAGTAGGAATAAAAAAGGTACCATACATTATAATCTTGTATGAGCTTTGAGTTGAATACAACTTGCCTTCCAAATAAGGCTTTATGCTGCAACACTCTTATGAATTTTTCCGAATCAGCAACTTACAAATTCACCTCTAGCAGACAGGGTGGATGATAAATCACCTGTATAACCTTTATGGGTAAGCCGGAGGTATGTACAATATTTGAAACTGAAGAGTATTTCAGTTTTCTTGCTTTTAAGAGAATTATGCTAGGTCAATGCTGGGTTATTATATAACAGAATAACAGAGTTGGAAGAGAGTGTTAAGCCTGGGTTCCCCAACCAGGGTTAGGGAGACAAGCTAAACAGAATGTGCAGTGTTAGTCAGATAGGCACACAGGTAAATGAGTGAGCTAAGCTTGTATGTTTATTAACATACAGTAAAAATAACAGATACGCTTGTGCTATCAAAAATATAGTTTATTCCATTATGAGTTCATAGCATAGTCAAAATAACAGTCCAATAGTCATGTATCATTTAGTCAGTCCATTCAGGGATATTCAGTTAGCAAAGTCCGTGCAGAATATCCTATGTCAGTTCACTTACAAATCAGTCCTTTATTTCTCTCTCCCGTTCGAGCAATGCAGTCTTGATTCCAAGCAGTAATCAGGGATCATCAAAGCCAGAGAGAGAGCAAGCTGTCATCTTGCTTCTTTTAAAGTGCTTTCACAACCACTCCCCTAATTACTTTCTCATATTTAAAGTTGCAGACACTTTAACATATAAACTATGATTACATATTATTATTTACTTAAACCAGTTAGGGTAAAACAATGTTATCCCTAACATTCTCCCCTTTTAGGAAATAATAATAAATATAACTATTTACATCTTTAAATCATATTTGTTACAACTTTCTTTAAACTTAGTTACTCCTTGAGCTTTTGTAAATTGGTCTGCAATGTTTTCTTCCGTCATGCAGTATTCCAATTTAATTAGCCCATTCTTTACAGATTCTCTAACATTTAAGTATCTTAAATCAGTATGCTTTGATCTAGTTTTTACAGCAATACTAGTAGATAACTTTATAGCTGCTTGATTGTCCTCGTACACAATAATAGAATCTTTAACAGTTATACGCATGTCTAATAATAACTGTTTGTACAAAATTAAGTCAGTGCATAATAATGACAGACATGAAAATTCCGCTTCCATCGTGGACAAGCTAATATGGTGTTGTCTGATTGACCTCCACCCTATTAGTGTCTTACCAAATAATATAGCCATCCCAGATGTTGATTTTCTAGTGTTTATATCAGTTGCAAAACTTGCATCTGCATTGGCACTAAGACTCAAATCACCCTTTGGTTCTATATACAATGCATGGTTCATTGTTCCTTTAAGATATCTTAAAATTCTCTTTAATGATTGCCAATGACATTGATGTGGATCTGAACAAAAACGTGCCAGCTGATTTACACTATAAGCTATATCTGGCCTAGACCAATTGCTTATATATGATAAGCTGCCAATCAAAGATTGATATATAGACTTATCAAATTTGGGACTTTGATCATCAGTTTGGCAAACTTCCTGACTCATTGGAGTCTTTGCCGGTTTACAAAGTTCCATTTTAAACGTTTTAATTAATTGGCAAATTTTATCTTCTTGAGATATCTTAAAACCATTTTTTGTTTTGTTAATTGTCAATCCTAGATACTTTTTAATTTCACCTAAATGCTTTAATTTTATCTTTTTGGCTAATAATGATATAATCTCATTAGCTTCATTATTAGTCTTAGTTATCAAAGCAATATCATCTGTAAATAATAACAATAATGACACCGTTCCATTATTTTCTCTTTTAAACACACATGGATCTGCTAAACCAGATTTAAAACCTATATTGTTTAACTTTTTCACAATATATTGGTTCCACTCAAACCCAGATTGTTTCAACCCGTAAAGACTCTTTTTGAGTTTCCAACAATCATTACTATTTACTTTATTTTTTAAAATAATTGGCTTTTTCAAATATATAGTGTGCTGCAATGGTGCATGTAGATAAGCAGTTTCTACATCTAAATGATTAATGACATAATTTTTCTTAGCTGCCCACACTAAAGCTGCTCTTAAAGATGTTGCTTTAAGACTTGGTGCAAAAACTTCATCGTAATCAGATGCAGTTTGATTAAATCCTTGAGCTACTAACCTAGCTTTATGGGTAACAGTCCCATCATTTCCAGTTTTTACTTTAAATATCCATTTGCACCCAATGGATTTTTCTCCTGGAGGTAATTTAGCATCTTCATATACTTTCATTATCTTTAATGAATTTAATTCTTTTTCCATTGCCTTTTGCCAATTCTCCTGATCCTTAGCAGAATACATCCTAAGTTCATCTACACAAGTTGGAACTTTAGTTACTTGGCAAACTATACTTGCTTGATACCTATCAGGTGGTCTAGTTACACGTGTAGTACGTCTAGGTATTACAGGACTTACAGGTGGACTTTCATTTATTAACTCTTCTTGATTATCTAACTCTTCCTGATCAACTGTTTCCTCTTGTTCTGGTCCTATTTGCTCTTCGTGGACTTCTTCTTTAATTGGACTCTTCTTATAACTAATCTGATCTTTCTGCCTTTTGTAGGGTTCAATAATTACTTCATTATTTAAATCTTGCTCTAATCTATTCCATCCTACATGTTCTAGGAATTTTGCACTAGCACTGGTGTAAACTCTAGATGTACCTGGTTCCCAGAATCTATAAGATCTATGATTAGATGTATATCCTACAAAATATAATCTTTTAGCTCTATGCTGTCCTTTGTGTCTAAGTTGTGTAGGGATATGCACCCATGCTGGTGCTCCAAATGTGTGCATGTAACTTAAATCAGGTTTTGTATCATGCCACAGTGTGAATGGTAATTCACCTGTTGTTGAATTAACAACATTATTTAATATATGATTACCACACATTATTGCTTCTCCCCACAAATTGTCAGGTAATCCTGAATCAGACATCATAGTTCGTGTCATTGATTGTAATGTTTGGCCTCTTCTCTCTATAAAGGCATTATGTTGTGGCCTATATGGTGCAGACATTTTATGTTGAATACCTAACATTCTTAGTCTGTTCTGGAATTTATTATTTGTAAATTCCGTACCATTATCTGTTATAAGAGTTACTAATTTCTTTTTAGTTTTCCTTTCAGCAAATTTTATCCAATTAAAGAGATTTTGATACGTTTCAGTTTTGCTCTTCATTAAATAGCAAAACCCATATCTAGAATAGTGGTCCATTATACTTAATATGTAACGAGCTCCTCCTACACTTGGTTTTTTCGGACCTATTAAATCAGCAAATACTACTTCTAAAGGCTCTTTGGTAGTAAATCCATCAACTCTATTAGCAGGTGTGATCCTGGCTTTGCTTTGATTACAGGCATTACATTGCAAATACTTATTACAAGGTTTCAAACTTATTCCCTTAGATAATTCAACAGTTTTCTTAAGCATTTTAAAATTTAAATGCCCTAGCCTTCGATGTAACAAGTGAATACATTCATCATGAGGTTTCTTATTTTCATAAACCGTGTTAGCCACCTTTAAACCATTATCATTTAACACATATAATTCACCTCTTAAAGATGCAGTAATTTTCTTATTTTCTTTCTCAATTATGCAGTTATCTCCTTTAAATGTAACTACATATCCTAGTTTAACCAAAATTCTAACTGAAATTAAATTAAACTTAAATTGTGGTACATATAACATGTTTACATTCTCTTTTATAAAAGAACAATATGCTATACCTTGACCTTTAGCTTTCAGTTTCCAGCCATTGGCTAACGATATCTGCTGTGTACTCTTGGATATTTTAATAAAATTTTTGTTATCATTTGTTATACAGTGGGATGCTCCACTGTCAACCACCCATAAATTATTTTTTACAGCATTTTTTGGCAGTCTTCTAATCCAAACCCTGCTCAAGTAGGAGCCCTTATATCATTTCAGACAAGTGACTGTCCAGTCTCTTCTTAAAAGCCTCCAGTGATGAAACATCCACAACTCCTGAAGGCAAGTCATTCCACTGGTTGATTATTCTCACTATTAGGAAATTTCTCCTTAGTTCTAGATTACTTCTCTTTTCAATCAGTTTCCATCCATTGTTTCTCGTCTTGTTTTCTGGTGCCTTGGAAAATAGGTTGATCCCTTTTCTTTGTGGCAGCTCCTCAAATATTGAAACACTGCTCTCATGTCACCCTACTCCATATGTCTACAAATCTAGTCCTATACAGAGGAGGAGGATGGTTTTATCCTGCCTTTTGATATATAAATCAAAATTGTGAACATACCTAGAAACATTTACTTTAATTATTAATTATAGCCTACACACTAGTAAAACTCTGTTTGCAATGTTCAATTAAGGCAAAACAGTGCATCATACAGCAACAACTGATGTTACCTAGTTTGAATCAAAATGGGCTAACTTATAAAATGTGTCCAAAATCTGGCACCCATGACTCCTGTGGGACTAAAATTTGCCGAAGATGTGGCTGCTTCAGTATTGCCATGCTATTGTCATTTCCAAAGTTCCTTGTTCAGCTTCCAACAAGGAAATTCAATGGAAGGAATCTGGGAAGAAATTGGAAGCTATTCCTATTCCCACAGCTTTTCATGCCCACCCGTGGTCATTCTATTGATCCGTTTATATAATGAAATATCTCAGAAATAATAACTGAACAGCTCAGAGGTTGTCTAATATCATTATAGTTTTATTTATCTTAGTAAATGGTTTGTCGCACAATCAGCCAGATATTCAGACTGGAAATGGCATTTTTATCCACCTATTCAGTCCTTCCCAAGGACCTGGGATAGGGTAGATATTGATGTTTTTTGGTGTTGAAAGTATCATTGCAGGATGTAAGCTGTTCTGAGTAAAGCTGCCTTTTGCAATCGACTGATGGTGAATTTGTCAATGCTGATGGAATAGTAAATGCTATTGTATTTTTTGCATTATTTATTGGTTTTTTTCCAACTTTCTAATGTAGATGACAATGTTGGTATTTCCCTTATGGTCTCCACTGAAGTACAAACTAAGCCCAATGCTCCTTAGCTTTCAAACATAAGGAAGCCTTGTCTGAATGTTGCTGTCAGGTACCACTAATAATTGTTATTTGTTCATTCATTGTAGGATGAAGATGGAAAGCGCAATGAGTAAAGAGATAAAATACTTCTAGTAATATATGCTATTCTTCTCTGTTGTTTTTATCCTCAAACACTAGACACAATTTCGCAACCCACATTATATTGTTAATTTCTATTTAAGTCCTAAAGCTGTATTTTAGATGAATAAATCTACTTTGCTTGATGATAGATTGTATATTTCCAAGGTCAGTAAAATGAGGGGGCAATTCTGTAAACTGCTTAAGAGAGGGCTGTAAAGCACTGTGAAGCAATATAAACATCTAACTGCTATTGCTATTATGGAGCCATTCTTGCTTGAATTTGGTTAAACCTTTTCTTTGTGGATACATACTGTCAAATTTGCCACTGCAGCATATTTTTCAAGTCTGATAGCAATGTTGTATTCTATCAACATATATCTCAGTAACTTGTGATAATTTTCACTTATATTTTCTGGAATTATGATTTCACTTCAAATATTACTTTTGAGAAAATTTTTGATATTTTGATAGATTTCTTTCCAATACTTTTAATTGTTTTTGCATGATCACATGTGGTAATATGTTCAGTTTTTGTTATGACATGTCCAGCAACTATTGCTATTTGTTTTATTTATGTTAGCAATCATAGACAAAGTTATATGCTACATGTAAACCATTTATACAAATTTTCCCATAATCATAGCTTAATTTTTTTGTTTCATTGATCCACTAAAATTCTCTCATTTTTTCATATCTTTTATCATACTGTTTTTAAATTGTTTAATCTTTGTCATATTTTAGCAACAATTTTTAACTGTCATAATGAATTATTTTTATTTTATATAAACATTTCAAATTCTGTCATCTTGTTTTTTCAGTTATTTGCAAATACAATAAACATGGTAATTTTTTTCCTTCATTGTGCAGTCCTTCTCTCTTTAACATGTTTTTTGAATTTGGATATATGATCTTGGTGTATTAATTAAATCATTTTTACTGTACTTATCCTCAAAAGTAAAAATGCTTAATGGTGAAGTTGATGAAACTGCTGGATTTATTCTTGTTAAAAGATTCCAGATTTTGCAACAAACTTTGTATTATTATATGTCCCTTCAAATTATTTTCTTATTTCTTTGTGTCATCGTTACCTATTAAGTCCATTAGCTAGTCACAATCTATTATTGATATTCTACTACTGAAAGAGTATTTCATTCTATCAATTGTAGGCAACTTGCTCTATAATACAGGTTGCCTTCAAATTATGATCACAATTGAGTCCAAAATTTATGTTGCTAAGTGAGAAATTTGTTAAGTAAGTGTGTTGCCCCATTTTATGATTTTTATTGCCACATTTGTTAAATGAATCACTTCAATTATTAAATTAGTAACATGGTTTCTCCATTGACTTTGCTTGTCAGAAGGTTGAAAAAAAGGATTGCATGACCCTGGGATATTGTGACGGTCATAAATGTGAGTCAGCTGTCAAGCATCGAAATATAAATCACGTGATCATCGGGATGCTGAAACAGTGAAAAATGGTCATAACTCACTTTTTCAGCACTGTAGTAACTTTGAAATGGTCACTGTTGTAAATCAAGGACTATCTGTACAATCTGAGATTGGGGGATGTAAGCCTATCTTCTTCCTTTGAATCTTGTAGAATGGGCGTTGGTACTTACCTGACACGCCCTTTCTCATCGAGCTGCGTAGAGCATCCAGAGTGGGAGGTGCTCCAGTCTTCAGTCTTACAGGCTGAGCTATAATTGAGGAACGCTCTTCCTCCTCCACGTAACTCCTCTGTAGCGTTCCCCAGTTTTACGAAGACAAGAAGACAGCAACCATCCTCTCATCTTAACTATTATACAAGTCTCAACTATAAACTATAAGCATCATTGGCCAAAACAGGATTCCCCACCAGATGGACCAATTAGGGTGGGGCTGGATGCTCTACGCAGCTCGATGAGAAAGGGTGTGTCAGGTAAGTACCAACGCCCATTCTCCATAGAGCTGCTGAGAGCATCCAGAGTGGGATATACCAAAGCATGGCCTGTCCTACGGGAGGCATTCCGTCTGGTCCAGAATCTCCTCTGGTTCTCTCACCACCTGTTGAAAGACTCGCCTGCCAAAGGACCCTTCTGCTGAAGCGTAAACATCGATCTTATAGTGGCGTATAAAGGGAGACGGAGACGCCCAGGTGGCCGCTCGACAGATATCATGAATCGATGCCTGAGTAGCCCAGGCTGCCGAAGTAGCTGCACTCCTTGTAGAGTGAGCGGTTATCCCACTGGGAACAGGAAGGGCCTGAGACAAATAAGCCTTGGATATGGTAGCTCTGATCCAACGGCCAACAGTAGACGGGGATACTTTGCAACCCAACATCTTTGGTTGAAATGACAGGAACAAAGACTCTGACTTCCTGATAGAATGTGTGCGATGGATATAGATACGAAGTGCCCTTCAGACATCGAGAGTGTGCCACCGCCTTTCCCTTTCTCGAGAAGGCCTGGGACAAAAATTAGGAAGAACCAGGTCCTGTGATCTGTGAAAGGCCGAGTTGATCTTAGGCAGAAAGGAGGGGTCAGGCCGTAGAACCACCCAATCATTGTGGAAAACACAAAGATCCTTTCTAACGGACCGAGCTGTTATTTCAGATATCCGCCAAGCAGACGTGATTGCTACTAGAAACACCACTTTGAACGTGAGGAACTGAAGTGGTGCCTCCCTGAGAGGCTCATAGTCAGTGCCATAAGGACTTTATTAAGATCCCAAGTCAGGTATCTGTGAATCACTGGAGGGTGCAGATTGGTGGCATCTCTAAGGAATGCTTGGATACAAGGGTGGTGTGAAAGCAAGCCAGAAGAGCTTCCAGAGACTACAGTAGATAAGGCTGCGACTTGCCTTCTCAGGGTATTGGGGGAGAGGCCCCTGTCCAGCCTGTCTTGTAGGAAGGCCAGGATTTGTGCAACTGATGGAGAGAGCGGATTGATGAAGGACTTGTGGCACCACTTGCAAAAAATGTTCCAGGTTGCATTATAAATGCGGGTGGTCAAAGGTCACCTTGCTGCCAGGATGGTATTGATGACCTGGATGGACAGGCCCTCATTTCTTAGGCACTCCCGCTCAACCTCCAGAGAGCTAACTGAAGCCACTGCGGATTTGGGTGCTGGAGAGGTCCCTGGGACAGCAAGACCTTGTCTGGCTGAATCCTCCAAGGGGGGGGGGGCACTGACAGATTGCGAAGATCCGCAAACCGTGGTTTCCTGGGCCAATATGGGGCCACCAGAAGAACTTCCGCCCTCTCGAGGATCAACCTTTGGATCACCTTGGGAATAAATGGTAGGGGGGGAAATGCGTATAGAAGCCCCGTGGGCCAGGGGCAACGTAGGGCGTCGTGGTTCTCTGCCCCCTTGATGGGGTATCGTGAGAAGAATCTCGGTGTCTGGGCGTTGAGCGGAGACGCAAACAGGTCCACCAGCAGTTGACTGTATATCGCTGAGGCCTCCTTGAACAGTCTAAGGTGGCTCTGCTCAACCAGTCTGCTTGAACATTTGAGGCCCCCGAGATGTGTTCTGCCTTAATGGATAAGAGGTTCACCTCTGCCCACCGACAGAGCCGCTTGGCCTCCCTCATGAGGCAGATGGAATGAGTGCCCCTTTGACGGTTGATGTGGGCCTTGGTTGTAGTGTTGTCTTTCAGGGCTAGTACATGGCGCCTTCGCACTTGAGGGAGGAAGGCGCGTAAGGCCAAGTATACTGTGTGAAGCTCCAGCCAGTTGATGCTGCAGCGTCACTTGGTTGATGACCAAGTTCCCTGAGCTGAAAGTGACTGAATGTGGGCCCCCCATCCGGATAAGCTGGCGTCTGTTGTGAGAGTGACCCTTTGCGGGTCCTTGAAAAGATGTCCCCTGTTGGTAGCAGGTCTAGTCCACCAGAGGAGCGAGGCGAGGACCTTCGGAGAAACCTTTACCATGGCTCTTCCGGAACACTGATAAGGCAGGAGGAACCACTGCAGGGATCTGGAATGTAGCCGGGCCCAGGGAACAATAGATATGAATGAAACCAATTTGCCCAGCAATTTGGATAAGTCCAGCAATGAGGCCTTTCTTGCCCGTCTAATGACCCTGATTGATTTCTGGATACTGTTGAACCTTTCGGGAGAAAGGCAAACCCTCCCTTCAACTG
Source organism: Hydrophis major (assembly GCA_033807585.1). Lineage (NCBI taxonomy): Eukaryota > Metazoa > Chordata > Lepidosauria > Squamata > Elapidae > Hydrophis > Hydrophis major. Next base: position 77,442,778 of record CM066329.1, read on the forward strand.
AGTCAATCACTGCCCCTAAGTGAGCTATTCGGGTGGAAGGGTTAAGCTGACTCTTCTCCCAGTTTACGAGGAAACTATGAGCCTGAAGCACCGAGAGAGTAGTCTTGGTGTCCCTCTCGGCTTGATGTCGGGTGGGGGATAATATGAGGATGTCGTCAAGATAACTGGATGCGGATAGGGAAGTGTCTGAGGTGAGCCGCTAGAGCTGCCAACACCTTGGTGAAGGTCCTCAGAGCCGAAACTAGACCAAAGGGAAGGGCTACGTATTGAAAATGTTGGCCATTGTAGCAAAATCTCAAATATTTGAAAAACGAAGGATGAATGGGGATGTGAAGGTATGCCTCCGATAGGTCAATGGAGGTGAGCCAGTCTCCCTTCCTGGTGCCCTGCAAAATGGACTGCAGTGTATGCATTTTGAACTTATGATGGACAATGTAGCGATTGAGCCTCTTCAAGTCTAAAATGGGCCTCCAACCTCCGGAGTATTTAGGAACTAGGAAGAGGAGGGAGTAAAACCCCTTTCCTCGCTGCGAAGATGGCAAGGGCTGCATGGCCTTGATGTCAGAGAGGTGTTTGATAGCGGCTTCTATGAGGGCGCGCTTAGTACGGTCTCTGGAAAGAGAAGAAACCATGAAGTTCTGCAGAGGGAGGAACCGGAACTGAAGGGAGAGGCCAAATTTAACAGTGTCCCTAACCCAGCCGTCAGAAGTGGATTATTCCCATTGGTCGGCAAAATATTTGAGGCGACCGCCAATGGGATAAGCGGCTGAAGGCCTATCTGGGACGCCGAGATGCTTTACTTCCTGCACCCCGGAAGGGCCTCCTGTAGCTGACCCCCCTCCTGTTTCTGTCTCCCGTGTCGCCCTGGTCCTGATAGGCCGGCCGAAATGGTGGGGAGCTCTGATATCTGGGGGCGAAGGGTGTCTGAAAGGAGGCACGAAACGAGCCCCTTTGAAAGGATTGGGACCCTCTGGATTCTTGCCTGCGAAAAAGGGACGGGAGGAATTTCTTTTTATTCTGGCTCTCCATCAACAATGGTTCCAGGGCTGGGCCAAACAATTTGCCTCCCAAGATGGGAGCAGAAGCCAATTTAGCTTTATTCTTAATGTCGGCCTGCCAGTGTCTAAGCCAAAGCAGTCGTCGGGCAGTAACATGCGAGGAGATAGCCCGAGAAGAAAATTTCACAGAATGAAAAGTAGCATCGGCCGCAAATTCCGCTGCGACTGTGAGCTTGGCAATGTCCTGATGGGCCCTAGTGTTCAATGGGGGGACATGCTGTTTCAACTGTCTGAGCCATCTGATGGAAGACCGAGTGAAAAAGGATGCGGCTGTGGCAGATCGAATGGCCCAAGCATCAGATTGGTGCGCCTGCCGTAGCGCCATCTCAGCCCGCTTGTCCTCTGGCTTCAGCGCTTCCAGAGCGTCAGTGGGGTTAGAGGATGATGCTAGCCTCACTATGGGTTCGTCCACCTCGGGAGTGTTTAGCATGGCAGAGAATTCCATAACGAGATTAAACAATCTCTTGTCCTGACTGGAAGGAGCGGGGAGGGGGGGGGCAAAGAGGCCAATTGTCTTGCTACTAAGTCGGAGAAAATTGGTGGAGTAGGAATGACCTACGACCGGTTGTTTGAATATAGAATCTTCTGGGCCCCAGAGAGCGATCAGAAGGTGACTAGGAAGTCAGACCCAAAATATTTTTTGCCTTAAATAGCAAGGACTTAAACAAATGAGGCTTAAACAGGCCTACCAAGGCGGGTTGGTCAGGAGATATGCCTTCGTCTTCTGACATCTCTCATCTTGTTCTACCTCGAAAAAGGGCTCAGAGTATTGTAGGGACCCTCTATCTGACCCTTCCTCTTCCCTGAAGGGTTCAAAGCCCATTTCTTCTTCCTCCTGTGCCTCCTCCCCTTTTGGGAAAGGGGGCTCCATTTGGGAAGGTACCTGATTGTGGTGCGATTCTGGTCTGAGGGATCTTCCGGAAACAGATTCGACCTCGGGCACCATCGTTTGCGAGCCTGCTCTGGACAGCTGTTGGAAATCTTCCGCTATTCCTTGTCGGATAGCTGCTGCATCCATTCTCTAAAACTGTCTGGAATGATGGTTGTGGATGGACCCTCTGGGCATAGGCCTGCAGCGGTCGGTGTGAATGTTGCTTCAGGTGCTTGAGTGACCTGGAGACTCTGGACGGGTGAACTGCACCTGGAAAGAGAAGGCTGTCCTAACAGGGGGGGAGGTTGAGTAGAGATAGAGGGGGTGGGAAGAGCAGGGGTTACAGAATGAGAGTCCCTGGAATGTCTGTCAAACTCCTTCTCCAAAGCCTTGTGGCGCCTTAAGGTGTCCCTCTGTGAAGCTTTGGATGAGTCCTTGTCCCGTTTGTGCAAACTGTGTGTCTTTGACTTAGCCTTCAAAGAAGGTCTGGTGGGATTGTGCTCTGCCATAATAACAACAATGAATAAAGAGTGATATTAGACAAAAAGGCAGTTGGCATGCCTGGGAGTTCGACCTACAACACAGGCCAGCTGCCCAATAGTTGAACCGCGTCCCCCTTTTGGAAAAAAAGTTTGGTTGTAATGTAAATTATTTTATTTTATTTTATTCTATTTTTTTTAAGAGGGAGGAACCCAAAAAGGTGCCAATTGAAATCAAAAAAATTAATAATAGTTTCTTCTGTTTTCCTTTATTTATTTATTTATTTTGAAATAAGTAACCAAAAAAACACTAAGGAATATTTCTGATTATCCAATAGACCAAATGAACGCTGAGGCCAGGAAAAACAACAACAACAACAAAAAAATGAAAGGCCTCCTGAGGCAGCCTCCCAAACAAAATGGGAAGTTGGTGCCTTTGCCTCTGAGTGGGCTGCAGAAAATTAGCCAACGACAACCAAAAAAGGGGCAACAATACAGAACCACAATACCCTCTAGTTAGCTAGGCTCCACACAGCCTACTGGTCCTGCTATGGGCCTTCAGAAATGTCGCAGTAAGATTGCGAGAAAAACAAAATGGCGGCCGGCCACGAGGCATGCCCAAAATGGCCACTGGCTCCGGCGTGAAGACTCAGAGACGATACAAGCCCCTCAACAATAACAAAAAACTAGCCTGAATGCAGGCGAAAAGAGGAACTGCAGAGAAGAAAGCTTTGCCTTCTTCCAAGGGCGTTCGTGGGGGGAAGGCACAACGGAGCACAAAGGAGAGCACAAATAGAAGCCGCTGCTTAAAGGCAGAACGGCTTAAAAGTGGCAGAGGCAGAGTGGGGGTGGGGTAGGGGGGCAAAAGGCTCTAAAATCCCCGTATCTCCCCCCTGAGGGGCGAAAAATTGCTCCTTTTGCTAAATTTGGGACAAACCAAAGGCGCAGGGATCAAGGAGGAAAAAGGAGAGATCAAACCTGAGATTTGTAGAGAGAAAAAACCTGGATCGGCCAAGGAGTAACTTGCGAGGCTGAGCTAAAACTGGGGAACACTACAGAGGAGTCACGTGGAGGAGGAGGAGCGTTCCTCAATTATAGCTCAGCCTGTAAGAGTGAAGACTGGAGCACCTCCCACTCTGGATGCTCGCAGCAGCTCTATGGAGAATTATAAACTTTACCCAGTTTTTTATATGAATCTGACAATTATTCTTGGATATTCTAGCACTCCACAAGGTTGTGTCCTTAGTCCACTTTTGTTCTCCATCTATTCATCTGATTGCACAAATAAACATCCCAACAATAGGATAATGAAATTTGCAGACGATACTACGCTTGTAGGACTTATTTCTGGGGATGATGAGTCTGCATATCGGGATGAGGTATTACAGCTATCCCGCTGGTGCAAAAATAATAATCTTCTATTTAATATTAAGAAGACCAAGGAGGTTATAGTGGACTATAGGAAAAAAAGAGCAGACATTCAGCCACTGTATATAGAGGGAGTTCGTGTGGAACAGGTGGTTGAATGTAAGTTTCTCGGGACCATCATTACAAATGACCTGACCTGGAGTGCAAACACTGCTGCTTTAATTAAGAAGGCACAACAACGGTTGTATTTACTAAGGATTCTTAGGAAACAACAACTGGCTGAGAGTCTATTGATTACTTTCTATAGGAGTTCAATTGAGAGTATATTATCCTGCTGTCTCTGTGTATGGTTCTTGAGCTGCACAGTGGCAGAGAAAAAGGCAATTCAGAGGGTGATTAAGATGGCCCAAAACATCATTGGCTGCTCACTTCCCTCTTTGGAAGAACTGTATAGGAATAGATGTAGGAGGAAGATACTTAATATATTGAATGACTCCTCTCATCCGGGACTTCAGCTCTTTGAACTATTACCATCGAGAAGGAGATTTAGGGTATTAAGAACAAGGACGACCAGATTTAAGAACAGTTTTTATCCAAGTGCAGTTTTGAGTTTGAATGCAGGGTCATAAGATTTATGTGGAAGTGAATGGCTGAGAGTAATGGGGTTTTACATTTTTAAATTGCATAGAGATTATTGTATGGTCGGTTGTGTTTAGTTTTAATTTAATTTTTTTTTCTTTTAGTGGTGTTTATCCAGTTTTACTCATTTTGTTGCACCCGCTTGTGAGTGTAATGACAAATAAACTCTTATGTCTTATGTTATAATCCTGCAGGTTTGTCTGAAATTATAATTCATGCATTTGGAACGAAAAGTTCATTTGAGGCAATAACTCCAAAATATTGCCCAAATCTAATCAAATGAGTATGCCTGCTCATCTTGTAGGCTACTGAGATTTCAAATGAACTTGATATTATTATCTTTGGCTTCACACTTCAGGTTAAACCATTAACTTTTAAAAACAGAACTGGTTGATAAGCAACAATAGTTGGGATAAACGCAAAGTACTTTGTTATTGCAAATTAGAGAATACCTCTTTCCTGTAATCAATGGAAGGTTTTCACTTTCCTTTGATTTTCACGGTTTACTCACTTCACAATGCACTATTTGTTTAGCTAAGTAAACTTAGCTAAAGACTACAACAATTGTTTTGTATTGAGATTATGAAAATGTATTCCTCCCAATCAAAGCTCTGTCCATATGAGATGTGGTTTTTGCAGACATTTGCATAATGTTGGAACTGCTACTTTTACAATAAGAAATGTCATTTTCTGTACTGACCATTTTTTTATAAATTGTTACAAATAAAAGAGAAATGCAATACAAATAACAGAAAAACTGTTTTATAAAATGGGTGAAGTTTCCTGTGTAGAACTCAAGAGATAATGGAATTAAATGACAGTGACAAAGTCAAATGGATATGATCTGGTTCGCATCAAGCCACAATGTATTCTGTTAATGTTGAGCATAAGGGTGCAACGGTTTCTTCAAGTGAAGCACTCTTTAAATCAGTGATTCCCAAACTTTTTCAGTCCACCGCTCCCTTGGTGCTACAAACTCATCCTCAATGCCCCCCACCCAGGGGCGGGATTCAAATTTCTGCGGATGTGGCCTAATTTGAGGGTGTGGTTTGCTGATAACGTGGTTGGATGGGTGTGGCTTGCTGGTCACATGATTGGGTGGGTGTGGCTTGGTCACATGACTGGTGACGTGGCTTGCTGGTCACGTGACTGGGTGAACGTGGTTTGGTGACTGGCAAACCAAATACAATTGGTCTTCACTTAATGGCCGGTTGCTTAGCAAGTGTTCTAATTTATGACTGGCCTCCCCAGAATTACTTGACCTCTTTTTGGAGTTTTGACAGCCATGCACACACATATACACATACCGCCTTCCAACCCTGCTGGAGCAGGTCATTGGACTAGAATTGGCAAAGCATCTCTGACTAGATTCTAGTTGTGAATAAAATCTAATCAGAGGTGCTTTGCCGATTCTTGTTGTTTTATTTGTATTTCTTTATTTTATGTTTGCTGAATTGCACTGACATGTGTGTCCCACAACCCAGAAGCTTTTGTGATTCTTTGCAGCAAAAATTACCGACCTCTGGCTTCGCTCTACTTTTCAAACGTGCCAGCACTGCTGCATTCTAGATGCCGGCCCCGCAGGTCCACCCCACTGAGTCTGGTGCACTGGAGGAACCTGCCCAAGCAAGTCCGAGCGGAGCGGTGCACCAAATCAATGGGGTGAGCCTGGGAGAGGGAAAGAGAGAGAGAGAAAAGAGAGATGGAAGAAAAAAAAGAGAAAAGGGAAAGAAAGAAAAAGGGACAAAGAAAGGGGGGGCATGGAGGGAGGGAGAGAGACAGAGAGAGACAGAGAGAGAGAGAGAGAGAGAGAGAGAGAGAGAGAGAGAGAGAGAGAGAGAGAGAGAGAGAGAGAGATGATGCATCAGATTGAAATGAGGCCTAGTTTAAAGGCCCTTTTCCACATTGAAACTTCTTTGCCAGCATCTTTGCCAGCACATTGAAACATCTTTGGCTTCTTAAATGAATTAAAGGTTTTGTGGACGAAACATGGCCAAGACTATCAGGAAGCTCTCACATTTTGTTGAGGCTTTAAACAGGATCAATTGGACCAGATCTCCACCCTAAAAAATTACTTTTCCCCAATGTATTACAGTGCCAATTTTGAAGAAGGCAAAACCAAAATGTATTGGTAAATTACGAGAACACACACACTCCCTTCTAACCCTGCTGGAGCAAGTGATTGGACTGGAATAGATATCTCATTATCTTTCTTCTCCCTCCCTCCTTATTCTTTTTTTTTCTGTCCCTTCCTTCCATCCCCTCTTTCTTTGTCCCTTTTTCTTTCTTTCCCTTTTCTTTTTTTTCTTCCTTCTCTCTCTCTCTTTCCTCTCTCTTTCCCTCTCTCAGGCTCACCCCATTGACTTCATGCACAGCTTCGTTCGGACTTGCTTGGGCAGGTGTCTCCGGTGCAAGCGGCTCAATGGGGTGGAACGTGGCAGCGGCGGGATGTTTGAAAAGGAGAGCAAAGCCACTCTGGCTTTGGTCTCCTTTCCCAACACTGCGTTTGGGGCGGAGCTCCTTGCACCAGAGCATGCAAGTCAATGGGATGATCTTGCGGACCTTGCCTCGGATATGGCGGCAGCGGGATTTTTTCTCACCCCTGAATTGTACCCTGCCGCTCACCTCCAGCACCCCCTTGCCTCTCAGCACCCCCCTAAGGCATCCCACCATCCCCCAGGAGGCAGTACTGACCACTTTGGAAACCACTGCTTTAAATGGTAGCTCAGAGCTAAATGTGAGCCCACCAAATAAATTCCTGAGATGGTTGGAACTGAAATCATGTCTCCCTCTATATATTATTAAAACTCTCATTGCTGTGACCTTTATGTGAAATGATACATCATAGGGCAAACATTTTTAAATCACAGAACCTCACATGGGCTAAATCATAGAATGGGTCCAAAATCCAGGAGCCATGATTCCCGAGAGAATGAAATTTGGGAATGTTGCAGCTGCTTCAATGTTACTGGCTGCTGCTACTGTCACGCAATCTTCAAAGTTCCGTGAACAGTTCTCTAGCCACTCTTGCAATCCTTTGCTCCTTCTCTACCGCAGCCACTTAGCTGTCTGCTAGAAAGAGAAAGGGAGGAAATAACCTTATGCTCCCACCCCATGCCTATTCCCCTGACTTCTTGTGCCCCCAGTGTTCTCCCCTGACCTGGTTCCACCCCAATCCACCAGCACACTTGGGCAGCCTCATACACCCCATGACCTGCACCAATCTTGCATGTGTTCCCTGCCCATGAGGCACCTCTTGCAACCCCCATGTATTTTTCTTAACCCATGTTGCCCACCTGACATACATGGCATCTCTTACACATCCCATAACCTCCATGCACCTTTCTTAATCCATGATGCCCCCTTTGGCCTTCCCCAAACCGCACAGCATTCCCTATCCCAGGCACCCTTCCCGACCTTCCACCAGTGCCTACCTTCCCCAACTCACATGGCTTCTCTTAGGCACACCTGACCTGTAGACTGCACTCTCTTGCTCCCTCCCCTACCTAGTAGCAGCTTGCTTCCCTGCCTGCTGGCATTTGAACTTGCAACTTCTTTCTGGCTTCCCCACTGATTTCTCACTGCATGTTTTCCACAAAAAAATTAAATGGGGAAGCCAGCAAAAAGTTGGAAGTTGCTCCCTTTGCTTTTTGCCCACCAATTGTTTCCCTGTCTAGATTAAAAAATAAATAAATCTGAATAACCCAGCAGGGCATGGACTGTCTAGTTCTCAGACAATTCTCTGATCAGCCAAGCTGAATATGTAGATTAAGAGCAGGTGGCAGCTGTAGCCAAAGAGCTTTTACACAGGTCCAACAAGAGCAACGTGTCCCTTCTTGAATTGGGGAGCCCTTCAGACAATCACTCATGTCCTTGTCACCTCAAGGCTGAATGTTCTACATATGGTTGCCCTTGAAGATCACCAGGCAGCTTTAATTGGTTCAAAATGCAGAGGTATCAGCAGAGGGTAGTTTGTCTTGGTGTGACCACATGATACCCTGTTTCATGAACTGTACTGCCTACCAGTGTGCTTCTGCAAATAATTCAACATGGCATGGAATTTGATTATCTGAGGAACTGCCTATGTCCCATGGTTTCTGCTTGACCAGTTTGAGCCAAGAAAATGTACTCTAGTTGTCTTCAATTAAACAATGAGACTTCAAGACGCTTTCTTTGTCATAGCACTTGAACTCTGGAATGCAGTTCCTCCTGAGATCTGAGGGGCTCACACCTTGTGGCATTCTGGAAGCCCTTAAAGATCTTCAAAGTCATCGACTCAAAGGTTCATCCAGTCCTACTAATATATGAAGGAAATAAAACATACACCCTCTAATTTACATCTATAATTTCTGCGATTTAGGTTATAGCTGAACGTGTGCACTATATGCTGAGTAGAACTACTATATAAACTGCTTGGTAGCGCAGTGGTTAGAGTGCAGTACACTGCAAGCTACTTATGCTGACAGCCAGCTGCCTGCAATTTGGCAGATCAAATCTCACCAGGTTCAAGGTTGATTCAGCCTTCCATTCTTCCGAGGTGGGTAAAATGAGGAGTCGGATTGTTGGGGACAATATGCTGATTCTGTAAACCACTTAGAGAGGGTTGTAAAGCACTATAAAGCAGTATATAAGTCTAAGTGCTATTGCTATAATATTTGTGTTATCTTTGAAGCATGAATAAGGCTCTTTTCTTGTGTACATATTTGTGCTCATGTTACAGGTAAGCATACTCAAGCAATACAGACTGTTTAATACAGAGGCCTCCAAACTTGGCAACTTTAAGACTTGTGGACTTCAATTCCAAGAATTCTGGGAGTTGAAGTCCACAAGTCTTATAGTTGCCAAGTTTGGGAACCCCTGGTTTAATACATATATTACTGGATATACCTTTGAAAAGTATATACTCTTTGTTAGGAATAACAAGGTCACCTAACGTAGTTTGGGTAAAATAATATATATAAACTATGATAGTGAATTTAAGTGTGTGTCACTTTAAACAGCAAAGCATGTAATTTTGGGTGCGGTTGTAAAACCACCATAAGAGGGAGCAAGAGAACTTGATTGATTGCTGGCTTACTGAATTGCTTGCTGACTATGATGGATTGATTGTTTGTTAACTGCGTGTTCCCTGCTGCTGCTGCTGAAGGAAGAAAGGAGGCTTGAACTTGTTAGGGATAACATTGGTTACCTAACTTAGTTTGGGTAAAAAATAATATATAAACTATGTTAGTGAGTTTAAGTGTAAGTATCACTTTAACTGCAAAACGTGTATTTTGGGTGCGATTGTAAAATCACCATAAGAGGAAGCAAGAGAGCTCACTGTTTGCTGGCTTATACTGGTAGCTGACAATGTTGGATTGATGGTGATTACTGCCTGTTTTCCCTGCTGTTGCTGAGAGAAGAAAAGGGGTTTGATTTTCTTCATATCTCTGACTGCAAAAAGAGATATATTGCTGGACTGATTATTTGTAAGTTTACTGACCTTTATTTTCAACACTGGACTTTGCAACTGATTAACCCCTGGATGGACTGAACTAGTGCATAACATATGGACTGTTTTGACTATGCTATAACTCTTGCTGGAATAAAAAACTATTTAACTGGCACAGTGTATCTGTCTTACTGAGTGTAAACTACAACAACGTTTATCTCACATCATTTGCCTGCCTGCTAGACTACTGTTGCACGTTCTGCTAGGGTGTGTATCCCTAACAGAACTTCTTCATATCTCTACTGTGAGAAGATATATTATTGGACTGATATTTGTAAGTTTACTGACCTCTTTTTCGACACTGGACTTTGCAACTGAATAATCCCCGGGACGGACTGAACTAGTGAATGATATATGGACTGTTTGACTATGCTAAAACTCTTACTGGAATAAACTATTTAACTAGCACAGTGTATCTGTTTTACTGAGCATAAGCTACAAAAACGTTTACCTCAAATATCTGCCTGACTGCCGTGCAGATTCTGCTAGGGTGTATCGCTAACACTCTTGACTAACTTAAAAGGAAATGTAGTTTCTACTTTAGATGATTCATCTGGGACACAATTAAATGTCTCTACAAATTACTATCATTTTCCTGTTTGTAGTGGCAAATCCTAAAGGGTAGTTGGCTTCCCCACTGACTAGCTTGTGGGAAGCTGTCAAGGAGAATTAGAAATTATGAACCTGTGATTGCTGTTGATTGCGGTAAAGTACTGGTTGCACAGTAATACGCAAATGGCCACAGTTTTGCCAGATTTCAATCCCACTGGAGTAATGGGTCCTGGATACATGCTGTAAATTAATCCATTTGAGAGGTCTTAGTTCAAAAAACGCTGTCCAATGACGCACTATTTTGCCCAAATGAAGATTTACAAACAGACACAACAGTTTTAGTAGTTTATTGGCTTAGAAGTGACCCATTTGCTTTTCATTTCAGAGATATTTCCTTACCTAAACAGAGAAAGTAAGTGGTTCCTGCTGGGTGGGGGAGGGACCAAGAGAAGGATTGCTTGAGTGGTCAGAAAGCTATGGGAATACATTAAAAATGAGGATAAAATGGACACAGCAGCAGTGCTGAAACAGCCACAAATTCCCCAAATTTCATTCCCTTAGGAGTAATGGGTCCTAGCATTCTGTAAACCCATTTGCTGTACTTTGTTGACAAAGTTTTGCCCTATAATGCAGCACTCTGCCCAAATAAAAGGTTACAAAATATAAAACAGACACAAGAGTTTTAGTAATATATACAGATTGCAGTCAACTACCCATTGGTTCTCAAACATCCAGCTCTTTGTAATTGCACCAAATGTCTGCTGGATGATCCCATTTACTAAAGTATACATGTATGTATGTATGTATGTACTGTATATACTGTATATTATTTCATGTAATTAACTGTGGTTTCTGTATTTTACTCACTGATTTACTCTACAACCTAATAAAGATTTGATGATGATGACTACTTTTTATTAAGAGCCATTACCCATTTTTTTAACATTTCTTAGACATTTTTACATTTCTTAAACATTACTAATATGAGTTATGTGCATGCCTCTGAATCATCATAATTTTGCCAAATCATTTAAGGTAATAGTACAAAAGAAGACCAAAAAGATGGTCACTTCCAAAAGGAAATCTTTCTTTTTGAAAATAGATTATTTCTGCATGAGAATCTTGATGGAGCAAGGTAGTTTTTGCAAATGCTAATTAAGTTATCAACAATATCACAAAAGGAACCAGCACAACCCTGCAGCCCAATTTCAAAAACCGGCAGCAAATGTTCAGGCAAAAGTGATATGTCAGGCTGCTGGAGTGGCAGACAGACCAGATTTAACAGATAATCAGAGTTGAAAGGGACCTTGTAGGTCATCTAGTCCAACCCTCACAGCCCAAGTGGGAGACTCTACACCATTTCTGACAAATGACAGTCCAATCTCTTCTTGAAAGTCTCAAGTGATGGCGCTCCCACAACTTCCGAGGGCAAGCTGTTCCATTGATTGATTGTTCTCACTGTCAGAAAGTTTCTCCTTATTTCCAGGTTAAATCTCTCCTTGTTCAGTTTCCATCCATTATTCCTTGTCTGGCCTACAGGCGCTTTAGAAAATAGCTTGACCCCTTCCTCTCTGTGGCAACCCCTTAAATATTGGAAGACTGCTATTATGTCTCCCCTGGTCCTCTTCACTAGACTAACCAGGCCCAGTTCCTGTAATCATTCTTCATATGCCTTAGTCTCCAGTCCCCTAATCATCCTGGTTGCTCTTCTCTGCACCAAAATAAGGACAGCCCACAGTCTAAATTCTACCTGTTGTCCAATTGTCTGCTTATCACTAGTTTGGAGTTCCTAATTATTCCATAAGGAAAGACAGCAAGTCACTTCCCACCCCTTCTACATAGGCTGCCAATTATTCCAGAGATTGCCTTAGTTGTTGCTATTATTGTTTTAAAATCCAGATCAGCATAAGGTGAAATAAGTTCAGTCAAGGGTTTCATCACAATAGGGATCTGATTCCTTTTAGATTAGTGCAGCTACTTTCTTTGAACAGCTTTCCATTTATTTATTTTTTCTGTCTAAAACGAATAGATGAATGTAGCTACTGAGTTTATGGCCACCTGTATTTAGCGTTTATACAACACATCTGATAGCATGCTTTGTAAATTGAAGAACCTAGAAAACACACATTGTTTCAATTTGATGGGGAAGTTCCTGACTTTTAATTAAGCTGGAACAGGAGTCTGCAGGATATAGTTTTACACAAACATTTTCTTCTTAGACTGTGTTATCATCCAAATAATGATAACCCCTCTCACACTCCTTTCTACTTGTCACCCATCAGGAATTCATTACATTGTTTTTGTTATGGTACACCAGACAGCAGTTATCTCTGTAGCCCATGGGCTATAATACAAACCCAATGTGTCAGCTTTTTAAAGAAAACACAGTGTCTCCTGAGAGCAATTTAAATGAATTTTCAGGAAGGAAAAAAAAAAGGCAAGGCTTGAATACTGAAAACAACAAGAAATGTTAAGTAATTACAGTATATTTAGCTTCATCTGAATTCCACCAATGAGATACATGTTCTCAGACAAAGAAAGTTGGAAAGATTTTCATTCAATCTTTTCCCCTCCAAGAATGGAAAGACTGTTCAAGCTACAAATTTGGGGTGCAACTTAAAGAGGAACCCAAGAAGGAAACAGATGGAGATTAATCTTCATGGATTTGCTCCCTAAGACTGGGTCACCATGCCCCTTAAAATGGTTTCCAGCTTTAGCAAGCAGCCCCGTAAACAACATAGTGATGAAAACTCACACTACGAGGGTTGGGGGTAGAACCTTTGGTCTTCAGACTTTTGAGCGGGCTTCCCTTACAAGGTATGGGCATGTCATTTCTGACAACAGATTTTATTTTAAAAAATAATGGGGATAAGCAAAAGGAACTTTTATGTTGCTCAACATTAATCCAAGCCAGAGAACAATATCCATTTCAGCAAAATTAAGCTCCAAACAGAGTCTGAAACTTCAGCATATTTGTAAGGTAACCTTGATTGTACTATCTGTGAACTCCTCCCTCAATGCTAGAAGTGCAGATTTATTTTTAAGCACACCTTGAGATTTACAATCTGAACTCCAAGGAATCTGAATTGCTAGCAAAAGGAAGTATTAACAGAAAATAAATCTGCGGTTCCAAAGCAAGCACTGAAGTGCTGGTTTTGCTATTAGTGTTCCAAATAGGAGTGGACTTTCTCTTCATCTCCAACAGTCCTTGCTTGTTTAAATCTGCGCCTTTCAGATTTGTTCTGACCTGTTTTGCTTCTCCCTTGAGACTAACTTTTCCTTGCCTCCATCCTGCTGAGGAAGCACAATGTCTGGCATCTATTGACAGGCATGTCATGGCAATTTCCCTTCACAAGTGCAACAGGGAAATGAAAGAGAGAAGCCAGAGAGAACTCCAGCTGTCTTGGCTCTTCTGTTTGTTTATATACAGACAAGTGCTTGAGAGAAAAGGGACTCCAGTTGTAGGAACTTTAGTGAAAGTATCCAAACATTGGACAAATGAGTACATTCTTTATCTGTTTTGGCAACAGGACAGACATTTGCCACATCAGTGATGTCCTCTTTTTATTGTAAGAAAAAGTACAAGACATGCTTTGCATATAAAGTCCAGCCATCAAGTTGTTTGCCAGAAAGATCACTTATCAGGACCTAGGTGAAGCCTAGCACTTACACCTGAGTGCCATATTTTCATGTTCCTGGCTTCTTGAAATGCAATAGCTTGCATGGCATAGGTCAACAACTATGCAGAATTAAGATGGATTTAATGCTGGTAAGGAACATTTCTCCGAAACAACTTATAACACGGGTGGCAAACTTGCAGTGTCATGTGATGCTTTCCCCATTCGCAGAGTTGGGGTGGGCGTGGCCTGCGCATGACGCATCCAGCCTGTGGGCCGCCAGTTTGACATCTCTGACTTACAAGAATACAAAACTTCCTGCTGGATCAGGCCAAAAAGGCTTATAAATGGAACATACAGGCCCCATGATGGCTTCAAATACAATGCAATGCAATAACACTTCTTGCTCAAGTTCCCTAGTACCTGACATTGAAAAGTGTTCTGCTTCTGATGCTGGAGAAAGTATAAAGTCAGACTGAGTAGAAACTACTGATATTACCCAACTATGGTTTTTGGGTTTTTGTTTTTTTTTCCAAAAATTGGGCAGGCAAGATCATGCTTACCAGCTGCATGCTTGCAATCTACCTAGAAAATCAGAAGAAGTAATCTACAAGTAACACCTCAGAGTTTTTAACCTCAGAATATACAATGTAGGGACCTGGCAGACTTACAGGGTTTCAGCACTGTGCATCTATTATGACCCAACCTCATTAAAGAACATAAGAACCTGTTTCCAAATCAGTTTAATAATTAACCCATGCCAAATCTGTGTAATAGACAGCTCATTCAAAACACTCCAAACAAAACACACTTTCCCTTCCATTCATAGCACAATTTATCATCTAAAAGCATTATAGCAGATCAATAATGTTGGCCCTACAGTCCAACATTACGCTATGGGAAGATCACTTCCTGCTTTTCCTTCCCTGAATATTGTATTATGGGGGTCTCCACACCACAGGTGGTTGAGGAATTCTGGGAGTTGAAGTCCACAAGTCTTAAAGGTGCCAAGTTTGGAGACTCCTGATATATTAGAATACCTTTCTCCCTCCTTCTCCAGAGGACTTCTTATTCTTGTTATGGTTGAGCAAATCCTGGGTTCACTTCTTTTTGGGTAAGTGCTATTTGGATTATAGCAAGTTTGACAATGAGACAGTGAGATCTGTTACTTCTATATATGGCGGTAGATGCCTACTAAATTTGTTTCAGTTCTTTTCTGTTTAGAAGGTGGTGGTTAATGAGAATTCAATAATTCCATTTTATGCTGCAACAGAGCATATAAAATGATGCCTGTTTTACTCTGTATAAAATTATTCTGTGAGGGTCAGAGAAAGGTCTTAGTGTTATGATGTAGACTTCTTTTTTTTTCAAATGTAATGTTTTAAAAGTCTGATTTACTACTGAAGTTCAATCTACAATGCCCATCCCCTTTCTCTTTCCCTTCTATGACTGCATATTATCTCTTTTTATATTGTTTTGATTGGCTGTTATAAGGCTGCTTAAGCACATGGCTGTTGTGCTGACACTAGCCATAAACGATCTACAAAAAGACCTCATCTTTTCCATCCCATTCAAAGCTCCTCTGGCAAATGTCACTTGGCACACTTTAAGAGAGTCTGAATAGTATTCTTCTAAAACTACTGCTCTTCTGCCAGATTTTTTCCCCCAGCTTGAATCTACTACAAAGCATTCAAGGACGGAAACATGTCCTTAGCCTTTAAAGCAAGATTTGCTTTCTCTTTTAAAACACTGACAGTATGTACCCTCGGGCATGAATGTCTCCTTAACAGCATGTTAATAATATCCTTGTGGCTGCAACAACAGCCCTAGTTGATATCTCGCTATAAACTATTAAACTATCATTCTACCCTCACCACAAACATGGAAATGGATTTATGAAAAATCCATTTGTATTCTTCCCCATATTTAATGTTTATTTGTGTAAACTTAGTATTCCTGGGTGGAATGAAAGATAAGTGACAATACTTTTCATAACAATTAAACAAAGAAAAATAAAATTCCTAGCAAAATGCCTGATCGCTGTTAGGAGAGGATACAGCTCAAGCTACAATGTATGAACTTTTTTTTTTTTAAAAAAAGAATGCACTGTGCTTTTCTACCAATATTGTACTCAGAGTTAAAAAACAGGACATAACTTCATCAAAATGGGGTTTGGAAGAAAATGTATGGAATTATATCAATATTCAATTCAAGCTGTTTTTTATTATCACATGTTAAACTTACATTGGGACTTTATTTCTGAGTTGTCATTTATAGGACTACATTGAGGCAAAGATTATCGAATTCTCAGTGGATAACTCTGATATACTGTAGTAAAAAAGTAAATTCCAAAACAGAGTTACTTCTCCCTAAACAAAACCTGCCTGCTAAAATATGTGAAGGTTTGGAATTTTTTTCTTTGACAGCACCTGGTTTCAAGCTGGCAATTCTATTTTCCTCAGGCTTGACATCAACACAGTTTGATGGACTAGCATATCAGACATGTGCTTCTCCCAGCTGCTTTTTGGCCAACTGTTTCAATGTTTTTATCAACCACACAATCAATGCTGGTATTGTTTTGCTGGAACTCCATTATCTCATGAAAGTTTGCTGTACCCCTGATGGTGATAAGGGGAACTACCAGCTTGGAAAGAGGGAGAAGGGAAATAAAGCCTAGGTTTATTTTATTTTATTAAATTTGTATGTCTCCCATCTCTACAAGGTGACTTTGGACAACTTAGAATGTTTAGCTGATTAATTACTTTAGGTAAAATTGTAGGTGTAAAATACTTTGGATGTTGAACAGTACATACAACTAGAACTAGATGATCATCTTCTCCTTCTCCTCCCTCCAAAAAGCTTTCAAGTTCTCATGGTACAATTCCATGAATTTCTGTATAGAAATCTACAGAATATTTGTTATTTCTGTAAGAAAGGAGAATTCTATGGTGGACTACTAAAAATCCTATTTTAGAAGTCAACTCCTAAGACTGGTTAAAACAAAACAAGTAATAAAAATGCTCTGTTCCACTGTAGAGGAAAATCTGCCCATTCTATCTCACCAGCTACTACTTCCTGGGGCAGTATTATGTTGTATGTAAAACCCAGCAAATAGTAGTCAGCAAGTAAATATAAGGGGATGTGACCATCACAATGCACAGTATAGTGGCATTTGCCTACAAACAAGTGAAACTCAGTAGTCTGACAACAGCAGACAACACAGTAATGTTTGCACAAGTAATAGTTGGAAAACGTTATTTGGATATGGAGTAAGAAAAGGATATTCTGCCTTCCTGCTAAAGCCAGCAGATATCACATATTTCTCTCATCCAGAATGGTAGGCTGACCATCCTTGCATTAGGACATTGAGGTTATGCAAATGAGCCTTAAATATATTGACATTTAACTGAATGCATCCTTGCATCAAGATCTATATTTTTTTTTTTCTAAAAAATACCATGCCTGAAAAATGAATGCAGCACATCTACATAAAGGAATTCGATTCTTAGCACAAGTGGCCTACACCTGCTGTTTCATACATATGCTAGCAACTTCCTTGGGACAGCTTGACACATGGCAGTGACCTTGCTTTAACTCTAGTAAATGATGTAGGAGTTTCCTGAATGCCTACAAATGTCCCAAATTGACATTAAATAGCTGCCTAGATTTCTTAGTTTAATAAGAAACGAAAGCCAAAGTGTATTTTCCCTCACCAGAGCAACACAGTGAACATGTTGTAGCAATTGCTACTGATCTAAGAGAATAACCACCTTTAAATAATTCAGTTCTCTCATCTTCATTTTCTGGAGTTCTCATCCTATACGTTTGCCTATAAAGTTTCTCAGATGTAATTAATACATACTGTATAATTGAGTCAATTCTGTGTGAAAGTACTCAAGGTCTAGACTATCAATAAAATAATTACTGGTCTCAAAGATGTCTCAGTATAGTTTAGACTTCATATCTAATTAAGACAGCTGCTCCTTTAAACTTAGTAAATTAAATGTCTTGCCAACTCAGAATATGCATGCAGTATTCTGCATGATGACGCCTTCAACACATTTCAGATTCTTTCATGGATTAAATCAGATTAACAATTAAGAATTCTAATCTGTGATTACTTAATCTTTATCAATTTGAAACCTTCATGTTTTCATCCCTATTTGTAAGACTCACCACCCTTAATCATTTCTTGTATTCTGTTACAAAAGAGCAGCAACAGCTTAATTAACACACTTAAAAGTAGATATTTTGGCGCCAGACATATTGCTAGAATACACCTGATAGCTGTAAGCTATGAAGGATGTGTGCTGATCCAGATGATGATCCAAGCTAACCTAATAATAGATTGGCTATGTTTACACGACATACTAAATAGCACAATAGCCAGCCACAAGCAGTATTTAATTTATGGTTCAATGAATCATGCAAAAACCCAAGCAATTGGCCCAGATAATTCTGAAGACCATGTGCGAACATGATCAGCAGTGTTAACATAAGTTATCAGTAAACTGATTAGAAGGAAGCTATGAAACAACTTGCTAACTGCAAATTACAGGTAGTCTTCCAACTTACAACCACAATTGAGCCCCAAATTCCTGCTGTTAAGTGAATTTTGCCTCTTTTTGACAACCTTTTGTACCACAATTGTTAAGTCAATCACTGCAGTTGATAAGCTGGTAACACGGTTAAGTATACTTGGCTTCCTGTTGATTCTGCTTGTCAAAAGGCTACAAAAAAATGATCACATGACCTTGAGAAACAGCAACGGTCGTAAGTATGAACCTGTTGCCAAGTATCTGAATTTTGATCAACAATCATGGGGATGCTACAAAGGTTGTAAGTGTGAAAAAATGGTCATAAGTCACTTTTTTCAGTGAAAGTCACCAAATGAACAGTTGTAAGTCAAAGACTATCTGTAGATTGCAATTCCCTCCTACCATTTAATTTTTTAAAAAAATCAATTCTGTTCAATAGTAAAGGATCAAGAAATATACAGCAGACTAGCACTTAATATGATAGCCATGAAGGGCTCTGAAAATATATTCAGATGCTATGTTTACATCTATGAAGTTCTGAATGGTGCAGGCAATGGCACATCTGGGATAATGTATGAAAGTGAAAGATGGACACTGAAGAAGTAGGGTAAGCTATCACAGGGCAGTTGAATTGAATTCTACTGTATAGTGCAATACAGTAGGGGTTTTTAATTCAATGTATAGAATGTGAAGGGTGTGTTTTTGTTTATTTTCATAGTCATAATATACACTGAAGATGGTATTTAATTTGGTTGTACAAGGTGCAATGACAATAAACTAAACTAAAGAACAGTATTGATACTTTTGAACTTGGTGTCGAGAAGACTTTTGAGAATGTCACAGACAGCCAAAGAAGCAAACTGATGGATCACCAAACACATTTACACAGAATTCTCACTTGAGGAATGAATAACTTTGGACCTATTGTGCAAAGACCTAGCTCTTTGGAGAAGGTTCCAATGGCTGGGAAAGGGAGGAGCAAAGAGAAACAGAGAAAGACCAGCAGCAAGGTGGATAGGCTTAGTTGCAGTGGTGATGAAGGCACCATTGGAAAACCTGAGGTACCAGGTTAGAATTTTCATAGAGAAAAATCTACCTTGATGTGGTCACTAAGCATCGACAATGACTAGATGGCACCTAATTAGTCAATCAATCAAAACATCAAGTTTGCTGTCCTGAGATTTCTTGATAGTCTCTCGTCTCAACCCTCCCTAACTTTCTTGAGATTTGCTCAAGTCAGATTGATTAGTGCTGCCATCTATAACAGTAATTTTGCTATAGAACAGGGGTGTCAAACTCATGTTGTCATGGTGGCATCACATGACGTATCAGGACTTTTCCACCCTTCACTAAACTGTAACGCATCCACCCGGGAGTTGGACAGCCCTGCTGTAGAATAAGAATGTTCAATCTTATTTCTAATGAAGGACTTCATTTCTGCAGGAATAACCATATAACAATATCCCAAGCTAAAACAAGCAGTGAGCAAACCGACTCATTCCTTCCTTTTATGGCATGGTTCTTTTTAGCATCCTCTTTTTTTAAAGCTTTCTGACTTGCAAAATACTTTTTGATATTAGGCTGAGATTTTCAACTGAGAAAGTTTCTGCCTCTTCCACCCAATCATGCACAGTAGAAAGCAATGCATTTTGTGCAATGGCAAAAAAATATCTTACCACAGTTCATATCAGAATACATACATCTTATTTTGCCAGAATGGTAAGCAATGACTATCCATCTTCCCTTTGCAGGAAATCAAGACATAGATGAAACATTAATCTGACTAAAAACCAACCTTCTAGGCATTTGTAACTTGCATCTGAATAAACCACTCTTGTCTTCTTCTTCTCCCCCTCCTGATTTAAATCTTGACATCACTTTAGCCAGTCTATGGCACCCGATCAAAGCTTTTGCCTACATACTCCTTCTGATTTTGGAATACCATAAACTAACAGTGTTTCCCTCCTACAAAGTCTCTTAAGTGAGTTGCTGCTAATTAAGCTTGCCAGCACTACTCAGACACAATGTCCTTTTTATTTAATTGCTCCTGTAAGAACTGCACACTGAAGGGACTTGGATTGTGCTGATAGGAAGAAAACCGACTGAAGCTGCATCTGATTTGCACATGATAGGTAAGAACTAAAGCCACCAAGCTCAAAATCTTTCAGCAGTCACAATACAGCTGTCAGGAGAGGAGTGTGATGGGTGAGCCCCCTTGAAGCAGCTGCAAAGGAAACACTGCACATTGGTCTACAAGGCTGACAAAGTTTTTGCTAAGCATACATTAGGGCTATTCACAGATCAAATCATTAGGAGATTTACAGGGAGGTTGGGGGAGGGTTGTGAAAGGGACTTCTCTTGATGGACTACTTGCCACAAAATATTGAGAACTTTTACCTTATCACAGATTAGCTAATACAAGCATCCAAACTATGGCACTTTCGAAAATAATAGCTCAATTTGCACTTGCCCACAAAAGCAATATACCCCTTTCCTGAATTTATGCTGGCTGTTGCATTTGCTCTACTTTGTGATTAGCAAATGCAGGAAAAGCTAAACCTCACCCACACTGTTAATAATGAAAAAGGAAATGTAAATTACCTAGAGTAGTCTCCTTTTGCTTCCTATAAGGGAAGAAAAGTCATGTTAGAAATATTTTTAATTTTATAATGGCTGTTTGCATTTTATTTAGATACAGCATTAAGAATGCATTTTAAAATTCAAGTCATTTTTTAAAAAATGCTGACCTTATGTGCAAATTAAAAGTACATCAGTGGTTTGAAAGGCTTTTTTTTAAAATATAAGTTTTGTTATTTAAAAGTACCAGCACCCCCCAAATGTGTGTAAGACACAACCTAAAATCACACACACAGTTTCCGCTAATCTGGATCAATTTCAAACTTTTTTTAAAATCAAACTTTCAATTTATTAGAATATATTAATATAAATGGAAGTCTCCTCTTAAGAAAAATTACATATTGGAATATATTTGTATATATATTACATTTAATAATCTAGATATGTAATATATATTATAGAGATGTCCACACAAAATCAACATGATAACCTGAAGCAGAATTGATAAGAGACATTTAAAAGTATTCGTGGTTTCAATATAATTATAGCCCTTTTTCTCTATTTCAAAATCTTTCTCCTGTGCCCAACATATAGTTTTAGTATTATGGAAAATATCTATTATGGAAAATATATTCAATTATCCCAGGCAGATGACACAAAAGTATAGTTTATTCAAAGCACGCTGCCCCCACTCCCAATAAGTTTTCTTCGCACATTTCTTCTCCTGCTATATTCTTCTCCTGCTACATTCTAAATGTCCGCACAATAACCGTTTTGCACGACAGCTTTGCATAACGGGAAGAAAGAACAGGTATTCCGTTTTTAACTGGGTCAGCTGGGTGAAGGAGTATAGTTTTTCATTTTATAACAAAAACATAAACAACGCTGCAGAAACTCCAGTCTGGGAGCCGAAGGCATGGCAGGTTAAAAGAAAACCACAAAATTGAGTTCAGAAAAATCTTACCTGTAAAATCAAAGCAGCTAATCTAAAGACTGTCTCGCTTTCCACTTCAATATGCCCCTGTTTAAATAAAGAGGGAAGTATCGAGTTAACACGGCTGAATTCCAGAGGGGAGGTTTACCTCAGGCTACACGGAATCTCTTAGTAGTCTGACGCTACTCAGCAACCCTGGTTTTTTCCTTCCATTTCTAGATCGTACCATTACAGCAGAAAGGGGTGGGTGCAATTTGAGCCATAAAGTTTGGATAATTGCTTATTATTTAATATGGAAAACGGGGGAAATCATCCCTCAAGAAAAGAACAATTGGGAGGCTGAAGGAAACTGTTAACCAGACCGCTTGCAATCTTTGATGAATCATGACTTGCAAATGTTGTATATTTTGACCCTCCGGGTTTCCCAGGGTTCAATGGCTGCAACGACTACAAATACTTTGCTAATGCACTTCTGTTTGTGGAGGGTGCTCAGAGTTATGCAAAGGCACGCACACTCACAATAATCCTATGCATATACATATGTCCCCTTCAGTTGATGAAGTACAGTAAACAATAATAAGGAAGCACTATTCTCCTTTGGTGGTGAGATTGCTAAATTGAGCTATCTTGTTTAAAAGTGCATATTTAATTTGTAAATGAGAACATCGCTGATTCAATTTATATATGTCCATCATCTTTACCCTTTGGGTTAAATATCATTATGCAAAAAGCAGAAAAGGAGCACGAAATAAAGCAAAGAGATAAGAAAAAGAAATGGACCCGTTTATGCCAACAGCAGTTACCCTACCCTAATCTTTCTATTTTGAAAAACTGCAGGACATCCTCCCATTATCAAATGCCAATTTAGTGACTGCTGGAAGCTAGTGCTTGGACATTTGTGTGCTTTGAAACTAGCAGGCTTTTATGACTATTGCAGCATCTTATGGTAATGTGATTGTCATTTGTGCACTTCACAATCAGCTTCATGCAAGCAGAATCAATGGAGAAGTTGGCACTAAAATTGCAAGTCGTGATCATGTGATGTCTTGCTTAATGACTGGATGATTCACTTAAGAACAGAAGCTGAAGTGAGGTTTGTAAGTCTGGCTCATCCAATATTATTTTTTAGTTAGTGCCCAGGGCACTTCTCAGTGGAGTTGTCATTTTCAATTGTGGTCAGTAAGTGAAGTCAGTAACATTATTTCCAATGGATCCATCGGACATGGCATTTTGTTCTAGAAACATTTTGTCACTGTTTCTTTTTGAAGAACTTATGAATGCCAGTGCATCACAACTTCCTCAGCCTTTCCCTTTCTGTCAATCCATTCACTCTTCCTTCATATATTTGTGTTAGTCTCACTAGACACAAATCAGCTCTACAGGAAGGCTAAAACTACATATTGGGTATAATACAAAATTTTGACAATCTGATTGTGTTGTACCTCTTCCCCATTTTATAATTCAGTGAATTATGGAGATGAATGAGTCACTTCCCCATGGTATGTAGCCATTTTGAACTGAAAACTTATCATTTGTCACTTTCGCAATACAGCTCAGTTATATTTCTTTATCTTTACAGTTTGTTTTGCAAGTTGATCTTCAATCATATCCTGTACATGTTGTATTTAACAACCAATATTTAATTGCATATTTTTGCTAAACATTCCATATGATATGTTTGAAATAGATCTACTCACATATGATATGTTTGAAATACTACTCACATATGATATGTTTGAAATAAATCAAGAAGCATACAATAATCTTTAAATCTCACATGTTGTCATTCACATCTTACGGATCTGTTAAACAGCAAAAATGTGGTATTCACACCTACCCTGGCATAAAATTACATTGCCCTTCCTCAATTTTTGCTTATTGTACTCGTTAGAATTCCTTAGAATTCTGCCCCAAAACTTCATACATGCAAACTTAACCAATCTTTTTGATGTTGGGGTTGTTGTTTTTTGCATTAATTCTTACTACATTTGCTTTTATGTAGGGAAAAATAATGAAATTTTTCTTATTGGGATGTGGTAGCTGTGTTTAGGGGGGCTTTTGATAGATTAATCTACTTTGCCCTATCCTGACTGGGAGGCCTTGCTCACAGGATCCAAACCAAAGGTTCAAATGGTGATCACATGACCTGGGGACGTTGCAGCTATCACAAATACATGCCAGTTGCTTAACAACTAAATCACATGATCATGGAGATGCTACAATAGTTATAAGTTACTTTTTTCAGTGCTGTTGTAACTTTGAACGATCACTAAATGAATTGTTGTAAATTGAAGACTACCTGTATACAAATTATGTTTTCTCCTGTCCTGTTTTGAAGCGCTTATTCTCTTATAAGCATTTTCCCCTTACCCGCTGTCTTGTTTTCATCTTCATTCAACCTAGAACATTTATTTTATATTTCTCATTGACATCGCGACACACATTTCTATGATGTTCTATAACAGGGGTCTTCAAACTTGACAGCTTTAAGACTTGTGGACTTCAACTCCCAGAATTCCTCCTCCGGTCATATTAGCTCAGGAATTTCTACATGGTCCGTGTTCTATAATATGGACCATTCGGTTCTCAACATCTCTCATACCCACTTTCCATTCATTTTATTCTGTTGGGACATAATTTTTTCTTTGAATAGTTTTCATTCATGATTTTTTCTTCCTTTAATACTTTTCACTCCATTTCCCCCAAGATTCCTCAATATCAATATCCCTGATATTGCCACTAAAAATGGTTTTTCACCATTCAGAATTTCTCATTGCTCTTACATCTTTTACTAATTCTCTTGGACTTTCATCATCAATTGATTGGTATGATCAGTACAGAGCTTTTTAATTTCCATTTCTGGAAATCAGGGCCAAGGAAAGTGGCCTGCCAAATATTGTTGAAGTATGAACACCTGCAGCATTTTTAGGTTGTCTTATTTTTGTAAGGATGAAGAATTCATGCATCATACTAAGCAGTTTTTGTTTTTATACATAAGGGATTAAATAAGTGCACTAGACTAAACTATTATTATTACCTTTATTGTCAGAGATTGTAATGAGATTGGCTGAGCCTCCCTTCATGCACCCCACTCCACCACAACTCATAGTAAAATCAATAATGACTTAGATGAATGTATGGGTTTGAGATTTTTCCACTGAAATACAATTAAATTTTCAAAAGGTAGAAAGATTCATCTTCGGCAACATATTTAAATTTAAATGACTATACCAATTTAATATTTTGCTAATAGTAATTTAATTATCAAATAATTCCGATACCTTCTATTTAGAATTATACTCCTTTATTAAAATGCAAATTATAATCGGAAGTTTGATAGTTTGGCACTATATTAGACTTATTAAAAAATCAGTAAGTCACATACAAGAAATCCTGGTTCATTATCTGAAAACAAGATTTCATTTCATGGGGGATAAATACATAATTTTTCAAGTTCTTCCTTTAATTTTACTACAATGAAACAACAGAAAATCCTTTGAGGTCTAGGCAAAAGAATGAAAAGGTTCTAACATAAAAAAACCCCATCCTTAGCCCCAAATTAGGTAAATTTTCAACACATTTCTATTATGAATCTGTTCTTTCTCTGAATTGTTTTTTTCAAAGCATCTGACAATATGAAAGCAAAACGGACCAAGAACTGTTATGCTCACTGGCTTCATGATTACTTTCTACCAATTGATTCAATCTTTTTTTCTTAGTAAAGGATCTGCTTTTGCTTTTCAGATCAACCAGGTATTTGTTTTGTTGGTTGTGATAGGAATCAACCAACCAAGTGGTTACTTGAGCCTGACATCATGGGATTGGAGATAGTGACTGGCCCAAGGGCATCTACCTAGCTTTTATGCCTAAGGTGGTACTGGAACTTACAGTCTCCTAGTTTCTAACCTGGTACCTTAATCACCTGATCCAGCTGGCTCTCTACCAATTGAGCCAATGATGTTTGGTAAATGGAAACATGGAAACATATACATATTGACAACACATAGCAAGACAAATTGTTACCATGATTGATGGTTCATAGGATGTCATTTTGATGTGGTAACCAGATTCACTTTTAGACAAATTAGGAAATTATTAAATGACTTGCAAATATGAAAATATAATTAATCTATAATTCTAGAACTCAAATAATTGACAAAATCAAATCTAAAACAAAACCCCAAATTTGATATTGGTTTAATTTAACTGATGTTTTAAATAGATAATTAAGCAAGCTAGATGGGGTAACCTGCAGTATACAATTCCAGAATTAGTCAGAATTGCAAGGAAGTATAAAGTGCATAAATGGATTTAATCTAATTGTCCATAGGGTAGAAATATATTTAACTGCATAAAATAAAATACAAAGAGGTAAACTGCATTGGAAAGGGAACCAATAATTCTTATGTACAGTGATTAAAACACTAAAAATAACTAACACATAAAACAGTAATATATGTGCTTCTTTATTAATCCATAAATCAATGACAAAACAAAGTGAATGTTGGTAGAGAGTTAATAAAAATACAGTTGTATTTAAAAAACTAATTTATATGCCACCCATATCACTGTCAGGTGATTCTGGATGACTTTCAACATCATAAATATAAAATATAAGACATAAAATTAAGTATTAAAAATTAACAATTAAAAATTAAGAATTAAAATTTTTAAATTTTTAAATTAAGTATTAAAATTAACAAAAAAATAGTTAATTTAGAAACCAGATTGCAATGGGATTTGGGTAGGATTGGCTTCCAAATCCACTAACCAACTCCCAAGCCAGTTGGCAGAACCAGGATTTCAGGGTCTTTGGGAAGGCCAAGAGGTTGGGGTTGGATCTCACCTTGAGGGGCACAATGTTTCAAAGGATGGAGTAACTTTCCCCCTTCCTTACTTAAGCTTCTAAAAACCACTTAAAAGCTGAGCTTTCCCCCAAGTGTTAGGAGAGACCGAGACCAAAGCATAAGGCCAATGTCATGGGCAATATTGAGGAAGTTCAGTTGTGGGACAGGATTTTCTCATCTTGTTTTTAATGTTCTTTGTTTTTAATGTTTGCTTGGGAGCCGCTCAGGTTTTGGGGGCTTTAAAATGGGTTGCTATACAAATCTTTTAAGTAAATAAATAAATATCTGGCCATTTTTATAGTTTGATGATGTGACTATGACAATCCATTTCTGCTGCCTTAGGATAGAAGAAGCCACTCATATTTCAGAAAGCCAAAGCCTCAATTATTTTAAGTACGTAGGATGAGATTTCTTATTTTCTTTCAAAACTTTTTCTCTAGCCCAGCCTTTTACATCATTCATAGAGGTTAATAGGACTGCTTAGCTTTCTTCTAACAGTCTTGAAACCAATGTAGTAGATACTTTTATTTCACATAGAGAGGCACTAAGTCTCATTTTACAGGTGCTATCAATTACCAACAAATTCAATGTCTTTTTAATACATTACAATTGATAAGGTATTTATAATCTGTCTCACTGTAACCTGTATCAGCATAGCAGGCCTGTCTTCCCCTCCTTGCTTTCCCCCTCCCAAAATGAGTTAATTAGAAAAGATGCTACCAAACTCTTGATTTGCAATAGAGCAGGGGTGTCAAACTCAAGGCCCGGGGGCCAGATCCGGCCTGCGAGGTGATTAGATCTGGCCTGCAGGGCCATCCTGGAAATGGCAAAAGACTGGCCTGAGGTACCTCTGCCGGCAAAAACAGAACTCGGGTGGGCTGCACACAGCCCTCTTGAGCTCTGTTTTCATTGGCAGAGGGTTACTTACAGGAGGCTGTTGTAGCCGAAAATGGAGCTCAGGAATCTGTTTTCTCTGGCAAAGAGCTTGGGTCGCAACAGGCACCCCTGACACGAGTGATGTCAAGCTGACCACACCCACCCTGGCCACGCCCACTCTGGCCCTCCGAGGTAAAATACAATCCTGATGCGGCCTTCAATGAAATCGAGTTTGACACCCCTGCAATAGAGACACAATTCTTTTCTTCATCTGTGAATGGAAACTTCTGTCATGGAGAACTATCTGGCACAGGTAGTCCTTAACTTACAACAGTTCATTCAGTAACCATTCAACATTACAACAGCATTGAAAAACATGACTTATTATTGTTTTTCATACTTAACAACCATTGCAGCATCCTCATGGTCACATAATCAAAATTCAGTGGCTTGGTAACTGTCTCGTATTTATCTGGGTTGCAGTGTCCCTAGGGACACATGTTCACCCTTTGTGACCTTTTGACAAGCAAAGTCAACAGGGAAACCAGAGGCATTTCACAACTGTGTTACTAACTTAATAACTGCAGGGACTCACTTAACAATGGTGGCCAGAAAAGTTGTAAAATGAGGCAAAATTCACTTAGCAACAGAAGAGAAATTTTGGGCTCAATTGTGATTGTAAGTCAAGGTCTATCTGTATTGGAATGAACTCTTCTATAGAAATTTGATAGAATAATATTCCTGTGATTCATGAAAATCTCATTCAGATTTTTCCCATGCTTAAATTTTATCCATCTTGCCAACAACTCAAAAAACAAACAAAAAACCAACCATTTTATTCTGAATAACCACGAGCAAGTGCAGCTTGATGTAGCTTTCACAAATCCAATGCCCTGCAAATCTATGAGCATTACAATAGCTACTTTCCCAAGTAAATAACATGGCTGAAGGCCAAAAGTCATACTAGCAGGTTTCTGGGAGCAGAGGTTAGGAAAGGTTTCCACAAGTAAATAAAATTCTAGTGAAGTCCCAGATATTTCCAAACTGGTACAGCCTGAGAAGTGACACCTGGGAGTAAAATTATAACTATTTTACAATCAATTTGTTCTTAAAGGCTACTGTCATCAGAAGAAATATTAGTCATGTGGAAAACTCCTCTAAATATATGTTGCTGAAATATGTCTGTGATGGAATGCTGGGAAGAAGAATTAGGAATAGGCTGTAAAGTCTCCGGTACAGTTAGGTGGTCAATAATTTAAATAAATAAATATTTGTCTTCAACAATAACTACATTCCAATCAAGTGATGAATGAAACAAGACTATGATAATTAAACCATTCACAGGGATCTAGGCAACCTGGCAGTGACTTTTTTGTGTACTTACTTCTTCATACTTGTCTTTCTGCCTCCCTCTGGAATTGAAAACTGACAACAGCAAAACAGGAAAAAAAAAAAAAGATTGCCAGGAAAGCAATTATTTGAGAATGGCTTGCTAATATGCTATCGTGTTTCTCCAACAATACGGCCTCCACCAACAGGAAGCCCCAGCATGATTTATTGGCATAAAATCAAATTAAGCCCCTCCCCCCAAATTAAAGCCCTTTTTAAACATGCAAAATGAGGGGGGGAATGGCGGGGGGGATTGCCGTTAGGAAATACTTTGTTGCATGCCTGGATATGGTGCTGCCTGCATTGGTGGGGCACTTCATATCAGGATTTTGCTCAGATGAGTGAATTGGAACATTTCGGGCGCCTCCGCCTCGCCCATCTCAGGTGGCGGCAGTGGCGGCAAGCGGCAGCGCTTTGCTGAGGGAAAAAGAAGATAGCGTAGCCGCCTTGCTTGCTTGCCTGCCCCAGCCGGCCTCAGGAAAGACAAGGGAACGCAGCAGCGGCGGCTGTCACAGTATCGTCTCATAGCGGGGCAAGGCTGGCAAGCTGAGGTGGCCGCGCCAGAGAGCATCGCTGCCGACCCCGTCGTGAGGATAAAGGAGCGGGATAGAGATTCAGTCAGACATCAGCCTCGGCTAGAGAAAAGAGCCAGCCTCTCGGAGCACACCGGCGTCTCTCTCTCTCTCTCTCTGTATATGAAAGAGCTCGCCTTGCTCAGGGTGTTTGACGAAGCACATGAGTTTCGCAGTTGAAGAGGAAGGCGGTGGTGAAAAGGATGCGGTGGCAATGGCAGGATGCTGCAATTGGGCAAGGTCAGGACCTTGCATTGAAGCAGACCAGGGGGCACGCAGCCACCTCCCTCCAGCCCACCTTGAGGAATTGCCTTTTGTTGTTGGTATACTTGGCTTCAGGTGCTCCTGTCGCCGCCTTCCCTTTGCCTTCGAAGGCAAAGCAAATTATTTTAAAAACCTCCGCTCATCCCACCAGGGCTGTGCCAGAGCCGTGCTGGCTGGGCAGAGCCAGGAAAGCGAGCCACGGGTGTTTCCTGGGTCTGCCCAGCCCGCACGGCTCCAGCGCGGCCCTGGTGAAATGAGCGGAGGTTTTTAAAATAATTTGCTTTACCTTCGAAGGCAAAGGGAAGGTGGCGACAGGAGTGCCTGAAGCCAAGTGTCTCTTCAGGGCTCCGGTTGCAGGGAGGAGCCCTGACTGGCCGCACATGGCTGCGCCAAATGCTGCGGCGTTGCTCTAACGCCGCGGCAGCAAGGGAGATGGAAAAGCAACGGTGGCGGAAGGTCTCCCAAAGCTGTTGCCACCCGCCCACCCGAGGATGCATGGGGGGGGGGAATTAAGTCACCCCCAAAAAGACGGCCTAGCCATTTTTTCGGGGGTCAAAAAAAATAAGGCCCGGCCTTATTATGTGAGAAACACGGTTATTAAATTGCAGAATGTACAGGAGATGTCCATTCCACAGTAAAATGAAGAATCAAATTCTTAAAGAATATAATGGTATTTATAATTGGTAGCAAAGTGAAGCAATTGAAATCACAGGTTGGGTTTGAATATGTTGTGAATCCATAAGTTAATATTATGCCTTCCTGTCTCCCATCCACTGTTTTAGTCCAGTACAGTCATGGCCAGCTAAAAATAGTTGAAAAAGAATGTTTTCACTCATTGATAATATGAGTTTGGTCTCCCTATGAATTTGTACTGAGTTAAAACAAAGGGAAGACTACCTAAGCATGAAATTTCTTGACATCATGTCAGATTATATTTTAGCGTTATATACAAATATAACAAAAGAATAATCAATGTATAAAGAAGCATAAGGTTTTATGGAAGAGAACACACTTTATCAGATATACAAATGTTATCCAAAGTTATTCAATATAAATTTGCATGCTTCTAATTACAATATAAAGGGAAAAAACTCTCTCCGTCTGTCTGTTTGTCTATCTATCTGGTGTGTGTGTGTGTGTGTGTGTGTGTGTGTTGTAGATATGTTTGTAAGTATGTATATATATATAGTATATGTACACACACATACATATCTATCTTTGAGGCATGTACACAAGTTAATACAGGAATTTTGTTTACTCATCTGTTCTTTTTTACCCTCTGCATGTATTTGGTTAATTTTTTCAAGTTCTTTTTAGTTGCTTTTATTAGGGTTACAATGAAAGACAAATATAGCTAAGATACATAAACATTACAAAACTCTTTTAATGCACTATGTAGATCTGTTTAGGTTAACTTTCTCAAAATTAAGCTGCACATGTTTGCAGAAAGTACTGTCAAAAATGAAAGTCTGGGTTTTGGTTTTTTAAAAAACTTGTAATAACATACTGGTGAAACTCGAAAAATTAGAATATTGTGCAAAAGTTCATTTATTTCATCAATGCAACTTAAAAGGTGAAACTAATATATGGGATAGACTCCTTACATGCAAAGCAAGATAGTTCAAGCCATGATTTGACATAATTGTGATGATTATGGCTTACAGCTCATGAAAACCCTAAATCCACAATCTCAGAAAATTATAATATTACAATAAAACAAGGATTGTACATCGAACAATATCGGACCTCTGAAAAGTATAAGCATACATATGTACTTAGTACTTGGTTTGGGCCCCTTTTGTAGCAATTACTGTCTCAATGCAGTGTGGCATGGAAGCTATCAGCCTGTGGCACTGGTGAGGTGTTATGGAAGACCAGGATGCTTCAATAGCGGCCTTCAACTCTTTTGCATTGTTCGGTCTCATGTCTCTCATCTTTCTCTTGGCAATGCCCCATAGATTCTGTATGGGATTCAGGTCAGGCGAGTTTGCTGGCCAATCAAGCACAGTAATCCCACGGTCATTGCTTTTAGCAGTGTGGGCAGGTGCCAAGTCCTGCTGGAAAATGAAGTCAGCATTCCCATAAAGCTCGTCTGTGGAAGGAAGCATGAAGTGCTCCAAAATCTCCTGGTAGATGGCTGCATTGACCCTGGACTTAATGAAGCACAGTGGACCAACACCAGCAGATGACATGGCTCCCCAAATCAACACAGACTGTGGAAACTTCACACTGGACTTCAAGCATCTTGCAGTGTGTGCCTCTCCATTCTTCCTCCAGACTCTGGGTCCTTGGTTTCCAAATGAGATGCAAAAGTTGCTCTCATCAGAAAAGAGGACTTTGGACCACTAAGCAACAGACCAGTTCTGTTTTTCTTTAGCCCAGGTAAGACACTTCTGACATTGTTTGTTGTTCAGGAGTGGCTTGACAAGAGGAATACGACATTTGAAGCCCATGTCCAGGATCCGTCTGTGTGTGATGGCTCTTGATGCACTGATTCCAGCCTCAGTCCACTCCTTGTGAAAGTCCCCAACACTTTTGAATGGCCTTTTCCTGACAATTCTCTCCAGGCTGCAGTCATCCCCGCTGCTTGTGCACTTTTTTCTTCCACACTTTCCCCTTCCACATAACTTTCTATTAATGTGCTTTGATGCAGCACTTTGGGAACATCCAATTTCATTTGCAATTACCTTTTGAGGCTTTCCCTCCTTATGGAGGGTATCAATGATGATTTTCTGCACAATTGTCAGGTCAGCAGTCTTTCCCATGATTGTGATTCCTACTGAACCAGACTGAGAGACCATTTAAAGGCTCGGGAACCCTTTGCAGGTGTTATGGCTTAATTAGCTGATTAGAGTGGGACACTTTGAGCCTAGAATATTGAACCTTTTCACAATATTCTAATTTTCTGAGATTGTGGATTTGGGGTTTTCATGACCCATAATCATCTCAATTATGCCACATCACGGTTTGAACTATCTTGCTTTGCATGTAATGAGTCTATCTCATATATTAGGTTCACCTTTTAAGTTGCATTACTGAAATAAATGAACTTTTGCACAATATTCTAATTTTTCGAGTTTCATCTGTATTTGAAAACTAATTAATCAGGAGATGTAGAGTAACATCTCCTGTAAGTAGGATTTTTTTTGGCTAAACTGAATAAACAGAAAGGATCATTGGATTTCAAACAAAACACACCAAATTTATCTTCATAGTGTTATTTTTCTACAGAAGAGTTGGTTTTGTAGAAAATGTTAACAGGAACAATCTCTCTCTAGAGGATCAGAAATGTTAAAAGGGGTTAACTTCATTCTCAAATTATCTACCATAAAACAAGAGACTTTTACATATAACAAGCATAAAAATATGTTGGCAAGATAATTAAATGAAGAGGTGTAAGAAAAATCTATTTCTAATGATGCAGCGCAGAAACTACTCCTATGTGATGGTTTTATTCATTGGGAGTAATTGTGAACTATTTTTGCAATATTTATTATGAATTCCAAGCTGTTTTAGATTAAAATCAATTAGTAGCAAGATCACGGGAAATAGAGCAGATCACTTTGTGGCTTACAAATTCTAGAAATAATAATTTAGCATATGGGGCATTCAAAATCTTCCATTGCAAAACCATTGCCTGTAGAAACAATGGGGAATATCTTGGATTGAGGATCAGGGATATCTATCAGGAAGGGATGAGTAAAAATCAGGGGACCACAACATGTAATTGAAACTCCACACCCTTTTTAGACACATGTATTTAATGAAAAACAGGACTTTAACCATGCAATCACGGGTGCCATTCTGACTTTTTAAAAATCCTTTCCCTATGGATAACTTTGTTCCAAGGTAATCTACAGTAGTTCTTTCAGGGGAATTGTTCCAGAGCCTCACTCAGCAGAATAAATAGGCTTCAAATGATGTACGCCACTACAGTTTGAATTAAGTACTTCATGGAAACATATCTTGCTATATCCTTCCTCTTAAACCCTTAGATATTTAAGAGTACCCCTCCCTCAGTGTTCTGCATTGCAGGCAGAGTGGTTATGATTATCGTTTCAGATGATGAATTAATATTATTGTATTTGGAATATTGATTCCTGGTTTTTTTTTCCCTTTACAATATATGGTTTTAGTTTTAAAAAACAGAGTGCTTATCTATGTTTTTCAATCCCAGTTTACAGATTTGGGGAGTTCTATGCCAGTCAGAGTTAGTTGGTTAGAATGGCCATGCAAATACAGTAAATATACCACCATTTAACTCACAACCCAGGAAATAATACAATTAATTGTCCAACTTGAAGTAATTGGAATCACCTGCTACAAGCTATGAGAGAGCTCTCATCCATATATCAATCTTCTGTCCAAGTTGGCCAACTATTGAAACCCACACATCTGGAAGATATCCAGTTGGGGAAGTTTATAGAATGAGGGGATGGGCCCCTGATCTGCTTACTGGAGACTGGACTGTATTAGAAGGGTAATACAGTTTTAAAAGTGTTTCCTTATGTGCTCCCTGCCCCACCTGAATTAAGCTTTGAACTGTTGTTTTTAAAAATATTGGCAAGCCTTCTTCATATTCTGCTCTATGCATTCCTGGCTATTTTTATGCTTCAAGAAGGAATCTTTTTCAGATTAATGTATGGACACAGTGACTCTGTGATCAGTGGGGCAGGCTTTGCATTTTTGTCTCTATCTCTTTGACTAATCCATTCCCTTCCTTCTGTCCTTGAAGAAGTTACATCATTGAGCCCTTATCACTCCACTTAGCTCACCATCCCCTATTGGACCCTTATTGATTGACTTCTGATCCAATGCCTCCAGAGTCCTATGTGCCCATAGATTAATTTGGGCAGATTATGCCATGGTATACTGAAATTGTCCTTTCCCAACCTTGACTGCCTCAGCCATTCCACAATAGTTACACAACAGCAAGTTAAGTTCTACTGAGATGGACTGATAGCTTCAGAAGGACTGATAGCTTCAGAAGGCCATTCCAATAAGCTGGAGAAATGGAGAGCTAATGGCTCCATAATAAGAACCATAATGTCCAAAAAGACAAAGGAATTTTGTTCTTAGGAAAATTGTTTTGTTTATTAAATATCAATATTTTTATAGTGGAATAAACTTAAAATCAAATTCACCAAAGAGAGTAAGTGAAGTGCTCAGCCAAGGATTATGTTCTGAAATAGTTGGATTGACATTCGCTTTGGTTAAACAATTGCAAGAAGGATAAATGCATTAATTTGTAGGATGGTAGCTGTGCTAATTTTCAGAGACAGTAAGTATCTAATTTTCACACCAGTGAGTAACATGTATGCATGCTTGTACATACTTACCTCAAGACACCATAATGCCATAATGTGTTTGGGATATGGATAGAAAAGACTCACTGTGGGCCATGGCACAATTTTAGAAATGCAGAAAAATTAATATAACATTTTACAAAGAAAGGTTTATTTCACTGGGTGGGATTATGGTATGTACAAAGGATTAAAACTGTATTACAAATTTGTACTGGGCTCCTTGAAAATTATGATTAGGCCTTGGCTTGCAGATTCTGCAGCAAATCACAAAATAATCATAAGGAATTAATGTTAGAATTTGGGATACTGCCATTATTTTATAAGATTGCTCTGTCCTGGATCTGCACATTCTCATCTCATTTTAGCTCACAACATCCTTCTTCTTCTTTTGGAACTTTTATGAGTTCTATTTTTAGGAACTAGAATGATTACATCTAATATGCACTGTGTATATTTAAGTAGTCAAAGAGAAACAGAAACCCTTCGGTGCAAGGGAACACTCCTTACTCCCAGACAAAGTGACAAGGGAATTGTGAAATGTTTATTGTAAAACTTTTAAAAGCTTTTGATGTATTGTAAAATTGGCAGGTAGCCAGATTTCATATACTAAAGCAGATTTGGAGTGTGTGCTGTATGTGTTTGTGTGTGTGTTTGTGTGTGTGTATCTCTTCTATTCCAACACCGTTAACTGCATAATCAACAACAACAAAAATCTCTTCATTGTCTTCTCACCTACTTGCAATCCTTTGAATAAAGGCAATAAACAATCATAATAATTGTTAGGGATACACCCTAGCAGAATCTGCACGGCAGACAGGCAGGCAGGCAAATATGTGAGATAAATGTTTTTGTAGCTTACACTCAGTAAAACTAGTTAAATAGTTTATTCCAGTAAGAGTTTTTAGCATAGTCAAACAGTCCATATATCATTCACTAGTTCAGTCCGTCCGGGGATTATTCATTTGCAAAGTCCAGTGTCGAAAAAGAGGTCAGTAAACTTAAAAATATCAGTCCAATAATATATCTTCTCACAGCAGAGATATAAAGAAGTCAAACCTCCTTTCTTCCTTCAGCAGCAGCAGCAGGGAACACGCAGTTATCAAACAATCAATCCATCAAAGTCAGCAAGCAATTCAGTAAGCCAGCAGTCAATCAAGTTCTCTTGCTCCCTCTTATGGCGGTTTTACAGCTGCACCCAAAATTACATGCTTTTTTGCAGTTTTAAAGTGACACACACTTACATTCACTATCATAGTTTATAAATATTATTTTACCCAAACTACGTTAGGTAACCTTGTTATTCCTAGCAGTAATTAACAGCCTGCTTCTATGTCAGGGGTGTCAAACTCGTGGTGCGTCACATGCTGGCCCTGCCCTGCCCTGCCTGCTTTAGCGAAGGGGGAAAAAGTCCCAATATGTCATGTGATGTCACTGTGATGAAGCAAGTTTGACACCCGTTCTATGTAGAACTACTAGAAAGGGACACCAATAGGTTGAGTTGAACTACTTTCTGTTATACTGCTTAGAACTGCAGTCTCTGTTTTGGGAACTGTCAATTTTAAGTGATAGGCATTAAATTTTGGCAACATACATAAGATCAGAAAAATCATTTCAGAAGCTTATTAAATGGTTTGGTATATAGACATCAAAATAATACTTTGTTTTAAACAGTGTTTTTAAAGAGCCAGTGATTTTCAATTGAAGGGATGACTTGAGTCGCTTCTAATAGATGTCTCCTAAACTCTATTTTGAGGGATGACTTCAGTTATATTATAATATATGGCTCCAAAATACATATCGTATCCATTCTGTATGCATTTATCTAAACCTCTGAATGAGATCACTTTTATGAATTAACTAGGAGTTTTCATTCACACAGAAACATGCAAAGCAGCTTTCCAATTTCTCAACTTGGACAATGAAATATGTGTTCTAGAAGGAGGTAAAGAGAGAGAAAGAGAGAGAGAGAGAGAGAGAGAGAGAGAAGCAGACACACACAAAGAGATCTGTATTCATTAACTGTGTTGTAC
Organism: Hydrophis major; assembly: GCA_033807585.1. Classification (NCBI taxonomy): domain Eukaryota; kingdom Metazoa; phylum Chordata; class Lepidosauria; order Squamata; family Elapidae; genus Hydrophis; species Hydrophis major. The sequence goes on from CM066329.1 coordinate 77,480,186, forward strand.
AATAACTAAAGTCATGGCTTTGTTAAAGTAAACATTGTACAATTTGCAAAGTGCCCAGACCACTTTCCTTCTACTTGCCATCCTTCATTCTGATACTGGTGTCACATGATTTGTTATTCATAATAACATGATCCAGCAGTAGCATTTCCTTTAGTAGAATTGTCATTATCATTTCCAGTTGTTGTAAGTGACAGGCATACTTGGCCTTAATTATTCCTGATCCACACCCACAAAAAAACACCCCTAATTAGTAACCTAATTTGACCATTTGAATTTCTGAATAACGGGCAGAGCAAGCTGATCTAGAATAATCAGGATTAGCCTCTAGTTAGTGCATGGATGAAAAAGTCTGGTAAGTCCAGGGCTGCGGGTTATACTGGGAAATCAAATCAAATCAAGACAGCCTGGAAGAAGACAATGGCAAAACACTTTGGAACCATGCCCCGAAACTGCATGAATATATCATATATGTCATCAAATAAAAATCAAGCTTGACTCAAAGACATCTTTGAATCTGAATATCTGACAGCATCTCCAAATGCTTGCTCACTTTCTAATCTATTAACTACTTTGCTGGAACTAGCAGAAGGGAGATTTTTATGGTATTGGATTCTTCTTGCAGCAATCCTCTTCTTAATTCAGAAGAAAAGCAGAAGTCCATCCTTGCTCCTTTCACTCATTCCAACCCAACTCATGCGTTAATAGAAACTTTTGATATCTACACTGTTTCTGAGTGGTTAGATAGCTAAACAGTTAATGTATTCTATTTTAAAAATGCATTTCATATTTTAATTTAATTGGCCACTGCCTTGAATATTTTCTAGTGGACAGTTAGGGCTAGAGAAGCATTCAAATAATTTGTCCCTTGTAATTTTGTGACTTTTCTTAGCCTTCGGAGATGTAATCCACAGATCAGAGGAAAGATGAATGTTGAATATGATCTGTGTAAACGCAGCTGACTTATGTAATTTCAAATATGCCCTCCATTGAACTTACACAGGAAAATCTTTAAAACTGTTGCAGTCAGATGCATGCAGTGAAGCAGTGATCTCTAGTATGACAGCTGGAGTATTACAAGAATGTATAAGAATATTCTCATTTCATTCATGAAATGCTGACATGTATGCACATGACGTCTATGTTCTTTTCATTTCAGTCATCTATGCCCTTAACAATCTGAGCCAGTATCTGATTTCTCACAGTGGTTATGCCATCACCTTCCACATTAGCCTGTCCAAATGCCAATAAAAACAGCACAGAAATAGGTTAATGAAATGAGTAAGTGTTAAGAAAAAGGCAGGTTTTACATACGGCCTTGTAGGTCATCTAGCCCAACCCCCTGCCCCCGCCCTGCCGCTAATAAGCTAGAGAAGGTTAAAGATGATGACAGCAGCACTGGGACAAAGAATATTATGAAGAAAAAAACCTCACAAATAGATAAGGATAGGGTTAAAATAGATAAGGATCTGATGTAGCAGCTGATAAAAGAGTGTTTTATGCCAGGAATATTGCTCAAAAGGGATTAGTTCTATTGCCCACTCATTGAATCATAAGGCTGGAAGGGACCTTGGATATCTTCTAGTCCAACCCCCTGCCTTAGGCAGAAGTCCTTATGCCATCTAGGACAAAAGGTTGTCCAATCTTTTCTTGAAAACCTCCAGCAAGGGAGCGTCCAGAACTCCAGGAGGCAAGCTGTTCCACTGACCAATTGTTCTTGCTATCAGGAAACGCATCTTTATTCCCAGATTGAATCTCCCTTTGACAAGCTCCCACCCATTGTTTCTTTTCTTGCCCTCAGGTGCTATGGAGGATAAATCCACCCCTTCTTCCCAATGACAGCCCTTCAAGTATTGGCAGGTGGCTATCATGTCACTCCTAAGCCTTCTCTTTGTTAGGCTAAATATACCTAGTTCCCCTAGCCGTTCATTGTATGATTTAGCCTCCAAACTTCTGGTCATCTGTGTTGCTCTTTTCTGCACTCTTTCTATTATTACTGGCCTAATCTGATGACCATATGCTTTTTTTCATTATTGAGTTCCATACGTTCTTTCTTGGTGTTGGACAAACTGATTTTTCATAAGTGGTTTTTCTACTCTACATTATCGGTGATTTCACTTTACAGAATATTATGAGCTGTTTTCTTGCTTATCCACCAGCTTCAGATTTGAAGAGCGAGAAACAAAAAGTGGTTGCTGATTTGCTGACTTCCATGGAGTGCCTCAGCCTTCAAGAAAGTGCTCTAAAGATCACAATGACCACCAGCCCAATTGCCAGAGTGGGAAAAATATGGAGCCTTTTCTTCAAACAAGTTTTAAATTCATGAATGAATTGGCACATCTGTGTTCTTCTAATTATGATCGTGGTTACACATACCACAATGTGGTACGTTCAGTGCTTGTAAACACCAAACATTAAACAGGTTAGGGCAGCATTCTATTATGCTTAGACAACAAGCCAAACAGAGCATAAGGTAAACTTGCATTAAGAAACATAAGCATTTGGAAATGTCTAAGAGCAATATAGTCTACAGAGATGGGGTAAGCAGGGGTGGGTTACGGGGGATTCGCAGAGGTTTGGGAGAGGCCCTAGCTAAGATTCTGTAAGATTCTTGCGGGTTTGGAGAACTCCCCCAAATCCTACTGCTGGCTAGCCCTGCCCACCCCTCCCCTTCTTGGACTCCCCACGCAGCCCGTTTTGGATGCAGGGAAGCACAGGGTGCATGCGGAGGTGAGGGTGAAAAATGGGCCTCCAGAAGTTTGAGAAGGCCGGAAATGGGCCCATCTGGCTTCCAGAGAGCCTCCAGAGCCTGGGGAGGCTGTTTTTGCCCTCCCGGAGGTTCGAGGAAAGCCTCTGGAGCCTGGGGAGGGCAAAAATGCCCCCCCCGCCGTGGTGCAGGAGGAAGATTAGGCCACGCCCACCACAGCCACGCCCACCCAGCAACTGGGCAGAGAACCTTTTGCTGAAAATTTTCAAGCCCACCCCTGGGGGTAAGTATGGAACCCTTTGGGCTATAATTTGACACATACTGAACTTCAGGCATAATGGTAGCACTCCAGCATTCACTGAAAGAGAAGAGCATCTCTAATATTCACACCTGATAGTACTTTGGCGTTTTTCTTGGCTCTTCACGCCTCCTGTCATGTTGTCTCTTCAGTAGCCACAATCTGCATGATACTCACATGTGAAAATGAATTATTCTGAGCAAATAACTGATTTGGTTGCAATGGTTTACCACCAATATGGGATGAATAAGCAGAGACTTATATAAATAAACCAAATGGGACTTCCAGTTTGCAAGGTTTCAGTAGCGGCAGGGATTCGCGATATTGCGTGATCCCTGCTGCGTTCGCCGCCAAGTTTCCCCTGATCCGTTTCGATCTGGGGGATATAGTTGCCCCGTAGAGGCAGCTGAAGACAGGGGGGATCCGGACAGGGGCTTGGGGGTGTCGCAAACCCCCTCCCCAGCCGGCAAAACCCCCTTTTCCCAAGGTGGAGGAGCGGCGGTCAGCAATGGCCGCCACGAAGAAACCTGCAGCCAGACAAGCAGGTACAGAAGGGAGAAAGTTGGAAGAATTATGACAGTTGCTTTCAACCGGGACAAGGCAAGAGAAAATGCCCTGGAATCTTGAAGGCTGCTAAGGATACATTGTTTCTAGTGAGAGTTACAAGCTGCGAATATCCTAAAAGGGAAAGTTTTTTTCTTTTCGTTTCACTCTCCTTCCTAACATGACAGCGGATGAAAAAAAAATCTTTTTGGCTGTGAGTGGGAAGGGAGAGAAAAAAAATTGGAGCAAAATTTGAAAATAAGGAGAAGATTGCCTAGAATTCTAAAGAGTTACTAAACTTCAATAAGACTTCTAAAAGATATATTTTAAAGGGAACTTTGTGACTAAACTTTAACCCCAGAAAGAGAAAGTGAAGAAGGAGAAAGTATTTAAAAGAAACAGCTTGTTTGGATTGTTTGGTGATTTTGGAACTTCTGAGAATCATTTCTGATTAAAAGCACTTCGGTGGTTGTTTGGAAAAACTTTTTCTCTGCACAATGGCATCACTTGTGGATGGACTGAAACTTGTATACCAAAAATATGAAAAAGAAAAGCAAGAAGGGAAAGATGTCCTTGGCACTCTTTTTCAATTTTTAGAAATGGTGATTTGTACTTATGTAAAGCTGAATGAGCAACAGGATGATGGGGACAAAGAAGAAGCCATCTTTGATGAACAAATAACTTTGGTCGGAGAAGGGAAAAAGAAAGAGAAAAAGGAAAAGAAGACTTTAAGACCTGGAAAAACAAACCAAAAAGAGAAGAATAAGGTGAAAAGAGGACATTAGGTTAGGAAACAACAGAAAGGGGGAAAGCAGAATAAAAGGGAGGTGGAGAGACAAGGGGGTAAAGAGGACAAGGAGAAGAAGAATCAAGGGAGAAAGGAAGGGATGAGAAGCTTTAATGGTGGGGAGCAAGATGCAAAGAGACAAAAGTTTTTTTAGAAATAATGGTTAAATTTTATTGAAAAAGGGATTCATAAAAAGTACATAAGATTGCATTTCTATATTTGTATTTAGAAATAACTGTAGAAAATTGGAAATAATATGTAATTTAAAATGTGATAAAATATTTCGTATAATCTAGTGAAATTTTTGTTAAGAAAAGGGGAGTACTGTAATGAAACAATGATTTAAGATATGTGATGGGGGGGATAATTTTGGAAAGCATAAGTGTTCTCACAAAGGCATGATATTTAATTGAAATGGGTAAAATGTTTAAGATATAAACGATTGTTAATATTAATGATTAGACTATGTTATCCTGGTGAAACTTTTTGTGAAATGAGAGATTTGAAGTAGAAGAAGGGGGAACATTTTAATGAAATAATGATCTATAATATGTGATGTGGGGGGGGGATAACTATGGAAAATAGGTGCTCCCATAAAAGTATGTGATCTAATTGAAAAGTAATGTGCTAAATGTTTAAGATATAAATGAATATCAATATTAATGAATAGATTTGTATTGGTTTTGATAATACTGTATAATTTTAGAACGTACCAGACAGAATCCCAATGTAAGCTATGTATTCTATATTAAGTATTATAGATATAAGGGAAAGAGATAAAGGCATCATACTCCATTTAGTGTACAGGAGAAGTTTTTTTTCAAAGAAGAAAGATAAATGGATAGCTGGAAATAAAACAGACAAAGAATAATAAATATTATGATTTGAATTGAGAGGAGATAAATAAAATAAAATTGAGAAAATTTAAAAGAGAGGAGAAGTTATATAGAAAATTGAAAATGCTAATAAGATATGGAATGGTATGTAAAATGAATATGAATTTGAATTTGTGTCTGTACCAAGAGTTTTAAACCAGGACTAAGCAACTTTCAGAAAAGAGATTTTCTTATGCTTTTATGTTTTGTGTTTTTGTGTATGTCTTTAAAAATTAATAAAATTTGTTCAAAAAAATAAAATAAACCAAATGAACTTCCTTGAGTACAGGCAATCCTCTACTTATTATCACGGTTGAGCCCAAAATTTTCTAAGCAAGAATGTTGTTAAGTGAGCTTTTGCCCATTTTATAACCTTTCTTGCCACTGTTGTTAAGTGAGTCACTGCTGTTAAGCTAGTAACACAATTGTTAAGTGAATCTGTAGTCTGTATTGACTTTGCTGATCAGAGGGTCACAAAAGGTGATCACATGATCCCCTCCCCCCAGGAGATTGTAACCATTCTAAATACATGCCAGTTATCAAGTATCTGAATGTTGACGACTTGACCATGAGATGCTGTAGTAGTTGTGTGAAAAATGGTTAAAAGTCACTTTTTTGGTACCATTGTAACTTTGAAAAGCCACTAAATAAATGATTGTAAGTCAAGGGCAACCTGTATAAGAAATAAAATGACTACTAGTAGAGTCATTTGACAACTCTAAATGATCAATAGCCAAGCTGCCATTAGACAAGTGTTACAGATGGACAAGATCAGGGGTGTCAAACTTGATTTCATTGAGGACTGCATCAAGATTGTATTTGACCTCAGGGGGTGGGCGTGGCTGGGATGGGCTTGGCCAGCTCAACATAATACATGTTGGGGGTGCCTGTGGTGGCCCGAGGTCTCTGCCAGCGACCTCTGTTTTTGGTTGCGACAGCTTCCTGCAACCTTCTGCCAGCAAAAAGGGAGTTTGGGAGGGCTGTGTATGGCCCTTGTGAGCTCTGTTTTTGCTGGCAGAGGTACCGTGGGCCAGTCCTTCCAGGGCAGGCCAGGTCTAAGCACCCCATGGGCTGGATCTGGCCCCTGGGCCTTGAGTTTGACACCTCTGGACAAGATGGTAATGTTATTATACAAATGACACTGCATAGAAGCCTATGTCTAATATCATGACTCATGTGCTATCAGTTTGCAACAATGACTTGCTGTACATACTGCTGCCATGCCCCCTCACTACAACATCCATAAACTTCTACACAGAATCTGACTAAAACTGTGCCTAAGCAAAAAAAGGAACCAAACACGAAATGTTTCACAGGGTTGGCAAGCTGGATAGCTCGATCCAGATGTCAAACTGAAGCTAAAGTGGACAATAAAGAGTGGTCAAGGTCAACAGTAAGCTCACTTGACCAATACTTCTTTCCAATGAATGGTTTAATTTAAAAAAAAAAATCCCACTCTGAGTAAAGATGGGTGTTGGGCATTCTTAAGCATGATGACAACCTCTTAAGTAAAGAAGATTAGCAACCATTCGAGGTACTCCGTTTGCTTTTATGGGCCTGTTTGCAGAGAGCTCCTGATGTTCTCTTTTTGCTCTGAGCAAACAATAAAACGAGTTACCAGGAAAACCAGGTGGGGCCTGAAATAAATACAGACTGAACTGTGCAGGCTGGTTTATCCTAAAGGTGTGTGAAATCTTGGTTTCAGTTGGAAAGGCCTTGGGCCATGCACCTTGTTAAGAACTAGGCTATTGTCAAAATAGTTGCCATTGTATTCATGACAACCTCACCTCATAAATATTTGAGTGAGTTTGAGGAATTTTTTTTCTTGTCTCCCCCCCCCCCCAATCCATCTTAAAATAAAAAGAATAGAAGCACCCAAAAGAATGTTTTAAAGACCATGGCTTTTATGTAGAGGCTCAGCTTTTACTTGTGAACCATGCCTGGAGCAAGAGATTGTCTGGATAGTTCTAAGACAAATGGGTCAGCAAGCCCAGTAATTGATATCCTTGTTTAGAGCAAAACCCACCTGTTTAAAAGACTCTTTTAAAGGCCTGTTTTAGATAATGCGAAGCATTTCACAGAGCAAAATTTCAGCAGTCCCAAGGAAAAAGGTCATATGTCAGTGATGCATGAAAAAAGTCAATCCAACTTTTGGTACTGAACGCAGTTCTAATCTTGTACAGCTCTTCCTGTGGCACTATTTACCACCTTAACTATCCAGACTACTCTTTCAGTATCATTGTTGTTCATCACGAAGTCATGTCCGGCCCATCGTGACCCCATGGACAACATTCCTCCATGTCTTCCTGTCTTATACCATCTCCCAGAGTCCATTTAAGCTCACGCTGAATGCTTTAGTGATTCCATCCAGTCCTCCGGTGACTCATTCTCTGTCGTCCCCTTCTTTTTTCACACTCAATCGTTCCCAGCATTACGCTCTTCTCCAGTGAGTCCTTCCTTCTCATTAGGTGGCCAAAGTATTTGAGTTTCATTTTCAGGATCTGGCCTTCTAAAGAGCAGTCAGAGTTGATTTCCTGTAGGACTGACCGGTTTGATCGCCTTGCAGTCCAAGGAACTCGCAGGAGTCTTCTCCAGCACCACAGTTCAAAGGCCTCAATTCTTTGATGCTAAGCCTTCCTTATGGTCTAACTTTCAGAGCCATACATTACAACTGAGAAAACCATAGCCTTGACTATACACACTTTTGTTGGCAGAGTGATGTCTCTGCTTTTTATTATGTTGTCTAGATTTGCCACTATCATTACAGTCTACTTTTTGTGGTATGATGTTTTGTATAAGCAGTTTTAAGGGAACTGATCTGCTCATACAAGTATATCCATCTTAGACAATAGCTAGCTTCAGATACCTTGCTAAGCCATATTCTGACTTTGTTTTGAAGTGAAATAGCCATTTACTTCAACCTAATAAACATTCCCATAGTCTGAGCAATGGGACATTCACTGCAGCAGGGATAAAATTACATTTGGGTTATATATTAATATGAACCAATTCATTTATCTTTACATTTGGGTTATATATTAATATGAACCAACTCATTTATCTTTAAATCTTTACTTAAGGGCAAGCTTTAATTCACATGTCCTGAAATAAAATACAAATAAGAATACAATTATGTATCTGTTCTCACAATCCTCTTATTCATGCTATGTGATTTCTCTGCACCCTTTAAAAACAATATCAAACTGACAGTGACAGACAGTCATTAGGGGGATAAGGAATCCAAAACATTCTGACATGAATGTCTATAATAGTTTGAAATAAGTTGAAATAGGTGTCTTTTTATATCAGTTCTTTACCGGGGCATCTTCCTCACTACTGTCAGTTTGTTCCACAAGCAGAAGTATCAGCAGTTGAACCACATTTGTGTATTAGGGATCTAATGCCTATACAATTCAGTAGTCAACAGGAAGTAACACAATATTGTTTGTCCCACAAAATGAAAAATGCTGAGGATTTGCTTTAAATGCAAGTATAAGTAGGTTAATGTCATGATAAAAAATTATAGAACAAATGGTTAGGATTTGATCTGCAGATGATTTAGAGCAGGGTGTCAAACTCAAGGCCCGGTGAGTGCTTAGATCTGGCCCATGGGACTGTCCTGGAAACAGCAAAAGAACGGCCTGTGGTGCCTCTGCCAAGGAAAATGCAGCTTGGGAGGGCCACAGGCAGCCATCCCAAGCTCTATTTTCGCTGGCAGACGGTTATAGGAAGTTGTTGCAGCCTAAAATGGAGCTCAGGAGCCTATTTTTGCTGGCAGAGTGCTCAGGCCATCACAGGCGCCCCTTACACGAGTGATGTCAAACTGGCCATGCCCCCCCTGGCCCCCCCAAGATCAAACACAACCCTGATGCAGTCCTCAATGAAATTGAGTTTGACACCCCTGATTTAGAGAATCCATTCCCCCTACTACCTTATAGTGGTCGGAATCCTGACTCTCAGTTTGAATTTACCTCTAAAGTTTGAATGCAAAAATTGATTCTTCACATTGCAAAATAGATCCCAATCTTATAAGGATTTTCTGTAATGCCAGAGTCCTCATTTGAATAATATCCAGCACAGTCCTTGCCATTCTGACTGTTCATTTTTTACCAGAAGGTTATATTTAGATTTTTTGTAGTAGCAATAGCAATTAGACTTATATACTGCTTTATAGTGCTTTACAGCCCTCTCTAAGCAGTTTAAGAGCCAGCATATTGCCCCCAACAATCCGGCTCCTCATTTTCCTGACCTCATGATTGAAGGCTCAGTCAATCTTGAGCCTGTCAAGATTGAACTGCTGGCAGTTGGCATAATTAACCTGCAATACTGCTTTCTAACCACTGCACCACCACGGTTCTTATACCTGAATGCGCCAGTCTAAAAACCCTTCTAGTTTTTGCTGTTGAATATGTCTTTCAATTCTGTTGTCAAGTGAATTTACCCCAGTTTACAATCTTTCCTGCCACAATTGTCAAGTGAATGACAAGTGCATTTGTCAAGTTAGTAATATAAGTGAATCTGGCTTGCCCCATGACTTTGCTTGTGGGAAGGTTGCAAAAATTGATCACATGACCTCAGGTCACTGCAACCATTATACATACATGCCAGTTGCCAAGCGTTCCAAATTTTGATCATATGACCACAAGGATGCTACCATGGCCATACATATGAAAACCCGTCACCAGTCCCTTTTTTCCAGTGCCATTGTAACTTCAAATGGTCACTAAATGAATGATTGTAAGTTGAGTGCTTCCTGAATTTCTAATTCCTAGTATATAAGCCAATACTCAGAATTAACAGAAATTGTGATTCAGTAAGATCTAGCCAGTGACAGAATGGAATGGAATGGAATGGAATGGAATGGAATAGAAGAGAAGAGAAGAGAAGAGAAGAGAAGAGAAGAGAAGAGAAGAGAAGAGAAGAGAAGAGAAGAGAAGAGAAGAGAATAAACAAAGTTGAAAGGGACCTTGGAGGTCTTCTATTCCAACCCCCTGCTTAGGCCGGAAACTATATCATTGATTAGTTTCCATCCATTGCTTCTTGTCCTGCCTTCATGTGCTTTGGAGAATAGCTTGACTGCCTCTTCTTTGTGGCAACCCTTGATATACATATAATTGCATATAACTGGGCTTTGTGGAACAGACTTAACAACTGAAATTTTGGGCTTAATTGTAGTCATAGGTTGAGGACTAACTGTATCTGGACACTCACAGATTCCTTTCCTCTGAAGCACAGGGTTCTATTTCAAGTGTCATCCTCACACACCGTTATAAAAACAAATGCAGCACTATGCCAAATACTTGTCTAAAATTGTCTAATTTAGGATCCTTTTATAAGGGTTTTTTTCCTGATAAAATAGGACATTTCAGTTATCATTACAAGTCCAATCAGTACTTTAAGAAGGGTATAATAAGCAGATCACAATGTGTGTTCTGGAAGAACAAAAATAAACTATGTTCAAACCCACTCATATTATCTAGGAATGTAGAAAACTGTCTGGTACTGAGTCAAATCCCTGATCCACCTATTACAATATTATCAGTACTGATTGATAGTGGCTCTCTAGGGTTCTAACTGGTTGAACTTGGGATTTCATGAAAATAATATGCTAGCTAGTATAGACATGAGAGTGGAGCTGTGGACAAGTGGTTCAAGAAGGTGAATATCTCAGCAGAAAAGTTGTCATCCCTTGAAATCAAATTACAGAGTATGTTTTTATGGTGTTATTCTATTTTTCTGTCCCATGAAATACCCTTCTTGGCTCCAATTCTGAAGAACAAATGTTTATCTCCCATTTGACACTTCCGTCAATATTAATTTACTGAAACAGTTCAACAGATAATAAATGTTCAGTAACTCATAGAATTAACTGATTTAGCCAAGTGTCTGTACCACACCCCACTATCTAAGCTTCTCCATTCCAGGCTACTACATTTGTGGGAGTTTTATGAGGTTTCTGATTGGGACAGCCCTTTCAGTTTAATTCTTTAGCTAAGCTATGCATATACAAGAATATACTGTATTATTGATTACTTTCACTTATTATTAAGCTTAGAAGTATTACAAATTTCTGCTACATAAGAGAAGGGGTAGAATTGAAGTAATCCTCAATACTGAAATTGAGAGGAATAACTGAGATTACTGCAACATAGATATATTTTCTGTTCATTGTGTCATTTGCATCGTGTCATTTGCATCTCCAGTCTAATGCAGATATGTTGGACAATAAATAAATATGAATTCTTGAGTAAACTTCAGCAGTCATGGGAAAAGGAGTCCTCTTGGGTAGATGCCATTGATTAAATACAAAATATGTTTGTGGGGGATGAGAATCAACAGAACATTTTCACAATACAGCTGGATATACAGTTGAATCCATCAAATGATATTAGTACTGGTTATTCAATTTTTTGGACTATATAAGCCATTAGCGTTTAGATATGAACTATGAACTGCTGATATATAACTTTTCATTCAGAATAGTGAAAGTAAGCTGAATAAAAATTTCCTTCTATCTAAGTGAAAGGAGAACATGTGTTAAATGTTCAGTGTCATTAAATGTCAAATGAAATGCATTAAGGCATGGATGTCAAACTTGCAACGTCACGTTGTCATCACATGACATATCGTGACTTTTTTCCCTTTCGCTAAACCAGGGGTGGCCATAGCCAGCTCATGACGCATCCAGCCTGCAGGCCACCAGTTTGACACGCCTGCATTAGAGTATAAAATCCCATCTCCCAATCATATTTTCACACAGGGATTTCACTAATGGAAACTGTTTAGAAGATTAGTTTGAGATCATTAATATCTTCCATTTAATATCTAGAAGTAGAATCAGGTCTGGAAACACCCCTGATGATAATTGGGAATGGAAAAAATAAAATTGCCACTGTCATAAATTTATATAATTTTAACGCACAACCATACTTAGGTTATTGAGTTCTTTGTAGTCAACCTCAAAAGTATCAGAGAGCTGCCTTCTCTATAATAGACAAAAAGGAATAATCAAAATGATCAGAAGATTTGTGTAGGTAATTAATTTATGGAAAAAGATGTCCTAATGGCTAGTGATTCAGAGGATTTTAAAAGAAATTAACAGAGGAGTTTATTATAATTCTTACAATAACAGAGTTGCTAATTCTATTTGTGGCTTTTTAACAGTGTTTTATTTGATCTAACAATTCCCTGATTTGCCAGTCTGAATATAATAAAGGCTCTAGGATGTTCCTAAACTCTAACATTAGGATCTGTTACCATTGGCTTCGCTAGATGATCTACAGAAACTAACAGATCAGCAAGGTTCTGTTCTTGAAAAATCAGTCAATGTCTAAGTGGATAAATGAGTCAGGAATGCTAATTCAGTCCTTAGGGAGAAGGCTAGATTACTTTCAATCTCACTACTTACCAATTCACTCCCTGCCTCCATATTTGAATGACATGAGAATGAGCACAAAAAAGTTTTGTCTTACAGTGCAAATACTTTTTAAAAATACATTTACTGCATTTTTGGAGTTGCCACCCGCTTTCAAAGGCACCGAGAAAAACTGGGTTTGGGGACAGAATTCTTCCCTTGGGCTGACTAGCTGGTTCCATAAGAAACTGCCATCATTTATTCTGATACTAATTAGTACACACCTAGTTAAGTGTTGTTCTCAGTTCAATCTACTCACAAAGCAGTTAAAACTTTCACGGTAGTTCTCTACAATATTTGTAGTATTAAAGATTATTGTACCCTATGACTATTATTAAGTGTTGTACCTTATGATTCTTGGCTCTTGACAAATGTATCTTTTCTTTTATGTACACAGAGAGCATTTGCACCAAGACAAATTCCTTGTGTGTCCAATCACACTTGGCCAATAAAGTATTCTATTCTATTAACTGAACTGTTTCTTAACATCAATAATACCTAAACAGAAGCATTGAATATTAAGCATTTCTTTGGATGGTAGGTTATAGATAGTAGAAACCGGAGGAACCAATATTAATGGGGAACAAACTTGTCACTGAAAAGTGTGAGAATATTTGCAAAGTATAAAAGTAATCTCCTCTAGGAAAATGTGTCATGAGATGTATTTCAATAACATTCTTAGAGATTCCTAAGCTTCAGCCTTGGATTTGAGAGTTGAGCCAAATCCTAATACTATTAGCATGAATTTCTTATTCAGTTATAAAAGATTCTGCTGGGACTACAAAGACTTCTCTGGATCAATTTTTCCATTATCATATTTCTGCCTCTTTGAGGGGATCCTTGGTGCTTTCTGAGCTTGGTTGTTTTCTTGCAGACATTTCATTACCAAACCAGGTAACATCATCAGTGCTAGTTAAGTGCTAATGTTACCTACTTTGGGTAATGAAATGTCTGCAAGAAAACAGCTAAGTTCAGAAAGCACCAATTACCCCACATTTCAATTCTGATCTACAAATATTCTATTCTATTCTGTTCTGTTCTATTCTATTTGCTGTGGTTATAACCTGCTCCTCTCAATCCCAAACTATAAAGCAGGAGCAATATAATGTTTATATTCTGAGTATACAAGGAGTCCTGGACTTACAACTGTAATGGAGCCTGCCTGCCCATGATGGTCATAAGTTGTGACAGTTGTAAAGCGGGCAGTCCATATGACTGACCTGATTTTTAAAAGTATTTTTGTGATGATTGTTAAGTGAATTCAGTGGTTGTAAAGTGAACACCATTGACATTAAACCAATTCAACAATTGTTAAGGTAACTCATGGTTTGCTCTGAGGCGTATTAACTGAAAATCAGAAGCAAATAAATGTTTTTGGCAAAGAATCATAAATCACAGTCATATGACCTAGGATGCTGAAATGAGCCATGGTGGCATAGTTAAGAGCTGTGGTGGCACAGTGATTAGAAGAATACAGTATTGTCTACAGGCTAATTGTGTTGACTGCCAACAGTTCTGCAGTTCAATTCTCACTGGCTGAAGGTTGACTCAGCCTTTTATCTTTTTGAGGTTGGTAAAATAAGGACCCTGATTGTTTGGGGCAATATGCTGACTCTGTAAACCACTTAAGAGAGAGCTGTGAAGCAGTGCTATTGCTAAATGGCCATTAATGCAGGCCATTTCCTGAGCTCCCAGAAAGCGGTCAGGTGGCAGCAGGGGTTGCAGCCTTCAGAACATCATAATGAGGACATAAGTGCCTTCTGGGGAGGGGGATGGCACTAAACAAGTGATCATAAGTCAAGGACTACTTGCATAAAGATGTAAATATTCTTTGCCCATCCTGTTTTAAAATACACCTGTTTTCACAAGTCATTTGTACTTTCTACCTTGTTCTGGATATGGCCGCAACTAATGAAGGAAGATACATTCATAATTCATTTGCCTCAAATAAAACTGTTCTGCACTACCATTTTTGGAAATATGACTTCACAATGGTCAAGACACTTATTTGACATGGAAAAAAAACTTCTCTTGACATGCTGGTGTTGGTAGATTTTGTGATTCTGATGCATGCTTATAAGGTTTCTTAAGAAAGCCTTATTTATACATTCTTTTCCAATGAGGGAATTATTATGCAAGCCAAATCTCCCACAGCTTTCTTTTATGTACACATTTAAAGCAATCCCTCTTCACCCCAAATATTCCTTTACTTCACTTTTCCTCAACCCTATTTCTTCATTATGGATGACACCTGCTCTATTTTGGAGCCTGTTGCTCATTCTTTGTACTTGCACACATATGCACATGTGAGAAACAAAAAATTACATTTCCTTTGGTTGATGGGGACTTAAAGCTAGAAGTGCATCCATATAATTCAATTACTTGTATGTTTACAGCTATTGAAGTGTAGTCTGCAGTTGTATGGAAAACTGAGCCAAATTACCTGTTGCACACAGGACTTTGCGTTGAGGAAAAAGAGTTCAACTGTGGTCTTATCCTTCAGAAACGAAATGCTTTCTATGTAAAATCTAAAAGAAATGGAAAGAGGAATAATTTTATTGCCTTGTAATCGTGCAGTTCTAAATCAAAGTTAAAAGCCAATGTTGTACTGCAAATCAGTTCAATTAATCCAACAATACTACGCAAAAACATTAGTACAATACGTAAAACAAAGGGGAAGGTTTATCAAACATATGTATTGTAAAAATCAGAATATTGTTTGAGTCAGCAAGAAAATTCACTCCCCCAGAGTATTTTTCAATGAAGCCATAAGGTATCACTGCAATAAAAAGTTGCAAGCTGAAAGAACCATATTACACCCACTTTTTAAAAGAGAGAGTAATCAAGTTGCCTACAAAATACATTTTCTGATTTTGTTGAGTATCTGTTTTTTGAAATGTTTAGCAGAAATATACTGTAATAGATAAGAACAAATAGAAGAAAGAAGGGACAAGCTAGATTTAGAGAGATGCCATACCTATTAGGCTGCTTCATTTGGTAAATTCTGGGTAAAGGTTTTAGCAATATATCATGCTGATAGCAGATGTTTTTCGTGGTAACTTAGCAGTAAGCTAGTTTATTTAAGACCCTGTTCTTATTAAGCTGAAAACCCAGATATTGAGTTTAGATCTTCTTATCTGGTCTCTTTACTTTCAAACAATAATCACATGGAGATTTGTACTACTAGACCTACGGTGACTTTAGGAGACAGCTAATTTGAAATTGGGAACAGAAAACAGCACTCAAAGGGAAAGCAGTTTTGGTAATTCTGCAAATTAAAAAAAGGAACTCTAGGCTATAACATTCAAAATATACATCCAAATTTGTATGTAGCAATTCTTATTCACTGCACTATTATTTGTACCTGCTGAGAAGTCATTTTCAAAAGTGATTGGATTAGCGATGATCTCAACTGAAAATAACATTGGAAAGGCATTGGATGAAACTGATCTCATGGAAGAGTTTTCATCTAAAAGATCTCAAAAAGTTTCATGTCTGTAACTATTGCTGTTATTGTTATTAAGTTGTCAGTTTGTGTTCTCTTCAGATAGCAGATGAAGATGTAAAAATAAGATGAAGTCCTAATCATGAATATAAATACTGAAGAACATAATTGATTGCTGTTAAGTCCTGAGCATGGGCGCAAGGAACGGAGACGAGACATCGAACTGTGACTTCAACTCTTTATTCGTGACTTCAGAACAGAGCAAAATACTTGGGCAGCAGCAGCTCTTTTATGGAGCTGGCTGCTGTCAAAACAACCAATGATTTGAGTTTACCGCTCTAACAAGCGTCCAATCAGAGAGACCCGCTAACAGCCAATCAGATTGGCCAGAAACGACCAATCACGACTCGCTGTTCGCGGGCCAATGAGAAGTGCAGGATTATGAGCCTGCTGTTAAAGTAAAGCTATTAGGGTTGTTACTGATGCGTTGGCTTAGTCCATAACAATTGCTTTGCTCTTTTCTTTCATTTAGGAAATTTGATAACTGTGGCTATGCCACATATTGAGAATTCTTAGGATAAAATCAGATATATCAGGAACAGTGCTGATAGGTTATAAAAAGAGTTGCACAATTGCCCAGGGCCACAAAACTCTAAGGCCACCAATGGATATAATCAAGTGCTTTCCTAATTATCATATCACAAATATTCTCCAAGACTTCCAAATATTCCACATTTGGAAGACTGCATCCAGTTTTGGTCACCACAAAACAAAAAATATGCTGATGCCTTAAAAGAGTGCAGAGAAGAGCAACAAACATAATAAGGAGTCTGGAGGCTAAACTGAACAGTTAAGTCAACTAGGCTCGTTTAGCCTAACAAAGAGAAGGCTTAGGGCAGGGGTGTGAAACGCAAGGCCCTCAGGCCAGATGCGGCCCACAGGGGGCTTAGATCAGGCCCACCCTGGAAACAGCGAAAGACTGGCACGTGGTGCCTCTGCCAGTGAAAACAGAGCTCGGGAGGGGCGTGGGCAACCTCTCTAAGCTCCGTTTTTGCTGGCAGAGGATTGTAGGAGGCCATCAGGCTTAACATGGAGCCAAGGTGACCGTGAGTGGCCTCCAAGTTCCATTTTCACTAGCAGAGGATTCTTGGACTGAAAATGGAGGCCAGACTGGCTATGCATAGACTCCCTGAGCTCATTTTCAATGGCAGAGGATGCAGGAGGCCATCGTGGCTGAAAACAGAGCCTCAATGAGTGATGTCAAGCTGGCCACACACCGTCTGGCCATCCCCACCCTAGGTCAAATACAACCCTGATGCAGCCCTCAATGAAATCAAGTTTGACACCCCTGGTTTAGGGGATACATGATAGCCATTTTCCAACCCTTGAAAGGGCTGTCACAGGGAAGAGGGGATTGACTTGTTCTCCAAAAACCTGAGAGCAGGACAAGAAGCAATGGATGAAAGCTTGTCAAAGGGAGAGCCAAGCTGGAAATAAGGAATAATTTCCTGACAGTGAGAACGATTAATGCAATAGCTTGCCATTCACAGTTGTGGGTGCTCCATTACTGGAGGTTTTCAAGTAAAGATTAGACAACCATTTATCCAGGATGGAATAAGGACTCTTGCCTTGAGCAGTGATTTGGACTGGAAGACTTCCAAGGTCCCTTCCAGCCTTATGATTCTATGATTCTGGGAGATTAACATCATATCAACATTGATTTCATTTCAGTATGTGAATTCTGGGGTTCTAAAGCTTGCTTCTCTTTCTGCAGATGTTTCCTTGCCAGACTAGGTAATATCATCAATGGATAGAGGTGATGCTGGGGGTAGAATTTTGCTGCATATATTTAGTACCTTGTCTTACCAGCATTTGCTGATGTAATTTTTCTTCCCTAGTTGTTTTTTGGTTGGCACATATCCTGAAGCTTTGACAATAGTTCTTTTTCTGTGGTGTTATTATTTTATTGTCTGTGCTGGAACCTTTAAAATATGGAGTTTGAAGGGAGATATTTTAGAGCATCTCCAACCAGGTGTGGAATTCTACAGCTTCTCACCTATTCACTAGAACTGATTGTTAACTTTCTAAGCACTTTGGAGAACCGGTTGTAAGAAGAAATCTTCTTTGGTTTTTTTTCCACCCTTCTTGCAATCTGGGCAGTATGCCTAGACTTACTGTCTCCAAAGATTTTTTTTTCCTTTGCTGGTACTTTCTTAAAGGGGAAGGATTGTTTTAAGCTTTTTACACTGCTGTTGGGAGAAAATAGTCCCCTGTTGGAGTTAGCACTTTGCAGAAATAATTGAATAACGAAGCAGAGCTGCCAGAAATAAGCTTTTAATGACAAGGAACCAAGATGAGTGACATTCAGCAAGGCTTCTTGGCTAGCTAGAAAGATTGACATTCAAATTTGAATTTACATACCCTTTTTGAGTTTTGGTTTAAAACTGGTGACCATTCAAAGTTACAATAGTACTGAAAAAAGTGACATGACCATTTTTCACACTTACGACTGTTACAGCATCCCCACTGTCATGAGGCCAGGTGAGGATGTGAGTCATGTGAGTGATGTTGAGTTGGCCACACCCACCCATTCACATGACCAGCAAGCCACACTCACCAACTAAGCCATGCCCACAGAACCTGTTGTTAAAAAAATTGAATCCCACCCTGCCTCCAACCCTCTGAACATGTGAGGCTACAACACATATGGAAGAAGGAAGTTCCTCAAAAGATTGTCTTTAAACTGCACTTCAAAAAGCAGTAAAAACAGTAGCATACTGAGTCATAATCTTAAGGTTTAAATATAAAAATTACCACATTTGATGACATAGAATACTAGTTCAGAAGTGATAGGGAGATGTGACAAATACATGTTCATGCAAATGTCATCCTGTTAATTTTTTTTTTTAGTTTGTCCTACTTATTTTTCATTGATAATAAACAAAAACCCATTAATTCTTTTAAAAAACAACAATTGAAATTCCATAATGCAAATATATTTTGCATTGCATAACCATACTTACCTGACTGCAAAAAACAAAGTTGCCGGACCTGGTTTCTTAGGTAAATCATGATCCAGAACTCTGTGGTCTAACTGTAGCCAGACATTGTGACCCCTGAAAAATTTCAAAACAGAACAGTAAACATAAGAAACCAATGCTTTTAATTCACACAGTTAAGACTATTTCTGAAATGAAGTTGGCTAACTCTTCTATTTTCCTCATTTCATTTATTTCCTGCCTTCGTTGCAAGCGGAGATAATGTAGCATTTAGAAAGATGCAGGAAAGTGCAATCATACTCTTCCTCTTGATTAAGAATGAGTCAATGAGCTGAAATACAGGGAGACCTCTACCTTCAGCCAATTATTTAGTGACTATTTGAAGTTATAGCAGCATTGAAAAAGTGACTTATGACCAGTCTTTGCATCTATGACTGTCACAGTATCCTAATGATCATGCAGTCAAAATTCAGGCGCTTGGCAACTGATGTGTATTTACTGTATGATGATTGCAGCATCCCTGGATCACGTGATTGCCATTTGTGATCTTCCCAGCCATCTTTTGACAGGCAAAGTCAATGGGAGAAGCTGAATTTGCTTAACAACTGCATGATTCACTTAACAACTGTAGTGATTCACTTAACAACTGCAGCAAAAAAGGTTATACAATCAGACATGATTCAGTAATAACTGCTTAGCAATGGAAAATCTGGTTCCAACTATGATTGTAATCAAGGACTACCTATAGGATTGTGAACAGGGGACAGAATGATATATAGGAGTAATAATTGCCACAGACATAATTGGTACAGCTTTCTTAGAGAGTCTAAAGTGGCAGCCGACTGTCCATTAAAATACAAGATGCATTAATAGTAGTTCCAAATGTGATCAGAGACTCGAGATATAATAAACTGATTATCAAATGTTTATAAACTGGTTTCCAAATTGTTTGTACCACTTAACCACTTCTTAATAACTGATTGACAATATTGCTGTCTTCATGAAAAAAAAAAATTAGTTCAATTGAATTAAAACTAGAATTTTTCTTATTAGGTATAAGAGGACCTAACATCCTAGCAGGAATCTCCAATACATTATACTTCATATAGTAACCACTGCCAGGATCTCATTTGCTCAAAATTGGAAACAGGATACCATTCCCTCCGAGACAGCAATAATATGAAAGAGCCTTGAATGCACTGAAATGGATGGGCTAACAATGATATTAAAAGATAAAAGAAGAAATAGAGTAAAATAAGATATGGAACCTTTGGTATGAGTGGTTAGGAATAAGACATAAAGGCGTCAATCAATAGCAAAAATGAGAAAATAATAATCAATGTTGTATATATATATATATATATATAAATGTATAATATATGTATATAAGATTAAGAAATAAGAATATAAGTGAAGAGAATGAAGAAGTAATTGATATAGCCATAGATTATATTAACCAGTGTGAACACCGTTATAGAATTGTTGTAAAAAGTGGAAATTGTTTTTTAAATGTTCAAATGTTGAATATATATATATATGTGTGTGTTTGTGTGTGTGTGTGTGTGTATCTATCTATCTATCCATCCATCCATATGTGTGTGTGCATATGCAGGTTTTGGCGTGTTCGGGTCTTTTCCCATGTAAGATTGAGATTATCTTGGCGACGTTTCGACGAGGTCCCACTCACCATCTTCAGGCTGGTGCTTTTCGCTTTGTGTTTGTGTGAGTAAAGTGTGATCGAAGCTGCCGTCTCTCTATAAATACTGGTGGGGAGGTGTGGTGTGCTGGCTCTGTTGTAAGTGGGCTGGTTGGCTGTGTTGTTATTTCTTGATTGGTTGATGGAGTTGATGTTTGCAGATTGGTTGGTTTTTTTCGTAAGAACCTGTGTGGCTGAGGTACTGGCTGTGTGTCTATCAGCCTCCTGTGTTGTAACGACCTGGGTAATGGGCTGTGTGATGAGCTTCTGAGTTCTATTGTTGTGACATCCTGGTTCGTGCTGTAATCATCTGTCTGTTTTGTGGCTTTTTTTGTCTTGATTGGCTGGAAACACTGTGTTTCCTGTATTGGAGGCTTTTAGTGCGGCTTGGCTCTGAGTAAATAGACGGCTATCATTTATTAGGAAGCTAGGTTTCATCTGGGTGCCTGGTTGGGGTGTGTTTGAGCTGGAGGATCAAGAGGGATCTGTTTTTGCCCAGGTGTTTGCCTGGCTTATGGTGTAGAGATTTTTTTGTTTGTGATTTTTTTGTATATTTATATTTATATTTATATTTATACACACACACACACACACACACACACACACACACACACACATATATATATATATATATATATATATATATATATATATATAAAGTTTTCGCGGGTACTTACATGTATCGCATTCAGCTTAGTTCGGGTATTTTCTCACGTCATAATAGTTGTGCTTTTAAAGTTGTAGCAACGTTTCAGCAGAATCTCATCTGCCATCATCAGGCTTCTGTATAGTGTTCATCTGTGAGTCAGACTTTTACAGTGGTTTCAGATTTAAATTTGGGGCAGCCTATTGCTGTGCCAGAATGGTTTTTTCTTCCTCCTGATTGGTTGGGAGTCTTGGTCTGTGTTTATTGGTCTTGGAGTTTGCTGTGTTCTGTTTGATTGGTGTTTCTGATATCTTCTGTCTTTTTTTTTGGCTCTTTTTGTATCTTGATTGGCTGGCAGCATTGTGTTACTTTATTGAAGGCCTTTAGTGCAGCTTAGCTTCGGGTAAATGGACGGCTATCATTAGTTAGGAAGCTGGGTTTCATCTGGGTGCCTGGTTGGGGTGTGTTTGAGCTGGAGGTATTAGGGGGGATCTGTTTGTGCCCAGGTGTTTGCCTGGTTTGTGGTGTGGAGATTTGTTTGTTTGTGAGTGCAGGCTTCCAAATGATTGACAGCCTGGTGGAATCATCTCTTCTGTTCATGCTTTCTGATCTTTTTTCAATCTCTATGGCTTATCTGATGATTCTGTGGCTAGGGTTTTCTATAGTGGCTAGGGTTTTGGTGCCATTGAAGTTGATGCTATGACCTGTGGCTTCCATGTGTTGGACTAGTGAGGAAGTGTGTTCCAGCTTTTTGACTGCATTTTTGTGTTCATCCAGGCGGGTACTTATTCTTCTATTGGTCTGTCCAATGTATGTGGCCGGGCATGATGCACAGGGGACTTCGTATATGCCTTGGTTTTCCAGGTCAATTTTATCTTTGGGGTTTCTAAGGATGGATGCTATTTTTCTGTCTGTTTTGAAGGCAGTTTTGATGTGATGTCTGTGTAGTACCTTACTTATTTTGTCTGTAGTACCTCTTATGTTGGGCAGGACAGCTGTTCCATAGGTCTGTTCATCTTCTGGGTCTCTATTATGTTTCAGTGTGTTTTTGTGGATCAAGCTGGTCATTTTGCTTCTGTGGAAGCCGTTGGCTGTCAGTACTTTAGTCAGGGTGCATAGTTCAGTCTTGACGTGTGTCTTGTCTGCCAGGCGTTTGGTTCTAGTAATTAGTGTTTTAGCCACGGAGTTTATCTGTGCTGGGTGGTGGTGGGATTGGGCATTGAGGTAGCGGTAGTGTGTGTTTTCTTCTGGTATATGGTGTGTCCTAGTGTGCCATCTGTTTTTTTGTCGATTAGTACATCTAGGAATGGTAGTTGTTTGTTTGTTTCCGTTTCCATGGTGAACTTGATTTTGGGGTGTATGTTGTTTAGGTGTGTTAGGAAATTGTTTAGGTTTTCTTTTCCATGGGGCCAAATCACAAATGTGTCATCAATGTATCTTAACCATAGTTTGGGTTTGTGGATGGCATTGGCCAGGGCTCTGGATTCGAATTCTTTCATGAACAGGTTTGCAATGACGGGTGACAGTGGTGATCCCATAGGGGCTCCTTCAATTTGTTTGTATCTTTGTCCTTTGTATATGAAATATGTGTTGGTTAAGCAGTGTTCTGTTAGTTCCATGAGGTGTTTAGCTGGTTGGTATTTATTTTTGATGATTTCAAGGGTCTCTTTTATCGGGACTTGAGTGAATAGTGAAACCACGTCAAAACTTACAAGCAGATCTTCTTGCTCCACATGTAGATCTTTGATCATTTCCAAGAAGTGGTATGAGTTTTGTTCATGTGAAGCTGCTGTTTCAGCATGGGGCTGTAGCTGTTTTGCTAAGTGTTTAGCTAGGTTTTGTAGTGGTGCTCCTCTGGAGCTGACTATGGGTCTGAGAGGTATGCCTTCTTTGTGTATTTTTGGGAGGCCGTATAGTTTGGGGCATCTGGAAGATTTTTCTCGTGGGATGATCATCAGTTGGATCTCTTTGCTCATGTGGCTGGTTATAATTTTCTTCTTGGTTAATTTTTCCAGATATGTGGTTGGGTCTGTGTTTATGGGTTTGTATGTGGAGTCTTGGAGTAGGTCTGTCAATTTTGTTTCATAGTCTTTTCTGTCCATTACTATAGTGGCATTCCCTTTGTCTGCTGGGAGGATGATTATGCTGCTATCTCTTTTTAGGGTTTGTAGCGCTTTAATTTCATTTTTCTGCAAGTTGCTTTTGGGTGGCATATATATATATGGTATTCAGCTTTGTTCGGGTATTTTCCCACAATACAGAAGCTTGATGATGGCAGATGAGATTCTGCCAAAACGTTGCTACAACTTTAAAAGCACAACTATAATGACGTGGGAAAATACCCAAACAAAGCTGAATACATACATGTAAGTATCTGCGAAAACGTAAGAATATATATATATATATATATATATATGTGTGTGTGTGTGTGTGTGTGTGTATACATATACATGTACATGTATATATACATATATACATATATACATACATACATACATACATACATACATATATATATATGAAATTAGGATTTAAGTTCTTGAGCAAAGGAATTACCAGCCTTCAAAGTCCTATTATAAAGCACATTATTAAATCAAAACAAACAGAAAGGCAAAAGCCATGCCTTTTTTACAATCTCATATATACCAGCGGGCAGGACACTGTCTCAGTGGTTAAAATGTTGGGCTTGTCAGCTGGAAAGCCAGCAGCCCAGGTTCAAGACTCAAGCACCATGCAAGGGGGTAAGCTCCCATCCTCACCCCACCTCCTGCCAACCTAACAGTTTGAAAGCATGCAAGTAGATAAATACTTATCACTTCAGTGATAGGGGAACAGTGCTTCTGGCTCAATGGCCTTGAAACAGAGCTGAACACTGCCCCCTATAGTTGGCAACAACTAGCAAAGTAAAAACTGAAAGGAGGCTTTTATCTTTATTTTGTATACACCAGAAGAATTAGGCATTCTCATTTTTACTAACTAGATATGAATAAACTGTAATCCAATCTATCTGGATATCACTAGGTATGGAATGGTGTTTCAATCTTCATTTGTTCTTTTCACATCTACATTTTATAATGGCCAACAATTAATTCATAGATGAATTTTTTGAAAGGAAAAAATAAGCATGAGGGAAAGAAAGCCTTCCCCATTAAAGTATATTGTTATTATTATTCATTGGTGCTTTGACCGAACAGTATCTGTGTTACTAAGTCACACACTCTGCCTGATAGAAAGTTTAAGTGGCATCTTCTGCTACAATAGGGATTTTTTTTTTTTTAAAAGGATTTGACTGCCATCTGGAGGTTGCAAATTGATAATCTAACACAAAAGGAATGTAACATCTTTTCTGAACTAGAAAGTTATTAAGACAGAGAGAGATTTCCTCTTATGTTCAGACTTAAGTTTTTAGGAACTTTTTCTCAAATAGGAGCAAATGTACCAACACCTTCAAAAACTATTTGACTGAATTTACCTGGTATAGAAAAGTTGAGAACATCCAGCAACAAGTAATCAATTATTCACATAGCAGAAAATATATGCAAATATGCATACAATTTGTTTTGCATGTCTGTGTGTCTAACAAGTGAAATCAAGAAATTTTGGAAGAGAAACTATAGAGGAAGATTGTCAAATCTGATGATTGATTGAGGGGATATAATAACAGTCTTCACTGAGGGGGCTGTCACAGAAAATTGGTCGACTTAGTCTCCAAAGCACCTGAGGGTAGGCCAAGAAATAATGAGGATGCGGGGAGCTTGTTAAGAGAAATTCAAGGAGTAAGGAGAAATTTTGACAGGGAGAACAATTAATTAATGAAACAGCTTGCCTTCAGAATAGTGGGTGCTCCATTATTGGAGGTTTTCAAAAGTCGACTGGACAACCATTTGACTGGGGTGATATAAGATCTCCTGCCTAGAAGACTTCTGAGGCCTTTTCCAACCCTTTGATTCTATGTTCTGTAGTTCTTCATTATTTCATGGCTGCATCTTCCCTGCTCTAAATCCTCCCCCTATCCCTGCATATGAAGAGGGAAGCATCAACTAAGCAATCCTATGTGTGTAAACAGCATGAACATTAAGTTGGAGTGAAATAATAATAATTGGAGGAGAACTATCTAACCAGCCTCTTCCAATTCTTGAATGCATTTAACTTAGCTTTCTCCAATCTGAATGTCCTCCAGATGTAGACTTCAACTCAAAAATCTTTTAACAGTGGGCCAGCTGGCTGAGCTCTAAGAGTTGTAATCCAAATATCAGGCTGGAAAAGCTATGTAATCCCTAAGAAATGCTGTTTAGTAGGTGTCTGAAATATATAAATAATGTTTGCACCAAACTGACCTAGACTGACCTGGAAAAAGTTGAGCTGGATAATCTAACAATAAAGCAAAATGAAAGTCATAGAAGTTAGCGCTATGCATATCCAGAAAGCAATATTTTACAATCATAAAAGAAGCAAACAGAAGGCAAAATCTATACTTCAGTCAATAACTGAAGGCTATGAAATTATCTAAAAATAAATCTGGAAATGCCAGTATACATTTTGACTATTCAAGTGGTTTAAAAGTAACTGCATTACATTATGATACTTACATATCATCTATGAATGTTATCCCAAAATATTCCTTTTCTTTGAGGTTGAAATGCGAAGCCACCAAATCCAATAATTCCCGTGACAAAAGTTTAGGCTATAGGCAAAAAAAGGTATGTTATTCTTGCAATGCTTGTGTTCAAAACAATAATATCAAATTATCCTCCCTCTGCCCTTCATTTTTCTAGAACAGGGGTGTCAAACTCAAGGCATAGGGGCCAGATCTGGCCTGCAGAATACTTAGATCTGGCCCACGGGCCACTCTGAAAACAGCGAAGGACCAGCCCAAGGTGCTTCTGCCAGCGAAAGCAGGGTCCCGGGCTCAGTTTTTGGCTGCCACAGCCTCCTAGAACCCTCTGCAGTGAAAATGGAGCTCGGGAGGGCCACATACAGCCCTCTAAGCTCAGTTTTCACTGGCAGAAGGTTGCAGAAGCTCAGGAGCCTGTTTTCGCCGGCAGAATGCTTGGGCTACCACAAGCACCCAGACATGAGTGATGTTGAACTGGTCACACCCACCCTGGCCACGCCCACCTCAGCCTGCCAAGGTCAAACACAACCCTGATGTGGCCCTCAATGAAATTGAGTTTGACACGCCTGTTCCAGAATTTCAATATCTTTTTTATAGCATGGTGACCAAAACTAGATGCAGTACTCTAGGTGTGGTCTTACTAAGGCTTTATAGAATGGTACTAGCACCTCACTTGATGCATGATTTCTCCAAGCTTGTGTCTAACCATTAAAAAGAAATTCTGTTGCTTTAATTAATCACAGAGAGGTGTTACACTGGCCCAAAGTTTAAAACATTTCTTTCAAATAATTTTTAAAGAATGACCATTTGCTCTGCTGTCAATTGCTGAATCAGTGCTGCAGAAACAATAAAACTACAGTTGTCTCACCTGAACTAGTAGCTCCAGCTTCCTATCATCCAGAAGCTGTACTTGGCAGTGTCTCCCTTCGGTCATCTGTAAAACAAATAGAAGAGCATTAATTGCAGAACAGTAATGGAATCTCGCTCCAAAGGTATACCATATAGGTCCATTTGTGTGTGTGTGTGTGTGTGTGTGTGTATCTGTTTGTAGATGCCCATTTACCAAGATTGTCCTCAACTTACAATCACAATTGGGACCGGAATGTTAAATGCCTGGGAAATCAGGAGATTCAGGGCGGTTCAAATGAGTATAAAGATTTATTGCATGCTTAAATTCTCTATAAGAATCTGGCCAATTGACCATTAAAGGGAAATGTGCAGGAGTTAACAATAGAAAGAAAGTCAAGGCAGGTTTCCGGTTCCGCGTGGCTTCGGGGCAGCAGGAATTCGCGACAGCTCGCGATTCCTGCTGTGCTAGCCGTCGAGGTACCCCCGATCCAGATGGGTCAGGGGGATATGGCTGCCCTGTAGGGACAGCTGAAGAGAGAGGGGAGTCGGATAGGGATGTGGGGGTGTCGCAGTTTTTCTCCGTAAAAACCCCTTTTTCCCAAGGCGGTGGAGCGGCGGTCAGCAATGGCCGCCACGAAGAAGCCAGCAACCGGGTAAGATTGTGCTGGAGGAAGTGTGAAGAGTGAAAGTTTTGTCTGAGCCGGGTCAAGTAACATCTTTTAAATTGCCTGGAACTGAGCTGTTTGAATTGCTGGAGGATACATTGTATCCCTAAGAAGAGCGAAAAGCGGCGGAGAAGCTGTTAAAGGGAACTTTTTTTTTTTCTTTACTCTTCCACCCCATGGAAACAGCAGAAATATTTGGATATATTGGACATTGAAAGTGAATTGCTTTGAGAGTTGAAGCTAAGAGACAAAAGGATTCTTGGACATTGAAAAATTTAAGAAATTGGAAAACCCTTGTTGGAGGTATGGATTTCTGATTATTTAAAATTGACATTGCAAGTGGGAAGGGAGAGAAAAAAAAAATTGGAGCAGAAGCTGAAAAAGGAGGAGATTGCCTAGAATCCCAAAGGAAGATATATGGTAATTGGACCTCTTTGATTAAAAATTAACCCCAGAAAGAGAAAGAGAAGAAGGAAGAAAAGTATTAACTTTTGGAACTTTTTTTTAATTGTTTTTGATTGTCTTTGATTAAAAATACTTGTGGTTGTTTTGGAAAAAGTTTCCCTTTTTATAATGGCATCGTTTGTGGATGAACTAGAGATTGAATATCAAAAATATAAAAAAGAAGATACTTTGGGCACTTTGTTTCAATTTTTAGAAATGGCGTTATGTACTTATGAAAAGTTGATTACGCAGCAGAAGGACTGGGACAAGGAAGAAGAGGAAGAAGAAGCCATCTTTGATGAACAATGGGTCCCTTCCGGAGAGGAGGAGAAAAAGGATAAGAAAAAGGGGATTTTAAGAATTATAAAAACAACCAAAAGAGAGAAAAATGAGCGAAAAGGTGGAGGCAAAATTAGAAAGCAAAGGAAAAGGAGCAAGAAAAGCGAGGAGAAAAAGCAAAGGGGTATAAAGGGCAAGGAGAAGAATAAGCAAGAGAGAAAGGGGGGGAGGAGAAGCCTTAATGGGGGGAAGCAAGACCTAAAGAAAAAAAAGTTTATTTAGAGACAATGGGTGAATTTAATTTAGGATAAAAGAGGGATTCTGGAGGGTACATAAGTTTGTGTTTTTATATGTGTATTTAGAGTATAAAATTCATTATGTAATCTTAGAATCTATTAAACAGAATCCCAAGAAAAATTGCTATACGAAGTATTTTTAAGTTAGGGTAATGAGTTATAGACGTTACTCCAATTGGTGTATAGGAGAAGTATAGTAAAAGAAAAAAGATGAATGGATAATTGGAAATAGAACAGACAAAGAATGTTGTTGAAAATGGTAATAAGATGTGGAAGGATATATATGCTTTTTTTTTTTTTTTTTGGATTTTGAATATTGATAAAAGGCAATAAAATTTTAATTAATAAGAAATAATTTGGATGAAAAGGAGAAGTAGGGATAAGATATGAAGTTAATACTATATGAAGTATTGATACTATAATTTGGAATTGTTATGCCTTATTGGTCTTTTATTATTATTTTTTCCTAGAAAAGAATTTATAAGCTGTTATGCCTTGATTCTTTGTGCATTGTTTTTATAAAACTGATAAAAATGGTTTTTTATATATATATATAAAAAAGAAAATGATAATAAGATATGGAAGGATATATGTGATGAATATGATGTTTGAATTTGTGTCTGTGTGAAGAGTTTTAACCCGGGAACAGACAACCTTCAGAAAAGATCTTTTAGTTTTGTTTATGTTTTGTGTTTTGTATGTTTGTGTATTGTGTTTTTTGTAAAACTAATAAAATTTGTTTTTTATTAAAAAAAAAAAAGAATCAATAAAACCTTGGAGGAATCTTAGATGAGAATAATTGTAAACAAGCCAGAAAGAAATGAATATGATGACTATAAAATGGATAAATATAGAAAAGAAATGAAATTGAATAAGAGTAAAGAGAAATAATGAGAAATTTGCTGAAAGATATTTATGTGTCCATATGGAAATGGGATAAATTAGAATTATGTTGTATAAAAATAATGTTTTATTCGACTTGTAAAAATTTATAATGTTAAGAGGTTTTATGTACTTAATGGTTAATGATGTGTTGTTTGTCTTTAAAATTAATAAAATTTGTTTCAAAAACAAAAGAAAGAAAGTCAAGGCAGGCTGGACTTAGATCTCTTGTGAGCACGAAGGGACTTGTAACTTATGATGAGTTTGACCCCTCCTTCAGGTTCAGGCTTGTCATCCCCTACACAGAACTTCCATTGTTAACCAAGGCAGGTTTTAAATAGGTCATGCCTGATTTTATGACTTTTTTTGGCCATGGTTGTGAAGCAAATCACTGCAGTTGTTAATCGAATCACACATTCGCTGAACAAATCTGCTTCCACCATTGACTAAAGCATGTTGGAAGCTGACTGGAAAGGTTGCCAATGGTGATCATGTGACTCCAGGATGCTGCAGCCATCGTACATACATGACAATTGCCAGCCACCTGAATTTTGATCACGTGACTGTTGGGATAAGGTATGAGATGGCCGTACGTATGAGATAGTCGTAAGTCTGAGGACAAGTTGTAAATCATTTTTTCAGTGCTGTTGTAACTTTGAACAGTTGCTAAATGAATGATTGTAAATTGAAGACTACCTATATAGGCATATGCAGCCACACATACAACATCATAACAATATTGCTCTTTCCTTCATTTCTGATCTAATTCAGTTTTTATCTCATGATTTTGTTGTCCAGGCTTCAACTGAAAGTATTTCACACATGGTTTGTAGTAGTCTCAGTGGTTCAAATGATTTAATTATGAGATTTTTGTCTCATCTATAAACTGCACCTCAATGGTTGCAATGGGAGGATCTGTCCTGGATTAAAAAAACCTTCCTTTCTCGCCACCCCAGCCCAATTCATAAACAATAATGGGAATTGTGACTGAAATCCAAGGTATTGTCCTCCAGGCCCTTGTTCAAATTTCAGTTCTGAATACAACTTCCCGATGTTCTTATGTACAAAACAAGCAGAGAATGTATGGGCTCAATCAATGTGATTTATAAATTATGATTTCTAGCTTGGTGAAATAAGTTATAATATCAGCATACTGATACTTTTTATTTATTTAAAATAGACTGTGTTATGCACTGGGACATCTTTTCCCAGTCTGTCACATGCAGAGATTCCAGGATTAGATAATACTTCAGAAATGTACTGTCAGGCAAAGATGGAGGTGTGGGCTGCTGGAGGTTCACAGGGGTTTGGGAGATCCTTTAGCTAAGATTCTGCACAGTTCAGAGAATCCCTAAACCCCACAGGATAGTTTATTCCTGAAACCAAATTGTTTATTAGAGAGTAGGTTGTTTGTTTCTAAGTGGAGGATGATGGATTAGTTAATAATTGATTCCATGACTTTACAGGTGATGCAGCATAAAGAGATTGGTCTGTAATTTTCAACTAGGCTGGGGTCTCCCTTTTTGAAGATGGGAATGACCGTGGCTTGTGACCATAGTTTTGGCAAGGAGCTGGTCCTGAAAGATTTTTCAAAGATTATGTTTAGAGGTTCGGCTATGGCAGTGGGTAGCTTTTTTAAGAAGTAGGCACATATTCCATCCGGTCCAATAGATAGAGATGGTTTTAGATTGCGCAGTGCTTTTTCAACAATGTCTTCTGTAAAATCGATATGTATTAGATCATTGTAGTTGTCTGTGGTTCGACTAGGAAATACTGGGCATGATCCATTGCTATTTACAAATACTGAGCCAAAGAATGTGTTAAAGAGTTTGGCTTTAATAGTGTCATTGTTACAGTCTTTATCATTAGGTCCTTTCAGAGGTGGAATGGATCTTGAGTCTTTTAGTTTGTTGTTTATAAAATTGTAGAAAGCATGGGTAGAATTGGTGCACAGAAGGTTTTCTTCTTGTTTAATGTGATAATTGGTGCATTCAGTTTTTATCTGGTGACATAAATTTTTGTATCAACTTTTGAAGTTCCAATGTGACCAGATTTGTTTTTCTGCCAAAGTGATTTCTTTTTGGATTGAAGCTTCCTTATTGTTATGGGTAATTTGTTTTTTTCTGGTTTTGGGAGTTGTTAATGGTACATATAGTTTGATGACTCTTTTGACTTCAAGTAAAAATATGTTGTAATGGTCTTCTACCGTATTGCATCCAGAGAATAGAAATTGCCAATCAAGGGATGAGAAATCGTTGTTTATAAGATTATAGTTGCCTTTTTTGAAGTTATAATTGGGGATTACATCATTGTGATGATTTTGTGTGGACATATGTTGAGACAAAAGTCAATCATGTTGTGGTCACTGTTGGAA
Source organism: Hydrophis major (assembly GCA_033807585.1). Taxonomy (NCBI): domain Eukaryota; kingdom Metazoa; phylum Chordata; class Lepidosauria; order Squamata; family Elapidae; genus Hydrophis; species Hydrophis major. The sequence continues at coordinate 77,511,997 of CM066329.1, forward strand.
AAGGATTCTTTAATTTGTATTCCGTAAATTGAATTCAAACTATTGCAGAAGATGAGATAGAGGCAGTTGTTAAGTCTAGTGTTGTTGGTTACTAGTTGTTCTAGTCCCAGATTTGTTACTGCATTGTAGAAGGTTACATGTGTAGGTTCAGTTGTACATTCATTAAGGGTCCAGTTAATATGAGATAAATTGAAGACACCAAGAAAGATAAAAGCGTGTGGGCAGGATGCTGCCCATGTTAGTAGTTATTTAGTTATTTATGTTATTTAGGTTGTTTGTATGTTCGAAGTCATAATCAGGGGCTCTGTAACATAGTAAGAACCAAAATGTGATATTTAAGGACAGTTCACAGATGATGGTCTCAGGAATAGCAAGCTCCTGGGTAACTTGGATGTTTTTTTTAGATATAAGGACTTTTTATAGAAAATAGTAACACCACCTCATCTACGGACTTCATGATCTGATCGGTAAACATGATAGTCTATTACCATGGTAATAGAGTCAGGGAGAGATGCATTGAGCCATATTTCATCAACAAATATAATGTCAAATTTAGCTGTATTTAGTAAGAGGAGAAATTCAGGTATTTTATTTACAAGGCTTCTTGCATTGAGTAGCTTGCATTTAAGGCCAGTTGTGGTTGGAATAGAGATAGCTAGGGGCATGCATGCCTCGTTTTGAGTGATGTTGGATTGGATGGGGTTGGGTTGGATGTGGAGTTGTGGGTTGTGTGACTTTCTTTTGATGCAATCAGCTCTGTAGTCAATGTATAGGTCCTTTTCTCCATTGTCTAGATGGTTTTTGAATTCTGCACAGAGTTCATGGAAGCGGATTCTTTGCAGTATGGATAAGTCTGGTTTTGAGTGAAGTTTTCAGTGGTTGGGATTGGTTTTTGCAATGTTTATTGTATGGATGAATATGTGTTTGCTGGACTCATCTTTGCATACAACTCTACAAAATCCTGGGGCCGTAGAGTCATCATTGTATTTGTACCCAGGGCCATCTCTGGTTATTTCAATGATATCTTCAGGAGAGATGTTTGTTGTATTAGAGTTGCTTATGATATCACAAACTTTGGTGATGCTAGTCCCACCCACCTACCCCGCCCCTCATTGGAGTCCACACACGCCCATTTTGGATGTAGATAGGTGCAGGGCATGTGTGGAGGCTCAGGGAGGGCGAAAAATGGGCCTCCCGGAAGTTTGGGAAGGCCAGAAACAGGCCCATTTCTGGCTTTCAGAGAGACTCCAACTCCCGGGGGAGCCACTTTTGTCAATCCAGAGGCTCAAGGAAAGCTTCTGGAGCCCAGGGAGGGCAAAAACACCCCCCCACACCATGGTGTAGGAGGCCAACTAAGCCACGCCCACCATGGCCATGCCCATCCAGCAACTGGGCAGAGAACCCGGTGCTAAAATTTTTGAAGCCCACCCCTGCAAAGGTGTAAGGAAATTCTAGAAGTGTAATCCTGTTGGATCTGGAAGATGTCAGGTGAGGAATGAGTGAATTAGATAGAGCAGCGTTCCCCAAGCTTTTGGGCACCAGGGACAGGTTCTGTGGAAAACAATTTTTCCACAGACCAGGGGTCACGTTTCATGCTCTAAATCCCACACATGTGCAGATGAAGTTTTGCTCGCTTGCACGGACCGGTTCCTAACTGTCCATGGACTGGCACATATCTGCAGCCTGGGTTTTGGTGACCCCTGAATGACTAAATGGGGTGAATTCCCTCCACTGAAGAAAACTAAAAGGAATGTAATTGTTTTTCTGTCTTAATAAACTCTTTTATAAGTTCAAAATAGTGCACCCTATAAAATGATGGAATTCAATTCACTATTAAGACAAATGATCTGTACAAAGAAATTCCATGTGGCAAATGTTTCAACAATAAAGACAACTTTACTGCAATATAATAATATAACAGCTTTAGCAATGAAAACCTGACTTCATGCTTGCAACTTCAGAGATGTGATATAAAACCTTCAGGATATTTTTGCTGTTCTACCCAGGAGCAGCAGGATGCTCTGATCTACCAAAGTTGATGTTTTAGGCAGTATTTTTAGACCCCACAATGTCAAGTTACACTCCAGATGTATTTAGATTCTATATAAACAGGAAGCCCCAGGTGGGAAAACCCCAATTTAGGAAGTAAAAAGGCAAGAATAAACCCATATATTCAAATACAGAATAGCATCATAGCAAGGAAGCTTTGGAAAATTTTCTTTTTAAAAATATAATATAGAATTCTGATTTATTTTTTGCTTGATTTTATTTTCTTGAGGCAGAAACTTGTTTGAATTGGCATGTTCTGTCACCCTCTCTTCTTTTATCATAAGACTGTATTTTCATGTTCCCAAAGATGTTGTATTTTTAAATAAGCTAAAAATGCCAAGACATATTTGGAAACAAATTACAGTAGACTTGTTCTGTGTGTATATTTATTTCAAGGATATACAATTGTCCACTGCTTAGTTAGAATCAAATTACTCTTTTCACTCACTTTGATCACCTGTGCACAAACAATTTTTTCCCCTCCTCCTCCTCTGGCAGCCAAAACAGGGCTCCAGGGCACTGCGCACAGGGAACCAGGGGGCCACATGCGGTTCCCCCCGCACCCCATTTTCATCCTGGATGGCTTCCTACAGCAACCTGCCGGCCAAAATGGGGCACCCCATTTTGGCCGGCAGGTTGCTGCAGGAGGCGCCTGTCCTCTCTCTCCCCCCCGCCAGCCCATGGAGGAGAATTACAATGCTGATCTGGCCCTCAAAAAAATCCAGTCTGATACCCCTGCAGTAGAGGGAACAGGCATACAGGATTAGAGAAAAGATATTAATAGGATAAACTAAAAAAAAAACAAACCAAAATGTGCTACTGAAACTGGCAAATGAGATGTTTCATATTCAAATAGAAATTGAAAAGTAGACAAGTCTTTCAGCTTATATACTTTGGGACAAGTGGGGAGACTAGTTATCGACATAGCCCCAGAGGCATTTTGATGACTCTTGTCCTCCCCCAGGTATGATGGCTGAAAAAAACTCTGCTATTTGAGGTGAGGCATATCAAAATTAAAAAGGCGATTTACTGTTAAAAAGTAATGAAACTCCCAATATACCAGCTGCACTTCTTTAACGGATGCAGTTCTGTGCTGTTTGCAACATTTGGACACTGTAAAACCACTGAATACTGGTCTCAGGCACCAAATAAGTGGAAAAGATACAAGATTTCTGTAGCTGTAATGGAGAATTCATTGCCTTCCATAATTGATTCACAAAGCCTACCACCACTGGACATGTCCATGGACAAAATTTCAGGGTGCTTAGAATTGCAATTCCACAACATCTGGAGCCTACAGGTTTTACATTTGCGGTTCACACAAAGTCTGTTCTGAATTTTGTTATCTTCAGAGACAAAGCCACCTAGAAATACGATCTTGATTTTCTTCCTGTCGCCAAGCAAAAATGATTTCATTTTATTTTTTTTCAGAATTTACAGTATCTCATTAATTTCATACTTGCTGCTTCTCTGTTTTAATGTCTGTTTCATGCATGCTAGAGTCACTTTGCATTTTAAAACATGCTATATCATTTTAATATAAATTTAATTTTTAAAAAATTAAGCGTTTTATTGCAGGTTTCCTTGGAAACTCATGTTTGAAAGGCCATAAATTATAAATAATTAGTGAAAAAGTTTACTGTCTTGAATGGGAGTTTTCTCAATTGTTTTTTTTTTAAATCAGAATGTTGGAAAAGTTTGGTTCAGTTGTATTTTATGAGTGCGCATTTAATTATGTCAACAATCATTTCACGACGGTTATGTGACAAAATGCAGACAGCAATCTGCATGAGTTAATTCTATTGGCATTATTTGTGATTTAATTCAAAGAGTTCATGGGTTAGAGGGCAGACGCATTACATACCAATTTTAAATTTTCAACATCTCATAAGGATTTTTTTTAAAAAAATCTCATGTCCATTTTTAAAGGAATCTGCCCATCCTCCAGCTATTTAGCTAAAGCGGTTAAGCTTCTTGTGGAATGAATGGCTATCCGATTTAAGCATGGTTTATCTCATATTAACCTAATACTGTTGGCAGACAAAAAAAGAACATACACCAGGTTAATTCACTCTTAATTGAAAAGCAAGGGCATCCCTGCAAAAAAGCTTTACCTTGATTAAATTTAAAAATTCATTACATATAACCTAATTTTGGTTAATGGTTACCAGCAGATAAAAATCTTCATCCTCCATTTGGAGTGAATTTATTTTCTCCCACCACCTAATTTACACAAAGCTTAGCAAATTTGCCAGGATCTTCTTAACACTGTTAATCTCTCACATCTTTCCTTATGACTAGCATATGACTTGTGAGTAGCTTTGAAACTTTCCTCACTTTCATCTAACCATGATACAAAAATGCCCAAGCAAAACATATTATTCTGATGTGTCTCCATAAAATTGTCCCAATTTCTTCCCAGCCTTCCTGTGAGGCAGGCTTAAAAGTCAATGACTGTACTGGAGTTAAAGCAATATTTTCTATCATAAGCTAAAAATAACTGTACAAAGTTAACACCTACTTCTCTCCTAGAAGAATCAAATATTTCGGGAAATATTAAAAAAGCAGGATAAAAATTTTCCCCTAAAAGAGATATAGAAATCTTAAGGGAGTCTCTGCTTCCTGCCCCCTTCCCCCAAGCAGATACTGGGGCAGCTTTAGAAAGGCAGATTTGGTAATCCATTACTGTCTGCAGCAAGATCTGGCTCTGAACAAAGGTAGGTTAGCCTTCAGCCACAATAGGAATTGCACAACAAGCCTCTTCCTTGCATCAGCACACTTCAACCAAATGTATCTCAGACAAACTCCTATGATGGGAGTCTGTCAGCAGTCAATAGAATACATGCCCTTGCACAGGAATAGGAAGCTCAAGTTCAAAGCCTGGAGAGGGTATAAATAACCCTCATTCTCCACTCCATATGGTCAGCTGCCCAAGACCTCAAATCCATCTGGTCCTGTTCTTCAATAAATCATCTTTCCAATCAGCCTCCATGTTTCCAGTGTCTTTCATTCCGCTTGGAATGGAACCAGATGGATATTTCTTCCAACACAACCAGCAAAGTTTGTAAAATATGTAACATTTTGCTACCCATGCTACCAAAGATGTAAGTGAACAGTAGTGAGTACAATCAGAAGGGTTCTTATTGTTATTTCATGAATAACTCTTCTCTAACTAGTTGAGTTTAGAGATTCACACTCCCATTCCCCAAAAAGCTGGACAGAACACCAACACCTTAAATTGTGCCAGGAGATCTTTCCACAGAGCCATCATGTGATCATTGTACCCTGCATCAGTAAGCAACCTAGACATATTGCAGCATTTTGCACCTGTTTCCATTTCCAGATATTTTTCAAGGGTTGCTCCACATAAAGCACATTGCAGGAGTCAAGATTAGAGGTAACCAAGATATGAATAATTGCTGCTAAATCCAACCAACTCAGAGTGGGATTACAGCTGGCCCATTAGCTGTAACTACACAAATTCTTCATCATGGTTACTGCCTGTGAATTGGCATTGGCAGGGTAAGATAAATGCCTTCCAGATTGCAGACTTGTTCTTTTTGAAAGAACAGTCCTGTCCAAAACAGAATTCACTCTTTTTTTCCTGAGGTCCACTTTACTCTTTACAAACAACTCTTTTGTCTTATATCTGAAATGCAATCCATGATCAAAACTAGGCAGTGCACAAGCATGCTGCTTACTCAAAAGCCATCATTGACAGCTGTTGAGAGTTACAGGAAAACTAGCAGTGGCTAAACTCCTGTCACATAGTTTCCAAGGTAGGTTATCCACCAATGTGATCAAAACAGCCTGAGTTCCAGATCTTGGCTGAAGCCCTGACTGAACTGAATCAGTGTGTCAGTCAGCCCTGAAGCCATTTTGGAGCATCTTCAGGACTGCCACAGCAAGGCCGGTCGGAGCTGTGGGAACGGGAGAGGGAAATATAGATAGCTGGGACTTGTAGCCAAAAAAATATTCTTTCTCCTGTGAACCAAGAACATTTCCACCAGGTGCTGGTGAGGCATGGACTGAAGCCAACTGGAGTTGGGTCTGTGTCCTGATTGGACCATGTGATGGACATGTGGACTGGGGGAAAGAACTTTGGGTTTTGATTTAGGTGGGGAAAACCTCGGGTCTTTCAGAGTCAGGTTTTCACCAGCTGTTCCAATATGACATGCCTAATAAATTCATACTTTGGGGAAACCCAAGGTCTCAGAGTGTTGACTGATTTGGGTTTGTTACTTGGAATCCTGACAGTATGTTTGATCAAAATATACTTAGAGTTGCAAAGCAATTACACTCTTGATTACTTTAGCTAGAAACTGAGTATTTGGAACTGGCAAAACCTACAGATACGGAAACATGTCTTATTCCAAAGAAAATTCCAATTACCATCTTTACCATTGAATTCAATTCAATCCTGGCCAATTTAATCGCTCAAAAGCAAGACCAAGCAAATAGCTTGTAGCTTTCATATACATGTCCTCTATCTTGAGACCCACATGCTGAAAAGAATCCCAATGAACTAATGCAGAGGTCTCCAAACTTGGCAACTTTAAGACTTGGGGACTTCAACTCCCAGAATTCCTCAGTCAACCATGGCGTTCAGTCACTCTGTCCTTCCACTGGTGCTTGGATGAAAGGGAACAGTTGCCAAGACTATCACTCTATAACCTGTCCTTTTAGTAGAATCCAAGCAATGGCCCACTCAGTGCAGGTACTCCTGACTTCTACTACAACCATAATTGGGATCAGAATCTTAAGTCATCGAGCAAAGGGCTCATTAAAGAGACATCATGTGTTTGCCCACATTACTGTTTTGTTCAACAACTGCAATCCAGGCAATCCTAGTTGTGGTTGTTAAGTGATCCAGCAGCTCATTCAGTGGATGGAGCTCCAGGTGAAAAGTCTAGGGAGATACCCTACAAGGCTGTATAAGATTTTCAGCCTCTGAAGGAGACATACTCATACATGCTGGACCTTCCACAATCTCTCTCCCCTCCCATGCCATGAGGCACTCCATACTCCGTACCACGCTGCTCCTCTCTTCTATGTTTGGATTTCAGCTCTTCTCTTCTCTAGGAGCTTGCTGAAAGAGCTGCCTGCCTTCAGTGCTTTGAATGGTGTGCTCAGCAAGGTGCATGAATGGAGCTCAGATCGTCAGGATATGAGCTTTGTTTCTCCACTCTATGCATAGAAGGGAACATCTTCAGCAGGGTGCAGGAATTGAGTTCAGCTAATGCACCATGAAGACTTGCACCATGCTGCAGAAACCAAACTGACCTGTTAGAAAGACCAAATGAAGTATACAAAAGAGACAGGGCAAAGCAAAGAATTACAAACCCAATGCATTAAAAAAAAAAAAAAACCTAGAAGGCAAAGCAGAAAATAACAAAACCTGGCAATAGCTAAGAGCAGGAAAACTGAAGGAAGAGACAGACTGGCTAACTCCGGTTCACAAAACCAAGCTTTAAGGAAATATATATATACAAAGTCAAAATTGAGAAGACAACAACAGACAGCAGAAGCCATCTTTGCAAACAAACTGAAGTAGATCACCTAGTTTGCTGCAAGAAGACTGGACAGAACGTCCCTACAAGCAATGTAGCCATGTAACCAGAAAGTCCAGTTGCCTCTTGAAAAAAGCACCTTTGGGACCTATAAGCAATGGCATCAAAAATAGCAACAATGATGCTTTGGAATGTCTACAAGAAATTCCATTTGCTTGCAACCATAAACTATGAAGAAGATAAATTTGGAGCTTCAACAGACTGGCACTTACCACATCAATCCAGATTTAACAATTGTTGATAAGAAAGACTAAAAGTCTGGATAGTGGTCATGGCCGTATCTGGAGATAGCAGATTAGAAGAGAAAGGACTGGAGAAAATGACAAAATACAAAGATCTGGAAATAGAATAACTGTGGCCAAAGAAAGCAAAGATAATACCAATAATAATAAGTATTTTGGGTGCACTCCCAAAACATCTGGAGCACCATTTGAATATCATTGGCATTGGCAAAATCACCATCAGTCAATTCCAAGAGGCAGCTTTATTCAGAACAGTTTATATCCTGCAACAATAGTTTTAACACCATCAAATATCCACATCTGCCTATTCCAGGTCCTTGGCAAAGACTTGATACAGGAAAAAAAAAAGGCAAATCCATTCTAAATATCAGGCTGACCATGCAAACAACAACAACAATAATACAGCCACTCAGCTTGGTGCCCAGGATAAAAGTCCCACTTGTCCTGCTGTAGCGTCAGCAGAGCTGCTACTCAGAACAACATACATTTAAAGAAGATACTTGTTTGATACTTAGGATGCTGGCAGCAACCCATTTCAGCCATCAGAGCCAGTCAATGATATTTGTGATACATTTTTAAATATTCAGTTGACTGAATTTCTTGTTTAATGAATAAACGTTTATTATAATAATAATACAGCCACTCAGCTTGGTGCCCAGGATAAAAGCCCCACTTGTCGATATCAATGGCCACCTTTGGCAAGGGATCAAGTTCCCATGAGTAACATAAACCAACATTTTCTCAGATTGAGGTGGATTGAGTCCCCAAAGGAAATAATACCAGGAAAAGGAGTTGGTACTTAATCTTGCAATTTTTTTCCATCAAAAAAACCCTGCTCCAACAGCAGAGAGAGTTCCTTATAGCAGCCCAATGAAAAAGTTCGATTCTTGGAGCCGAAAGGTTCATTCGGGTGGACTCTTGATAGGATTCATTTCTCCTTCACTAATTCATTGCCTAGACATTGCCTAACACCCATTTGAAACCACACCTCTTTAATCACAGGTACTGGGAGGTACCAGAAACCGTTTGAGATTGTGAATGCTCGATCAAAAATGGTCATGTCATGTGACCAAATACAAGTACCAGAAAGGAAATAATGGTTTGCTTCTTGCCACCTTTTCTAGTCTTCCTCCCAAGCTACTCCCAGCTTACTGTAATATCAAAACAAGATCAGGCAAAGGTTTATTTAATTTTGGCCAAGCCAGACCTCTTTGAAACCAAATGTGAAAATATCTTGGATGGTATGGTTGGTGAATCACAGTTAAAATGAGCTACAAGTAGGAAAACTGGGTGAGCTTTGTCTTCTGCTGGACTATTGGTATCTCTCTCCAGTGCTAGCAGCATTCTGTGAAAAGCAACTGAAACTTAATTCCTTTGGGATGAAATTTTCCACAGTTATTTTGGCTGAGAAGTATTCATTCTGGCCTGATCCTTGAGTTATTTTGGGATAGTTTCAAAACTATTTGGTGAAATTGTAGTTTGATTCAGTATTTTTCAGTTTATATATATAGAAGAATTTGGAAGCATTTGAACAGACCGAGGGCAAAAAATCTGAGCTGGTTTCTGTAGCTGAGGTGGCAAAACAAATAAAATAACATAAAATGTCTACGCAGATACTGATGATCCCTGAGTCAATTTCTGAACCAAGATAATTCAAAGGCAGTACTAACAAATCTCCCAATAATACTGTTGGATCATCATAACTCTTTCTTGAGTTTATATCTGCTTTAGATTCTTTCTTTCTTTTTTTCTTTTCTTTCTTTCTTTCTTTCTTTCTTTCTTTCTTTCTTTCTTTCTTTCTTTTCTTTCTTTCTTTCTTTCTTTCTCTCTCTTTGTCATTCAACTAGTAACCCACACAGGAAATACAAAGAAATATTTTGTGTATATCAGTTTCTATCACAGTATGTCAGTAAAATATTGAAATAGACGAAGAAAAAAAAATTATAAATATCAACTCTCTTTTTATCTGAACAATGTCATTCTTGTGTTTCTTGTTATGGCCTTGTGTAACAGAATGGTTTTCTGAAGCAAAAGAGAATCATTGGCATAACATGTTGCATAGCATGTAAAATATACATATTGAAATCTACTTGCATCACATGGCAACATCCCTTTCATTCATATGTATGTTAATGAAATATATAGGAATACATAGGAATAAGAAACACAGGAATGCCATTGTTCAGAAGCACATAAATAAAAAGAGGGTTGATGAGACTTGTAATATTAATATAGATAGATAGATATAGATATAGATATAGATATATATTGTTTTCTTAAGTTTTCGCGGGTACTTACCTGTATGGCATTCAGCTTTGTTCGGGTATTTTCCCACGTCATTGTAGTTGTTCTTTTAAAGTTGTAGCAACGTTTCGGCAGAATCTCATCTGCCATCATCAGGCTTCTGTATGGTGATGATGGCAGATGAGATTCTGCTGAAACGTTGCTACAGCTTTAAAAGAACAACTACAATGACGTGGGAAAATACCCGAACAAAGCTGAATGCCATAGATATATATATAGATATATATGTAGAGATATATAGATAGATAGATAAATATCGTAGATTTTCACGGGTACAGGTATGTAGGTCTAGGTGTGTTCGAGTCTTTTCCCATGTAAGATTAAGAGTATCTTGGTGACATTTCGGCAAGGTCCCACTCGCCATCCTCAGGCTGGTGCTTTCAGCTTCGTGCCAGTGTAAGCAGTATGTGATCAGAGCTGCCGTCTCTTGATAAATACTGGTGGGGGGGGGGCTGGTGTGCTGGGCTGGTTGGCTGTGCTGCTGCCTCTTGATTGGTTGATGGAGTTGATGTTGGTATAATGGGCTGTGTGAGTTTTGTTGTGGAGATATCCTGGATTTTGTGCTGTAATCTCCTGGATCGTTTGTTTTGTAGTGATCTTTTTTCCATTAGCCTCACATGTTTTAATGGCTTGGGTAATGGGTTGTGTGATGGCCTTGCAAGTTCTTTTGTTGTGGTATCCTGGGTCCTGCAATCTCCTGGGTTGTTTGTGTTTTGATCTCTTTTCCATTAGCCTCCTGTGTAGTAACGGCTTGGGTAATGGGTTGTGTGATGACCTTGTGAGTTTTATTGCTGTGGTATCCTTGGTCTTGTGCTGTGATTTCCTGGGTTTGCTGTGTTGCAACTTCTTGAGTTCTTGTGGTGTAATTTCCTGAGTTATAAATAAATGGGACAATACCTCCCACCTACCAGACATCTGGAAAGTAGCCCTCACCAACAAATGAGTCCCAGCATAAAAATCAACACCAGACCCAAAACAACATGGGACACCACCACCAATCCCCCTTATCAGACCCAGGCCCAAACCCATCCTATAAAGGAAGGACAACCACCATCCAGAAACCAGACCACAGCTGCTTCACCAGCTGTCGCTCCCCTGACCCATAACCCAAACAAGCTGACACACGCCAAGAACACAGACCCAGACCCCAAACTCAAAGCCAGACCAAAACCCAGAATGCTACATCACAGCCACTCGCTCAGGATATCACATCAGAAAATTCAGGAAATTACACCCCAAGAACTCAAGAAGTTGCAACACAACAAATGACCCAGGAAATCACAGTACAAGATCAAAGATACCACAGCAATAAAACTCACAAGGTCATCACACAACCCATTACCCAAGCTGTTACTACACAGGAGGCTAATGGAAAAGAGATCAAAACACAAACGACCCAAGAGATTACAATGCAGGACCCAGGATACCACAACAAAAGAACTCGCAAGCCCATCACACAACCCATTACCCAAGCCATTAAAACATGGGAGGCTAATGGAAAAAAGATCACTACAAAACAAATGACCCAGGAGATTACAGCACAAGATCCAAGATATCTCCACAACAAAACTCACAAGGCCATCACAAAGCCCATTATACCAACATCAACTCCATCAACCAATCAAGAAGCAACAGCACAGCCAACCAGCCCAGCACACCATCACCATCCCAGTATTTATAGAGAGACAGCAGCTCCGATCACATACTGCTTGCACTGGCACGAAGCTGAAAGTACCAGCCTGAGGATGGTGAGTGGGACCCCGCCGAAACGTCGCTTAAGATACTCTTAATCCTACATGGGAAAAGACCTGAACACAACTAGACCTACATATACATATACATACACATATAAAATATTTGCTTGTGTGTGTATATATAAACAATTCTGAAAATCTGTAAGAATGTATTTAGAAAACTGATAGAGAGCAATTCATGAAATACTTCTTAACACAGAGCTTGTAAATGAAAAGCAGTCTGAGCTGGAAGGTAGAGTAAAACATGTCATGAGTTTGGAGTCAATCCATTGCCACAAGATATGCAAGTCCACCCCTTGATCATTGGATTAACCAAGTATTTTACTGACCGTTAGTTAACTAGATTCTTGTTAACAATAAATTCTTCTGTACTTTGAACTTAATGGATGCTCCTGGTCATTTGCACCAGAGCCAGTAAAATACTTGGTGTGAATCTGATTATCATGGCATTAATTCTGGGAATTATTTAGAGCTGGTCCATAGCACATATATCCCATCCAGTGATGTCTGCACAATAAACTATAGTTACAAGTAAAAAAGCTACCAAGCATGTTTTGTTCCAAAGAGTTATATTTGTATCACATGAGTAATCTCAAGAGATTTGATAATTCCTACAGTAACAGAACAAAAATATTGCCTCTGCTTGGTTATAAAACAGCCTAAATATTCAGGAAACCTAGGACTATTCTCAGCTTTGCAGTTAACATTTTCACCCATCTCCGCATAAATTGACATTATGAACAATAAATACAGGAATAGCAAAAAATGATTTATTTATTAACTTTATTTCTGGTCATCTTCCAATGAAAGTCTTAGAAAGTTTCTACATCTTCTAACTAGAAGGTTCTAATTATATTAATAATTCATGGTAATTATAGTCCCTATTATTTGGGCAGATCTGTTGGGATATTTGAAACTGAGATAATTTCAGTGTCCTAGGTACAAAGTAATTTGATCTTTTTACAAAGAACCAGTTAAGGTTTATTTGCTCTGTTTACAAATGGCTTGCTAGAAAATATTACATTTCTCACAGAAGTTATCTTTGGAAATTATAATCAAGGAAGTTGAATATGTTGAAGACTAAAATATATTTTTTTAAAATTATTAAATAAATGCATTGAACTATTTGTGATTCCCTAACAGGAATTTTATATTTATTTTCCTTACTGATAAAAAATTTGATTTTTATGCACATGAGAGAAGCTTCAACTTGACAGGGTTTGATTGTCTTTTTCTTTCTCTTTCACACACTCTCATCCACCCACATATGCACACAAATAATGGATTTGACAGGGTTGAAATTTTGCAATTCCTTAAATATCTCTTCTAAAAAGGTTTCTAATGAGCTCCACGCCTGTCCTTGTTGTATCTTCCAAGACCAAGAACTTCATGAGAGGGGACAAAAATAAGGAAAAGCAGTTTTCACGAGACTCTTAATGGTTGCAAAAGTGAAAAGGGGCTATTTGCTCTGATGATTTCTTGTTTACCCTTCTTTGGCAGATCAAGAAATAATTATTTGCTTTCAATAAAATGATTCCTGAAAAGGTTCCAATATTGTAAGGTACATAACCAAACCTCCCTGTGAAATCAAAACCAACTGTTGAATTATATTATCAGTTTCCAAAATGTAATATTTTGACAGGAAAATCAGTGTTTGTAGCAAAGGAAATGAATAATAGGTTCAAAATAAATAACACTCCAAATATTAATAATGAATGCATCTAGAGTAAACAAATGCCTTATCATGCAACTGATTAATTGCATCCCCTTACCTCCCTCAACAATTATTTCAGTTTAAGGAAAATCAAGAATGTTTACTTTCAGTTTGCTGTCTTTTGAGGTATGATTTTACACTCTGTAATTATTAATTCTGAAATCATATTTCTTGTTTAATTAAGACCTCCCTAAAATAATAAACTAATGAAACTTCACAAAACAATTATATATAAATGTCCTTACCTCCAGATCATATCCTTTGGTAGTTTTGAAAAGAACAGCAAAAGATACAATTCTCTCTCCTAAACCTTTGTGTATGTATTTCCCTGAAACAAGGGAGTTTTGTAGAAAGGACTTTTACAGCTTCAAACTTATTCCGGTACCATTTAATAACTAGGAAATGACCTTAGGGTTGATGGCTTTGATTACAGAATGAGAACAAAAGTCCCTCAAAATAAGCTAGGCGACACAAGATATTAAAAGATTTGCATAGAAAAGGAACAATCAAACAAAAAACAAAAAAGCCATATATTGTTCCTATGTTCCACTGAGATAAATGTATTTGCCTCTTGCCATTTCTAGGCCCACAAGTCACAAACAAACGATGGTTCCTGAGCAAATTGCTTTGTATAGGTAGTCCTTGACTGACCAATATACATTGAGCCTGAAATTATGGTTGTTAAATCATTGAAGTAATTAAGCAGGTAGCCATGTGACTGTGCCTGATTTTATGATCTTTTTCAAAGGGGAAATTAAGCAGATGCGGAGGTCATTAAGTGAATGTGAAAGTCCTTAAGTAACTGTAGCAGTCATTAAGAAAATCCATTTATTCAATAGGCATTTTTTTTTTTTTTTTGCCAGAAACCAGATCAAAATACTGGAAATACAGTTATGGTTGACTGTTCTCAGATGCCATAACAAATTTTTATTTGATGTTAGCAACCCAGAATTGCAACAGCAAGAGGGTGGGCATATAAATGATTTTTTAAAAACTAAATACCAGTACACATAGGAACAAATTGACAAATTGACAGATATAAACACAGAAAGGCACTGTTGAATTCAAAAGTTCAGAAAATAGCCATGTCTTCACTGAAGAAAAGACAAGCACTCTTGCAGTAAACTATTTCTTAATTTAAATGCTACAGTTGCTGATTTCTTCTGAGAATTCACAGTTGCCTGTGAAGCATCTGCACCTTTATTGCCATAAAAGAAAATAGAGATCCATTGTCAGCCAAGCACACAAAGAAGGCTCAGGTGGACATTTTGATGCCAATATTTGACTTCTATTTTTTTTTTTTTGCAGCAATTTTCTAGTGATTAGAATTCTTTTATTGGCCAAGTGTAATTGGACACACAAGGAATTTGTCTTGGTGCAAATGCTTTCAGTGTACATAAAAGAAAAGATACATTTGTCAAGAATCATAAGGTACAACACTTAATAATAGTCATAGGGTACAATAAGCAATCAAATCATACTATGAAACAGTCAATATAAATCGTAAGGATACAAATGACAAAGTTACAGCCATACAGTCACAAGTGGGAGGGGATGGGTGGTAAGGAGTGATGAGAAGGTTAATAGTAATAATAATGCAGACTTTGTAAATAGTTGAACAATGTTGAGGGAATTATTTGTTTAGCAGAGTGATGGTGTTCGGGAAAAAACTGTTCTTCTGTCTAGTTGTTCTGGTGTGCAGTACTCTATAGCGTCGTTTTGTGGGAAGGAGTTGAAACAGTTTATGTCCGGGATGTGAGGGGTCTGTAAATATTTTCAGAGCCCTCTTTTTGACTTGTGCAGTATACAGGTCCTCAGTGGAAGGCAGGTTGGTAGCAACTGTTTTTTTCTGCAGTCCTAATTACTCTCTGAAGTCTGTATCTGTCTTGTTGGGTTGCAGAGCCAAACCAGACAGTTATAGAGGTGCAGATGACAGACTCAATAATTCCTCTGTGGAACTGCATCTGCAGCTCCTTGGGCAGTTTGAGCTTTCTGAGTTGGCATAGAAAGAACATTCTTTGTTGTGCTTCTTTGACGACGTTTTTGATGTTAGGTGTCCATTTTACGTCATGATATGATTGAGCCTAGAAACTTGAAGGTGTCTACTGTTGATATTGTGTTGTCTAGTATTGTAAGAGGTGGTAGTATAGGAGGGTTTCTCTTAAAGTCTACCACCATTTCTATGGTTTTGAGTGTGTTCAGTTCCAGATTAGATGACTTCAACAGCACTAATATACTTACTGAAATGGTTTTAAGTTACTGCAACTACTTGCAATCAAATTGATGCCTTTGTTCCCTCTAAGGATTTACTGCTTGAACATTTGAGCAAGACACATTTGTTTGAGGTTGAACCCATATTCTGATACTCGTGGCTGAGTAATTGTGATTTGTCAATATTGAAAATGTATAAAGGAACTACAAAACAATAACTATTTCACTCAATTGTTTCCAATCACAATTGTATAACTAGCTTAGCAGCAGCATAATCAACTCTGCAGCATTTCACATCATCTGTCACCTTTATATATAGGTGCCAGGAGCTGAATGTATGACTTTCTATCTGCACACTAGGTGCTTTATCAGTGAAGTGGGATCCAGTTCTAAAGTCAGTCTGAATATATATGCATTATGGGAACACTAATATAGTAAGGAAGAACTCTAACAGGTAATGTAATGAAGGTGATGCAACTAGGAAGGACTCAATTAAAAAAAGAAACCCTTTTTACCTCAGTATCTCTCTCAAATAAATCTTAAGACTACAGAGAACGTCTGACAAGCACCCGAAGATGGAGCTGAAAGTGGAAGTTACTTGTTGAAATCATATCCTATTTATTAATTTCCCAAATAAATGCCCTTGATGTTTTTATGCTGGTGTCTTCCTTTCCTTATTTCAGAAGTTTAATGATGATAGTATTCTACTTGTCTGGGTCTTAAATCTTTGCAGTAGAAGTGTTTGGATATAACAGAAGTGTTTGGATATAACAGAATTAAAGTAAAACTTACAATTGATACATCAATTAAACCTAAACTAGTCAATCTTAAAAAGTTGATAGCCTGAAGAAAAGCAAACCCTGAAAAGAACTAATCAGGGAAGATGAAAATTCTTCTCTCAGGTTTAAAAAGAGCTTCAAAAGGAAGACATGACAGTTCTATTTTCCTTTGTTGTTTTGTCCCAAAGGTGCTTTTTTAGGAGGCACCTGGACTTTCTTGTTTTTTCTTTTGAAGACATTTCACTTCTCAGCCAAGAAGCTTCTTCAGCTCGGACAGGATAGTGGAGAATGGAAGGATTTATATTCCTTGCAGACAGACTTTTGCTGTCCATCTTGAGAAGACAGGATATCTCTTCTCAAGATGACTAAAATGAGGTAAAAATACCTCCGCACCTCAAGAAAACCAATGAGGAATCAGAGGAAAATAGCGATAGAAAATAATTAAGATAGGAATGGTTAACTTTCTTTTGTGAGATATTTTGTGGATATGTGAACTGTGGCTTTGTATTATGAGCGTAGTGGGTGAGTGGGTGTATGGGGATGTGGAAAAGAAGTTGGAAAATTGGTGTATAAAGGACTGCTTGAAAAGAAAACGTTGATTTAAAGTCTGCATTTCTTCCATTTTGCCTTGTCTTCAACTTTCATTTAGTTTATTAGTTTTAATCTGCATAATTAAAGCTTTGCAACCTCTTCTAGAGTCTGCATTCTCATTCTGGCAGATAATTTTTTCCTTTTATACACTGCAATTGCCCTGGTAAGCTATACAGAAACTAAAAAGTAGAGGCATATGGCATGTTTCCACCTTCTTCCTCCTTAAAAAAAAGTGAAGGGAGATATTTTATCTGGAATAAAAGTGAAAGGGTGACAGTATATTGAACAAGCTCTCCCCAGTGATCTGAGAGGATACTGGAGACTTGTGGGTTGAAGATTTCATCCAACACTTTCCCAAATGTATTCCATATAGGTTTGCAAGCTGCTCACCCCATTATATTTGTCCTGAATAGTTCTCAAGAATAAAGTTACTTGGCTCTGGTTGAATACTAAAATGAACCATTCTCTAATATTATTTGTTCCCCAGTCTCAAATCTTATCAATCTTATCATGGGAATAATCTTTCTGTTGAAAAATATAACAAGATAGACATTGGTAAACCAAGTAAGTAGCAGATTTAAGGAAAAAGTGTATATATAGTATATTTGCTTATGGGCTACAATAAATAATTCATTCCATAACTCAGAGTATTAACCTCTCTATAGTGAATGAGAATGTGCCTGTCACCATCTGTACAGGAGATGAGCTAAATTACTAGTTATGATGTAGAAATCCCTCCCCCTTAACAATGTAGAATTTAGGCTTTGCTTGAGTAGGATATCGAGAAGGCACAAAATTAATTTTACTCCAAATAAAACTTTAAAAAGGATGTTAAATTTAATGGACATAGTTATTTGGGAAACCTACGCAATGGATTTAAATGTTCATATATTCAGTAATTGTGAAAATATTCTAAAAAAGATGTTGAGACTCTAGGCTATTGAGACTCTAAATGTTGAGGCTGAAACAGATAAAGAACAGTTGCTGGAATTGGGTATGTCTACTTTAATGAAAAGAAGGACAAGGGGTGACATGGTAGCAGTGTTCCAATATCTCAGATGAGGGAGTCAAGCTATTCTCCAAACCACCTGAGGGCAGTACAAGAAGCAATGGATGGAAACTAATCAAGGAGAGAAACAACCTAGAACTAAGGAGAAATTTCCTGACAGTGAGAACAATTAATCAGTGGAACAACTTGCCTCCAGAAGTTGTGAATGCTCCAACACTGGAAGTTTTTAAGAAGAGATTGGACAACCACTTGTCTGAAATAGTAAGGCCATGATGGCGAGCCTATGGCATATTTGCCAGAGGTGGCATGCAGAGCCCTCTGCGGGCATGCAAATCGTCACCCCAGCTCAGCTCCGCCATCCATGAGTGCGCACCTCCTGCTGGCCAGCTGGTTTTCAGGTCTCTGCTATGGATTCGGGGGGGGGGATGGATGCAAGTGGGGGGGGCATGCATATGGGGGTGCAGGTAGCATGTGCGGGGCCAGGGCAAATGCGTGGGGATGTATGTACATGCACAGGGGCAGGGCGCATGCATGCAGAATGCTCACACATTGCATTTTGAGGGGATGTAGGCAAGCACTTTGGACATTTAGTGCTGAAAAGTTTAGCCATCATTGGTATAAGTTTTCCTGCCTGAGCAGAGGGTTGGATTAGTAGACATCCATGGTCCCTTCCAACTCTGTTATTGTATTATTTTGTTAATTCAGTTATTATCAATTTTATCATGGGAATAATACACATCTACATTTGTATCCACAATTGCATACACATTTTAGTTATGTCGATGTGTGTTGAAATATTTATAATGAGCACAAGTGATTTATTGATTTGCCTTTTCTTCAGATTGGCATGGCAAATGCTCCCTTTCCCTATCTATTTCCACAGAAATAATCCTCTAAGGCAGGCTGCCTTGAGCGAGAATAATGGACTCAAAGTCATCCAGGGCTCTAGTGGCTGAAAGTGGATTAGCAACTGGTGTCCCTTGATGCTAATGCCAATACTGGAACCCCTGTACCTCGTCTCTTGGGGGCTTTGCGGGGAAGCATTTCAGAATGAGAAAAATTCTATCTAACTGTGTTCTGACCAGACAAGTGTATAAGATGAAATACATGTTTATATGTCACGTAATCACACATGTGATCATATAATTTTTATCACAAGGCTAAAATGATCCTTGGCAGATTTGGATTATTCCAATATTTGTTTAATACACAGTGAACCCAAAATGGTGTATGCAGTACTGTTTTCTTTAATTTTTCTCAAAGTTGCAATTCTATATGGAAGAACTGGAGGCAGTGAACTAGAAAATTCCCCTGTCAGCTTCCATGGTTATATATGTAATCTTCGACTTATGATCACAATTGAGCCCAATGTTTCTGTTGCAAAGCAAGAGAGTTGTTAAGTGAGTTTTGACCCATGTTTGTTGTAACTATGTATCATTGCAACTATGTATCATTGCAACTATGTATCATTGCAACTATGTATCATTCATGTGTTTGCAACATTGTATCATTCATGTGTAATCATTAACTTCTGTCTCTTCAGTGACCTTTGCAAGGCACGTACAAGGGACAAGGAGCTAGACGATTGTTAATAAGCTTATCCACACTGTAAATGATCTGTCCGGTATGCAGCTTTGTAAACATGCACATCCTGATGAGATTATCATGTTTGACTTGAGCTTTTTGATTAAATCATTTTCTTGTAAAAAAGCACAATAAAAGAGCGTGTGCCAAGACATTCGGGGCGCACTCATCAAGAGGAAACTTCGCTTCCTGTCATTTCTCTTCCCTTCGCTCCCTATCATGAGCCGCCCATCAGATGCGGGATGGCAGATACCGCATTCTGGTGACCCCGACGTGATTCCCTAAGGGGGATACGTTGCGACGTGCCCATATCTTATCAGCTCGATGGGAGCTGTGCATCGCCAGGCCTGAAGCGAATTGCACATCATCGGATCTGAAACACGGTCTCGACTTTCGTAAGTATGGGTGGAAACTTTTCTCAACAACAGACGCAGCATCTGAAGGAATTGAGGGAGTTAGTCGCTTCTTCTTCTAAATATTCTGCTAATTTAAAGGGCTCGCCTGTAAAAAAGAAACCTATTGCTACATTATTGGCTTATGTGTGGCAACATTGTCCCAATTATTCAGAGGAAGGGTCCTTAAAAATTTCCACTTGGCAAAAAATTGGTGAACATCTCCATATTCCTCCTCGTGCACCTATTGGCATTTTGGTCACTTGGAGGAAAATTATGGAGGCTTTAAAAGTTCATTATAAAATAGAAGCAGGGAGTGTGTTTGAATCTCCCCCGCCAAGTTATGATAACTTTTCTGTCCTTCAACCCTCCGCTCCCGATGGTCATAAGTCATTACGGGAGCCTCCCTCCATTCAATCCACTTCCATAAATTTAGAGCCCCCATGTCCTCCACCACCCTCCCGAGGTGGGGGGGGTGTTGTAAAAGCCATTCAACAAGCCTTTTATGAAGGGGAAATGGATGAGGACACCCTTGCAGCTGCCTCCCTTTATCCTGTCATACAAGCCGGCAATCCCCCAGCTCCTCAGTATACCCCAATGCCATACAAAATAATTAAGGATTTGAAAGCAGCCTGCAAGGAAAATGGTATTCAATCCCGCTATGTACAGGGTCTTTTAGGGTCAATAAACCAACCAGGCGCTGACTTGATAAATGCTGATTGGCGTACATTATTTGCCATGATCCTCACGCCTTCACAATTTTTGGTCTGGGAGTCAGAATTTCATAAATGTACTGCAGCCGCAGCCGCTAGAGGCTTGCCGGCAAATGTCACTTTAGATATGCTTAACGGTACCGGCACCATGCTTACCATTGCCCAGCAGACTGCCACAGACGCAGCTGCTTTTCCTATATTACAGGATTGTGCTTTGGCCGCGGCTCGAAAAATTGATAATGCGGGATGCGTGCCCAAATCGTTCTCTAAGATTATTCAAGGACCTTCTGAGCCTTTTTCCTCCTTTATAAACCTTCTCACAGAAGCCTTGGAGAGAAAAATTGATAATGAGGAGGCTTGTAATGAATTAGGTTTAAAACTTGCCTATGAAAACGCAAACGCTGATTGTCAGAAAGTTTTGCAACCATTAATTAATAAGAAAAATGTTACCTTGGCAGATTATCTTGCAGCCTGCCGAATCATAGGAACCACATCCCATTCCATGTCTACTCTGGCTACAGCCATTACGGAAGGCATGCAGCAGAACATGGACTCTCTTCTTCCCATTTCTCAACAAAATACTCGTAAAATGGGTAATTGTTTTAATTGTGGCAAGCCAAGTCACTTTAAGAGCCAATGCAGAGCCCCGGGTGGGGGAGCAAATATGTCAAAAAACCAGGTAGCTCACCCAAAAACGCCATGCCCTCGATGTAAAAGGGGCTATCACTGGGCTAGTCAGTGCAGAGTCCAAAAGAATGAACAGCAGAATAACCCTACAATCATTCAAAAACCTTTTTTGAATCAGGGAAACTAGAAACGGGGCAGGCAGCTAGCCCCACAACAAAGGCTGCTGAAACTTGCAATTTTTCTTCTTTCGCTTATGATCTTGTTGCTAATGAAACTGTTACTTATCTCCCTGGTATCGCTGACTTTCTCTTTGTGCACCCTGTTCAGCCTTTTCACATGCCCCCCGATATTCCAGTGCTAGTCTTTCCTGTAAGGGATTTAGCTGAACAAGGTATTCTTTCCTCTCCTTTTCTGCATGACCCCTCTGTATTGTCTGATGTCTGTCTGTACTAGCTAATACAGAAGTTACTATAAATGAGGGGGATGTTGTGGCAAAAATGATTGTGCTCTTAGACCAACAACAAGAGCAACTCTATGCAATTGAAAGACCAATAGTCAACCGAAACCTACGGTAACATTCTTATTGAATGGTCGATCCTTTCTTGGTCTTTTAGATACTGGAGCGGATATTTCCATCATCCGAACCGCTGAGTGGCCGGACACCTGCCTGCTGATGTGGCACCAGCGGTGAGAGGAGTGGGGGGACTCCAGGAGACTCGCATTAGCAGAAACTGGGTAAAAGCCCATTCCCCTGAGTCTCAATGTATTGCTTATATTAAACCAGCTGTAATTCCTCTGTATACTAATTTGTGGGGAAGAGACCTTATGTCACAGTTTAATGCGCAACTCACCCTCCATTAACCATGCTTCGCTTATATTTGACTAACAATAACCCTGTGTGGATTGATCAGTGGCCTCTCCCTTCTATGAAGCTTGAAGCCTTACATTCTCTTGTTCAAGAACAATTAGATAGAGGTCATCTAGAACCCTCATTGAGTCCATATAATACCCCAGTTTTTGTTATCAAAAAGAAAAATGGCGCTTGGCGCCTCCTTCAGGATTTAAGGGCTGTGAATTCGGTCCTCCTTCCAATGGGACCCCTGCAATGTGGTCTTCCAAATCCTAACATAATTCCTCAAGAGTATGACCTTGTCATTATCGATTTAAAAGACTGCTTTTTCTCCATTCCATTACACAAGTCAGATAGAAAATTATTCGCTTTTACAGTACCAACTTTAAATAATCAAAGACCTACCAAACGATATCAATGGAAAGTCTTACCGCAAGGCATGTTAAACAGTCCAACTATGTGTCAATTTTTTGTGGATTTAGCCTTGCAACCATACAGGGACAAATATCCTCATTTTTTAATCTATCATTACATGGATGATATATTGGTATCTGCACCCGGCCCAAAGGGCACGGTATTAAAAACTCTGCCGTGCCTGACCTCCATTTTAGGTAAAGCAGGGCTCATTATAGCCCCAGAAAAAATACAATCCAAACCTCCCTTTTCCTATTTAGGTCACAAGTTACTTGCTTCAGCTGCTGTTCCTTCCCTTCCCCTCCCAACACTTCCCCTGAAACCAACACTCGTGATCTTACAACAGTTCCTGGGAACCTTAAATTGGGCACGTCCTTATTTGGGTTTGACTACAGCTACATTAACTCCTCTCTTTAATGCTCTCACGCAAGGTAAAGCCCCGTCCGATGTTATCATTCTAAATAAAGAGCAGTTGCAGGCATTAAAAGACATTTCCCATTTACTGGCTACTTGATGGATGGATCGAGCTATAGAAAATTGTCTTTTATCAATTGCTTTACGAAATACTGTTCAGAGACCCACAGCTGTCATTATGCAATCTCATCAGACACAGGTTCTGATTTTAGAATGGCTGCATTTGTCTCACACCCCACGGACCACAATCACTAGTAAAGCCTCTGCATATTCCCAGTTGATCTTTAAAGGTCGACAAAGATGTAAACAACTCATGGGATGTGAGCCTGTTTTAATATTCGCTCCTTGTTCATTGACCACATGGGAAATGCTATGGTGTAATTCAGAAGAACTACAATACGCTTTAGTAGAGTGGCCAGGGCAAATTTCTTGCCATTTACCAGCTGACCCACGGTTCACTTTTCTTAAAACTCTCCCTTTTGAATGGCATTCCCCCCTCTCAATATCTCCATTAGTAGATGCACCTACGCTTTATGCAGATGGGGGGAAAATGTATGGTGCTTGTGCATGGTACCAGGAGGGAGAGTGGAAAACTAAAATTACCCCTCCGCAATCTTCTGCTCAACAGGCAGAACTTGCTGCATCTCTTATTGCGTTTCAACAGTTTCAAAAAGCTCCTTTTAATTTGATAGTAGATTCCTTATACGTTTCTCAGATTTTGAAAAATATATATCAAGCCTATTTATCTCCTAGCATATCTGTTTCTTTGTTAAAGTTGTTGCTTCCTCTACAGCAATGTATCAACAGCCGCACGCATCCATTCTTTGTAGCACATATCAGGAGCCATCAACCTCTTCCTGGTATATTAGAGGAGGGAAACAAGGTGGCAGACGCAGCTGCATCCGGTAAATCAATTTGTAATCTGACAGCAGCCGAAAGCCATGATTATTTTCACCAAAATAAAAAAGCATTACAAAAACAATTTTCCCTAACTCAGGCAGAAGCTGCTGCCATTATTCAACAATGCCCCACATGTAGTAAGCAAGGACATTCCATTCCCATAGGAGTAAATCCTAGAGGATTAAAAGCTTGTGAAATCTGGCAAATGGATGTAACTCAGTATCCACCTTTTGCCCCTTGGAAATATTTGCACGTTTCCATAGATACCTATTCAGGGTTTATTCTGGCTACTCCTCAAAGGGGAGAAACTGTAAAACATGTCATCAATCATTCAATTCGTACCTTTGCCTCACTGGGACGTCCAAAAGAAATCAAAACTGACAATGGACCTGCCTATACAAGTTCTGCTTTCCAGGACTTCTGTAACAGATGGGATGTAACCCACAAGTTTGGGATTCCCTACAACAGCCAGGGGCAGGCTATTGTGGAACGAGCGAACTTATCTCTGAAATGTGCTCTTGATCGATATTCGTTGCGGGAAAAAACCCCGAACCTCCCAGCATTGCAAAATTCTCTTAATATTTGTCTTTACACTTTAAACTTTCTTAATCTGACTGGCATTCCTCCCACTTCTGCTGCTTCACGTCATTTTTCCTCCCCCTCACCCCCGCCTAACAGACCTCTGGTATATTATCACAGATTGCCAGATCCTGCCTGGCAGGGTCCCGCTGAGCTTCTCACTTGGGGACGAGGCTACGCTGCGATCTTACTGCCAGACAAAACCACTTGCTGGATCCCTGGTAGGGCGGTTAGACCCTATCATGGGAATTCCTCCACTACATCTGTATCTTAAAACTCTTCCTGATATTCTTGCCTATATCTTCTTTGCAATTTCTACCTTACTTCAACAAAACCTATGCTTCCTGTCAAAAGACTATTCGTGTTAAAACCATTTCATTAACAGAAGGCTATTATACTTGCTCCATGTGGGTACATCATGAAAATGCTACCCGTAGTTTTCACTCTGTCACTTCTGTTTTGTTTAAAGAACACTCTACCACTCGCTCTTTTGTTCCTTCTTTACTCTTCCTATGGAAAGGAACCTTAAAATCTTTTCCTCTATTCAATCTAAAACATAGGGGGACCTAGATGTCCTTCTATTGTATTATGGGTTTCCCCACCCCAACTAACATCCTTGATGAATTACCAAATTAATCTTTATTGTCATTATTGTAATTATTATCCTTTTTCTACTAATTGAATTCCCTCCTCATTTCGCAAATGTTCTACAACTAACTTGTCCATAGCCCTCTCTCCTACTTGTCATGCTTTTATATACCCGAACTTTGATCCTGTCAACAAACGACACTTCAAAAGAACTGTCCATGATGATCCGCAGAAGCCTCATAGAAGATATAATATTACTTGGACTATAACTGACTTTCAAGGCGTTCGTTTAAGTTCTACAACCAATTTTTCTTGCATAGAAGACTTCTACCCACTACTTCAATTCGATTTGGCAGATGCACCCACACAATCCTGCAATCCACACCACTTCAGGAGGAACTTTAACATCACGCCTGAAAGGAATGTATTTTATCCCTGGCAATAATTTTGTTTGGACTTGTTACACCGGTTTCATGGCATGTGTCCACGGGGATGAAATTGTTAAATTCAAATCATTTTGCATTCAAGTATGGCTTGTGTGTATAACTCTGATGATTTTATATCCCTACAGGTACCCATGGAATACCCCTCTTTTGCAAAATCGTAAAGATTTAGATCTGTTATTTTTTTTAAAAAACAAGGGGGATTGTGTGCTATGCTTAAAGAAGAATGTTGTCTTTATGCTGATAGCAAGGGGGGGGTTTGTTTTCTATTTCGCCATGGTTTACAACCTTTTTAACTGCATTGGCAGGATCATTAATGATCATTATATTGATATGTATTATAGGACCTTGTTGTTTTAATAGAATATTGCAATTTTTTAAAAAATCAATTATCCTCCATAACTGCTGATGTTAATGTGCTACTGCAAGCTCATGTTATATCCTCAACACCGGACGAAAAAATGTCATTGCTGAGTTACTGCTCCTTGGACAACCCTGATGCTGACGGGTCGCACTCTTGCCTAGATGACGGGGACGGCGAACATTTCATAAAAATGGTTCCTGTCTTCTCGGACGAGGAAGAAGACTCGTCATAAATAATAAAAACAGAGGAGATGTTGTAACTATGTATCATTGCAACTATGTATCATTGCAACTATGTATCATTCATGTGTTTGCAACATTGTATCATTCACGTGTAATCATTAACTTCTGTCTCTTCAGTGACCTTTGCAAGGCACGTACAAGGGACAAGGAGCTAGACGGTTGTTAATAAGCTTATCCACACTGTAAATGATCTGTCCAGTATGCAGCTTTGTAAACATGCACATCCTGATGAGATTATCATGTTTGACTTGAGCTTTTTGATTAAATCATTTTCTTGTAAAAAAGCACAATAAAAGAGCGTGTGCCAAGACATTCGGGGCGCGCTCATCAAGAGGAAACTTCGCTTCCTGTCATTTCTCTTCCCTTCGCTCCCTATCATGAGCCGCCCATCAGATGCGGGATGGCAGATACCGCACATGTTATGACCTTTCTTGCCATGGTTGTTAAGTGAATCAACGCCTTTGTTAAATTAGAAACACCATTGTTAAGTGAATCTGGCTTCCACATAGACTGTGCTTGTCAGAAGGATGATCACATGACCTCAGAGCACTGCAACCATCATAAATACATGCCAGTTGCCAAGTGTTTGAATTTTGATCACATGACCATGGGAATGCTGCAACGGTCATAATAGCAATAGCACTTAGACTTATATACCTCTTTATAGTGCTTCACAACCATCTCTCTAAATGGTTTACAGAG
This sequence comes from Hydrophis major, assembly GCA_033807585.1. Classification (NCBI taxonomy): domain Eukaryota; kingdom Metazoa; phylum Chordata; class Lepidosauria; order Squamata; family Elapidae; genus Hydrophis; species Hydrophis major. The sequence goes on from CM066329.1 coordinate 77,539,032, forward strand.
TCAGCATATGGCCCCCAACAATATGGGTCCTCATTTGACCCACCTCGGAAGGATAGAAGGCTGAGTCAACCTTAAGCCTGGTGGAATTTGGACTGCCAAATTGTAGGCAGCTGGCTGCAGAAGTAGCTTGCAATGCTGCACTCTAATCACTGAGCCACAGAGGCTCTTTATGTCCATAAGTGTGACAAATGGTCATAAGTCACTTTGTTCAGAGCCATTATAATTTTGAAGGGGTATTAAATAAGTGAGTATAAGTCGAAGACTACCCACAGGTGGATCTGAATCTGACTTTCTTTAGTCTCAGTCCAACACTGAACCATTATGCAATAGCAGATTCTTAAAAATGATCAGCAGGAAAGTAAGCTGATGGAAACGAGTAGTGCCTAAAGGGCAAACAAGAAATGAATAAAATTTCTCTGCTTTTGTACTGCACCTTCTGATGCTCCTAAAATGTTTACCTCTCTTTGAGAAATAACTTTGGGTTATATGGACCTGTCGAGGCTGCTAAGATTTAAAACCTAGCGGCTGTTCATTTGCTTCTTTCCTCTGTACCAAGAACATTATCAGAGGGAAAATTCAAAACTCAGTATCACTGTGATGCAAGAAGACAGAAAACAGAAAACAACTAAAGTTCTGCTGAACAAGAGCAACATACAACCCTCAGCAAATAAAAGTACATGAATTAATTAAATAAATATTCCAAATCGGAAGCTAGTTCAGGATTCATTGTCTGACATCCTGAAGCACCTGTAATGTTCTTTATCACTATTTCTGTATCTATATACTGATCTTGAAATATAGTTTCAAATTCAGCTCAATAGACCTATGAGAATATCCCTCATCTTTGTAACACCTTTATTATTCAGCAAGAATATTTATTCCTGCTTTTATGGCATTTTTCCTTAATTTGAATTGTACTTTTTACGGTTACTGTAAACTGCACAGATAGCTTTCATTGTTGGGCAGTTTGAAATCTTTAATAAATAAGTTAGATAAGACTTCATTAGGGCTGGATCTTGATCCTTCTTGGAAGAGCCATACTATCCAAAATCAAAGAGCTGTCCAATTTCTGAGATCATTAGTTGTCAATCAAAAATAATGTAACTTGATTGCTTATGGTTATGAATGGACTCTCTGGAGATTTAACATTTGAACTGAGGTTTGGGAAAGCATATTTACCAGAAATCAGCATGGTTTTCTTAAAAAGAGCCTGTGCCAGACAAATCTCATTGTTTTTTTTCTTTTGGGGGAGGGGGAGGGGGCAGATAAGGAAAATATCAATGAATGCACCTGGACTTCAGTAAGGCATTTGATAAAGATGACCATAGACTCTTTCTTAATCAATGGAACCATGTAGTCCCAGCACTACATTGGTTTTGCAGTTGGTTGACAACATGTAAGCCTTCATGGATCTATGACTACATGGAGAGAGCTATGCAGTGATGAATCTCAGAGTCTTGTACCGGGTCTATTGCACATCAACATTTTTATTTAATGACTTAGATGAAGGGATAAAATGGATCTCATCAAAATTGTAGATGACATAAGGCTGGGGTGGAGCAATGCTGTCAGTTCAGAATCTGGCCACAAGATTTGAAAGGATCTCAAGAAACTTTGTTGGAAAATTAAAATTTTGACAGAGTTTGTTGGGAAAAGCCAATGACACTTTTCAACAAAATGCAGTTCAATTGTGATACTATACACTTAGGCAGGAAATGTCTGATGCACTGACAGATACCCAGTATAAGTGCAGTGGGTACTTGTAAAGATCTGGTAAACTATAGATTAAGAAAAGAATCACCAGTGCTCTTTCTTATTCTACTGTATGTACACTAATCATACCTCAGTTGGAATATATTCTCCACTTCTATTTGTTATAATACAAGGATAATATTAGAAAGAATGCAGAAAAGAGCAACAAAAGTAGAGAGACTTGGAGGCCAGATCCTATGAAAAACAGCTAAAGGAATTAGGTATGTTTGGTCAGAAGAAGAGAAGGTTAAATGGAGATGTGACAGCAGTGTTCCAATATGAAGGGATGTCATAGCACAAAATAGTACAGATTTATTATCTGTATTCGCTGGGGATAGGAAAAGATGATGGGTGAAATCTTTAATGAGAAATTAAAATTTGAAATAAAAAGTAATTTCTGATCAGAAATAGTTTGCTTCCTGGAGTTATGGGTTTTCAAAACAAAAGTTGGAGAGCCATTTTCTAGGATGGTCTGAGGATTCCTGCCCTCAGAAGATTGGAGTAGATTTCCAAACCCCTTTTCAGCCTTCAGAAACCTAACACTAATTGATAAAAATTGAAAAGCTCCTTAAAATATTTTATACAGAATTGGAATGGATGAGTGTAGTTAATTCTACTTCCTATATCATACAATCTATTTGAGATGGAAAAAATCAATACACAAAAGAAAAAACAATGTGCAAACTGAATTTTGTTCAGAAAACAATCAAGGAAGATTTTTATATGTGAAATTTAATAGCTCTTATGAGCATTAGCCCAGAAAATATGAAGCAATAAACACATGGAAAAAGAATGAATAAAGGAATGCCTATTTTGAAAACTGGCACAGTAGTGCCTTTAAGGATATGAGTTGAAATTTAGTCAGGAAATGAAATTTATGCAGTTAAGGAAGGAGGAGCAAATACAAAACTTTATTTCATTCAATCTTTTATGTTTTTTTTTTTAATTTTCCAGGAGCAAAACATGTTATTTTACGAGCTGAGGTAGAAATATACTTGGCTGAAGTCATTGGAAGCTGAATGAGAAAAACTAATTTAACCATAAAATGGCAAGACAAGTTATTGTTGCTGTTGTTTGTTTTCAATATTTCAAATTGTGTCTTTATGATTTATAGTAGCTCATCTACTAAAAGGAAAGAGAACTTTGGCACAGACAAGATTGCTTTCAATAAATTTCGTTTTTGGAAGAGAACGTGTTGTCTTTGGCATTTTTACAGGTCCTTTAGCGTTGCACTGCAGTTTTACAGTTTTCGTTTAGGTACTCTTGAATGGCAAAGTAAAATTAATTCTAAAATGCCAGGTGCAACTTTTTTTGTAACAGAAATGGCAAGTGTAAGCTTGATTTTAAAGCTCTATAAAATTCATGGGCCAGATAATTCAAGAGCTCTATTTGATGGGTGGGGACTTGTGCAGTCCTGCAGTGAATTTAATCCAAAAAGAATCCCAACCTGGTAAAGATTAGAGTTGAGTTATTATTATTTTTTGCACTCTGTTTCAATTATTTTCAACTAGATGAAGGGGGAAATTTTAAAAAAGAAGATTTTGGCAAAATTCTCATCAGAGATATTTATGACGTGTCCAAGTGCTGCCTTAGAATGTCCTGCTCTTTATTGTACAATCATGTTTCAAAAAATCTACTGCATTTGTGGCCTGAATCAACATCCTTCCCTTGATCAGGAAATAGCACTGTAATGAAAGAGGCTACACAATAATGAAGAGATGTATAAAAGGAAGGAAGGAAGGAAGGAAGGAAGGAAGGAAGGAAGGAAGGAAGGAAGGAAGGAAGGAAGGAAAGAAGGAAAGAAGGAAGGAAACAATAATAGCAGAAAGGCAGCTTGTGACAAAGAATTTATTAGAAGAATTTTGTGAAAGAAACAGAAAACCAGAACCACTTCTTATAAAGAAAAATAGTCTGAAAATTGAAAATCAAATTTCACACCATTACTGAAAACACCAATTGCTTCTTTGCCTATTTCAAAATTGCCAAGTAGTAGTATTTATTTTTACATCCTACTCCCAATCATATCTCTTTTTGGAAATAAGTTAAAACATTTTTTATTTGCCACAGAAATATAATGGTATCTCTACCTGCTCAATATTTTTTATAGCTTTATTTTTCTGTTTGATTGGGGATGTTGCTTTACACTGTATTTAAACTATGGTAACATAAATAATTTTAAACATACTTTGTATAATGTCTTAGTATCCATTCTGAACAAATCCCATTAGGGGAAACTACCCTTTTTTGAGAATCATGACAAGAGAATTTGTATATCATAATTAATTAATTAAATATTAATTAATCTTTTATTAACTAATTGACTTTAAAAAGTCAATATTAAGTTATAGCATAACCTAATCAGAGTCATAAACAGAAATCAAGCCTTTCAAGACAGACTTGTAATGCATCAAACCAGAGTTTTGGGTTTGAAGGAAATTGTGAGCTAAAGGCTTTTTAACACTCATTTGTCTTTCTAGTGTGGATATTTGAAGCCTTGATAATTTTTCTGTTAATTCTGGGGGGAAAAAATTATTGTAAAGACATTCTCCCTTTTTGAGCAATTTCATTTTGGAAAATGTATTCAGGGTGGAGTGGTAAAGGAAATGCAACGTTGCAGGTGTCCAGACTAACTGGATTTGAATAACAGGAAACAGAAATACTGTAGGCTATTTCCGTCTTTATTCCTCTGTTCCAAGTTAGTAACTCAGCAAACTTTAAATTTCTGAGTTCATATTCTGAATTTGAGGATTTTGTCAGTCAGTAGTTTCTCCATCTGACCTGGAAGAATCAACCTTCCAGATTTTAATATAAGTTTGTTCCAATTTATCATTATATGGACTTTAGTCTCTAAAATAGAACAAGGGTGGTCTTTATCACAATTCAAACTATTCAGGCACACTTTATTTGCTTGTTCCTCATTCCTCTAGTTTAATTTCATCCCTCTAGTCTTTAATTTGGGGCATTGCTCCAGAATAATACAACAGATGTATACTTCAATGTTCAGACTACATTTGTTTATTTGTTTGTTTATTGTACATGCTACCCATCTCACTATCAAAAGTAACTTCCATGCAGGGCTACATATGACTTTTAATAGACAGTATAGACACCCCCTCCCAACAAAAGAAACAAGACATTAAGGTAGTTTTAAATGTTCATAATGAAAACAAGCAGATTTAGGGAAGGTCCATATTTTCTTGGAGCACATTTCAGAGCTCCAAAATAAAGTTTATAGAGATAGAGATAGATAGAGTTTATTTTGTCATTACACTCGCAAGTGGGTGCAATGAAATGAGGTGCTCTTCCACAAGTAAAAACTGGACAAACACCACTAAAAGAAAAAAATTAAATTAAATTAAAACTAAACACAGCCGACTATACAATGATCTCTATGCAATTTAAAAATGTAAAACACCATTACTCTCATTCACTTCCACATAAATCTTATGACCCTGCATTCAAATTCAAAACTGCACTTGGATAAAAACTGTTCTTAAATCTGGTCATCCTTGTTCTTAATACCCTAAATCTCCTTCTCGATGGTAATAGTTCAAGAGCTGATGTCCCGGATGAGAGGAGTCATTCAATATATTAAGTATCTTCCTCCTACATCTATACACCATTCCTATCAAAATAAAAGTTTTCTACTATCAATATGGCAGACCATCAGTTGATAATGCACTGGAGAGGATGCTTTGAATAGAATAGAATAGAATGGAATGGAATGGAATAGAATTCTTTATTGGCCAAGTGTGATTGGACACACAAGGAATTTGTCTTTGGTACATAAGCTCTCAGTATACATAAAAGCTATAAGTGATAAATCACTTATACATAAGTGATAAGTGCAACATAAATTATAAGTGACATAAATCACATATACATAATTATACATAAATATGCTTATACATGTACAGTGATATATACATAAACATGCTCATTTTTATATATACTTACATATATGTGAATACTTTTTAAAGATAATTCCAATTATACCTGTCCATATTCTCCTATTTCAATTCTACCATTTACACCCACTCTAACTCTCTATCTGTATAGTGATTGATCAGGACAAGTGTTTAAGTTGACACGAACTGTTTAAAAACATAACAGATTCAGATAAGTGATAGATTTGGGCCATTCCTTCATGATTAAAACATAAGCACAAATACTTTGCAACAATCTTACGCATTAAGATCACTCCTTATTAATCATCCCCTCCCACTTGTGACTGTATGACTGTATAACTTTGTTGCTTGTATCCTTACGATTTATACTGACTGTTTCCTAGTGTGATTTGATTGCTTATTATACCCTTTATTATTAAGTGTTGTACCTTATGATTCTTGACTCTTTGACGAATGTATCTTTTCTTTTATGTACACTGAGAGCATTTGCACCAAGACAAATTCCTTGTGTGTCCAATCACACTTGGCCAATAAAGAATGCTATTCTATTAACTGAACTGTTTCTTAACATCAGTAAATACCTAAATAGAAGCATTGAATATTAAGCATTTCTTTGATAGTAGGTTGTAGATAGTAGAAACCGGAGGAACCAATATTAATGGGGAACAAACTTGTCATTGAAAAGTGTGAGAATATTTGCAAAGTATAAAGTAATCTCCTCTAGGAAAATGTGTCATGAGATGTATATAAATAACATTCTTAGAGATTCCTAAGCTTCAGCCTTGGATTTGGGAGTTGAGCCAAATCCTAATACTATTAGCATGAATTTCTTATTCAGTTATAAAAGATTCTGCTGGGACTACAAAGACTTCTCTGGATCAATTTTTCCATTATCATATTTCTGCCTCTTTGAGGCGAACCTTGGTACTTTCTGAGCTTGGTTATTTTCTTGCAGACATTTCATTACCCAAACTAGGTAACATCATCAGTGCTCGTCAAGTGCTTATGTTACCTACTTTGGGAAATGAAACCTTTGTATTACCCCTCATTTCAACTCTGATCTACAAATATTCTTTTTTGGCTTCTTTCTTTTGAATTTTGCAAAATTTTGAGTCTTATTCTTGATTTTATCCTGCTCTATTTAAACATGTTAACTGTCCTTTGCCAGTCCTGATTTTTATTTCAAATTGGAATTTGTCATTTGGAACAGAATAGTCATCATGGGTGGTATACTCATTGTTTGTTATTGCAAAGAAAAATATATCCAACTGGGAAAGTTTTAACTTTTTCGTCTCACCTGCTTTGAGAGATTCATGGGTGGGAATTCAATTTGAATAATCTCTTCAGTTATCTATTAGGAAGATCAATTCTATGGAAATATCTAACAGTTGAATTCAAGGACATGAAGGCAATCTGCTTATTTATTCTTCAGGTAAACTGTAAAACTTTGGATGCTTATAGACATGTGTAAAAAGGGACATGGTGGCCCAGTGACTAAGACGCTGAGCTTGTCGATCAGAAGGTAGGCAGTTCAGCGGTTTGAATCCCTAGCCCCATGTAACGGAGGGAGCTCCTGTTACTTGTCCCAGCTTATGCCAACCTAGCAGTTCAAAAGCACATAAAAATGCAAGGAGAAAAATAGGGACCACTTTGGTGGGAAGGTAACAATGTTCTGTGTGCCTTCGGTGTTTAGTCATGCTGGCCACATGACCATGGAGACATCTTCGGACAACGCTGGCTCTTCAACTTAGAAATGGAGATGAGCACAGCCCCCTAGAGCTGGAAACAACTAGCACACATGTGCGGGGGAACCTTTATCTTTACACATGTTTAAAATAACAATTTTAAAATTAGTACAAATATGGCTTCCAGTTGTTTTTTCAACTCAAGAGTTAAAAAACTCATCAACTCCTAATTTCTTCCATCTGAATATCAGGAGGGTAACTCTGTGATAACAGAACAGGACTAAAACAAATTTAGTGTGGAGCAAAAGCTGGCAAAAGAAAAGGCAAGTTCAAAACTGACTGAGATCTGGGAGAAGGCAGAGCTTCGTCGCCGCGATACAGCTGCGATCTCGGGGCTCCGAGATCACAGCTGATATCTTCGCCCCTGGTCGGTCCCAACTGATCTAAACCGTCTCGTAGTGACGGTGACAGTAAGGGGCACATTCTGTAGATTCCGGGGACATCGCAAGTCCGTGGTCGATCCAGAAGAAGCCCCTTTGCCAACGGCGGAGAGGCAGCCATCAGGCTGCTGAAGCTGGGACAGCTCCGGAAGAACGGGATAGAAAGAAGTGTATCGGCTGGTGAGGATCTTTTTTTTTTTTGCTTGGGACTCAAGAACACTTTAATATTAGAAGAAATCTGTAAAATTATTGACAGAATTTGATTTAGCAGCAATTTTTTTTAGTAACATCAAAGTGAGGCTTGGCTTTTTATTTTTACTTTTTTTTTCTTTACTGAATTTCTATTGCGATATAGTCAACCAGACTGGCTTTTTTCTTTTATATTTTAATATTTACTTGTTTTCTCTTTGCTTTTCTGACTGTTTGTATTTTTTAAAATAGAGGCCCCCTTTAATATCTTTTTTTAATATACATAAATATACATACATATTTTTTTTCTCTTTTTAGGCTTTTTTCAGGGGGGAAGAAGGGGGAGTGGATTGAAGAAACTTTGTAACACTGCCAACTAGAGGCTTGGAAATATTCTGTTTGAAGTTGAAAAACTTTTGTTTGAAAAACTTTTCTCAAGGCTACTGGAAATGATAAGATAGAGGGAAGAGTACTGGAGGATGTTTATACAGGTGCTCTTTGGAACTTCTATTATCAAATGAATATTTGAAGTTTGGCTTTGAAACTTGTGGAGAAGTCAAATAAGAGCCTTGGATAAATAAAAGGCAGTCTGTGTCTTTTTTTTTTTTTTAACTCCTTATTAATTGTTTCTTCCCTCCCCTCCAACCCCACACTATTTTGTAATATTGATATATTTATTTTTTATTTTTTATTTTTTATCTTTTATTATATTTCATTTTTATTTTAATTTTTTTAAAGGGGAAGCCTCAGAATACCCTTTTTTTGCTTCTTTTCTCTTTTTTATAGGGATGTCTGCCTTTTTTATTTCTATTGTTGACTTATTTTTATAGCTTTTTTTTCATTTTCTGAGGTTTTTCAATTGGATTAAGGTGGGAAGAATTTGAAGAATTCTCTTTTTCTTTTTTCTTTATTTTCCTTTTTCTTTGCTTATTATTTTTTGATATTATTGGGCTTTATTTTGCTTCTTTTTTTCTCTTCATCTTTTACTTTTTACTTTTGAATTATATTTGCGTATTCTACAATTGGATTAAGATATTGAAGAACCTGAAGAATCTTTTTCTTTTTAATTTTGGGCTTTTTACTTATTACTGGTTTTGTTTTTGTTTTTTGTGGTGTTTTCCTTTTTTTAAAATTGGATTATAATTGGCTACCTCACTAATTGGATTAAAAGACCTGGAAGACCCTGAGTTATCGAAATGAGTAAGAAAATTTTACCTTCGGGCATCTCAACTTCTGCTCCTGTTTCCCCATCATCTGGAGGACGACTCTCAACAATGGTGAAGCAAGACAAAGCGCAAGTGGATTTAACGATGGTTATGCAAGGAATACAAGATCTTAAAATGAGTATGGAACAAAGAATAGAGAGTATTGACCAAAGAATTGGAAAGATTGATGAGAAAATTGAAAATTTTCAACAAATGATGGTGAAACATGATGAGAGAATCCAAAAATAGAAGAGAAAGACAAGCAAAGAGATGATACAATTGGGAATATTGATAATAGATTAACAATGGTCGAACAAGAAAAAAGTGGGATGTTGAAGTGGGAGATGGACAGGTCAGAATTTTATCTTAGATTCCAAAATATTGAGGAAGAAAAAGGACAAAACTTGGCGGCAGTAATGATTGAAATTTTGGCTGGAGTCTTGGAAATAACAGAGGAAAAGATGATGGATGGAGTAGATGAGATATATCAAGTCTTCACAAGATATGCGATGAGGAACCAATTACCAAGAGAGGTCCATGTTAGATTCACTAAAAAAACTATTAAAAACCAAATATTACAAGTGGTAAGAGAGAAGGGGTTGAAATATAAAGGCAAAGAGATTCTGGTCTTAAAACAAGTACCTAGAAAAATGAGAGAGATTAGAAGAGAGTATCGATTTTTGACTAAAATGCTATTGAAAAAAGAGGTGAACTTTAGATGGCTGATTCCAGAAGGATTAATGTTTATATGGCAAGAACAGAGATACAGAATTGATTCAATTGCGAAAGCAGAAATGTTTTATAAGGAATTTTTCGAAAGAAGAGAAATGGAGACGGAAAAAGAAAAGATTTTAACTGAATTTGAAGAGGACCAAATGGAGATGGAAAAGGAAGAAGGCGCAATAGGTGGACAAACGGAGATCAAAGAACAACGTGAAATAAGATCCACGAGAGCTGTTAGACCTAAATATAAAGCATAACTATGGGGGAGAAAAAACTGATTTCCATGAATATAGACTGAATTCATTTACTAAAAGAAGGAAAACTTTTTACAAATTAGAGAAGCTAAAATTTGATATAATTTGCTAACAAGTAGTACACATTAAAAAACAACTTGAACAATTATTGATACGACCAAAGTTAGGGAAAATATTTACTTCTCTGACTCATTGTAAGAAAAGAGGAGTAGTTTTGTATGTTAAAGAAACCACTCCAGCCAAATTGATTTATACGGATGAAGATGGAAGAGTATTAATAGTTGAAATAGTGGATAATAATATAAAAACTCTCTTGGTTGCAATTTATGCCCCAAATGATAAGCAAGAAGAATTTTATAAAAAATTACATATGAAAATGATTGAACTGGACTATGTTAACATACTTATGATGGGGGACTTTAATGGAATTATAGACAATAACCTGGACTATACAGCAAAAACAACACGACAAAATAGGAAAACTCTCCCTAAATCCTTTTTTAAAATGACAGATGAACTAAATTTAAAAGATATATGGAGAGAAAGAAATACTAAAACTCAACAATATACTTTTTATTCAAACAGGCATTTATCGTGGTCCAGAATAGATATGATTTGGACATCAACAGAATTATTATCTAATATTCAAGAAATGAATATTGAAACAAGTACGTGGGCAGACCATAATCCAATGACAATTAAATGGGAAGGACAAAAAAGAAGATCTAGATGGACATTAAACAATACTATTCTAAAGGAAAAAGATTTTACACAATGGATGGAAAAAGAATTGGCCTTCTTCTTCAATGAAAACAAAAAAGAAGATACTTCAATACAGAATGTTTGGGATACAATGAAGGCATATGCAAGAGGATTAATAATTGACTATACAAAGAAAAAGAACATTAGGAAGAGGCAAATGATTAAAGCTCCAGAAGATGACCATAAAAAACTGGAAAAAAAATTACAGAAGATGCCACAGAAAAAAAATATCAAACTTAAAATGGAAATAATTAAACATAAAATGGATCAAGCAGAGAAAGAATTGGCACAAAAAATTAGAAGTGCTAAACAGAACTATTTTGAAGATGCAAATAGGCCAGGTAGATGGTTAGCATATAAGCTGAGAAAAGAGAAAGAATCAAGGAAAATATCACAGTTAATAGATGATCATGGTCAAATTTGTTATGGTAATAAGGAGAAAAAGGCAATCATTCGAGATTTTTATGGACAATTATATAAACAAGAGGATCTTGATGAGGAAAAAATTAAACAGTATTTACAAAATGCTAACCTACCAAAGATACCTGATGAAACTCGGAAAATGTTAGAAAGTGCTATAACAATGATGGAATTAACTGAAGCACTTAACAGACAGAACAATGGAAAAGCACCAGGACCAGATGGTTTCCCGGCAGAATTTTATAAAACACTACAAGAATCGTTGAGCATTCCACTGTTAGAAGTCATGAATGAAGTTATGATAAATAAGAAAATACCTGAAACATGGTCAGAAGCTTATATTACACTTATTCCAAAAGAAGGGGTTGACCCATTACAAATTAAGAACTATTGACCTATTTCTTTATTGAATGCAGACTATAAAATCTTTGCTTCAATCTTGGCAGAAAGGCTTTAAAAATACCTAAATAATTTTATTCACTCTGATCAGAATGGATTTTTACCAAAGAGACAGATTAAAGACAATATGAGGGTAATCCTGGACACATTGGAATATTATGAGGCGCAGTCCGAAAAACAAATGGCTTTGATATTCTTAGATGCCCAAAAGGCATTTGATAATGTGAACTGGAGATTTATGTTATTACTATTGGAACAGATGGGCTTTGCTAGAAAATTTATCCAAGCAATAGAAGCCGTATATTATAAGCAAACGGCAAAAGTAATGATAGATGGAGAATTCACAGACTCTATTAATATTAAAAAAGGTACAAGACAAGGATGCCCATTATCTCCTTTGTTATTTGTATTGACCTTGGAAGTCTTAAATAGAAATATTAGAGAGGATATAAACATAAAAGGAATGAAAGTCAAAAAGGAGGAATTCAAATTGCAAGCCTTTGTGGATGACTTGGACTTTATTTTGGAAGACCCTTTAGAGACAGCTTTAAAACTATTGGAAAAGATAGAGAGGTATGGTGAGATGGCTGGTTTAAAAATAAATAAAGACAAAACAAAGATTTTGACAAAGAACATGTTATTAAAGCAAAGAGAAGAGCTGGCAGATTTATTGAAAATTCAAGTTACGAACAAAGTTAAATATTTGGGGATATATTTGACGTCAAGATGTACTACATTGGAAGAGAATAATTATATTAAGCTTAAACAGCAGATAGCATCCGACCTGAAAAAATGGGAAAACCTACAATTGTCATTGATAGGTAGAATTTCAACAATCAAGATGAATATTTTACCCAGAATTTTATATTTGTTTCAAACAATACCAATTAGGTTAAGTAAGGATTACTTCGAAGAACTAAATAAAATTGTGTTGAAGTATATATGGCAAGGCAAGAAAGCGAGAATAAAATTAAAACTTTTACAGGATGCTAGAATTAGAGGAGGATTTGGCCTTCCTAATTGGGAGTTGTATTATCAAGCTGCAAACTTAATGTGGGTTAAAGAATGGATAACGTTAAGAAAGACTAGATTGTTGGCATTAGAAGGTCATGATTTATTATTGGGTTGGCATGCTTTTTTATGGTATAAGGGAACTAAATCACAGGGTTATTTCAGAAGGCATTATATACGGGAATCGTTATGGTTGAATTGGGAGAAAACTAAGAAACAATGTTATTTGAAAATTCCAGTTTGGTTATCAACTATTGAAGCTTTTTCATATCCTATAACTTATAAGAAGGAACAAACAGTTAGATATGGGGAAATATTGGTTGAAAAGGGTGAACTTAAAACGATGCAAAATTTAGAAGAACAAGGTATAAAGATGAATTGGTTTTCATATGCGCAAATACATGCAAGGTATCTTAAAGATTCTAAAATAGAAGGATTTTATGATAAATTGACTGACTTAGATAGGATTTTGACAGGTACTGATGAAAAAGTAATTAAAAAATTATACAGTTATTTGTTGGAAATTAAATTAGAGGAAGAACAAGTTAAAGAAACAATGATTGCTTGGGGGAAGAATTTTGGATATGGGATTGAGTTAGAGAAATGGCAAAAACTGTGGTCACAAAATTATAAAATGACAATGTCAACAGCATATAAAGAAAATTTGTATAAGATGTTTTACAGGTGGCACTTTCCCCTGACAAGAATAGCAAGAATGTTCAAGAATAAATCTGAAAAGTGCTGGAAATGTCATCAGATACCTGGCTCATATTACCATATGTAGTGGACTTGTGAGGAGGCCAGGAAATATTGGACTAGAATTCGCATATGGCTGGAAAAAATGATAAAGAAACACATAGATTTGAAACCAGAGATTTTTTTATTGGGAATCGTACCTGATATATATCATAAAAATTTAAAATATCTCCGTTCTATCCTATCCCATCCTATCCTACCCTACCCTGACATATAACAAAATAATAACTGAAACAACAATCCATTGCAGGTAGTCCCTGACTTACAACCACAATTGAACCAGGAACTTAAGTAACAGTAGATGACGTGACTGGGCTCAATTTTATGACTGCTTTTGTGATGGTCATTAAGCAAGTCATTGTGGTCATTAAATGAATCACAAGATCATAAGTCTGAATCCAGTTTTTCCAATGGACTTTTTTTGGTGATCATATGTCCACGAGACACTGGAACTGGTTATAAATGCAAGCTGGTTGCCAACCACCCAATATGCAATCACATGACCACAGGGTGATGCAGCAATCAAATTTTCAAGGATGGGTCATTGCTAACTTTTTTTGAGTTCAGTCAGAAGTCAGCAATTACCTGTACAAAGAGAGCCATCTCTGAGTAAACCATTTTGGAATTTTACATTTTTCTCAGGACCTGAATTCATCTACCTCTGCACATCTTTTGGGTACAACATCACTTGGACCATATTCCAAAAATCATGTCCTATGTGCTTTCTCAATTGTGTTTAAGCCTCTAATTCACTTACTAGTTAGCATATGTCTGATAATGGGAAGTTAAAGGCAGAAATTTCCTTCAACTGAGCATATGTGCTCATGACTACATCAAGACATCCATGTCCAGGCAATAATATGATCAATGCTTGACTTCACTTAGGATGTTTTACACTGTATAGATTATATATACAGTATGTAGGACTGCAAACTTACATTTTGCCACATCCTGAAAAAAAATGATTCCAATTAAAAAAACCAAAAATCATTTATTTCAATATCCTTTATCTGATTAACATTGGCTTTCAGAGTCGATTTCCATAAGGATACAACACACCTGTTTTAATCAAATACTAGTTCTATAACCTCAAGAAGTTCCTTTCTAAACCACAAATGATTGTTTTAAAGCCAAACAAATGCACACATATGAAAATATACACTGTCACAGAAGTTACATGGAAATTGTACAGAACCTGAACATCTGATAAAGGAGAATATTTATCGTTCAGGGTTGAAATGAAGACTACCTGGTGTTCTCTGAGCTTGGCTGTTTTCTTGCAGACGTTTCATTAGCCAAACTAGGTAACAGTGCACTTATGATGTTACCTAGTTTGGCTAATGAAACATCTGCAAGAAAACAGCCAAGTTCAGAGAACACCAAAGACTGGTCAAACTGACATCTGATTTATTATCTATTGTATTTTAAAAAGAATTAATTTGAAAGGATCTTATGGAATGATATGACCCAATAATATGAAACTGTTCACGGATAAAAATGACAATTCTACTTTTTTCTTTTCCAAGTAGTTACCTTTTGATCACTGATCTTCAGGCTAGGTAGAATAATCACAAGTGGCATAAGAAAAAGAGGAAGAGCATGAGATGTTTTGAAACAATTTGTTACTCAGGAAACAAGAATAATTTTAGGAGGAGGGAGAAAAGGATTAGGGAGTATAAAATAAATTTCTCCTGCCACTGCATTTAACTCAAGGCATGCTTACTTGATGGAAACTCAACAAGTCCCATTAATTCAGGTAAACACCTTAAGTAGCAAGGGACGGCAGACTTGATGAATGGCACTGAGACAGAAAATAGAATCAATCCCAATTAATAGTTTTAAATAAACATGGGAGGGAATTTTGTCAGGCCTCGAGTTCTGAAAGGGATTGCATTTTTTTAAAAGACGAAGATGGGGAACACAAATCCCACCAGCTAGCTATAGGACCCCCTCACCGCTTGCCTTAGAAGATATGGAAAGTATAAATCCGAAGGCAGATTAGGTGTCTTTCAAGCAGAGATCTGAGGGACATCTTTCATTCAAAAGCGTCCCACAGGTGAATTGGTCGCCCTGTTTCAGACGGAGCCTCTGCTTCTTTCTCTCTTCCCTCTCCCCCAATTCTGGTTGTGCACCAGGAAGGAAAACCAACCAACCTGAACCGCTAAAATGGCTTTACCTGGTAAAGGTCCCTTACCCCGCACCACGTGCTCAGGGTTTGGTGGCAGCCCCTCACTCTCTGCTCGTACCATCTCCGGAGCGCCGAGACGGTCAAATTCCACACGAAACGGCTGCCGCTAAAAAGGAAATCTTCCACTCCACACATAAAAACTGAAGCCATCGTCTCCGATCCGGCTGGTTCGGAGCCTCCGTCCAACGAGCTACGCTGCTTCCTGCCTCGAGTCCCTCGGATATTTTTTTCCTCTCAGATTTGACCAAAAAAAAAAAAAAAAAAAGCTCCAAACTTCTGCAAAGGCAGGCAGGCGCCTTTTATACCGAGCAGCACGGGAAAGGGTGGCGATGGGGCTATGAGGTCAAGCCATCCAGACACAAACTCGCCTTTCTCTCTGTTTCCTGGGCAGACTGGCGTGGCTTCAAGTCCGGCCAACGGCTGCGGTGGCTCCTCCTGACCAGGAGTGCACAGAGTAGCTTTGTGCCCTTCGGAACAGCTTAGAAGATAAATCTCCCTGAAGCTTCTGGAGCTACCAGTATGGGCTCTAATTACACGTTTAACCCATTTCTGGAGTGCACGCCTCTCGCCCGGTCCCTCATCTGAACGCCGAACACTCTGGGGCGTGCGTGCGAGCGAGTGCGTGTGCAAGACAAGAGCCACAAACAACCCCTTTCAAGTAATGCAATAATCTTCCCGCTGGTGCCCTCCGTGGGGAAAACTCACTGGGGCAGAATGCGGCGTTTGAGACCCTTCTAAAGCCGCATCTCAACGCCTCTTTATTTTTCTTTCTTTTCTCCGTTCAGCCTTTCCTCCTATCTGTTGCATGCAAACAACTTCAAAACCGTTTGATTTTTTTTAAAAAAAAAAGACGGTATCCTTTCCCTCCTCCCTGTCAGCCAACTTTAATTCTTAAAACCCATTGAGCCCATCCCAATGAAAACAAAGTAACAACTTCTGAAGACCCTTGAGACCGTATAAAACTCCTTCGGAACATTATATTCCTGACTAAAAGGGAATTAACTGCGATCCCCCCACCCCTTGAAACAGCGGTTAATCCTATTAATGCAGCGCATGCAGCACGAAGAAAAACAGAAGCTGAGCCGTGCAGACTGAGGTAAATAAACACTCTGGGAAATGGCAGCCCCAAGAGAATCGCAGGATTCCCTCTGTAGTTGGTATAAAATTAAGCTGCGCAGCGGAGCCCTTTGGAGAGTTCAGCCCTCAGCGCCAAAAAATGTCTTTCATTTTATAGGCAATTTCTTACAGATCTCTCTCCCTCTCCCTCCCTCCTATCTATCTATCTATCTATCTATCTATCTATCTATCTATCTATCTATCTATCTATCTATCTATCTATCTATCTATCTATCTATCTATCTATCTATCTATCTACCTACCTACCTACCTACCTACCTACCTACCTACCTACCTATCTATCTATCTATCTATCTATCTATCTATCTATCTATCTATCTATCTATCTATCTTCATTCCTCAACTAAGGAGAAAAAAGACCTTGCCTTTTATTATTCATGAAGTCAGAAGCCGTTGCCTTAAGAGTGAGGAGGAATAGGAGTCTGGACAGAAGAAGACAAGTATTCAGGAGGAATCAAAAATAAAATAATTGGCTGAAGAATACCAATTGTCATAAAGATGGTTAGTATCACAAACTTAATTAATGGATACTGCAAAGGCACATGCTGTTTTTCTGGCATTTTGTTAAACTCCATGTGAATTCTAGCTTTAGACATTTATTTGCTAGCAAAGCTATTTATTTGTTTACAACAACATGCCTCAAACAAAAAAGAACACATTTTGATTCAAGATCAGAAAACCTTATTTAATGGTTAAAATACATCAATTAAAAAACTCTGACTCACTCATATAGTATTCAACTGGATCTCCATATTATGTAATGGAGAAACTTGTAGAATATTGTATAAATACAGTATGGCAACTTGGTTCAAATGTGGTACCTTCAATATGTATCAAATTCCCACTCCCACTGGGATAATGACTGTAGTAGCTGCGTAATGGAGAATGTTTGGAGAACACCAGATATGAAAGGCTGCAATAAGGCAGGATCCATTTTTAAAGAATGAAGATAAAAGATGAATTTTTAAGGGGAACTCTTAATTCAAATTCATATTTTTAAAAATAGTTTGAGAAAGTAAGTAGTCCAAGACTTCGTCATGTGTCTTGTGCCCAGGGCTATTTTCAACAGTGAGCAGAGAGGAAAAGTATATGAGGCTAGCTATGAACAGCCAGGATATTAATATTTAATTAAGTAAAATGAATAATGAAAGCAAGCACTGACCAATCATATGCTTTCTTTGAGTTCAGAAGAAAGTTAGCACATTCCCACATTTCTGTTTTTGTTTCTCCCCTTCAAAATGAATACATATTGTTGAGTTTTATATGTAGCTTTCTCTCTTTTTTTATAAGTACTCGCAGACATATTCAAGCCACTTTCTCATCAAGTAGAGCACTTCAAAGAAGAAAAAGGAAGCATTAAAAAGATAATTTATCAATTTTGAAATTTTTCTGAAGTTTCATTTCATATAGAATTAATATGTAAATCTTAAATATGAAGAATTCTGGTTTCTTTTAATTTACTTCCTAACCTTAGAATTTTCAAATAATTAGCAACTATTCCAAAGTAGTTTATTATAAATATGTAAATTGTTCGGCTGAATTTTGGCAACAAATTAATGAGAGTTGGGGTATTCTAGGGCCCAGGTAGATATTGTAATAATAATCTCACAGAGGTTTCCGGTTTCGTGTGGTTTCGGGGCAGCAGGAATTCGCGACAGCTCGCGATTCCTGCTGTGCTAGCCGCCGAGGTACCCCCGATCCAGCTGAAGAGAGAGGGGAGTCAGACAGGGGGTTGGGGGTGTCGCAGACCCCCTCCTCCTCCGGAAAAACCCCTTTTTCCCAAGGCGGTGGAGCGGTGGTTAGCAATGGCCGCCACGAAGAAGCCAGCAACCGGGTAAGATTGCGCTGGAGGAAGTAAGAAGAGTGAAATGCTGTCTGAGCCGGGTCAAGTAACATCTTTCAAATTGGTTGGAACTGAGCTGTTTGAGTTGCTGGAGGATACATTGTATCCCTAAGAAGATAGAAAGCGGCGGAGAAGCTGCTAAAGGGAACTTTTTTTTTTCTTCATTCTCCCACCCCATGGAAACAGCAGATATGTTTGGACATATTGGACATTGAAAGTGAATTGTTTTGAGAGTTGAAGCTAAGGGACAAAAAGGTTTTTGGACATTGAAAAACTTAAGAAATTGGAAAACCCTTGTTGGAGGTATGGATTTCTGATTATTTAAAATTGATATTGCAAGTGGGAAGGGAGAGGAAAAAAAATTGGAGCAGAAGCTGAAAAAGGAGGAGATTGCCTAGAATCCCAAAGAAAGGTATATGGTAATTGGACCTCTTTGATTAAACATTAACCCCAGAAAGAGAAAGAGAAGAAGGAAGAAAAGTATTAATTTTTGGATTTTTTTTTTTTTTGAATTATTCTTGATTAAAAATATTTGTGGTTGTTTTGGGAAAAGTTTCTTTTTTCATAATGGCATCGCTTGTGGATGAACTAAAGACTGAATATCAAAAATATAAAAAAGAAGATACTTTGGGCACTTTGTTTCAATTCTTAGAAATGGCGTTATGTACTTATGAAAAGTTGACTACGCAGCAGAAGGACTGGGACAAAGAAGAAGAGGAAGAAGAAGCCATCTTTGATGAACAATGGGTTCTTTCCGGGGAGGAGGAGAAAAAGGATAAGAAAAAGGGGATTTTAAGAATTATAAAAACAACCAAAGAAGAGAAAAATGAGCAGAAAGGTGGAGGCAAGGTTAGAAAGCAAAGGAAAGGGAGTAAGAAAAGGGAGGAGGAAAGACAAAGGGGTAAAAAGGGCAAGGAGAAGAATAAGCAAGAGAGAAAGGGGGGGAGGAGAAGCCTCAATGGGGGGAAGCAAGATCTAAAGAAAAAAAGTTTATTTAGAGACAATGGGTGAATTTAATTTAGGATAAAAGAGGGATTCTGGAGGGTACATAAGATTGTGTTTTTTATATGTGTATTTAGAGTATAAAATTCATTGTGTAATTTTAGAATCTTTTAAACAGAATCCCAAGAAAAATTGTTATATGAAGTACTTTTAAGTTAGGGTAATGAGTTATAGACGTTACTCCAATTGGTGTACAGGAGAAATATAATAAAAGAAAAAAGATGAATGGATAGTTGGAAATAGAACAGACAAAGAATATTATTGAAAATGATAAGATATGAAAGGATATATAAAGGTTTTGTTATGTTTTTTTTTTTTTTGGATGTTGTATATTGAAAAAAGGCAAAAAAAAATTTATTAATAAGAAATAATTTGGATGAAAAGGAGAAGTTGGGATAAGATATGAAGTTAAACAGACAAAGTATTGATACTATAATTTGGAATTGTTATGTTCTATTGGTTTTCTTCTTTTATTATTTTTTCTTAGAAAAGAACTTATAAGCTGTTATACCTTGTGCATTGTTTATATAAAATTGATAAAAATGGTTTATATATATATATATAAAAGAAAATGATAATAAGATATGGAAGGATATATAAAGTGAATATGATGTTTGAATTTGTGTCTGTGTGAAGAGTTTCAACCCGGGATCAGACAACCTTCAGAAAAGATCTTTTAGTTTTGTTTGTGTTCTCTGTAAAATTAATAAAATTTGTTTTAAAAATAATCTCACAGCAGTTAAATAATAACTCTATATATCTACTCAGAAAATACTCAGTTCACCAAAGCTTACTCTAAGATAAGTAAACTTTCTCATAAACTAAAAGCCCTTTTTAATTCATTTGGTCAGCTTTATGTAATAGCTGGTAAGTAAGGTGTCTGCACAAATGCATGCAGGCATGAAAAAGAACAACCTATGATTCCTCACCATCCAAGCTAGCTCACTGCAACTTTGCATGGAAAGCAACTTCATTTTGAATGTATAAATTTCCATCACTGTTATGTGATAGAAATCAATGCAAAATCTCGAATAATTAAAGTAGAAAGCAGTTCAAGATAAGAAAAACAAACATAAATATGGTCAAGTAACATATAAGTCTATGTTTGGGTCTACCTTGGGGAAATAATTGCAATGAAGCATTCCCATCTTACTGTTCTCGCTGTTATTCATCTGCATAATCTTATCTTATTGAAGAAAGCAGTCAAAATGGGCACTTATGCATTTTCTAGGTTCCTCTCTCTCACGCACAAATCCTTCATAGTTACAGATAAATTCACTAATATTGGACATTCTAAAAAGGGAGAACCAAACCACTTCTAAATGGTCCACATGAGTCACCAAAAATCAATCACAATTCAAAAATAACTTGACATTCTGGTTAGCAATTAATCCACTTGTATCTATATCTATTTTGGTCACACTTTAGAAAAAGATTCTTTGCTTTGATGGAGGTCAATGCCCTTTTTTTATAGAAAAATCTTAAAAGGAATACTGACTCATATTATGAGATGGGCATCTTAAATGAAGGAGCAGAGAAAGAACTAGGATGCCGAAAAGATAGAAAAAGGCTGACTATAATTATGTCAGTCTTCTGTGGGGTAGGTGGGAGAAGATTAATGGAAAGTATATGTTATGGATTAAACCATCGCAGCGGTACAACCCTAAACAGCTTCGTCTTACAGCAGGCTTGTAATCCTGCAATTCTAATTGGCCCGTGAATAGCGAATCGTGATTGGTCAGGTTTGGCCAGTCTGATTGGCTGTTAACGGGAACCCCTGATTGGACACTTGTGAAAGTGATAGACTCAGTTCATTGGTTGTTTAATGGCAGCAAGCTCTATAAAAGAGCTACTGCTGCCCATGTCTTTTGCTCTGTTCTTTCTTGTTAAATAGAGTTGAAGTCACTGTCCGATGTCTCGTCTCCGTTCTTTGCGCCCATGCCCAGGACTTAACACTGGTGACGAGGATGGGATGCGGAGACGATAGAGCTGACTAGAACATATCAGACAAAGACAGAGCACGTGGCAAAAGAGCGCACGCAACAAATGGCAAGATGACTAGCAGCGCCATACCACCCGCTCCATTCGACCCAGCAACCGAAGACTGGGACTCGTATATAGACCGCTTCCAGATGTTCCTGGAGACCAACAATTTAAAAGATGCTACGTCTGGCAAGAAACGAGCGGTGTTCCTGACTCATTGCGGCCCCGCCATTTTCAAAATGGCTAAACCATTAGCAAAACCGGCGGAAGTGAAGACCATGGATTGGGACACCCTCGCTCCAATCCTCAGGGCCCATTACGCACCCGCAGTATCTACACTGATACGAAGACATGAATTTTACCAGAGGGACCAACGGAAGGATGAGAGCATTGGTAATTTCGTAGCTGACCTCCGGAACTTAGGAGGCCTTTGTGGTTTTGCAAACTTAGAGGAAGCCCTAAGAGACCAAATAGTTCTGGGATTAAATGCACTGCACGTGCAGAGTAAGCTGATGGTGAAAGGCAACATCAGCCTTACAGATGTCATCGCCGATGCTACTGCTGCAGAAGCAACCAGGAAGTCAGCCGTTCAAATGCGCCGAGTGAACACACCGCTTCACCAACTCACCGACGAGGTCCCACTCGCCACTGAGAAGCACACTACCACTACCCACCATGAAGACCTCAAGTCATCCTCAGACAGTGATGAAGAGGAGGTCAACCGGCCCCGCTCAGAATGAGAGCAAAGGAACCAGCGATGTCCGTGCCAATGTGTGGGTTGCAGGGCAAACCACCCACAATCAGACTGCAAATTCCTCGACACACTCTGCTGTAACTGCGAAAAAAAAGGCCACATCGCGAAGGTCTGCAGAAGCAGACGAGAGTCCAGTCCCAACTGAAAGGAGAACAACCTCCATCAGGAGATAGGCAAACCTCCTGAGAACCGGGACCATCTGAACCACCAATGGAACAACCACTACTACTACAGGAACCAAGCACCTGCCTCTTCAATGAGACGAGAAGAGGCCCACCAAACCATTATCATTGGCCACGCTTCATCGTTCGATGCAAGGAAGATACGTGTGAAGGTTACTATTGAGAATCGACCATGTGTAATGGAAGTCGATTCGGCATCATCCCTGTCGATGGTATCCTGGAAAACCCTCAAACAACTGATCCCTGCCATTTCCCACCAGGACCTCAGCACACAGTGAATCGTCCTGAAAGATTATCAGGGAAACAGAATCCCAGTTGTCGGTTCCAGAAACGTCCAAGTATCATTCAAGGACCGCACAGCAACGCTTCCCCTGACTGTCGTCGATCGTGACTGACCCAGCTTGTTAGGGTTACAGTGGTTCGCCCCACTCAGAATTGAACTAGCCGGCATACACCATACCAGAAATGATGACTGGGAAGAGACTCTCATCCAGGAATTCCAGGACGTGTTCACAGGAACATTAGGCAAGTGCAAGGAGACCCCTATGTCATTTAATATCAGCCCCAATGTAGCTCCCATTCAGCTTAAGCCCTGTTGAGTACCTTTTGCCTTAAAACCTAAAATCGACGAGCAGCTAGATAAACTGATAGCCCAGGGCATATTGGAACCGATTGACCACGCCCGTTGGGAAACCCCGATAGTAACGCCCATGAAGCCAGATGGTTTGTTAAGAATTTGCAGGGACTATTGGGCCACCCTAAAGCATGCCCTTCAACAAAGCGCTTATCCAGTTCCGGTGGTTCAACACCTTCTTCATTCCCTGGGTGGCGGAAAAATATTTGCGAAATTGGACTTAGCTCAGGCGTACCAGCAACTCCCTGTGGATGCAACAACTGCAGAAGCCCAGACAATAGTTACACATAGAGGTGCTTTTAAGTGCAATAGACTCCAATTCGGAGTAAGCCTGGCGCCGGGTATTTTCCAAAGTTTAATGGAGAGACTATTACAAGGCATAAAAGGCGTCGTGCCTTATTTTGATGACGTCCTAATAACTGCCCCCACTAAAGAATTATTAGTGCAATGACTCAGAAAAGTCCTGCAGAAATTCAAAGTCTTAAGGTAAAACGAGACAAGTGTCAACTTTGTACGGAGAGAGTAGAGTTCCTGGGATACCTTCTCGAAAGACGGGGAATCCACCCCACCGAAAAAAAAACTAACCGCAATCAAAAAAGCCCCGAGACCTAGGAATAAGACAGACCTTCAAGCCTTCCTGGGACTTATTAACTTTTATAACATTTTCTTGCCCCAGAAGGCAACCGTAGCTGAACCCCTACATAGCCTTCTCGATAAAAAGGCTCCTTGGGTTTGGGGACGGTGTGAAGAGAAAGCGTTTAAAGAGATAAAAGACCTTTTAACCTCCGATGCTGTATTAATGCAATACAACGAGACTCTCCCTTTGATGGTTACCTGTGATGCCTCACCATTTGGAGTAGGAGCCATGTTAAGTCATGTCCTCCCAAATGGAAATGAGGCACCCATTGCGTTCTTTTTGAGAACTTTGTCTAAAACCGAAAGGAACTATAGTCAACTTGATAAAGAGGCCCTCGCTATTGTATCCGCAATTAAACGCTTCCATTAATATGTATATGGGAGACCCTTTACCATAATTACAGACCACAAGCCGCTACTTGGGATTTTGGCGGGAAACAAACAAACTCCCCATATATTATCACCAAGAATGACACGTTGGTCAGAATTTTTAGCTGAATTTTTCATTTTTATTTTTTATTTTTTTTATGTCATGTTTTATGTCTTATATGTTTTTTGTCTGTTGTTAAAATCAATAAAACTTTTCCAAAAAAAAAAGAATTTTTAGCTGCCTACGATTACCGATTGCAACATCGCCCGGGGAAAACCATTCCCCACACTGATGCTTTGAGCCGCTCGCCACTACCAGACATTATAGAGGACCCTGCTCCAACCGTAACCATACTACAAATTGAAACCCTCAAATCACTACCATTAACCGCTCGAGACATAGCCTTAGAGACAAAAAAGGACCCTGTTTTGGCACAAGTCCTCAGCTGGGTAGAATGCGGTTGGCCGGTCAGT
This sequence comes from Hydrophis major, assembly GCA_033807585.1. NCBI lineage: Eukaryota > Metazoa > Chordata > Lepidosauria > Squamata > Elapidae > Hydrophis > Hydrophis major. Next base: position 77,563,738 of record CM066329.1, read on the forward strand.
GCAACCAATGACACATTCAAGCCATTTAAGAATCGTCAAACAGAACTGTTCTCCCAGAAAGGTTGCATAGTATGGGGAGACAGAGTCATAGTCCCAGAAAAGTTACAATATAGGGTATTGAAAATGCTGCACGAGGGACATCCAGGCATCGTGTGGATGAAGGCACTGGCCAGGAGTTACACATGGTGGCCTGGTTTAGATAGACAAATAGAAACTTGGGTAGCAAAATGCATAAATGCCAGGAGACTTGCTCCGCTCCTCCAAAGACTCCCCCAACTCAGTGGGAAATGCCTCGAGGTCCTTGGTCCCATATCCACATCGATTTTGCGGGACCCACAAGAGGACATACTTTCCTCTTAATGGTGGATGCCTATTCAAACTGGCTTGAAGTCCAAAAAATGGAAAGCACCACCACAGACGCAGTCACTAAAAAAATTAATAAACTATTCGCTACCCACGGACTTCCTGATGTCCTCGTCTCAGATAATGGCCCCCAATTCACTGCCCTGCCATTCGAACAATACTTGGCAGATTGGGGCATCCGCCATGCTTTAACATCGCCAGCTCACCCTGCAGCCAATGGTAGGGCTAAGTGAATGGTTCAATTTGTAAAACAGACTTTGTACAAAATGGACCACGGCGACATTGACGACAAAATAAACCGAATGCTTTTTATCCAACACATAACCCCAAACAGCACCAATTAAAAAAACCCCCAGCAGAACTCCTGATGGGCCGGAAACTTCGCTCGTATCTTGATCGCCTCCACCCAAACTATACACCAGAACAACCCTGGGATCCAGCAGCAAGTGTCGGGCATTCCAGAAAGGGGACCCTGTGTTTGCAAAAAACTTCTCGGGGGACCCATTGTGGGTCCCCGCAACAATAACACAACTTATAGGACCCCGATCCTATCGCCTACAAATGGCAGATGGTAAGATGTGGAAACGCCACATAGACCAACTTCGTTCCAGATTAGTGCCGGAACCTCCAGCTGGGGGGGGGAAGGAACATGGAGGAGGATGAAGAAGAAATCGAAACCCAACAGCCCAGGGGATACTCACCATCTGAGGGAGAACCGAACCAGGGAGCAGCCTCGCCACGTGACAGCACTGCAAAGGAGGCGGATCTAGGGAACCCGGAAGACAGCGCTGACGAGGGCAACCTGGAACCACAGTCTTTGCTATCCAGCCCAGCGGACAGCCCACCAGGGCCAGAGCCAGAACCAGAACCAGAACAGAACCTGGTGGAACAGCGCAGGACGAGCAGACAGGTGAAGTGGCCTGCCTATTTGTGAGAATACGTCACCCCACCCCTCAGATGGAACCAAGGGGGGAGGGGTGTTATGGATTAAACCATCGCAGCGGTACAACCCTAAACAGCTTCGTCTTACAGCAGACTTGTAATCCTGCAATTCTCATTGGCCTGTGAATAGCTAGTTGTGATTGGTAGGTTTGGCCAGTCTGATTGACTGTTAACGGGAACCCCTGATTGGACGCTTGTGAAAGCGATAGACTCAGTTCATTGGTTGTTTTACGGCAACAAGCTCTATCAAAGAGCTACTGCTGCCCATGTCTTTTGCTCTGTTCTTTCTTGTTAAATAAAGAGTTGAAGTCACCATCCGATGTCTCGTCTCCGTTCTTTGCGCCCATGCCCAGGACTTAACAGTATACATCGCCTTGAAAAGATCAGAAAAAAATGGCTGCTTCATATTTTTTGAACACTAGTTCAACAGGCTGCATTTAAGAAAATAACTAGCTTTATTTTATTAAGTAAGTCATAATTACAAATAAAATGATATAAATAAAGAAGACAATGTAGGGAAGAAAATTGGAATTGGAGGGGGGGAAAAGATATATCTTTTAACTAAAGTTTGCTACTGATTTTATCCAACCAATCTGAGCGCCTCATTATGGTCTTGAATTCTTCAGTCTACTTTCCCAACACATCAGGTAAACACCAGTTGAAGGCTGTTTATACATTTTTTAACCAGCATGCAGCACTTGGTTGATTTTCCTGTCATTAGTTTACTTTATAAATTATATATACTCTGTATTCATTTGAACAATATTGGGAATGATAGATACCCTAAATATTTTTTGCCAATTGAACCAGCAGAGATGAAAATATATCTGAAATGTGGAAAGTAAAGACTGCGTATATGCATCAAAAGTGACTTAGAAGATATATTTCAAATCTTCCATGAGTGCAGCTCTCTCTGATGCCAATTAAAGCAGCTATGTCTTTTTTCAGGCTTCCATCTCTATATACGAGATCTAAAGGACCTGGTCCAAATCTTTATAAAAGTGGGCACAACCTGGGCATGTTCAGTATGTGCTGATCTACGTCAACTACCACTCACAGCAACACCCCAGGGGGTTAACTCTCTGCTTCCTTTAAGTTGTCTAATGGGGAAACCCATCTCATTTTTCCTTTCTCATGTCCCACGTTTTGCTGAAAATATTAAAATTGTAATGTTTATAAACAAAGGAACTTTTTTGTCATGATAAGTTAAAGAGGACAGAAAATTCTATTTAATTTATAAGCTAGTTTTCTATGAGTGGGGGACTTCAGGACTTCAGCATACTCAATGATCCCTTGATTTATTTCACATGAACTGTGAAGAAAGTAGATGTTATTTCATTTGATTTGTATATTCATCTTTCTTACATTTGTGACTCTGGGTGGCTCATACAAAACAATAAAATCCAGAAACAAAATCTCCTTGATAAAAATGATTGCATACCAGGGGTATCAAACTGGCGGTCCATGGTCCGGATGCATCACACACAAGCCATGCCCACCCAGCTCTGCAAAAGGGGGGAACTTCACAAAACGCCATGTGACGGCAACATGACATGGCAAGTTTGACATCGGTGTTGTACATGGAGAGAGAGCGAACTTCATTGAAGATGGGCTCCAGCACAAGCCCCAAAGCTTGGAAGAATAAACTTATGATCCCAATGACTGACTCATATTGGATTCTGAAAAATGGTTGTAAATTTGAGTCTGGTTACATAATGACTCAACTTACAGCTGCAATGATGTAAAACAAAAATTCTGGACTCAATTGTAAATCAAGGACTACCTGTATACCAAAGTAGCTCTCAAGAATCTGCAGAGTTTCCCTCAAAGTTGCTGCAAATCAGACCCCTAGGCTTTCCCATCCTCAATTTCCATAAAAACCTTTCTTTCCCATTGTTGTGGGAATGTCCTCTTTTTGTGCAACAAATGCTGAATAAATTAGTGGATATGTCCTCTTAGTGTTATGAATTTTCCATGTTAGAACAATTTCACTAGTCTGATTACATGGGATTAAAATATAAAATATCACATAATGAAACCATATAAGATGAACATTTAATGAAACCAACAGTACCAATAACCCACACAAAAATGTAATATAAAGTATTTCTACTTTAACCCTTTAGTTTTACTTTCTAGTTCCCCTTAATTCTTAAATGTAAAATCCCTGAGAAAAGAAAAGGGCCCACAAAAGGCGAAACTTTATTCCCACGTATCATGTGTAATACGATCTTTTAGTTTCTGTGTCATAACAATTACAGATAGTTAAGAGCAATCTGTTGAGAAGATGTTTGGGAACAGTGTTATAATATTTCAGGTTACAAAGAAAGCTTAATCCTCATTATCTGAAGGCCTATGCTTGTGTTTGTGAAAACTTCCATCAATTAATTACCTATGCCTTTAAAATCTAGAATCCTAGTGCAGTCTGGTGACTATTTAAGGATCTGAAAGTTCAGTGAAATAAGCATTGTTTTCAGAAATTAAGATTTTTGTTTGCAGCTAGAATGTGCCAATGTAAATAAAATCACCTCTTATAGGAAGCTCAAGGGCTTCTTTGAAGGGCAATCTACAATTACTTCTAAACATGAACAAGATTAAATACCTTCTTGAAACATTGTGATATCCAACCTAGTTCTCTCTAGACTGTGAACATAACTTCCAGAATTCCAAGTCATTCTGGCTCTTCAGTCCAACATATAACATGCTTTGTTGACCATAGCATGATGAGTTTCCTGATGTGTTCTTGCTTAAGTTCTCACTAGGGAAAACTGAGTGTCATTGGTCTTTCTGCAGTAAGCACAGCAAGCATCCAACAATGTTATTGTTTACTTAAGCAAAACAGAATATAATTGAAGTATCAGTGGCAATGAAAGTAAAGCTGAATAATTATTTAAAATTATTTAAAAGATCTAACTTCTAAAAGGATGTGCAATTGTCTTTTTAGAGTTGTCACAAAAGCCATCTTAGTGAAAACTTTAGTTAATGAAAACTCAATTAAGCTTAGACAAAATCTAGTCCAGGTAACATATGCAACAGAACATTAGTGACACATTAAGGAGCATGAAGAATAACTTGTACAAACTTTTTCCTTCTGTCCTGGCCACTTTTTTCAGAGGCACGATTGAGAGTGTTCGAACAAACTGCATCACTCTTTGGTTTGGGGGCAGCAATGCCTCAGATAGAAAGTCCCTACAGAGAGTGGTAAGGACAACCGAGAAGATTACAGGAAGTTCTCATCCCATTATGCAGGATACTGCTTATAAGCGCTATGATCTTAGAGATCAAAGCATTGTCAGAGACCCCACACACCCACTTTACAGTCTGTTTCTGTTGCTTCCCTCTGGGAGGAGGTTTTGAAGTATTTCTAGCAGGATACCAGATTCAATAACAGCTTTGTTCTCTATGCCATTCGTCTGGTAAACTCGCAAGATTTTTCTCGCTATGTACACACACACACACACACACATATATATACAGACTAGACTATGTTGTTACTCTATGTCATTTAATATATGTGGGTATATGCATAATTATGTATGTATGTATGTATGTATTCATCTCTCCCTCCCTCCCTTCATTCTGTCATGTCATGTAGTGTACATTGGAGGTGGTGATGCAATGAAATTTCATTTTAATGTATGCCGATTAGTATACATTCAAGGTGACAATAAAGTTATTCTGTTCTAAATTCTAAGTCTAATTTAGATTGGATTATTGCTAGAAAGTTTATATGATGTGGAAGCAAATCTGGGAATCATAGTTCTACATTTTAACTTTAAATATGGTACATTTAGGGCCACAACGACACTGTTAGAATTGTCAGTGCTGCTGAATTGAAAAATTAGATTAGCAGATTTTTAAGCCCGGACAGCAAACAGCTTTTATTTCTTTCCTTTATTTGATGGAGAAGATTGGACAATAACTCCCAAATACCGTCTTTGAAATCTTGACTTTGGTTCTGTATAGATGCCGTTTCTCATCCAAATGTGGCTGCAATCAGAGCCCTGCTATGAACAATGGTACTTTTGTTTTTAGAATAGTTGATGACATAATAAATAGCAAAGGCTCACAGGCATCACCCTAATTATACTGGCAGAGCAGAAAGGGTAACCGCCTTATCAGTACAAAGTAGTAAGGAGACCCATTTATTCCCTGTACTGATGGTGAAACTCATTTCTAGATAAAGCCTGAATTATAGAGTTCATATAGAAGGTGAAAATAAGAAGTGCTAAATACACAATTGTTTGATCTATTTTTGAATGGCAATTGGGGCTCAATTTCTGACTTTGGTACTTTTTCTTTTATCCTGTTTTGTCTCCGCCCAACACCCCCCCCCCCAAAAAAAAAATTCATCAGTTGAATTGGGTTGAGAAATGCCCAAAGTCCCCCAGCTGGCTTTTATGGTTTTTAATATAATTTTTCGAATTGTTTTTAATGTAAAAGCAGAAAAAGAAAACAAAAGCAAAAGGAATATATATTATATAAAAAACCCAATACATAGTAAGTACTTAAAAGTAAATAGATGAAAATGTAAATGCAAAAATGTAACAGAGAAATAGGTATAAAGTATAATGTTGTTAGAACAATAGTTATATTTATTTATATATAATTATCTAATACAAACATTGTGTGTGTGTGTGTACTCTGTGTAACTGTGTAATCATTTATACAATGTACAATACATTAAAAAAGTATAATAGGCATAAAGGACTATATATACCCATATGCCTATTGTATATATATATCCTTTATGACTGTCATACTTTAACCTACTTACTTTATATAAATGAGTCCCATATTTCCTTACATTTAACCATAGAAAATCTATGTCTATAGGCAATCTGCACATAGATAAAAAACATACTCAGTTGCTCAGTCCATTGAACAAATGTTGGGACCATATATTTATCCATATATTTGCCCAATTTATCCAAGGATCCTCTCTAGGGATGGAATGAAAAGCAGTAACAACGTTCATCATTTATTACATTGGAATGAGAATAAAATATAATTTAGCTATGCAGCTATGAAATGTAAACCAAGTATCAAAAAACAGCCAAACCTTGCTTTTTCTTGGCATTCTCCTGATAGATCAAAATATTTTTAAAGGATAATAAATATGAGTTCCAAAGAGTTATTAATAGTTATGATACAGCGCAATGAAGCACGCTAGAGGTCATTTGGACAAATAGCATGATGCTAAGTATGTATATCCAGTGCCCTTATCTTTAATGGAGCTTCAAGGGAATTGGTGTAAGATTGCAGCACCGATGTGATAAAAGTATCTTCCGGACTGCAGCTATCTTTTGTCTACTAACAGACCAAGTTATTTTTATGGGGGGAAAATTCTTCTTGGGATTGAGATAGCAGTTGATGGTCTTTTATTGGATTTTATTGGAGTGAACTTTTATTCTGTGTGTGGGTTTCACTTCTTACTGTTAACAACCAGGAGTCAGCAGGCTAATTTATATCTATATCTATATCTCACAGATGAACAGACGATGATGGCAGATGAGATTCTGCTGAAACATTGCTACAACTTTAAAAGCACAACTATAATGACGTGGGAAAATAACCGAACAAAGCTGAATACCATCTATATCTATATCAACTAAAGAAAACATCTATCTATTTATCTGTCTGTCTGTCTGTCTGGTATTCAGCTTTGTTTAGATATTTTCCCACGTCATTATAGTTGTGCTTTTAAAGTTGTAGCAACGTTTCAGCAGAATCTCATCTGCCATCATTTATATATATATGTATCTTATATAATATAAATATAAACTCAAACAATCTGTTGGGCTGGAAGATTGCAGACTCTTCAGGTCAGGTAGTATCAAGCTAAGCACAATGAGGTTTTATCATTTCTTTCTTTCCAGCTATCTCCATCCAATTTCTGAGAAAGGGGTTGTTGTGAATCAATAAATGCTTAATAAAGATCATTAAGAGCTTGAAGTAAAGTGCAGGGTTCAGGCCCTGCACTTCTGATTGGCCGATAATAGCAACATCAGATTGGTCCATTCAGGAGAATCTGATTGACTATTAACGAGCCTCTTCCATTGGTTAATGGAGCTAGCGCTCCCTGTGTTTCATTGGTTAAATGTTAAGAGTTGCCTATATAAAAGGGCCCATCGTGGCCATCGGGTTGAGCTGTTTAGCATGTAAATAAAGAGTTTGAAGTTCACTGTTTCACTGGCTCATCTCCATCCTTGCACCCATGCTCAGAACATAACACTGGTGACGAGGATGGGATGTGGAGACATCAGAGCTTGCTGAACAACGAAGAACCATAACCGAGCACGTGGCTGAATGCACCAACGGCGGAACCATGTCCGGCAGCATCATACCACCCGCTCCATTCGACCCGGCATAAGAAGACTGGGACTCAAATATGGATCGCTTCCAGATGTTTCTGGAAACCAACAATTTAAAGGATGCCACTACCGGAAAGAAACGAGCGGTATTCCTAACTCATTGCCGGCCAACCGTATTCAAGATGGCCAAGGCACTAGCAAAACCGGCAGAAGTAAAGTCTATGGACTGGGACATCCTCGAACCACTGCTAGGGCTCACTACGCACTGACCGTGCCAACGCTTGTGAGAAGGCATGAATTCTATCAGAGAAGTCAGCAGAAGGGCGAAAGCGTTGCTGATTTCATCGCGGATCTCCGGAATCTGGGAGACCTATGTGAGTTTACCGACTTAGAAGAAGCCCTAAGAGACCGAATCGTTCTGGGATTAGATGCACCAGGCACTCAGAGTAAATTAATGACAAAGGGCGACATTACCCTTAAAGATGCCATAGCTGAAGCTACTGCAGCAGAAGCAACCAGGAAGTCAGCTGGCCAAATGCGCCGCACACACACACCGGTTCGCCAATGAGCCAGCGACATTTCACCTCAATCAGAGGGACAGCTAGAAACAGCCCACCACGAGGACCTCGACTCATCGTCAGAAAGCGACGAGGAAGAGGTCCATTGACTTCGGTCCGAACGGGACCAACGCCAGAAATCACAGTACCAATGTGCCGGGTGTGGAGCACGCCACCCCCGATCTGAATGCAAATTTCTCGACGCGCTCTGCCATGTGTGCGGGAAAAGAGGCCATATAGGTTGGGTCTGTAGAAGCAAGCCAGGACCCAGCCAGCCCTCAAGGGGGGCTAACTACCACCAACTGACAGGAAACCGTCGCGTGAAGTGAGAACCTGTGAACCACCAATGGAGCAACCACTCCTACAGAAACAAAACCCTAAACCACCCAACGAAGCGAGAAGAGGCTCACCAAACGATCATGATCGGTCACGCCTCATCTCTGGACACCAAAAAGATCCGAGTGAAAGTGGCCATCGAGAACCAGCTCTGCCTGATGGAAGTCGATTCAGGATCGTCCCTCTCGATGGTTTCCTGGAAGACCCTCAAGCAGCTCATCCCCACTATCCGTAGGCAAGACCTCTGGTTCCAAAGGCTCATACTTAAGGACTATCAAGGAAATCGAATCCCGGTCATTGGATCCAGCCGAGTACGAGTATCGTTTAAAAACCGTACAGCATTTCTACCCCTGACTGTAATCGACAAGGATCGGCCTAGTTTGTTAGGCCTCCAATGGTTCGCTCCAGTTGGAATTGAAGTAGCCGGCATTCACCGAACCTACAGCAACGATTGGGAAGAAGACCTCGTCCACGAATTCCAGGATGTCTTCTCAGAAAAATTAGGCGAGTACAAGGGGACCCCTATATCATTTAACCTCAATCCAGAAATAGCTCCCATCTGCCTTAAGCCTCGTCGAGTTCCCTTTTCCCTTAAACCAAAGATTGACGAGCAGCTTGATAAATTAATAGCTCAGGGAGTGCTAGAACCCACCGATCACTCTCCCTGGGAAACCCCAATCATAACGCCCATCAAGCCGGATGGATCAATAAGAATTTGTGGGGACTACCGAGCCACCCTGAACCATGCCCTTCAACAAAATGCTTACCCGGTACCAGTGGTACAACACCTCCTCCATTCCCTGGGGGGCGGAAAAGTCTTTGCTAAACTAGACTTAGCCCAGGCATACCAGCAACTGCCTGTTGACAAAAAACTGGCAGAGGCCCAAACAATCGTTACGCACAGAGGTGCGTTTAAATGTAACCGACTCCAGTTCGGAGTGAGCGTAGCCCCGGGAATCTTTCAAAGCTTAATGGAGAGGCTATTACAAGGGATAAAAGGTGTTGTTCCATATTTTGATGATGTGTTAATCGCTCAGAAAATACTAAAGGAACGCCTGAGGTTGGTTCTCCAGAGATTTAAAGACTCCGGTCTCAAAGTTAAAAAGAACAAGTGTTATTTATGTACGGATCGCGTAGAATTTTTGGGATATTTAATTGATAATCAAAGCATTCACCCCACCGATAACAAACTCAGGGCGATCAAAAACACCCCAAAACCCCGGAACAAGGCCGACCTCCAGGCTTTTCTGGGCCTTATCAATTTTTATAACGTTTTTCTGCCTCACAAAGCAACGGTAGCTGAGCCCCGACATCATTTATTGGACAAAAAAGCAACCTGGGTATGGGAACGTAGAGAAGAACAGGCGTTTCGACATGTAAAAGATTTATTGACTTCTGACTCTGTCCTGATGCAGTATAACGAGACTTTGCCTTTAACGATCACGTGTGATGCATCCCCATTCGGGGTGGGCACCATTTTAAGCCACGTTTTGCCAAATGGTAATGAAGCCCCTGTTGCTTATTTCTCAAAGACATTATCAAAAACAGAACGCAACTACAGTCAACTCGACAATGAGGCCTTTGCTATAGTCTCCGCGGTTAAGAGATTTCATGAATATGTGTATGGCCGAGCATTTACCACAGTGACTGACTACAAACCTTTGCTGGGAATAATTGCGGGAGATAGGCCAACACCATATATATTATATCCCAGAATGACCCGCTGGTCAGAATTTTTGGTGGCATACAATTACAAATTACAACATCGCCCAGGGAAAGCCATTCCCCACGCTGATGCATTGAGCCGTGCACCTCTTCCAGAGACTATTGATGACCCCGCTCTGACGGTCACAACGCTGCAGATCGAGACACTTCAAATGCCGCCATTAACGGCCCAGGATATCGCGATGGAAATGAAACGCGACCCCATTCTAGCACAAGTCCTCAGTTGGGTCGAGCGGGGATGGCCGTTAGACCAAATATCTGACGACTACGCCCCATTCAAAAATCGGCAAACGGAACTATTTTCTCAAAAGGGCTGCATTATCTGGGGTGATAGAGTTGTCGTCCCAGAGCGGTTGCGACCAGCAATACTAAGGACCTTGCACAATGGCCACCCTGGCATCGTGCATATGAAAGCCCTTGCACGAAGCTACGCGTGGTGGCCGGGTATTGGCAAGCAGATAGAGACATGGGTAAAAGCCTGTCGCAAATGCCAGGAAGTAAGCAACGCCCCGCCGAAAGCAACCCCAACCAAACTGGAAACGCCGAGGGGACCATGGTCCCGCATTCATCTGGATTTTGCAGGTCCTACTAAGGGACACACATTCTTACTGATGGTGGATGCCTACTCGAACTGGCTTGAAATCCATGAAATGAGGAATACAACGACCGAAGCAGTCATCAGAAAACTGGACAGACTCTTTGCGACACACGGATTACCAGATGTTCTGGTATCTGACAACAGGCCTCAATTTACCGCGCTGTCCTTCGAACAGTACCTGGCGGACCACGGTATCTGACATGCGCTGACTTTGTCAGCGCACCCTGCGGCCAACGGAAGGGCCGAGCGCATGGTACAATTTGTCAAGAAAACCTTGCATAAGATGGACTATGGTGACATAGAAGACAAGATTAACCAGATACTCCTTTTACAGCATATCACTCCGCACAGGGTCACCAATAAAACTCCCGCCGAGTTATTAATGGGACAGAAGCTCCGCTCCCACCTCGACCGCCTACATCCAGCATATGAACCTGAAAAGCCACACGGTTCTAGCAGGAAATGTCGCAATTTCCAGGTCGGCGATTTGGTTTTTGCTAGGAACTTTTCGGGCGATCCATTGTGGGTCGAGGCAACTATAGTACAAGTAATTGGCCCTAGATCATACTGTGTAAAATGTCGTGACAATAGAATTTGGAAACACCATATTGATCAGCTGCGTTCAAGGCTACAGTCGGGGATCTCCGAGCCCCCTGATTTCCAAACCGAGGGGAGAGGAGATAGCGAGGAAGCTGAATTCGAAGCGGCAGAAAGTTTAAGCGGTAGTAATGACCGCTCAGAGGCAGCACGTGATGGAACTGGAATGGGGGTGGCCTCGCCTCAAAGAGATGCTGAAAGCAGTAGCAATGATGAAAATTCAAATGCGGAACGGGAGGCACCTTTTTCACCAGATAACGTCCTACCCCAACAAGACTGTAGCCAAATACTGGGAGGACAACAAAAATCTAATAGACAATCAAAACAACCTGCCTACCTCAAAGACTACGTGACCGCACCCCTTAAACGGAACCCGGGGGGAAGGTGTGTTGTGAATCAATAAATGCTTAATAAAAATCATTAAGAGCTTGAAGTAAAGTGCAGGGTTCAGGGCCTGCACTTCTGATTAGCTGATAATAGTGACATCAGATTGGTCCATTCAGGAGAATCTGATTGGCTATTAACGAGCCTCTTCCATTGGTTAATGGAGCGAGCTCTCCCTGTGTTTCATTGGTTAAATAAGTTAAGAGTTGCCTATATAAAGGGGCCCATCGTGGCCATTGGATTGAGCTGTTTAACATGTAAATAAAGAGTTTGAAGTTCACTGTTTCACTGGCTCGTCTCCATTCTTGCACCCATGCTCAGAACATAACAGGGGTCTCTTGTGATCCTGCTGATAATCACTGTGAAATAATTTAACAGGCACAGGTGTCCTTTGTACCAGTGGGGCACAGCAGAGACTGTGAAGTGCCCTGGGTATTTTGGAGATGTATAAAATATCAAAAAGAGTCTAAAGAAGGCAGAAATCTGCATGGAATTTATTAATGGCTGAAATAAAATATTGAAACACAAGGGGCTTTGGGGTTAGCTTATTCTTTTATACATATAGGCATACATATATACATGTTTGTATTATTCTCTTTTAAGATAAGGAATGCTGTGGAAAGCTCAGAAAGCCAAAGAATGCAAAGGCACAGAATAAGAAAAGTGTTAAGTTTGGAGCATGGGTGCAAATGATGGAGACGAGCCGGTAGAAACAGTGAACTTCAACTCTTTATTTACATATTGTGACAGCTCAACTGGAGGGTTGCTATAGCCTTCCTTATATAGGCAACTTGTTAACTCTTCAACCAATGGTAAACCTGGAGCGCTAGCTCCGTTAACCAATGGGAATGGTCTGTTAATGGCCAATCAGATGCTCCTGAATGGACCAATCCGATCCTGTCAATAACAGCCAATCAGAAGTGCAGGGCCAGAACCCTGCACTTGATTCAAGCTCAATGATAACTTTATTGGTATTATTCATTCACAACACCCCTTTCCCCCGGCTTCTGCCCACGGGGCGCGGTTACATAGTCCTTAAGGTAGGATGGCTGTTTTACTAGTCTTTTCGATTTTCGCAAAGTGCCTGGCGGTTGGCTGCACTTCTGCTTAGGTAGATCATTGTTTAGCGGTAGGGGTGCCTCTGGTTCCGAGTTCGCATTCCTGTTGTCATCAATATCACTGGCCATTCCCTGAGGTGCACTCACTCCGGTCCCTGGTTCCTGTTTCTGCGTTTCAGTTCCATTATCAGTCTCTTTGAAAAGATTTCCCTCTAATAGTAATTCGCTTTCCTCTGTATATCCCCCCCCCTCAGTTTGGTCAAAAGGGAGTTCGGAAGTGTGAGATGGCAGCCGCGATCGTAGTTGATCTATGTGGCGCTTCCAAAGTCTATCGTCAGGGCACTGAACGAGGTATGATCTTGGGCCGGTTACGCGGATTACGGTTGCTTCTACCCACAGCGGATCGCCCGATAAGTTTTTAGTGAATACTAAATCGCCTACCTGGAAGGTACGGCATCGGCTGCTGGATCCGAGTGGCTTTTCTGGTTCGTAGGCTGAGTGTAACCGATCGAGGTGAGAGCGGAGCTTTCGTCCCATTAGCAGCTCGGCAGGAGTTTTGTTGGTGACGCTGTGAGGTGTGATGTGTTGCAGGAAAAGGATACGGTTGATTTTCTCATCGATGTTGTCGTAGTCCATCTTTTGGAGAGACTTTTTGACGAATTGTACCATGCACTCAGCCCTACCGTTGGCAGCAGGGTGCGCAGGCGACGTGAGCGCATGTCGAATACCGCGGTCAGCCAGGTACTGCTCAAAAGACAGCGCGGTAAATTGGGGCCCGTTGTCGGATACCAGAACGTCTGGTAATTCGTGGGTTGCAAAAAGTCTTTCTAGGCTTTTGATGACCGCGTCAGTGGTCGTGTTGCTCATTCGGTGAATCTCGAGCCAATTCGAGTAGGCGTCGATGGTTAGCAAAAACGTGTGGCCTTTGGTTGGCTCAGCAAAGTCCAGATGGATGAGAGACCAGGGTCTCCGCGGCGTCTACCATTCGGTTGGGGTTGCCTTTGGTGGAGCGTTTATTACTTCTTGGCATCTCTTGCAAGTTTTAACCCATGATTCGATTTGTCTGTCGATGCCTGGCCACCACGCGTAGCTTCGTGCGAGGCCCTTCATGCGCACGATGCCAGGGTGGCCATCGTGCAAGGTTTTTAGCAGTGTCTGTTGGAGTCGTTCTGGGATAACGACTCTATCGCCCCAGATGACACAGCCCTTCTGCGAGAACAACTCTGTTTGATGACTTTTGAATGGTGCAAAGTCGTCTGGTACTTGGTCCAATGGCCATCCGCATTCCACCCATGTGAGGACTCACGTCAAGATGGGGTTGCGTTTTGTTTCTTTTGCGATGTCACGGGCAGTTAGTGGCGGCGTGTGGAGTGTCTCGATCTGCAACGCTGTCATCGTTGGTGCAAGATCGTTGATAGTTTCAGGGAGTGGTGTATGGCTCAGCGCGTCGGCATGGGGAATGGCTTTACTGGGACGATATTGTAACCGATAATTTTAGGCAGCCAAGAATTCTGACCAGCGGGTCATTCTGGGAGAAAGTATGTAGGGAGTTGGCTTGTCCCCAGCGATGATCCCTAGCAATGGTTTGTGATCAATTTACAATGGTGAAAACCCGGCCGTACACGTACTCATGAAATATTTTAACAGCTGATACAATCGCCAGGGCTTCTTTATTGATTTGGCTGCAATTTCGCTCGGTTTTCGAGAGCGTCTTTGAGAAGTAAGCAACAGGGGCTTCGTTACCATTAGGTAACACATGGCTCAAAATAGCGCCCACTCCAAAAGGCGATGCATCACATGTTATATTTATTGGCAAAGTCTCATTGTACTGCATTAGCACGGCGTCCGAAGTCAGTAGTTTTTTTACATTACGGAACGCCTGCTCTTCTTTGTGACCCCATACCCAGAGTGCTTTTTTATCTAATAGACGATGTAAAGGTTCAGCGACAGTTGCCTTGTGCGGCAAGAATACATTATAGAAATTGATGAGGCCTAAGAATTCCTGGAGGTCGGTCTTGTTCTGGGGCCTGGGAGCGTTTTTTATTGCTCTCAATTTGCTCTCAGTAGGGTGAATACCCTGACTGTCAATTAGGTACCCTAAGAATTCAACACGATCAGTACACATTTTGCACTTATTTTTTTTGACTTTCAGGCCTGCTTCCTGAAATTTTTGTAATACCAGTCTTAAACGCTCCTGTAAGATTTTTTGAGTGGGGGCAGCAATGAGCACATCGTCGAAATAGGGGACAACGCCCTTGATCCCCTGCAATAGTCTCTCCATTAGGCTCTGAAAGATCTCTGGGGCTACACTGATTCCGAATTGAAGCCGCGTACACTTAAAGGCACCTCGGTGTGTTACAATAGTCTGTGCCTGTGCCGTTTTTTTCGTCAACCGGCAATTGCTGATAAGCCTGAGCTAAGTCTAATTTAGCGAAGACTTTTCCGCCCCCCAGATAATGAATGGAGGAGGTGCTGTACCACCGGCACCGGATATGGGTTCTGTTGCAGGGCGTGGTTTAGGGTGGCTCGGTAGTCCCCGCAAATTCTAATGGAGCCATCTGGCTTAATTGGTGTCACAATTGGCGTTTCCCAAGGGGAGTAGTCATTTGGCTTTAAAACTCCCTGGGCAATCAACTTATCAAGCTGCTCGTTAATTTTTGGTTTAAGAGCGAACGGAACTCGACAAGGCTTAAGGTGGATGGGAGCTATCTTTGGATTAAGGCTAAAGGATATCGGGGTCCCCTTGTACTCGCCTAGCTTTTCCTCAAAGACGTCCCTGAATTCGTGGGCGAGGTCTTCCTCCCAGTCACTGCCGCCGATTCGGTTAATGCCTGCCACTTCGATGCCGAGTGGTGCGAACCATTGTAGGCCTAGCAGGCTAGGCCGGTCCTTATCGATCACCATCAGGGGTAAGTATGCCGTGCGATTCTTGAATGCAACCCGGACTCGACTGGATCCGGCAACTGGGATTCGGTTCCCCTGGTAGTCTTTTAACACGAGCCGTTGGAATTGAAGGTCTTGGCGCCGGATAGTGGGGATGAGTTGCTTGAGGGTCTTCCATGAGACCATTGAAAGAGACAATCCTGAGTCAACTTCCATTTGGCAGGGCCGATTTTCAATGTTCACGTTGACCTGAATTTTCTGAGCGTCTAATGAAGAGGCATGGCCAATAGTGAGTGTTTGGTGGGCCTCTTCCCGTCTCATGAGACGATTCACGGGTCGGTTTCCATAGGAGTGATTTACTGGATCTCGCCTTACAGGGCGATTCCCTGTCGATTGGCGGAGATTGGTTCCTTTCGAGGTCTGGCTGGGTCCGAGGAGGCTTCTGCAGACCCGTCCAATGTGGTCTCGTTTCCCGCACTCGTGGCAGAGTGCATCGCGGAATTTGCAATCAGAGCGATAATGGTTGGCCCTGCAGCCCGCGCACGGTTGCTGGGACTTCGGGTGTCGGTCCCGATCAGACCGCAGGCGACAGACCTCTTCTTCGTCGCTGTCTGATGATGAAGAGAGGTCCTCATGGTGGGCCGTGGAATGCTGCCCTTCTGTGTTAGGTGTAATTTTGCTGGCCGGTTGGTGTGTTGGAGTGTGATTGCGGCGTAGTTGGGCAGCCGACTTCTTGGTTGCCTCCGCTGCTGTAGCTTCAGCTATGGCATCTTTAAGGGTGATGTCGCCCTTTGCCATTATTTTGCTCTGTACGTTTACAGCGTCTAGCCCGAGGACTACTCGGTCTCTCAAAGCCTCTTCCAGGTCGGTGAAATCGCAAAGGCCTCCCAAATTCCGGAGGTCTGCAACGAAATTGGCAACACTTTCTCCTTTTCGCTGGTTCCTTTGATAGAACTCATGTCATCTTACAAGCGTTGGAACGTTGGGTGCATAGTGGGCCCTTAGTAGTGGTTCGAGGACGTCCCAGTCCATGGCCTTCACTTCAGCCGGTTTCGCTAATGCCTTAGCAATTTTGAATACCGTTGGCCCGCAGTGCGTTAGGAATACCGCCCGTTTCTTCCCGGCCGTGGCATCCTTCAGATTATTCGTTTCCAAAAACATTTGGAAACGATCCATGTAAAACTCCCAGTCCTCTTGAGCTGGATCGAATGGAGCGAGTGGTATTACGCCGCCGGACATGGTTCCGCCGTTGTGCGCTTCAGCCACGTGCTTAGTTGGCTCTGATGTCATCCAATCCCATCCTCGTTGCCAGTGTTAAGTTTGGAGCATGGGTGCGAATGATGGAGATGAGTCGGTAGAAACAGTGAACTTCAACTCTTTGTTTACATATTGTGACAGCTCAACTGGAGGGCTGCTATAGCCTTCCTTATATAGGCAACTTGTTAACTCTTCAACCAATAGCAAACCTGGAGTGCTAGCTCCGTTAACCAATGGGAATGGTCTGTTAATGGCCAATCAGATGCTCCTGAACGGACCAATCCGATCCTGCCAATAACAGCCAATCAGAAGTGCAGGGCCAGAACCCTGCACTTGACTTCAAGCTCAATGATAACTTTATTGGTATTATTCATTCACAACAAAAAAGAAGCCTTGCTAAATCTGATACCAACACTGTTCATGCTTCACAATATCTTGCAAGCCCTCATTGCTTCCACCACTGGTTGGAAAACTGATTTTTGCTCTTTAAACTGTTCACAGTTCTTTCCGAGAATATTATTAACCCCACCCAACCACACCTGTCTTGGCTTTCCTGTCCCTTTTGACCTCTTCACTCTTACTTCCTTCTTGCATCTTGATTCTCATTTGTGCTCTCTATATGACAAAGCTCAACATGAATCTTCTATACTGGTATATTTAATCCTGATTCATTATTGATTCTATTTCTTCCTTTTTTATCACTGACTTCTACACTAGAAATTAGCATTCTTACTTGGTACATAAGAGCAAAACCTATCTGCTGTAGTCTTTTGCTGGTTCTCATTTGTTTATTTTTTGGGTAAATTTATATAGCCACTTGTTTCACATATGTGACTCTGAGCAGCATACAAAATTAAAAAACAACAACAACCAAATATACCCCAAATACCCCAAAACACAACAACTATAATTAAAATGTTATAAGCAATGGGAACTATTAAAACTATAAAATTGGGGAGAATGTACTCTCCCTTGCAATACACAGCCATTTTCTTAATCATACTTTGCATGCTATATTTAGGTTCCCAGGCCAGATACAAAGATAGCCCTTCCAGAAGACCAGCAGTGACACAGCCAATCTGACCTCAGGGGAAGTGGTATTCCAGAAGATGGGTGTCATGGCAGAAAATATTCCTCCTTTGTCCTATCAGATGACATTAATTTGTGGATGGGGCCTGCAACATGTGATTCCTCATGGACTTCATAGGGCTTGGGTCATATTGGAGAGAGTTGGTTCTTCAAATAAGGTTCTGGGAAATTTTCAGGGCCTGACTTTCTCCTGCCAAGGAGAGAATGTGAGCAGCTTTTCCTTCCTTATGAAATGTAATTTCTCCACCTGCTCACCATAGCCAGCACCATCTGTTCGGAATTGGCAACTTTTCTTGTTCTTACAGATCTGGCAAGCCCTCTCCTGGCATTTCTGCATGCTTCCATAATGTAGCCAGTTAATCTTTGACCATTTTGCACATCAGGGGTTTTAGGTACCATAAGCAATTTTATTTGTTTCTGGGAAGGTCATAACAGTCTATCTCCAAAACGGCATGCTTTGGCTAGGACAATTAACGCTGTATTCCTTCTGTGATCATGGAAGACCATTGCAGAAGATTTTGTTCTGCAAAGGTATCCTCCTGTTATACTCCCTAGTACCTGCATCCTTGCAAGTTCTGAGAATAGATCCTAAAATGCCCAACTAAAGGCAAATCATCACTCTCAGCTCTATTAATTATATCAGTGCTTTGAATTGCTAATATTTGCCTGAGTATAAGCTCCCATATGCGCTTTTCTCTGGCCCACAGAGGAACAAACAACTCTTAAATCTATCCTGATCATTCTGCTGAACCTTACTAAGATTTATTTAAGTGAATCAATTCTTTTAATTCATTTGTATTTTGGATCGTATCTTGTGAACCATGCAGAAAAATTTTATCCACAGTGATGTCATCTCTCTCTGCCCATTTGAGTATTGTATTATCATTTCTTCAAGAATTTCCTCCAGATATGTTCAGTTTTATGGCTTGCTAGAGTTGGAGGTGTAAAGATAGATTGTCGTAAATCCCCCTCATTTAGAGCGACTGTAGCTTCCAGTGATCATTGAATGAATGAATGAATGAATGAACAAATGAACAAATGAACAAACAAACGAATGCTTAATGAGGACTACCATAAATCATCAAATCTTTGTATATGTACAAATAAAAGATATATGAGCCTACTTCATCAAATGTATCATTACACACAGGCCAAATGGTCATGCAGTGCATAGCGAATTTCAAAGAGATATACATAAATACAAATATGTGCAAGTGAGTGTGTATACCCATACATATATGTATTTGTAAGCCAGAGGACAACAGCTCATGAACAGAAACTCTCAAAACTTACACCACAATAAATGTGTTAATGTTGAAGTTTGCCCAAGGTTTAGTTTTCTCTAATTTAAAACCAGAATTTGGGACAACCTTGGAAAAGTTATATGTAACTTATTTATTTATTAATAAATAGTCTCAGAAAGTGACTCTGGGTGGTATAAACAATCCATTATAATAGTAAAAATACAAAATAATATCTAAAACCATTATATAATTGTAATTAAAAATCATTAAAACTATAAAAGTAAAAGTAAAACAAAAGAGTAAATCATAGGGAGAAGAATAGTAACAATAACAAAGCCATCTCACCCATTCAGTGCCCCTGAGGTCCTGAGGCCTACTGGCATAACCAGATTTTAAAGGATCCTAGAAGGCCCACCACCTTACAGCCTGCCAAATGAAGCTCCCTAGATGATTAAACCAATTGAAGATAGGAAATGAAGCTGGCAATGTCTAGTTTCAACAAAAACAGTGAAAGTCCACATTTTACATCCTGTGGTAATTACAGTTGCTGACATGAATGCATGTGTGATAAAAATAATCAAGACAAAAATAATGAGATTATGGCACAATGAAAATTTGGTAGAATAAACCAATTGATGTTTATTAGAGCAGATTAAAATTGGCCTAAATACTGCATTGACGTACAATAAATCTCTAGAATAATAATCTCTAGAATATGTGGGGCATTTTATCAGCTTTCAGACTTGAACTCTGAGCTTGAACCCTACTTACAAAGAACAATTTTACATTGATCACCATGCCTTGTTACTTTAATGCTTATTTAAAACCAAGATACAGTCATGGAACATTTTGAAAGAGTTTATTGAGAAAATAAGTTTCTTGACTGGGAACAGAGAAGGAATATCAAAATCTGTGCTGTAAGAAAAGAGATTAATCAAGTGCAGTTCTTACACATATAGAAGGAGGAATGAGGCAGCACAGAATCTTTGCACTATGCCACTAAGAACTATCACATATTACATGCATGCTTCTCTATAATTTGGACTATTGCATGATCAGCCATGCAGTCATGCATACATATGAGGAATAACAACAGAGAAAAGGAGAGAGTTCCTAAGTAGTAGTTCACTTCCTCTGTGTACAGTATATGAAATGACCTGGCATTACTATGGAATACAGCATTATTTCTGCTTTCCAAAATTTAACACCCAGTTTACCCACCCAGAAGCACAATTTGCTTCTAAAATGATTCCTTTTTCTTGTTCCTTCAAAAGAGGAAAGGCAGGCAATGATATGTTTGGGCAGGTTCACAGGATAAAGTATGAGAGTCCCTATTCCTCTTTAAAAAAAAAAGTGTGGCAGAAATTCATTGTGGAAAGATTTATTTAGAGGTGATTTAGGGTTACTGATGGTTTTTCTGAGAAAACACTACTGTGGGAAGATATTTTTGCTTGTCCTTTAAACACATAATTTGATGCTTTCATCATAGTCAATTTTAGTGTTGTCCATACTTCAGAGAAGGCATTTTAGACATTTCTCCCCATTCTTGAAAGTAATTTTCTGACATATTCATTAGAGAGAGAAAGATGACGGGAGGGAGAGAGAGAGAAAATGAAACCACTATAATAAAACATAGCATTATCATTAGTGGTTGACAATCATAATAGGGTGGAGTTTACACACAGAATAAAAGTACTCAGTAACATTTAAGGACATAGATTTGTCTTTGTTATCTAATAAGTAATCCAAGTAAAACAAATCCGAATACCCTGGGAATTTAGAAAAGAGAAAGGAAATCAACTACAAGTGAGGATCCCTATATAACTGGCAGTTCTTGAGCTGTAGATTTATGTATTTATTTATATGTATAACCCGCCTTTATTTTTGTATATAAAGAACTCAAAGGTGACTCTAGATCTTTGCAGAATAGGCTAGCCACCCAGAACAATTACGTAATCTTCTATTTGTTTTTTTCGCACTTTTGACAAAAAAACATAAAATATTTTCAATGCTAATGAAAGTGATTTGTAATTAATAGAGCCAAGAATAAATATACATAAGAACATACTTCTGCCTACTTTGTTATATAAGAATTTGGCTTATCAGCAGAAACATAAACATAAATTGATTACAGTGGGCATAGCAAAGTTTGAAGACAGAGGGGCACAATGATTGTCTGCCAAATAAATTTATATTAAATGTGAAAATGAGTAAATTTTATTAATTTATAATTTGATTATTTTCTTCTATTAGTTTTATTTTTATATCTATGTTTTTATATTCGTGTAAGTGGCCTTCATGTGCAAATAGGTGGCAATATGAATTTTCTAAATAAAATGTCTGAATAAATAAATAAACTGGTATGAAAGGAGTCTACCATAGTAACTTGGCCATATAAAGACAATGAAAGCAAATATATGAACAAAAAACAAATATATGAACAAAAGGTAAATGAGTCATGAAGAACCAGAAACTCAAAAAGTGGTGAAATGAGAAATTTATGGTACAATAGTAACATATGCATTGATTTATTGACACAGGGGTAGCAAATACAGTGGATGCTGTGGTTTACAAAGATAGAAAGTTATGGAAAACTGCTGACAATAATATTGGTCTGAACTAATTTTTGCTATGTTTCCATCTCTTTTTATTATGTTGTGCCTTCAGTTTGTTTGGTTTACATTTTTTTAACTTCTTTTTTGCATGTGGAATAATGTTACTTAGCCCAAAGGGATCAACATAAGAGGTGTGTATGTACAGAATAGAGTCTGGCCAATATTTCCAGCAGAATCAACTAAAGAACAAAAGTTTCACTACTATTTAATACAGCCTATACAAATGGGTAGAAGTTTCAGTTCTGTTTTGAAACAGAGGAAAAGTTTATTTCTGTAGGACAATAGATTAAAAGCAGTAGCAGTTTGGTCCTGTGGGAACTGACATTTAGAAAAGTCACACCTACCCAACACTGAGAAAAGATGTCAAAAAAAGGAAACTCTAGAGGTGGAGGGCAGCACTGCCAATACAGTACTGTAGTCATTGTCCTGGACAGCTGAGTCAACTAAGATAATAAAAAAGGGAGGAATTAAGAGACACACCAAAATGTAGGAAAAGAAAGACTAAACTCATATCAGTTGCCAAAGGGTAAAAGATTATCCAATTACTAGCTGATAATAAGAGTAGAGTAGAGTAGCAGAGTTGGAGAGGACCTTGGAGGTCTTCTAGTCAAACCCTCTGCTCAGGCAGGAAACCATATACCATTTGAGATAAATGGTTGTACAACTCTTCATAAAAACTTCCAGTGTTGGAGGACCCACAACTTCTGGAAGCAAGTGATTAATTGTTCTAACTGTCAGGAAATTTCTCCTTAGTTCTAGGTAGGTTCTCTCTTTAATTAGTTTCCATCCATTGCTTCTTGTCCTGCCTTCAGGTGCTTTGGAGAATAGATTGACCCCCTCTTCTTTGTGGCAGCATCTTAGATATTGGAACACTGGTATCATGTCACCCCTAGTCCTTCTTTTCATTAAACCAGACATAGCCAATTCTAGCAACCATTCTTTATACATTTTAGCCTCCAGTCATCTTTCATTTTAGCCTCGAATCATCTTTGTGACAATTGAAGTTTGTGTTTGATGAATTCTGATTCAACAGTATTGAATGTAATATGAATAATGGAATCATAGGGTTGGATGGGACCTTGGAGGTCTTCTATTCTTTCTTCGTACTTTTCCCACAATTAGTATCTAACATAATTAATTTTGTCGCACATCTGAAATATTTTCCCCCAGAAAATTAAGCAAAAATATGTAGCAATTCAGGGAAACCTTTAAGGGAGGGAATCTGGAGTGTGCTCACCCTATTTAATCAAGTAGGGTGTGCAGATATATTCAGGGAAAGGTGGTCTCATTAATTACCTGGCCTTGTGCCCCATAGGATTTTAAAGGTGATAACCAGCAGCTTGAATTGTACCTGGAGACCAACTGGAAGGCATAATCTAAAGCAGGGGGTCTCCAAACATAGCAACTTTAACACTTGTGGACCAACTCCCAGAATTCCTCAGCCAGTTGAAGTCCTCAAGTCTTAAAGTTGTTAAGTTTGGAGACCCCTGATCTAAAGAATTGAGAATTAAGAAAGGCATTCTTAAGGGAATGAAGGTTAGTATCAAATATTTTAAATAAGTAAATATAAGAATAAAAGAATAAAAAAAGGCAGCCACTGTCTTCTAAGTATCAGGAAAAAGCTAGTCTCTTCAAGTCAGATGCCACTGCAGTACTTTCTGTAGTGTGAAATAAATTGCAGTCACTTTTTCTTGACTTAGTGCCCTTAACTGGCCAAGAAGTGGTAAAATATAAATTTGAATATATTTGGAAAACTAAACACAACAGAATTTTGTACAACGGTGGTCTGTAACATAGAATATGAGCATCTTCAAAAGTCTCCAGTATGACATTTTATACCCCCCTTTCACTAGGTAAGAATGATATACCTTCTTATCGAAGAACACATCTCAATTGCAATCCCCATGGAATGGTTATTAGACTACTTTAAGTGTACCAACGAGCTTATTCCTATGGATTTATTTATTTCACAAATTTATATGACTGACCAATTCATCCATGGTGACTCCAGGTGGCCTTACAAAATCAAAAAATTCATAGTACAGAACCTCGTAAAACCCCATCCCCAGTGGGTGGCTTCTGTCACCAGAGCAATATATTCGCCTCCAGCATACTAGGCATCTGGAATGCTGTCTGCTGGTGAGTGGATAACAGCTTACTTATTTGCTGGCATATGGACTATAACGTGCATAATGCCAGCTCTAATAAGCAATGCTTGATGATGGCACATGTCTGCATAATACTGCAGAATGATGTTCCAACTGTTTGTTTTCCATGATAAAAGATAGGAATACCAGCCAGTCTATTAACCTTTCAGAATTCCATCAGATGTCACTATAAAGATTTTAGGAGTGAGGAGAAGAAATGATCATGCCTGGTTTGAATTTCTTCATTCCAAAAGGGCTTATTTTTTGTTGAACCGTTAAGGAACTACTATCTTCTGGGTACTTACATGTACCTCTGTCCTGCTTCCATGCAAATGTTTATTTATTTTGTTTATTTATTAAATGTCTACACCACCCATTTTACCTGAGTGCCTAATGGTGATTCAACTATCATGAATGCCAGCTCTGATGAGTTCAGTCCTCTCAATTCTACTTATGATTTAATTGCAGTGATGTTATTGCTACATTTTGCAATTTGGATTAACATTTCTAGTTGACTTGTGCCTTCTAATTACATGAATAGAAAGCTGGAGTATATAGTGAATAAATAATAATAAACACTTTTTAAAAATAATTAAAATCAATGGAACTTGAAACATGAGAGCAGGTTAAGACACTGGGCCTAGAAACCAGAAGCTTGTGAGTTCTGATCCCACCTTAATCATGAAAGACATTTGGATGACTTTGGACCTATTACCCCCTTCTCAGCCCAATTCAGCTGACAGGGTTATCCTTACGGGGAAAAGAAGAAGGAGTATTATGTATGTTCATCACCTTGGATTGTTTATAATAAAGGAGGCTAGAAAACAAACAAACAAACATGAGCAGTATCCATTGAAATATATTATGTTCACTGGTAATAAGTGAACTGGGAGATGTTCTGGTTATACTGTTTTGTCACACAAACCTGATTGCCAAACATTTTTTTCCAAGCTGTTCCAGAGACAACCTAACATTCATCTATGAACATAAACATAACAAGAAGAGCCAATAAGGGCTCTTGCCCAGATATCAGTTGCTTGGAATGGCTTGCTTATTTATTTTTAATTTAAATTAATTTACATTTTGTTCACCCAATTTCAGTGCTCTCTGATGCTTGCTTGCTTATTTATTTATTTATTTTAATTTATTCACCCAATTTTAGTGCCCTCTGGGTCAGGGGTCACCAACTTTTTGGACCTCAGGGACCACCAAACTTATAATTTTAAATCCCACGGACCAGAGACCCTGGGAAAATCTCCCCAAAAAGTCTGCAGGAAAATTCCCCACCCTGTTTTCCTATCGGGGGAGAGAGAGGGAGAGACTTTTGGCTTAATGCAAGAAAAGCAGTAGAAGCAGCAGAAGTTTTTCTTTCTCTCCCTCAAACTCTGCCAGAAATGAGTCTTTGTGAGACTTGTCAAGCCGGCACAGCCTCCCAAAAACTCATTTCTGGCAGAGATTGGAGGAGAGAAAGAAAGACTTTTGCTGCTTTCCTTGGATGCAGCCAAGAGCAGAAGAAGAAAGAAGTGGAAAGAAGCAGCCCAGTGGCCAGGCCAGGCACATGAGACAAGTGGGGCAGGTTTCCCCCTCTGGCCTTTCCCCCCTCCCCTCACTACCTCGTGTTGTTCGCAATGCAAGCTATGCAAACCTTGTGTTCCTGCGCAGGATTAGTTAGTTTACTTTATTGTCATTGCACCTCGTACAACAACGAAATCAAACACCTTCTTCAGTGCACATCATGACTGTGCAAATAAACACAAACACACACTCCACATTAATTGCTTGGGGGGTGCTTTGGGGGTGATATTTCTCTGCGGACCACCAAAATTTTCCAGTGGTCCCCGACCCATTGGTTGGCGACCACTGCTCTGGGTGATATACAAACTTCAAAAAGACATTAAAAAAACCTAAAGGTATCAAATCCTTAGACAACCTGGACTAAATTGCTTTAATAACAAAATCCACACAACAAAATATGGGACATCTAACAAACAGCAAACATTAAAAAAAAATCTGAAAATCAATTTAAAGCATTGTGTCTTTTTGTTTGAAGGAGAGAGATTGCTATTCCATTAGTTTATTTTTAATCATTTTAAAAATATCCTATATTCCATATAAGCCACCAATAATTGTTGGCTTATATACAATACAACAAAGAAACATCTTATTTGGCTTTCAAATAAGAAGCCAAGTGTCACTGAAACAAATCCACTTTGGGTTCTAAATCAATATAGATGCCCTCCCTTGTAGTCATTTCAGGGTAAATGGAACAGTTTGATGTTAAAACATCAGCTGCTGATTTCCTTATTTCAAGATTGGGTGGATTCCACATTTTCTTCACAGATTCTCCCTTTGTGTTGAACTAAGGCAATGTTTTAGAGTTAATGCCTTTGTCATATATTTTGCATTCTATATAGGTGAGATGCAATTGGCTCAAAAGAATAAGAGCATAATAAGTCTGTCCGACATTACTTCTCAAAGAAGAACAGGTTTTGTAGGTCTAGGCTTTCTTTGGTGTGCAGCAAAACATACTGTGTTCTATGTTTAATACTCCCTCTTGTGGTCACTCCAAACAATTAAAATGGAAAGACCAGTTTAAACTGTATATGTGCCAACCTGCAAAAGAAAAAGAAACAAGGAAATAAATCAAGCAGAAGTTGTTTATTTAATTTTTTAATTAAAAAAAAAAAACAGAATTACTCAAGGTAGTATCTTGATTCTTATGGGAAGGCAGGAGTATGCACATATTCTTGTATACAATGTATGCTATACACCCATAAACATTGAGCATACAGAAAATCTCAAGTTTAGACATAAGCATTTGGATTTTCTGGATGCATGTGCCTCTTTTGGAAAATACAGCCTGTAAGAATCAACATGGCTATACTAGACGAGCCAATGCTACGCTAGTGAAGTTCATTTTAGAAAGAAATTACTGCTAAAGTTGAGGTTACAAGGGGGCTCAGTGAATTAGATTTGCCTACTATTCACCCAAACTTTCATCAAACCAACTCATCAAAGGAGTTTTGTTAATTGAAATGTGGACCTGCTTTGAAGCTGTGAATCAAATATATCATGACAACTGGAGTTTACACAACATTCTCTTCCCAGGAGGATTCTCTTCCCAGGAGGATTCATACAAACAGACTTCATTGTTGTTTGCCAAAATCATCCTTCTATGACTTGTCCCAATATTATTCAGGTTTAAGTAAATCTGATCAAACATTGCAATATTGAAGGCGCCAAGGTCAAGTTAACCTTAGTTAACCTGAGAAGAGAGACTATTGTGCAACAGGGTGATATATAACAATATCTCTACAGCAGAGTGTCAAACTCAATTTCATTGAAAGACACATTAGGGCGGTGTTTGACCTTGGCGGCAGGGGGGCGTGGCCGGCTCAGCATCACCTGTTGAGGCTCCATTTTTTTGCTACGCAAGCATCCTGCAGCCCTCTGCCAATGAAAAAGGAGCTCAGGGGTACCCCCTGGACCCATTTTTGGCCATGATAGCCTCCTGCAGCCCTCTGCCAGCAAAAACAGAGCCCCCCCCCAGCTTTATTTTCACTGGCAGAGGGCTGCAGGAGGCTGTTGTGGCCAAAAACAAGAGACTGCGCATGGCCCCTTCATGCTCCATTTTAGCTGGCAGAGCACCATGGGCCAGTCCTTTGCTGTTTCCACGGTGGACCTGCAGCCAGATCTAAGCATTCCATGGGCCAGATCTGGCCCATGGACCTTGAGTTTGTCATCCCTGCTCTACAGTACCTAGCTATTAAAACATAGCAGCAAACCTTCAAAATTAGCAGATAAATAGTGTCATTCTTCTGAGAATTATCTAGAAGAGGCGAAGTTTTGACAACCTATCAATCATCTTCACACTCCACAGAATCTAATGTCATTATCAAATTTCCTAATCAGGATTCAGCAGTAAGTCACAGAACTCCTGATGCTTCATGCTTTAACTCACTTTCTTCATTTGACATGGAAGAAGACCCACAGGTCCTAGTCAAATAAAGACAAATCTTCACAGAAGACAAGAGCATAGCTTTTCAAAATGGTGACTGCTAATAAAAGGATACAGGCAACCCTTATAACCAAAGTGCTCTAAGCTTATGGCTTTTTCTCCTGCCTTTTCTTTAAACATATGTAGTTCTTGGCTTACAACCATTCATTTAGTGACCATTCACAATTACAGCACCACTGAAAAAAGTGACTTATGACCAGACGTGGTATTCAGCAGGTTTTGACCAGTTCTGGAGAACCGGTAGCGGAAATTTTGAGTAGTTTGGAGAACTGGCAAATACCACCTCTGACTGGCCCTGCCCCCATCTATTCTCTGCCTCCCATTGAGTCCCAGCTGATCTGCTGGGTCTTCTTTTGTTGCTCTGCACAGGAGGATGGAACTGGAAAGCAGGTTAGTGGGGTGGGGAGGAAATGGGATTTTGCAGTAAACTTCCCCTGTCATGCCCACCAAGCCACACCCACCAAGCCACACCACGCCTACCAAGCCATGCCCACAGAACTGGTAGTAAAAAAAATTTGAATTCCACCACTGCTTATGACCATTTTTCACACAACAGTTGCGATATCTCCATGGTCATGTAATCAAAATTCAGATACTTGGCAACTGGCATGTATTTATGATGGTTGCAATTTCCCAGGGTCATGTGATCACAATTTGTAACCTTCTGATAAGCAAAGTCAATGGGAAAGCCAGATTCACTTAATAACCATGTTACTATCTTAGTAACTGCAGTGATTCATTTAACAACAGTGGCAAGAACAGTCATAAAATGAAGCAAAACTCACTGAACAATTGTCTTACTTAGCAAGAGATATTTTGTCATTGTAAGTGAATGACATACAATGTAAATGGACTTTCAGTGAGGCTGTTGGTAACCTGGTTGCCAACCATAACTACCATACCTGCCATCTGTGCCCAGAGAACCTCCTACCTCAACCATCACATCAAGCATGGCTTCGAAGGAAAATGAGTGGAAAAGTTTTATTTTCAAGGATTTTTTAAAAAAAATGTTATTTAAATGGCTGTAATATTTTTTCGCTCTGGAGAAGATAGTGCTGTCTGGTAACATCCCTTCTGTCTTTACCATAAAAGGATTGCAAAGAACTTCCGGTTTGTCGGCTTCGCTAGCGGCAGGGTTTTGCAATCCTGCGCGATCCCTGCCACGCTAGCTGTTTTGGTGCCTTCGATCTGTACAGGTTTGGAGGCTAAGGCTGCCCCGCAGAGGCAGTCGAAGATAGGGGGAGCTGGTGAGGGGTTTGGGGGTGTTGCAGACCCCCTCCCCAGCCGGCAAAACTCC
This sequence comes from Hydrophis major, assembly GCA_033807585.1. Classification (NCBI taxonomy): domain Eukaryota; kingdom Metazoa; phylum Chordata; class Lepidosauria; order Squamata; family Elapidae; genus Hydrophis; species Hydrophis major. The sequence continues at coordinate 77,593,162 of CM066329.1, forward strand.
CTTTTCCCAAGGCGGTCAAGCGGCGGTCTGCAATGGCCGCCACAAAGAAGCCGGCAGCTGGGTAAGAATGAGCAGGAGGAAGAGGGGAGAAAGTTTTCAAGAGAAAGTTTCTTGGCTGATCCAGGACTTTAAGAGGCATTTAATCCTGAGAACTATGATGTTTTGAAAAATACGTGGTTTCCAGAGGAGGATTTCAAGCGGCAAAATTGAGGTGCTGAAAGGAAAGTTTACTCTCCTTCCCTATGGAATTAACAAATGGCCATTGAGAAACCTGTTGTTTTTTATAAAAGGTAAAAACTTGGCTTCCTGTTATAAGTGGGAAGGGAGAGGGCAAAAGGAAAATATATTAAGGTTTTGCTGGAGGAGATGCCTTGAAGATCTTGAGACTAGAAATTGATTGGAACAAGGCTGTAAAATACAGATTGGGCTTTTTTTCTTTTTCCTTTTACTGATACCACCCCAGGAAGAGAAAGTGAGAACTTTGGGTGTTGTTTAGACTGATTGATGTCTCTGGGACTTGGAGGAATTGTTTTAACTTTTGAAACATTTTGGTTGCTCTAAGAAGAACAAAGAATGGTTCTATCTGATGATGAACTTAGAAAGGAATATCAAGAAAGTAAGGAAGCTGTGAAAGAAGCTTTCCTTTCTTTGGAAATGGCGCTTGCTATTTATCAGCAAACACAACAACAGATGGAGGAAATAGAAGGAGAAAAAGAAAAAAAAGAAGAAGACGCCATCTTCGGTGAATTTAAAAAATTAATTAAGAGAGAAAGGAGAAAGAAAGGAAGGAAAATGAAGGACTTAAGCCTTAAAAAAATACTTAAGAAAGGGAAAAATAAGATGCAAAATCAACTCAATGTTACTGAGCAAAAGGAGAGAGGATTACAAAAGAGAGGGAAAGTTAAAAAGGCGGAGGTTAGTGGGGGGGGGGGGTAAAAAGGCCAGGGGGGATAAAAAAGGAAGGGAAAAGGGAGGGAAAAGCCACAAAGGTATGAAACAAGATGAGAAAAAAGGATTTTTTTTTAGGGATAAAGGGTAAGGAATAATTTCTTTAAAAAAGAAGAATCTGCAAGGTACACAAGATGGTATTATGTATTAGAAATAGAAAACTAGAATGTTATAAGAAGATTGATAAAAGATTAAAATATTGAAATGTTTAGTAATTAGATTTTAAAATTTAATAAAATTGTAGCACTTGTTTTTTGAAATAGACAATTGGAATGTTATAAGATTTAATATTTAGATTTATTATTTAATTATATTAATTATTATGAATTTATTATTCTTTCTCTTTGAAGGTTGGTAGGTAGAATGTACTAAGCAGAATCAGAATGGGTATTAGGTGTTATTTTAAATGTTAATTTAGGGGGAGGATAGAAAGGCATCATACTCTGAGTCGTGATTTCAGGAGAAATTCTTTTTTTTTTTACTACAGGGAATGAGATAAATGGATAATCTGAAAAGAATGGACAAAAAATACAAATATAATGATTTAAATTAAAATGAATTAAATAAAATAGAAATAAGAAGAACGAAAAGTGGGGAGAAGTTGTATAGAAGATATAGAATGGTAAATAAGATAGGTAATGGTATACAAGATGAGCACAAACTTAATTGAAGTCCATACAAAGAGAGGTAATCTGGGGCCAAATTACTTCCTTAAAAGAATTTTTATATTTTTGTGTTTTGTGTGTCTGTGTTTTGTTTGAGAATTAATAAAACCTTGGGGGAATGTTGGATGAGAATAATGGTAATCAAGTCAGAGAGGAATGAAGATGATGATTTTAAACTGGATAAATATAGAAAATAATAATAACAACAATGAAATTGAATACGAAAAGAGAAATAATGAGAAATTTGTGAAGAGATATTTATATGTTTATATTGAAATGGTGTAAAACAATTATGTTGCATTAAATAATATTTTACTTGACTTGTAAAGTTAATAATGGAAAGAGGTTTTATGTATTTAACGGTTAATGATGGTTTGTTTGTCTTTAAAATCAATAAAATTTGATTTAAAAAAAAAAAAGGGTTGCAAAGACTATTTTAAAAATTAGTTACAATGAGACTCTTGAATATACCCATCTGAAACCTGACAAAATTAATGTCCTTTGTCAGATCTATCTTTTGTGCTATTTTTATCTCCTTCTGTCATGAAATGAAGCAGCTGTAAGCATTCTGATACTACTCAATTATAGCTTAGGGATGAATCTTTTTTTTTTAAATCATTTTTTTGAAACAGGTCAAACTGAATCATTTTTCTTTTAGATCACAATTAAATTTGGACTCAGTGGCACATAAATAAATAACAGTTTCTCTAGAAGTGAAGAACGTGAGTAAATTTTGACACATATATTTTCATCTAATGGGATAAGATAGAACTTTTTTTCCCCTGAAAAAAGCATAAAACCAGGAAAAAGACTTAGTAACTTGTAGTGAAACTTAATGTAACCTAGTTTGCTGAATGCTAGTTCCTAGTTAGGATAATTTGAGGCAATGTTAATGTAAATAGAAACTTCCTAATCTATTAAACCCTGCATGGATTAGTTAATCAATCCATTAAATAACAACAACATAAAAGCTACATTTGGACAATGCCAGTGTGATTTGTTATAGGTAGTCCTTGACTTACATCCAAATTTTTATTGCTAAGCCAGGTAATTGTTAAGTGAGTTTGGCCCCATTTTTGCCACAGTTGTTAAGTGAATCATGCAGTCATTAAAGGAATCTGGCTCCCCCCCATATATACATGCCAGTTGCCAAACATCCAGATTTTGATCATATGACTATGAGGATGTTGCAACACTGAAGTGTAAAAAACCATCGTAAGTCACTTTTAGTGCTGTTGAAATGGTCATTAAATGAATAGTTGTATGTTGAGGACTACTTGTAACCTGAAAGCTCGTCCTAACTTAGTATTTTTCAACCTCAGCCATATTAAGAGGTGTGGACTTCAATTCCAGAATTCCCTCCTCCCCCTGGCCCAGGAGCATGCTAGGGTTCTGAGAGTTGAAGTCCACATATTTTAAAATGATTGAGGTTGTGAAACATTGCCCTAGGGGAATGTCTGTGAAGATTTTTAGTCATCCAGGTCAGAGTTGCCTCAAAGGGTTTCTTCCCACAAAAAAGGCAGACTGTTTTTTTTTTCTTTGAGGAAGAAGAAAACATTTCGCTTCTCATCCAAGAAGCTTCATCAGCTCTGACGAAGTTCCAACCAGTTTCATATCCTTGCCATCAGAACTGATGAAGCTTCTTGGATGAGAAGTGAAATGTTTTCTTCTTCTTTCTAAAGGATTAAAAAAAAAATCCAGTTGTCTGGTGGGAGGGGGGAAAGCACCTTTGGGAAGGAAGGATTAGAAATCTGTCTTCTTCTCAAGTTATATTTTAATTTATTCTTCCTACTCAATTATTTCCTTCTCTGATGAATTTCCATGAGAGAGTCAATAAGGCATTGTTGCTAAAGAGTTGAGATGGGAAGGAGAAAAGTAACTGGCGAGAATTTTAAGCAGACTCCTGTCTCTGGGAATTTAGAGATTGCCATTGTTTATTATCTTTGTTCACACACCAGAGGGCAGCCTATGCAATACTACATTTCTACGGGCTTATTTTATTTAAAGCAGCTAATTAGCAAAATGGGTACATTGCACTCAGATTTTATTTTTATAGCCATACTTGTGAAATCCTAAACAGCAGACACTAATTGGCTGTACTTCAAAATGTCACAGATCCCAATCTATACTGTTGTCCCATGCAAGTTTTTTGGGATGGAGGGGAGGAGAGGTACTAAAAAAAGAGCCCCAAATGAGGGCAAAATTAAATGTGATTTAATCTCTTTAAATTAAAATGAAATAAAATATTTTTAAATTTTATGCATTTAATGATAATTGGAAGGGTACTGGGGCTATGCCCAAAGTTTGGGGATGTGCAAGTTTTGCACTCCTAGTTTATAAATTACTGAATGGTGTTATTTGATATGCTCTCTGCACTTGGTTGTTTTCTTGCAGACGTTTCATTTCCCAAACTTGGTAACATCATCAGTACTAGTAAGGGATTTGTTCTTATTACCGGTAGCTTTTACTACTCCTTACTAGCACTGATGATGTTACCTAGTTTGGGTAATGAAATGTCTGCAAGAAAACCACCATGCTCAGAGAGCACCAAGGACCCCTCCTTTTTAATCCATATCTATTTTATTGGTATTATATGAATTATTAAATACAGGTAGTCCTTGAGTTGTGATTATAATGATGCCTGCCTACTAGGAAGTAAGTCATAACTACCTAAAACTGGTCATGTGACTGGCCCAATTTTTATGACTTTTTTGTGTCATTTGTTAAAGGAATGTGGCAATTGTAACTGTGAACATGGCAGTCATTAAGCAAACACAGTGGTTGTTAATAAATCTATGACATGGTTTTGTTGAAAACCAGAAGTAAGTGCCAGTTTTTGGCAAAACCACTGTAAAACATGGTCATGTGGTTGTGGGACACTACAAACGGCCATAAATATAACTGTGTTGCTGAACACCTGAAATGTGATCATGTGACTGCAGTGGTGTGTGTGTGTGTGTGAGTGTGTGTATGACTGTCAGAACTTCAGATCCAGGTTATGTCCCCTTTTTCTGGTAGGTCACAACTTTGAAAGGTCATAGAGGACTATGCATTAAAGCTCTAATAAGGGTCACACTGCATAATGCTACTTAGTACGCCCCTTGTTCAAAGGAAAGTAATATTTACTAACATTTATTTATTTATTTGTAAAGTACCTTTATTATTTTTACAAATATTGGGGAAGGGGTTCTACTGGGTACATTTGGAATTTTAAGTGGGCAAAATGTCTCTCTTGCCAAATCACAGAGATGATTTGCCAGCTTGCCTTCAGAAGTTGTGGGTGCTTCATCGCTGGAGGTTTTTAGGAAGAGACTGGACAGCCACTCATCTGGAATTGTATAGGATCTCCTGCTTGAGAGGGGTTGGGGGTTGGACTAGAAGACCTCTAAGGTCCCTCCTATTTTGATTGTGTCTCCCCATCTTCTCCCATCTGCCAAAACATGTTCTCAATCAACTCTGCTTACCTCTCCTTTTTTCAGGAAAAGGAGGCACATAACCTCTTTTTTTTATTTTTCCAAATATCCCACCAAGTAAAATTAAATTAGGTGGGGCATGGAGCCTAGTGAGTGTAAATATTCAGGGGCTTATTAGTATTTCAGGCTTCTCACTGAGAGGAATTTCATTATTTAACGGCTGGCTTTTGTGATAGGAAAGAAGCCCAATCAACAACGTTCAGGAGGAGCTCGGAAAACACATCAATAAACTCTTGGCTCTGCTTTTGTTTTCTAGCTCCTATCAAGGCAAAGTGATAAAAAGAGAAACAGCAGAACAAAGTCAAGTCTAATCTAGAGTTAAGAAAAATAGGCTGCCTACAATATTAATCCCAGCAGTACTTCTCTCCTCCTTAAATCACTCTGGACATAAACTGAGAAACAGAGCAATAATGCATTCTGACTGAAATCCAAAGCCTTTTCTCAAAAAAGCTTCGCTAGTTTTTAATAATTTCTCATTGATGTAATAACTCATAGCAATCAAAGATAGCAGATTATAGAAATGTTCAGAAAATAACAAAACTAAAAGCTTTTTCTGCATTGGAACGGTGAAGTTGGGACAGAGGGAAAGGAGGTGACAAGGGGGAAATTAAAGAAAAGATATATATTTCTTTGAAAATTATTCCTGCATTACTTTATTAAGCAACTCTTCTGAATCTATTCTGATATCAGAAGCAGGCCAAAGGCAGAATAAATTGCCTATAAATTCTGTACATGTAGCAGACTCATGAAGAAATAGTTTATGTTCTACTGGAGTGTTTTGAAGGCTGTTACTATCTGAACACTAATAAATTAGTAATAAAAATAGCTACATCTGGCTTCTGCACTGGGTTTTGAAATTAAACTTTTAAAAACTGTAGAATTAAGAAATGCAGAGAAGATGGATTGAAAGTAAAAATTTTAAAGGTTTTTTTATATAAAAAAACAACAAATGAAAAATTACACTATCCTTGAGGAAATAATCCAAAACTAAATATGCTATAAGATAATATTTACAAATATTTATCTTTTTTGGATAAAACAAGCAGAGATTTAGCCACAGTCATTGCCATGTGAGGACCCCAACAATGGTGCCATTTTTTAAAAAAATAACTGTTTCATCCCAAAAGGTCTATTTACAAAGCCTGAGAAATGTCAAGACCAGAAAGACTCCCAGTGAGGTCACATTGAAATAAAAAAAAAATGTTGGCAACGTAAAGTAAAGACAATTTGAAAGAACTAGAGTACCATACTCTCAGTACAAAGGCATGTATCAAACAGCTCAACGGGAGTGAAACTTGATTGTCTTTATTTTATTCTTTACCTTATCTTCAAAAGCTTGGCGAAACTATGAACTTGGCTTTCAAAACCTAAGAATGCAAGAATAACATCAGAGATCTGATGGGTTGGACCAACTGCCACCTAGTTCAGCATTCAGTTCCCACTGCAGCTTGCCACAAGCAGGACATAAATATAAGAGCCTCCCATTTGTATTGTCTGTAAACTTTACAAAAAGTTGGAAGTAATATATAAAGGTCACCAGGAGCTGCCATTTTCCTTTCTTGCCTTGTTTTAAAGCTCTTTTTAAAGTTCTGAACCCCTTTCTGCCTTCTTCCTCAGTTCTTGTGCCTTCCTCAGTTCTTGTGGCATATGCACCAAGACACATGTCCTTGTGTGTCCAATCACACTTGGCCAATAAAGAATTCAATTCAATTCAATTCAATTCAATTCAATTCAATTCAATTCAATTCAATTCAATTCAATTCAATTCTATTCTATTCTATTCTATTCTATTCTATTCTATTCCACTCCACTCCACTCCACTCCACTCCACTCTATTTTTCTTCCCACTAGTGAAAACTCAGTGGAGAAAAGGAGGACAGACTATGTATCTTACCAAGCACCAGACCCAGACAAAAAAATTCGCACAATCTACCCTAAACTATTTCTCTGCAGTATGTTTTTTTTATATTGCTCTGAGATAATACACAGATTTTATGGACTTGTGGAGCTTCCATCTTGTGATTAATTTTGATATAAGCACACTGTAGGAAAGTGTTGTGTCTGCGAAATGATGCCAGGAGTCGGTGACTTCAAATCATGCTCTTTTATTAAAGTAGGAACTGAATTGGCTCTTCGCAAAAGGTTCGCGGCTTTTATTCTTTCAGCCACGGCGGCCGCGGCCAATGGCACTGTTTTGAATCTCCCGCGGTTCGAATGGACCAATTGCGGGAGATTCTTAGCGAGCCAATCGGCGCGGCTCGCCTGACCAATCAGAGTGCCCCGCGCTTTGGCCAATCAAAGCGCGGGGATCTCAAGAATGCTAATTAGGGACAGAACACCCCTCCCCTCTTGGTTCAGTCCTTACGTCGCGTAGTCATGCAGGTAGGCGGGGCTCCGTCTGAGCCTACTGGACCTGCGCAGCTCAGTCGTAGGTTGGATCCCGGCCGGTTCGGTCGGGATCTCTGTTGCTCCTGATGCCGTCGTGGGAACCGGCTGGTCGGTCGGGCCGGGCTGCTCTCCGTAGCTCCCTCCCGGGCCTCCCGGGTTGGTTGAGCTGCGGGTTTCGCCGCTCCCGCTCGGTCTTTCCGGGCCGGTCGAGCTGGCCTGGCTGTCTCTTCCTGGCGAGGGGTCGTGATGGCTGCTTTCCGGTAAGTGTGGCTGGTTTATTCTTCTTTGGTTTTGGTCCCCTGGGTATTCCCTCCCCACTTGGTTTGTGTTGTGGGGGTTGGTTTCGCCTGTTTGTGCGTCGGTGGTCTCTTGGTTGGCAGTCCTCGACCTTAATTGGTCGATGTGGCATTTCCACGCTCGTCCGTCTGCTGTTTGTAGCCGGTACGAGTGTGGGCCTGTTATTTGTGTGATGACGGCCGGTATCCATAGTGGGTCTCCCGTCAGGTTTCTTGCGTATACGGGGTCGCCTGGTGCGAAAGTTCGGTGTTTGCTGTTTGAGTCTGGGGGCTTCTCCGGGTTATACGTGGGGTGTAACCTGTCGAGTGGGGACCTTAATTTCCTCCCCATTAATAGTTCAGCTGGGCTCTTATTCGTTGTGGTATTTGGGGTTATGAGTTGGGTGAAGAGTAGTTTGTTTATTTTCTCCTGGATCTCCCCGTGGTCTATTTTCCAGATGGTTTTCTTAGTGAATTGCACCATCTGTTCCGCCCTACCGTTTGCCACCTGGTGCGCCGGTGCTGTCAGCGCGTGGCGGATGCCCTTTTCCGCTAGGAATTTTTTGAATTCCAGCGAGGTGAATTGGGGCCCGTTGTTGGAAACGACAACGTCTGGGAGGCCGTGCATTGCAAAGAGTTTGCAGAGTTCCTTGATCACGGCCTCCGTGGTTGTTGTCTTCATGTTGCTTACCTCCAGCCAGTTGGAGTTAGCGTCTACTGTTATAAGGAAGGTGTGTCCTTTTGTGGGCCCGGCGAAGTCTATGTGAATCCTAGACCAAGGTCCCCTTGGGGTTTCCCACTCTAGGACGGGTGCTGTGGGTGGGCTTGGCCTAGTTTCCTGACATCGTTGGCACCTTGCTACCCAGGTCTCAATTTGTTTGTCCATCCCTGGCCACCAAGCGTAACTTCTGGCCAGGGCTTTAGTCCTAACGATGCCAGGGTGCCCCTCGTGTAGCAGTTCCAGAACCTTCCCTTGTAGCTTTTCTGGAATGACCACCCTATCCCCCCATAGTATGCACCCTTTTAATAACGAGAGTTCCGTTTGGCGGTTTCGGAATGTTTTGACGGACTCGTCGTTGTCCCTTTCTGGCCACCCTTTCGCTACCCAATGCAACACCCATGCCAGACGTTTGTCTTTATTAGTCTCTCGGGCAATGTCTGATGTGGTTATGGGCAGGTTGGGTAGAGTCTCTATGCTAAGGGTGTTCGTTGTGGGTGCTGGGTCGGTGTCAGGTTCCGGTAGCGGCGAGCGGCTTAAGGCGTCTGCATGGGAGATCGTCTTACCCGGTTTGTGTATGAGTCCATAGTTGTAGGCTGCCAGGAACTCGGACCACCTTGTCATTCGGGGAGACAGAATGTTCGGGGTGGCCCGGTTCCCTGCAAGGATTCCCAGCAGCAGTTTGTGGTCGGTTATGATGGTGAATGTCCGGCCGTAGAGATACTCGTGGAATTTTTTTTTCCTGCGGCGACGATAGCCAGAGCCTCTTTGTCCAGCTGGCTGTAGTTCCGCTCCGGTTTGGTGAGGGTCCTTGAAAAGAACGCGATGGGCGCTTCTTTTCCGTCGGGGAGGGTATGGCTGAGGACAGCGCCGACGCCGAAAGGTGATGCGTCGCATGTGACGGCCAGAGGTAGGGTCTCGTTATACTGTATAAGGACGGCGTCCGAAGTGAGGAGGTCCTTTGTTCTTTGGAAGGCGGCTTGCTCGCGTTTCCCCCAAGTCCAGGTCACCGCCTTGTCCAGGAGCCTATGCAAGGGCTCCGCCACCGTCGCCTTTTGGGGCAGGAAAACATTGTAAAAGTTAAGTAGCCCCAGGAATGCATGTAGTTCCGTCTTCGACTTGGGTGTGGGGGCTTCTTTGATGGCCTTGATTTTTTGGTTTGTGGGGTGAATGCCGTGACGGTCTAGGAGGTATCCTAGGAATTCTACCCGTTCCGTGTATAATTGGCATTTCTCCCTCTTGACTTTGAGCCCGGTCTCTTTGAATTTGGTTAGGACCTCCCTTAGGCGACCCTCTAGTTCGGCTTGGTTGGTTGCCGACACTAGGACGTCGTCGAAGTAAGGTACCACCCCCTTGATGCCTTGCAATAGTCTTTCCATTAGGCTTTGGAATATTCCCGGTGCCACACTGACTCCGAATTGGAGTCGGTTGCATTTAAATGCTCCCCGGTGGGTGACTATGGTTTGCGCTTCTGCCGTTTGCTCGTTGACTGGCAACTGTTGGTATGCCTGGGCGAGGTCGAGCTTGGTGAAAACCTTGTCCCCTCCCAGTGAGTGCAATAGGTGTTGCACTACTGGGACGGGGTAGGCGCTTTGTTGTAGCGCGCCATTTAGGGTGGCCTTATAGTCCCCACAGATCCTCACCGACCAAGCGGGCTTGATTGGGGTGACTATGGGGGTCTCCCACCGGGCGTGGTCTATGGGCTGTAGGACCCCTTGCTTGATGAGCTTGTCAATTTGCTCGTCTATCTTGGGTTTAAGTGCGAATGGCACCCGCCTTGGTTTCAGGCATTTTGGGGGGACTTTTGGGTCTAGGCTGAATGATATAAGGGGCCCTCGGTACTTGCCTAGGTTTCCGTCGAAGACCTCTTGGAATTCCCGGGCCAGTTGCTGCTCCCAGCTGTCGTCGGTGACGTGGTCGACTCCCGTGACTGCGATGCCGAGTGGGGTGAACCATTGCAGTCCCAGTAGGCTTGGGCGGTCGCGGTCGACGATTGTCAGGGGAAGCCTTTTGGTGTGCCCTTTATATGTGATGTTGAAGTGTTTGGTTCCGACTACCGGGATGCGGTTTCCCTAGTAGTCCTTTACAATGAGTCTCTGGCTGTCTAGGTTCCTCTTTTGGATGGTAGGCACCAAGCGCTTTATTTCATGCCATCTGTCATGGAGAGGTAGGACCCGGAGTCCACCTCCATTTTGCATGGCTCGCCCTCGATGCCTACCTCCACGTGGACCTTCCGGGTGTCATTGGTTATGGCGTGGCCGATGGTGACCGTCTGATGGGTCTCCTCTCTTCGCCGGTTATCGCTGCCTCGCAGGGATCGTCCGTTCCGGTCCCATCTGTTGTCCGAGGGGCGATCTCTGGTCCGGGGTGGTGTGTTCTCTCTCCTTCGGTCGCTCTGGTCTCATCGTGCCGGGCTGCAGTTCTTTTTTAGGCGGCAGACATGGGCGATGTGTCCCTTCTTGTCGCAATGCCGGCAGATCGATTCGAAAAACCGGCATTCCGACCTGGGGTGGTCGCCGCCGCAACCGGCACAGTTGGTCCTCGACTTACGACCCTGCCGGTTCCGTGGGTCGCGGCCTGTCTGGAGGCGATGGATGTCCTCCTCATCATCGGAAGTGCCCGATGCCGAGTGGAAGTCGCCCTGGTGGGTGGTCATCTCGGGTTGGGCCTCGGCCGACCTCGCCGGGTTGTTTCCGCTGCGGTCCCCAGTGTTCGGTCTGCGCATGCGGTCGGCGGATGTTCGGGTTGCTTCGGCGGCTGCGGCTGCGGTGAGGGTGTCTGCTAGGCTGATGTTGCCCTTGGCCATCAGCCGGCTCTGGAGGACGGGGTCCCACAAACCGAGCACGATTCTGTCTCGCAGGGCGTCGTTCAGGTTGTCGAATTCGCAGAGCCCCCCTAGGCGCCGTAGCTCGGCGACGAAGTCGCTGAAGCTCTCACCCGACCATTGGTCCCGACGGTAAAATTCGTTTCGTCGGATCAGGATGGGTACCTCTGGAGCGTAGTGCCGCCGAAGTATTGGCTCGAGGACGTCCCAGTCCATCGCGGTCGCATCGGTGGGTTTGGCAAGCGCCTTGGCCATCTTGAATACCTCGGTCCCACAGTGGGTCAGGAAGACGGCGCGCTTCAAGGGGCCGGTGGCGTCCTTCAGGTCGCTGCACTCGAGGAACATGCGGAATCGGTCGGAGTACGATTCCCAGTCCTTGGTGGCGGGGTTGAAGGGTGCGGGGGGTGCGATTTTCGCCATCGTGGTGGTTCGTCTGGCTTCCGTCGGACACGTGGTTCGGTTCAGGGTCTGGATCCCACCTTCGTCGCCAGTGTTGTGTCTGCGAAATGATGCCAGGAGTCGGTGACTTCAAATCATGCTCTTTTATTAAAGTAGGAACCGAACTGGCTCTTCGCAAAAGGTTCACGGCTTTTATTCTTTCAGCCGCGGCGGTCGCGGCCAATGGCACCGCTTTGAATCTCCCACGATTCGAATGGACTAATCGTGGGAGATTCTTAGCGAGCCAATCGGCGTGGCTCGCCTGACCAATCAGAGTGCCCCGCGCTTTGGCCAATCAAAGTGCGGGGATCTCAAGAATGCTAATTAGGGACAGAACAGAAAGAATAATTTATTTTAGTAATTAAATAGATTAAAACATCTTTTATCAGGTACATATCTAGGCTCTCAAGCGCTAACTCTAAAATACTTCTAAAAATAATAAGGGGAAAATGTGAAAGCAACGAACACATTAGCATCCAACCTCAACTAGTCCAGGTGTGTCTCTCGGCATGGTTGATCTTGACTCAGCTGTTCTATGTTATTTTGGTAATTCCTCTGCCTCACTTTATCACCAAAAACTACAAGACAGGGAGATCCTGTTCTTTATTTGTTTACACTTAATAGACAAAATCTCACCAGACTAAACTTTCTAAGCTAATAGATACACTCTGGGAGATTCTAGGATGTGTGGTTATCTTTTTCCTTTCTCTCCCATTCAGTTCAGGACTGTGTGGTCTCTTGTGTCGATCCCTCTCCAGAATGTGCTGCCTCCTTCCTGGGAAGGGAGGTATTACTGACATTTTCCCCACTCCTTCTCCAGCTGCACTTTCCATCACATATATGGATATTAAGAAACAATACTGAAGGGGAAAGGAGAGTCGTATGTTACCACTATACATGACAGATGTTTTATCACCAGCCCTGTTGTCAGTACTTGTAATGACTCATACACACATTTACTGCAGGAAATAAAAAGTCTATTCACGTACTTACTCATGTGAATGCCCCTTGAGCAGTGGTGGGATTCAAATTTTTTTACTACCGGTTCTGTGGGAGTGGCTTGGTGGTTATGGCTTGGCTTGGTGGGCGTGACAGGAGAAGAATACTGTAAAACCTCCATCCCCACTCCACTCCTGGGGGAAGGTTACTGCAAAATCCCCATTCCCTTCCCACCGTACTAACCTGCTTTCCAGCTCCGTTCTCCTGTGCAGGGCAACAAAAGAAGACCCAACTGATCAGCTGGGACTTAGGAGGCAGAGAATAGATGGGAGTGGGGCCAGTCAGAGGTGGTATTTGCCGGTTCTCTGAACTACTCAAAATTTCTACTACTGGTTCTCCAGAAACATGAAAGTGTGAATACCACTTCTGCTCTTGAGTAGTTTTGGATAGATGTTTTAAGAAGGATCCAGAAAAAACTGGGGAAAACACAAAATATTCAGGAGACTTTGAAACTAAATTCTATCACGGGACAGTGAATGAATCGGGGTTGTTTAGCTTTGAGAAAGAAGACTAAAGTTAGATTAAATAGCACTAAATCAAGTACTAGACCAGAATGAGGTATCCCCATTCTGTAGCTTTTTTGTTTGAAATATCTCTTTTTTAAGCTGACCAGAGTCAGCTTTAGGACTTGAGGACAGTGGGCAGGCTTAGCAATGAGAACTGTTGCCTAACACCAGAGCAGTCCACCATTAAGACCACAACAGTTTTAAGGTATAGGAAGACAGATTATATAGAAGAGGTGCCAAAACCTCTTAATAAGAGCAGTTCAGCATGGGAGCCAATTACTCAAAGTGAGGGTAGATTCTGATTTACCATTTAAAGTCCAGCTGGATATATAACTGTAAAGGAGCGTTTTTATGGGTGCCTGCATTGGGTACAAAGGTAGCTGACATAAATGGCACCTTCCAATTTTCTGACCCTGTAATATGGGTATATCCAGGACAATCCCTCTAAACTATTACATGGAGAACCTCTATATCAGGGGTGTCAAACTTGATTTCATTGAGGGCTGCAGCAGGGTTGTGTTTAACTTCAGGGAGGCTGGGGGAGTGGCCCAGGGGATGGCCAGCTCACTTGCCTGTGGTGGTCTGAATGCTCTGTCAGCAAAAACAGAGCTGTGTGCGGCCCTTCCAAGCTCTATTTTTTCTGGCAGAAGGTTGCAGTAGGCTGTCGCAGCTGAAAAAGGCGCTAGAGTGAAAAAGGCCAGAGCTCCATTTTAGCTGGCAGAGGCACCACAGGCCGGCCCTTCATTGTTTCCATGGTGGCCCCATGGGCCAGATCTAAGCATCCCCATGTGCCGGATCTGGTTCACGGGTCTTGAATTTGACACCCCTGCTCTATATAATGGGGTTTGAATTATCATAATTGTGCTTATTGGACTATTGGTACAGTTATTCTTTAATTGGTTTTCTGAAGTTTCTATTATGATTTGATATCCTCAACCATTTTGGAATTACTTTCCAAGTTCTGCAATACATTATATTCAATAGTGAATCAATAAATGAGTAAGTAAGCAAAGAAATAAGCACCAATATTGTAAAATATTCAATATTTTAAAAGCAGAATGTATATCATCAGATATAATGGTGTTATGGAATTTTTAGGACCTTCATCAGTATAGAGATTTCATTTCAAGGTCCACTCTATTGTTTAACTTCCACAATTGTACATAGACTTTATACAATATATTCAGAATACAGATGGAATTACATGACAATCTTATGAATGCCCCAGTGGCCATAAAAGTTATTAATGCTTTCCTATGTGAAAATTATTTGAGAAAAGAACTAAGACAAAATCAAATAATATGAACTAGAAGCATATTCGATAATGTATCATTTTAAAACAGATTCCCACTGACTGTAAACACAGATTTACATTTAATCTGCATTTACAGTCAGTGGGACTCCCGATTTATTATAGCATCAAATGGCACAGTTCAATCTTTCTCAGGATTTCATTTCATTCATTTGTAGGGTAGAAAAATAATACCCAAAACTTTGAGCAAGATGGAAGAGACAAAACAACTGCAAAAAATGAAGCTTAACAAATATTTCCTTGCTCTTAGCATCTCCTTCCACAAGTCTTGTTATAACAGCAGGATGGTGCCTTAGAAAATAATTGTATGATTAATTCACATTTACAACCTATTGAGCTGACTTAGTGAGCCTGAACTTTTACTCATATATCTCAAATTCATTGCTGTGTAGTGATGCTTTGAGCTTTGTAGTTAATATCATTTCTTTGAGAGCCATCAGAAGAAGAAAAAAGATGTGTTACAAATGAGCTAACCTGATGTATTCATATCCTCTGCTTCTTTTTGTCTCTGAAGGATGACAATAGCTCCATTCTATAGTTCCTGGTGATTTGCTTGAAGTGGACTTGCCTTTCATTTTCCTGAAGAGGCAGAAATTCTTGTCTATGCTATGCTAGCACCTTGGATTTATGCAGAGTCAGTGCCGTGGTTAAAGAGGATGGAAAAAAAATAGCTACATTCATTTAGTTGGCATAAAGGTCTTGGCAGATTTGTGTTCTTTTCTGCCTGACCATCTGTTCTTCCTCCAAATGTATTGTTACTTAGCTTTGCTTTGTGGGCATTTTTCCAAAATCTAAACTCCGCTGGCATTTGTTCAAAAGGCACAAATGTTACTGTGTTCTCATTGGCATTAATGCCAAAACAACTCTTCAAGTTATATGATCCTGGGATACAAACCTTTTTTTGCAAAGGATATGGCAGATATTCCAGACAAAGAACAAAATTAAGTAGACAGCTTCTTTCAAAAAGTGAACAAACAAGGCTGATCAAAAAGCAAAACTACTTGGGAATTTTACAGTGAATGCCAACTTTATAATTAGTGTGCCAATATGCAGCCCAGCCATATGCATATTTAATTCAGAATGAAAATGTACTATATTGAATATATATTACTTCCAAGTAACTTTAAGGAAGAGTGAAATCCATGATGATTTAAACAATTATTTTTAGTTATTTTAAGATTGGTCACTTAGTATTAATAAATTAGTACCAAAAGAGCTCAGATTTACAATATTTTGTCTCCTTCTCCATTATAGTTCATTGCACAGTCAGTCAGATGCTTAGATTGGATTTGGCATTTTTGTTCACCTTTTGAGTCTTTACCAAAGATCTAGAATAAGCAGATGCAGATATTTGATGGGTTAAAGGTACTGTTGCAGGATGTAAGTTGTTCCAAGTAAAGCTGCCTTTTGCAATTGACTGAGGTTAATATGCCATGCCAATGGTGTTCAAGTGATGCTCCAGGTGTTTTGGAATTGCACCCAGGGCACCTATTGCTATTGGTACTACTTTTGCTTTCTATTTCTACTTGCAGGTCTTTGTATTTTGTTGTCTTCTCCTGTTGTTATTATTATTATTATTAGAATTTCATCCTCATCAAGTTCATGTCTAATAGGCATTTTAACTTTTCCCCCAAAGCAGTTACAATTTTAATTATGTGTCACATATAAGATCTGACATAAGCAAGGGAAATCTGACTTGTGCAATCAGTTGGAAAAATCATTTGGGAAACTTGCCAAGGAGAAGACAAAAGTGTGGAAAAAAAAATCCCAATCTCCTCTTCTCCTACCAGGGGTGGGATTCTATCAGTTGGCACCTATTCGCTAGAACTGGTTGTTAACATTCTAAGCAGTTTGGAGAACCGGTTGTTAGAACAAATTACTGGCCTAATCCTGTAAGGAAGGCAGGAAGGAAACATTCTGGTGTTGCTTACAGAAGCTGCCTCTCCATTAACCCTTATTACATTCTTGGCAGGACTAGACTTCCTGTCTCAGGAACTTCTCTGGAGTTGTTTTCCCCTCCTGTGCTGGTACTTTGCTTGTATGAAGTGACCATTCAAAGTTACAATGCCACTGAAACAAGTGACTTATGGCCATTTTTCACACTTACGTCTGTTGCAGCATCTCCAGTCATGAGAGGCCAGGCAAGGAGATGCTTGCCTCAATGTGAGTGATGTTGAATTGGCCATAGCCAGCCAATAACATGACTACCAACCCATGTGCACCCAGTCACATGACCACCAAGCCATGCCCACCATCTAAGCCACGACCACAGAGCTGGTTGTTAAAACATTTGAATCCCACCCCTGTCTTCCCCACTTCTTCTCTTTTGCTCCCTCCATCCCTCCCCCCTCTTTTTAAAAAAGCTACATCAAATAATCAGACCAGAAGGAATGATGATCCAAGTCTGTGCACACTGGCGACATACTGGTTTTCTAAAAAATGAACATAAGTGATAGCAGTTGAGCCCTAAAGTGCTTGTCCAAAATGAGAGGATTTTTTTGGACTGTTTGGTTTTCCCTGAAAATACTTGGTGGGCATCTCATGTTCCAATTAGAAACTATGAGAATATCTCATTCTATTGTTCATTATGTGCTTAAGTGAACAAAAATGATATTTTTGAAAACATGGAAAGGTTATCCTTACAGGCTGCTCCCAAGATTTTTTATCAAGCTATTAAGGATGGATTCAGATAAATATTTGGGCTTTGTAGAAAATGGCCAGTGTGTATTGCCTGCATTTTTCAATGTACGAACATCAATAAACATGATAATTGAGCGAGTTCTATCCAGTGAACTAGGTGAGACTTGCATATAAGTAAACAAAATGTGCATAGAATGGTCCTTTGATGAAGCCAGAGGCCCTTTTCTACTTCCATCCACACTTTCTCCAAACAAGTCAGATATATGTTGGGAAAAAGAGATGTCAATTGGAAGACAGGACATTAGTCTTTTTATCCCAGGCCTTGCTGTCAAGTATAATTAAATGACGTATCAATTATATATGCTAGGAATAACTTTATGTTAGGCATCTGAAGAACATGGCTTTTTGACCCATATTATAAAGGTTAGTTTATAGAATAGTGTTAAGTTCTGTTCATGGGTGCAAGGAGCGGAGACGAGGCAGTGAACAGTGAACTTCAACTCTTTATTAAGCATACTGAACAGAGCTATCACCTAGGGCAGCAGCAGCCCTTTTATAGGGTTGGCTGCTGTCCTATCAGCCAATGAAAAACATGGAAGTGTTAAACCCTTGAACCAATGAGAGTTGGCCCGTTAACAGCCAATCAGATGCCCCGGAAAGGACCAATCCGATGTCGCTATTATCGGCCAATCAGAAGTGCAGGATTAGAACCCTGCTTTTTACTTAAGGTTATTAAAATTTTATTAAACACCTTTATTAGTTCATAACACCCCCCCAGGTTCCGTTTGAGGGGTGCGGTAACGTAATTGCATAGATATGCAGGTCATTTCAATTGCCTATTAGATTTGTGCTGTCCCACCAGTTCCTGTCTGTAGTCTGGTTCCGGTGGAATGTTTTTTGATTTATCTGGTGCCGGCGGTTCCGCATCCCCACAGGACGATTCGGCGCCGCTAATTCTGTCATCGTTGTCCTTTGGTTCCTGCGGGCTCGCCTCCGTTGAGGTGTTTCTCTGTGGCGAGGCACACCCCCTTCCTGATTCTTTTTCATGGATCGTGCCTGGCCACTGACTTTCTTCGATTTCGTCATCCAGCATCTCGAATTTGGTTCCCTCGACATCCCCTCCCCCCTGAGTTTGAGGGTCATAGAAATTGTGGGAACTGGGTTGCAACCTAGAGCGAAGCTGATCTATATGGCGTTTCCATATTTTCCCATCCCATGTTTGTACGCAGAACGATCTGGGCCCGGTGGCTTGGGTTACGGTTGCTTCGACCCACAACGGTTCGTCGGAAAGATTTTTAGCGAAGACTAAGTCGCCTTCCTTGAATTTGCGGCACTTTCCGCTAGATCCACAGGTTTTCTCTGGCGCATAGGCCGGGTGGAGACGGTCGAGGTGGGAGCGAAGCCTGCGTCCCATCAACAGTTCAGCTGGCGTTTTGTTGGTTACTCTGTGCGGGGTGATGTGTTGGAGTAGGAGTAGCCCTTCCATTGGCCGCAGAGTGCGCCAGTGAGGTTAGCGCATGGCGGATGCCCCGGTCCGCTAAGTATTGTTCGAATGCCAGGGCCATGAACTGGGGTCCATTATCGGAGACTAAAACGTCTGGCAGTCCATGTGTTGCGAATAATTTATTTAATTTGCGGATGACTGAATCGGTTGTAGTTGTCTTCATCTTGTGGATTTCGAGCCAGTTGTATTAGGCATCCACTGTTAGGAGGAATGTATGTCCCTTAGTAGGTCCCGTAAAGTCAATGTGGATGCGGGACCACGGCCCCCGGGGGGGTTTCCCACTCCATTGAAGTTGCTCTAGGTGGGGCACTGCTGACTTCTTGGCACTTTAGACAAGTCTTCACCCAGGCTTTGATCTGCTTATCGATGCCCGGCCACCACGCGTAGCTTCATGTGAGCGCTTTCATATGCACGATGCCGGGGTGACCATCATGCAATGCTTTCAAAACTGCTCATTGTAACCACTCTGGGACGACGACTCTGTCTCCCCATAGGATGCAGCCTTTCTGTGAAAAATTTCTGTTTGCCGATTTCTGAAAGGGGTGAAGTCATCAGGGGTTTGTTCTACTGGCCATCCTCGTTCAACTCAGCTGAGAACTCGCGCCAGGACAGGATCTCGTTTTGTTTCGATAGCGATGTCTCTGGCTGATAGCGGCGGTAAATGTAGGGTTTCAATCTGTCGTGAGGGTTGGAGCTGGGTTGTCGATGGTTTCCGGAAGTGGGGCATGGCTCAATGCATCAGCATGGGGAATGGCTTTCCCCGGGCAGTGTTGCAATTTATAATTGTACGCAGCTAAGAACTCCCACCAACGAGTCATTCTAGGTGACTATAGGGGGTTGGCTTGTCTCCCGCTATAATCCCCAGCAAAGGCTTGTGATTGGTAATAATAGTAAAAGCTCGTCCATACACATATTCATGAAACCGTTTCACAGCAGATACAACAGAAAGAGCCTCTTTGTCAATTTGGCTATAGTTGCATTCAGCTCTCGATAAGGTCCTTGAAAAATAGGCAATAGGGGCCTCTCTACCATTTGGTAACACATGACTTAAAATGGATCCTACTCCAAATGGTGACGCATCACATGTAATGGTTAAAGGCAAAGTCTCGTTATACTGCATTAAAACAGCATCGGAGGTTAGTAAGTTTTTCACTTGTCGGAATGCGTGCTCCTCTCGGTGTCCCCAGACCCAGGTGGCTTTTTTGTCGAGAAGTCTATGTAGGGGCTCAGCTACGGTCGCCTTCTGGGGCAAGAAGATGTTGTAAAAGTTAATGAGCCCCAGGAAAGCTTGGAGGTCTGTCCTATTCTTGGGTCTTGGGGCATTTTTGATCGCTCTTAGTTTGCTATTAGTGGGGTGAATGCCTTGCTTATCGATTAGGTACCCCAGGAACTCTACTTTCTCTGTACACAGTTGACATTTGTTTTTTTTAACCTTTAGGCTGGAGTCTTTAAATTTCTGGAGAACCATTCTAAGACGCCTCTCTAGTACTTCTCTATTCGGGGCCGCAATTAAAACATCGTCAAAATATGGCACGACCCCCTTGATCCCTTGTAAAAGTCTCTCCATCAGACTTTGAAAAATCCCTGGGGCCATGCTCACTCCGAATTGGAGTCGGTTGCATTTAAAAGCACCTCAGTGATCGTCTGTGATCGTCTGTGCTTCCACGTTTTTTTTTATCTACAGGCAGTTGTTGGTACGCCTGCGCTAAATCCAATTTAGCGAAGACTTTTCCGCCCCCCAGGGAATGGAGAAGGTGTTGAACCACCGGCACCGGGTAAGCGTTCTGTTGAAGGGCGTGATTGAGGGTGGCTCGGTAGTCCCCACAAATCCTTAACGATCCATCTGGTTTGATGGGTGTTACGATTGGGGTTTCCCAACGAGCGTGGCCTGTTGGTTCTAAAACACCCTGGGCTATTAATTTATCGAGCTGCTCGTCAATCTTTGGTTTTAGGGCAAAAGGCACCCAACGAGGCTTAAGGTGGATGGGGGCTACTTCAGGGTTAAGGTTAAATGATATCAGGGTCCCCTTGTACTTGCCTAGTTTGTCTGCAAAGACGTCCTGGAATTCCTGGGCGAGGGCCTCCTCCCAGTCATCGCTTCTGGTTTGGTGAATGCTGGCTACCTCGATCCTGAGTAGGGCGAACCATTGAAGGCCTAACAAACTAGGCTGGTCGCGATCGACGGTCAGCGGTAACAACGCAGTACAATTTTTGAATGATACTTGGACTTGGCTGGAGCCAACGACTGGAATTCGGTTCCCCTGGTAATCTTTGAGTATAATTCTTTTGGCTCTGAGGTCTTAAAGCCGGACAGCAGGGATTAACTGTTTAAGGGTCTTCCAGGAAACTATCGAGAGGGACGACCCTGAGTCGACTTCCATCACGCAAGGTTGGTTCTCAATGGCGACCCTCACTCGGATCTTCTTTGCATCTAACGATGAAGCGTGACCGATGGTAATGGTTTGGTGTGCCTCTTCCCATCTCGTTGAAGTGACAAGTGTTTTATTTCTGTTGGAGTGGTTGTTCCATTGGTGGTTCAAGTGTTCCCGACTCACAGGACGATTCCCTGTGGTCTGGCGATAGTTGTTTTCTCTCCGAATTGGGCTGGATCCTTGCTTGCTTCTATAGACCTTCCTGATGTGGCCTCTTTTCCCACAGGAATGGCAGAGTGCGTCGAGGAATTTGCAATCTGATCACGGGTGGTTTGCCCCACAACCTGTGCATTGGTGTGGTAGTCTTCGATTCTGCGGGTTGCGTTGGTCACGTTCGGACTGGAGCCGGTTGACCTCCTCCTTATCACTTTCTGATGGAGATTCGAGGTCCTCGTGGTGGGCTGCTGTTGTGTGCCTTTCTCGGTGAGGTGAGGTATCATTGGCGAGTTGACGGAATGGTGCGTTGGTGCGGCGCATTTGGGAGGCTGACTTCCTGGTTGCTTCTGCTGCAGTAGCATCTTTGATGACATCTGCAAGATCGATGTCCCCTTTGGCCATGATCTTGCTCTGCGCCGTATGGTCATCTAATCCCAGAACTATTCGGTCTCTCAGAGCTTCTTGGAGGTCTGCAAACCCACAGAGACCTCCCAGTTTCCGGAGGTCTGTGATGAAATCTGCGACGCTGTCTCCTTTCTGTTGGTCCCTCTGATAAAACTCATGTCTTCGGACAAGCATTGGTACGGCGGGTGCATAGTGGGCCCATAGAAGGGGCACAAGGACGTCCCAGTCCATGGATTTCACCTCAGCCGGTTTCGCTAGTGCCATCTTAAAGACGGCAGGCCCGCAATGGGTCAGGAACACTGCTCGCTTTTTCCCCGTAGTTGTGTCTTTCAAGTTGTTGGTCTCCAGAAACATCTGGAACTGGTCCATGTACGAGTCCCAGTCTTCTTGTGCTGGGTCAAATGGAGTGGGTGGTATGGCGCTGCTGGATATGTTTTCCGTTGTCAATGTGCCTTCAGCCACGTGCTCTGTTTGGTGCTCTGTTAGTGTTCAATCAGCTCAGATGTCTCCGCATCCCACCTTCGTCGCCAGTGTTAAGTTCTGCGCATGGGTGCAAGGAGCGGAGACGAGGCAGTGAACAGTGAACTTCAACTCTTTATTAAGCATACTGAACAGAGCAATCACCTAGGGCAGCAGCAGCCCTTTTATAGGGTTGGCTGCTGTCCTATTAGCCAATGAAAAACATGGAAGTGTTAAACCCTTGAACCAATGAGAGTTGGCCCGTTAACAGCCAATCAGATGTCCCAGAAAGGACCAATCCGATGTCGCTATTATCGACCAATCAGAAGTGCAGGATTAGAACCCTGCTTTTTACTTAAGTTTATTAAAACTTTATTAAACGCCTTTATTAGTTCATAACAAATAGCTTCTCTAATTTAAGGGTCTCCCAGTCCAAATGTGGTACTTTACTAAAAGTTTTGAAAGGGAAAACAAGAGTCTTTAGACTGTCCATAAGTTGGCCATTATTACTACGTTCTCATTTTTTCTATTACCCATTTCCTTATCTTCTTATGGCTATAACTTTGTTGCTTATCACTAGTGTTGTATGTACGTTGAGAGCTTATGCACCGGAAACAAATTCCTTGTGTGTCCAAGCACACCTGATCAATAAAGAATTCTATTCTATTCTATTCTATTCTATTCTATTCTATTCTATTCTATTCTATTCTATTCTTACAATTAGTATACATTTATTAAATTTATGTGCCACCCATCTTGATGTCACATGACTCTGGACAGCTTACAATACATACTTTGGTATATTCATACAAAATAGTCCTTATTTCAGAAAATATGTCAGAATAACAGATTCCAACCCCCTGCTGAAGCAGGAACCCCTATACTATTTCAGACAAATGGTTGTCCATCTCTTCTTAAAAATCTCCAGGGTTCGAATCCCTGAAACTTCTGGAGGCAAGTCATTCCAATGATTAATTGTTCTAACTGTCAGGAAATGTCTCCTTAGTTCTAGGTTTCTTCTCTCCTTGATTAATTTCCATCCATTGCTTCTTGTCCTGCCTTCAGGTGCTTTGGATAATAGGTTGACCCCTTCTTCTTTCTGCAGTCCCTTAGATATCTGCCTATATATTTATCTCACCCTATGTAAAATTTATCAAACATTTTTGTTATTTAGAATTGAGAAGAATGATTGCTACTATTCCTTCTGTAATGATAAATGAATCTATTCTTAACTGGATCAGCAATTGACCTTAGTACACGAGTTGCATTATAGAAGATTCCAAACTTGTGGCAAGACATGATTTAGTTACCGTATATACTCGAGTATAAGTCGAGTTTTTCAGCCCATTTTTTGTGCTGAAAAAACCGCCCTTGACTTATACTCGAGTCAGATTCCCCTCTGAAAAAGAAATGGTGTGGAGCTCCGAAGCTGGGCAGCTGCTTCCCTGCTTCCGTGTTTCCTTTGCAACTTTTAAGCATGGGAGGGGGAGGCTTTTCTGAGCTCTAGGCTGAAAAAGCAACGCGAGCTGAGGTCGCTCCACTCAGTTTCATTTCCTCAGCTCCAGCTGCTTTCAGTCCACTCGGCAGGAGGGGGAGGGGGAGGAGGAGGGGGAGGCTTTTCTGAGCTTTAGGCTGAGAAAGCAACGCAAGTGGAGGTCGCTCCACTCAGTTTCATTTCCTCAGCTCCAGCTGCTTTCAGTCCACTCGGGAGGAGGGGGAGGAGGGGGGGGGAGAGAGAGAGATATCATAAGAACGGCTCTTGGTTTTTTCTTGCAAGGGAGAGAGTGACTCCTGCCTACCACTGTCATCATCATCATCTTTTGCGTTAGTGAATCAATCAAACCTTTCATGATAGTGAGATTGTTTCCCAAATTTCCCTTAAATCAGGGAAGAAATCAGAAACAAACCTTTGGGCTGAGAATAAGCTTGTTCCTATGATGCCATTTTTGTTCACTTCAGTGTGAAAAGTGTGAAAAAACACACTTCTTTTTCTTCATCTTCTTGTTCCCTATTTACTGGTCTCTTTCAAAGAGGAAATTGTGAACATCAAACTTATTCTCAACTGTCCTAGTGAAAGTTTTTATTGGCATCTATTTTTATTTTTGAAATTTACCAGTAGCTGCTGCATTTCCCACCCTCGACTTATACTCGAGTCAATAAGTTTTCCCAGTTTTTTGTGGTAAAATTGGGTGCCTCGACTTATATTCGGGTCGACTTATACTCGAGTATATACGGTATGTTCTTGCTAGATTATCTTCCTTTTCATTATTAGCTTCACAAATTTTTGTATATATATTTTTCTCCTTTGGTTCCTTCTTCACCCTCCCTGTATCCCCATTAGAATTGAACTACTACAGTTTCAATTGCCTTAATATCTACCTAGCTCTCCCCTTCTTAAAGCTACAGAAGATAAAATATATTCAATAAAGCAGACTTTGTCCTGTGTTAATTTTTTTTGACAATACTAAGGCAATATCCTCAAAATAGATTGAAACTATGGATGAATTCTGCAGACTACAAGAACTAGGAACAGTACTCAGGTGACCCTGAGGACACAGATAAACCTCCAAGTGCTTCAATGACCCTCTAAAAGGATGCAAATGACCATCTGTCTGCAAGTAATATAAATCCTTCCCTTCATCACTATCCTGTCAGAACTGTAGAAGCTTCTTGGATGAGAAGCAAAACATCTTTAAAGAAAAATCAAGGAAGTCTAGTTGCCTCCTGAAAAAGCACCTTTGGGACAACCATGACCTGGATGACTGAGAATTTCTACAGACTTTTATGAATGAATTCATAAACATATATGAGGCATATTGACTTCATCTGGTGTGTATGGATGTTCCCTTTCCAAAGCTCAAAAGCCAAATGGGAGGGACCTGCTACTTCATTTGAATCTCAATACCCAAAACTCTTTCAGCACAAGCCACACATTTTATGGTGGCTGAATCACACTAATCAGACCCTTTCTAGCTGACAGTAATAAGGGACAGGTGGCCCATCACAATGCAGTGAGGATTTCTGTTCAGCAAACTGCTGGAGTGTGTTCTGTAATAATGTGGACAATTAACATTCATGCTTTGGGGCATGTTGGTGATGATGGGAGCCTAACAAGAGTAAGAAAGGATTTGATTCCATACTCTGATGCACAGTAAGCACATTAAGTCACTCCCAGCCCAAATGCATTTTGAAAACAAGTAGTAACCTTTTCAACCAAATAATTTCAAATGGAAATGTGTAGGCAACCTTAATTTTGTATGATGCTTAGGGGCAGAAATCAGTGTGAGAAGCAGAGGTGAATTGTTGAACGCCCTCTTGAGACATTAATAGTCTGCTGAGTTATGTCAGAAACAGAAGAAATCATGTTACAATGAGTGAAGCATTAATCACATAACAATTAAAACAAGAATTTTGAACACTGATGGCTTACTGCACTATCCATCAATGTGCCATCAGATGAACACTGCATAATGAGAACCACTTTGGATTAGGGAGAAGCTAATTTTAGGGCATGACAATGAAGTGAACAAAGAAAATCTATGAAGATGCTAAGTGGCTTGGAGGCCACGTAGAATAGTGAAAGAATCTGGGTACGTTTAGCCTAAAGAGGAAAAGTCAAGTCCCTGTAGTTTTCAATTCAATTCAAATTCAGTTCGAACCTTTATTGTCAGTGCACAACATATGTACAGTGAGATTGGCTGAGGCTCCCTTAATGCACTCCTCAACACAATACAACTCAGAGTGAAGACAGAAAATCCCTAACCCAATAAATCATATTTACAAACCCACAGTCCTATTGCACCAATGGCAATTTGCTTAGCAAGGTTTCTCAGAAGTTGCCTCTTTCCTAGAGGAAATGGCTGGGCCAAAATTTCTCCACTGTCTTTGTGCCTAAGGAGAAACTGAAATTCATGGTTTTCCAGTTTCTGGGCCAATGCCTTAACCACTACACCACAGCCTGCCTGCCCCTCCCTCCCTCCCCTCCTCTCATTCCAGTTATGTATTGGGTTGTATGTTGCTGCATTCAGTTGACTGATATGGCCTGTACATCAGTAAATATAAATACATAAATAAATAAAAATAGTTCCAAATGAGAATAAGCTTCACAGAGAGAGTTCCAAACTTAAAGAATTTCTTGAACATGAAAATTATTAACGAAGTTAATGACTGCTCCATTGTTGGAAGTTTTCAAGCAAAGGTTGAACAACTATTTGTCCGCGATGGTCTCAGCATTCCTACCTTGAGCAGAATTTGACTGGAAGGCCTCCATGATCCTTTCCAACTACAAGTTTGTGTAGTATTCATAGAGTTTTCTTTCAATATCCATTAAACTCCTTGTCTAACCTGCCTTTCCTATTTCTAGGCCATTGATATTAAAATAAAATAGAAAAATGGTGTGTTACAGGGTGTCACTCTAGTATTATCCTATTATTATTACCTTCATTGTCAGAGTACAATATGAGTACAATGAGATTGTCTGAGCCTTCCTTTGTGCATTGCCCCCCTAACACAACTCACAGTGAGGACAGAAGTCCCTAACCCAGTCCCAATCTTATTACACTATGTGACTTTGTTCCATAATGCACGTAAGTCTATCATATTATGTTGACATGAAGTTATTTTCCATTCAGAAGTCTGACAGCCCCAAGTAGAAACTGTTCTTCAGCCTGTTGATGTGCTGGCTATGCTTCTATATCTTCTACCTGATGGTAGGAAAGTGAAGAAGTGCTGACTGGGATGTGAGTCATCCCTGAGAATTTTCCTCACTCTTCTAAGGTAGCAAGCCCTAGTGATGTCATCTAATGGTATCAGGGAACAGCCCCTGATGTTTTGTGCTGTGCTCACCACCCTATGAAATGTCTTTCTATCCACGGCTGTCAAGCCAGCATACCACACCGTAATGCAATATGTGAGGACGTTTTCTATTGTGGACCGGTAGAAGGAGTCCTATGTCCCAATCTATGTGTTCATTGAACAAGCTTGTATGTCATGTGATATTTCTGTGGTAGGAACTAACTCAAGATGTTGACTTTTTTCTAGCAACCCTATGTGTAGCTCAGGGCTTGAGTATCTATAAGGCAAGGCAAGCAAGCCTGACTTAGCCTGTTGATTTAATCCAAGTGAACAGAAATTTCACATTGATGGTCCCTGTCTATCAAGAGGGTCCTGAAAAGACATTCTTTCGAGGCCACCCTCCTCTGGAATAACATGGCCTGCAAGGTAAGTTTGATTCTATTTTTACAACTTTCCAAAATCTTCCTTGGCAAGACCTTTGGGGTTTGACTCATACTATGGACACCAGGTGTGAATATTATTCATTATTTCTATTATGAAAGGTTATTTATTGTATTGTTCCCATGGAGTTGCCACTGTTGCTTTTGTACACTTTCTGGGATAGAGGCAGATTGTACAATTCATACAGAAATATGAACTGTACAATCCATACAATTCTTAAGAAATTAAAATGCAGAGTTGGTGCAGCTAATACTTTGTGAAGGCGGCAAAATATGCCTTAGCTGCAGTCCTGGTTCAGCAGTATCTGAGATCTATCCTTTCCCCTCTGTTGTTATAACTCTTAATGAATCACTATTAATATTGCTTAAGTCAATTTGGCTGCTGTTAGAAATAACCTTGAATAGCCCTTGATTTAAGACAGGAGGATGATTTGTAAGTATACAGGTAGCCCTTGATTTAATGACCATTTGTTTAGCAACCATTCAAGGTTGCAATGGTGCTGAAAAAAGTTACTTACAACTGGTATTTTCACTGATGACTGTTGCAACATCCCTACAGTCATGTGATCAAAATTTGGGCACTTGGCAACTAGCGTTTATTAACAATGGCTGCAATGTTCCAGGGTCACTTGATTGCCATTTGAAATCTTCCCAGCTGGTTCCCAACAAACCAAGTCAACAGGGAAGCCAGATTTGCTTAATGACTGTGTGAATCATATAACAGACGTGGCAAAAAAAAGGTCGTAAAATTGTGTGTGACTCACTTAACAACTGACTTGATTAGCAACAGAAATTCTGGTCCCAATTGTGGTTGTAAGTTGAGAATCACCTGTATGAGCATGGGTGACTCATACACACACCTATATACGTACCTACATACATGCACAACATCTAAGATAAAGTCAAAATACAATAGTGTGTTCCATGACTCCAGTCTTAGAATACTGTACGTCAAATGTGTACAATGACCACAGACCAACACCCAGTATTTTCTGAAATTGGTTTTCAAATCAGTGGTGGTATTCGACCGGTTTGGCCCAGTTCTGGCGAGATGGTAGGAGCAATGAACAGTGGAGACCGAACCAATTCTCTCTGCTGCTCTGCTATTGGGCCTGCCCACTGGGACTCCCATATTCACCTTTATCCGCTGAATTTGAACGGCAGCTGCTTTGCGTGGCACAGAATAGCGCTGCATGGCAGCTGCTGAAGTGACTGGGATCATGCAGGCTCGCAGGAGGAGAGTTAGAACGCCTCTGTGCCTGTGCAAACGCCTCTGCGCCTGCACAAAGTCCATGTTTGGCCTGCGTGTGCACGCAAAGTGTGTGCACGTGTACAAAGCACACCCATTAAGCCACGCCCACTGAACCGGTGGCAACAATATTTGAATTCCACCACTGTTTCAAATGTTATAAAATCAAATATATATATATAAACTTTATTTAATTTCAAATAAATAAAAATAAAAGGCCACTTTTGGGGGAAGTAAATGAAACACTCATACATCCTCAAAGGCTAAGTGGGACTCTTGACCCAAGACAACCTTGTGCACGGAGCTTACATATTGCTTCAGAGTGTTCGCTTGACTAAATCCTGAAAAATGGAGGGTGTGCGTGTGTGTTGTGTTAAGTTGCACTATCAGTCAATATTTAAACCATGAGTAATACAATTCTCAATGATCTATTCACATGTCCAATTAACCCATGGTTTGTTTTACTATGGATTCTTTTTAATGAACCATAATTGGCTGTATTTGCACAGCATCCTAATTCAAAACCAAACCAACTATAGTAGGGCTGACTATGATGTTTGATTCTACATGTGTATTTGTGTGTAGGTTCTTGTGCACACAAATATCAAAAACATTTCCAAGATCATGAAATCTTTGATGCTTTCCATAGTCATTTGGCTGTACGTTTAGCTCAATAAGGGAATAGTAGTGCTGGCAATTCAGCACAAGTGAAGGACAGATTGCAGTAATGTTCTTAATATAAATATCTGGCAGGAGTAAAGTCATTTTATAGGGTCATAATGGAATTGGTTTGCCCTTTCATCTCAACAGGCTCACATAAAAGAAAATTGACTTGTCACACGACATATCTCTAGAAATATGGATGATATAAAACAGGGCTTATGAAGGTGGCCTTGTGTACCTGGGTTGATCCATGCTCAGTACTATTTCTAGTATCTTAAAGGAGGGAGAAATCAACTCTTGAGAAAGCTAATAAAATGTTGCAAATCAATTGCCTTGCTGTAAAATATTTTGCTGTTTTAATCATGAAAGCTGATCTTATCAGTAACTTGGCTTTCTGATATCTACCATAAGCCTTTAGAAAAAAGACTATACAGGTCTATCAAGAAATAAGTATTACTGAGTTTTCTGGAAATTATTCCCAGATATACAATTATAGATTTACAACTTGAATTCACAGATGTTGTCAAATTATAAATCAATTTATCTGGCCTTAGTTGTTCATGTTATTTACACCCATCCATAGTAAACCATGGCTTGGTACAGTGAGTATATGCAGTCATTATAACATATTCAATAAATTGTTAAATAAATTATAGAGTAGCACAATATATAGAAGTAGAAGTATGAATCTAAATTAAGAATAGTTCCATAAAGATAGTTGGACTTCTGACTTAAGATCTTTTTGCAAGCCTGCTTTGTTCATATCATAAACTTTCTATTTGTTCTTTTCTTCTAATTAAATTTCAAAATGATGGAACATTTTACTTTTGGCAATGTTCAGAGCACCGTATATTGGAAGGTAAGCGGAAAAAATATATTGCTTTCTGCTGCCCTTCAACGTGATTGGAGAGAATAAATTAGATGTTGTGTGTATTACATTTAGTTATGTCAGGGGAAAAAAACTCTGTATTTTTGTTCCTTGTTACCAGCTAACATCTCTTAGGTAGCTAGTAGCTCCAAGGATGTTCTCTAGGGCTCCTTCATTTTACCTTCTCATGGTACCTAGTAAACAACGTGTGTCTCCCATGTTGGAAAGACAAAAAAAATATGAATAAAGAATATAATTACACAAAGACATAAGAAGGTATCTAATCTTCAGCAGAAATCTAATTTAAATCAGGAATCACCAAATTATAATATTCATTTAATGTATATCTTGTATGAACTCAATTCTGGTGAGGAGGTAAGAGAGTAGATCTTTGCCAGCAAGTTGATCCCATGTTGCTTTGGAAACCTTCATAAGAATGTGAAGATATATCAGATCCACAAGTTGGTATCTCTCATGTTACAGATCTCAGGAAGCCTTGCAGGTTTAAATCTTCATGGCATTCCCACCTTCATTCTCTTTCTCTCTCTTCCTCTCTCATGCTGACTGATCTGCCCTCAACCTCACCATGATAAATACAATACAAATACACCGTATGTGGAAATAATCTTGGGCAACAGAAGGAAGAGTCACAGATTAGGCAATAGTCAGATAGGAGGCAACTGACCCTTCAGAAAGGACGGGGATGTGGCCAATGTCTCAGAAGAGGCCTTCCTAGTTTCTTGAACTGTAAAGGTGTGGGTGGATTGTGTTTCAGATTGGAAAAATTTGCTTAATTTAGTGATTTTTTATATTTATATTATAATTTATATTATAATAAAGATAGAGCTAATACTTCTGGTTGTGCTTCTTCCTTGGACTACAACACAAACTTGACAACAAATAAGCCTTTGTATCTATGAATGTGTATGAATTCATGACTGTATCTATACTGAGAATTCTGTGGTGCCAGAATTCCTGTCATGCCAATAACATGACTGTCTGAGGAGAGAAGAAGAAATCTATTTGAAACATATAGATAAGAGAAGATTGTTCTTTTAGGGATGATTTTTTCATTCTAACTACATTTCCTTTTTAGGTCTTCTGGTGCTGCTGAGATTTTTTTTTTAAAATTTTTTTTTCATGAATTTTGAAAGCATTTGGAGTGTTCATTAGTTTCCCAGTGCTTGAAAAAAAAACAACCCGCAAAGCTTACTTTCTATAAGGATAAGTTTTTTTTTTCATTCAGGCTATCAAATGATAGATAAGATTTAATAATAGAAATATTATCATATGATAAGAACACACACTGTAGGGTCTCTCCATAGAAAGTTTTTGTTCTAAAGTTTTGTCCTTAACATTGGTAGGTCTTTACCAAAAGCAAAAAAGAGGCACTGAGAAAAAACGATGGAAAAGGGTTCAAAAGGACAAGCCGAAAAAAGAAAAAAAAAAGCTGTTGTCAGACTTCTCTGTTGAAAGGTGGTGTGTGTGTGTGTGTGTGTGTGAAGAGCAAGGTCAAGCTGCTATGGCACCTTCTGCTTTATGCGTCTTGCATCATTAAAAATCACATAATCAGAATGGATGCCTCCTGTGGGGCGCTAAGATGCTGAGCTTCTTCGAAAATGAGGGGAGAAAAGTACTTCAGTTGGGGGAGAGAATGTGAAGAAACCATGTTAATTGGGCCTTTCAGGAGATAAGGAGACTTTCTCTCAATGGATGAAAACCTCCTACACAGGATCCCCATCTGGTTCTGATTCAGACCTTCAGTGTCTTCCTTGTCTGCACTTTGATTCCCTTATGAAATTTCTCTCTGGAACTGGGGGAGAGAGTACAAAGCATACAGTGACGACTACAAAGGAAAGGAATTGAGCAGGACACATTCATGCTATCTCTTTTGTGTTCTCTTTTGATCACTTGAAGCTGATAATGTTAACTACGCTTCCTCACCGTACAAGCTGAGGCTTGTTGTCTCCTTCTCTACAGGTCTGCCAGGTTGTTATGTGAACATCTTCCTCCCCTCCATTGGATGCTGTTTTGGGACTCCCAACTCCTAGACCTCCAGTCAGCATGTTCATTGTGAATCCTGGGGATTTGTCATTGTTGAATCTTAGAAGGCACCCGATTAAAGAAGACTATCTGTAGAGAAATTAACTCACATAAGGTTCAGCCTTCCCAGTAGGCTATGAAAGTAGATTCTTTCTCACTTTACTATTTGTTGCAGTTGTTCTGTCTAGGAATAGAAAGTCATTAAAACAGAAATTTTCAAAGTCAGATTGGTTAGAATGTTTGACTGAGGCTGGGAGTTAACATTATTTCCTTTTTCTCTCTTCTCTTGCAAACTCCTGGTATTTGCCCTTTTTTTGTGGGGGGGAGGGGGAAGTGTGAATTTGCAGCTTCAAATGCATGTGGAAAAAATGTCTGAGGATTATTTATTAATGTAATGTAATATATTCATTTAAAGAACATATATGCTGCAGAACTCCAACAGTGTAATTACTAATTACAGTTTTACAGAGTTGGAAGGGAGCTTGTAGGTCATCTAGTCCAATCCCCTGCCTAAGCAGGAGACCCTACACCATTTTTGACAAATGGCAGTCCAATCTCTTCTTGAAAGTCTCAAGTGATGGCACTCCCGCAACTTCCGAGGGCAAGCTGTTCCATTGGTTGATTGTTCTCACTGTCAGAAAGTTTCTCCTTATTTCCAGGTTAAATCTCTCCTTGTTTAGTTTTCCATCCATTATTCCAGGTCTGGCCTTCAGGTGCTTTAGGTTTAGAAAATAGCTTGACCCCTTCCTCTCTGTGGCAGCCCCTCAAATATTGGAAGACTGCTATCATGTCTCCCTTGGTCCTTCTCTTCACTAGACTAGCCATGCCCAGTTCCTGCAACCAGTCATCATATGTTTTAGCCTCCAGTCCCCTAATCATCCTGGTTGTTCTTCTCTGTACTTTTTCTGGAATCTCAACATGTTTTTTATAGTTTGGTGACCAAAACTGCATATGCAACCTGGCTTGTCTTCTTATCCACTTCTGATAGGAACTTAATTTCTCTTGGCCACAACATTTTTTGAAAACCCTTCTAAAGGCAAATATTTTAAGGTTTTAAAGGCCACCCAAAGAGATTAAGCTCCCCCACTCCTCATGAAGCTGCAAAATGGCACTTTTGTTTTTTACTATGTTTTTTAATGGATTGTTGCAAGCCAGTTAGAGTCATCATATGAATTAGGCAGTCATATAAGTCCCATCAATCAATCAGTAATAAGAAAAATGCAGCTTAAAAAAACCCCATGGATGCTAAGTTTCTATCTAAAGTGGCCAGTGCATAAAGGAAAATCTGATCAGGAGCTGTCTAGCTGTTGTTGTTGTTATTGGTGGAAGTGTTGGGAGAGTATGAAAAATGTGTTTTTAAAACAGACACTTAAGCTTTCTTTACTGTGATTTTGAAAAGGAAGGAAGCAAATGCACAATATGATAGCAACAGCCACAGAAATGGAATATCCTCCAGCTGTACTGTGTTATCTTTATGTATCCTGCCCAATTGGTTGCCTGTGCATTTCCTCAGCTGGGTTTTCCCCTCCACCAGAAAGATTCTCATTTCCTCCATTAAAGACCTACCTAGAAAAAGCAGCTTTCCATTCACAATCTGGTTCATGAATGGAACATTTGACCTCTGTCTGCTGCTCTGCCATGCCCATGGACATCAAAGAAAGAAGCCTGGCCAAGACATCTTGTTCAATTATAGTCAAAGGTATCCAGTGCAACTTACAGTGACATCAGGCAAATGATGCCAATTATGCAACTCAACCCAACAGAGGGAAATAACATCATGATATAATTTCCCTGTGATATATGTGTGTGTGTGTGCGTGTTTGTATGTGTGACATCACCTATCCTTGCATGGAAATCCATATTTATAGCATTACATTCCATCACTTATGTAGCATTAATGGCATAAAAGGTGTATTGTATGACTTTAGAAATATAAGGAATTTCCTTATATTGACCTGTTTAATGTTTCATACTTATCCATAATCTATTGGCATATTTGATGAAGAAGCTATAGAAGGGTGGCAAACATATTACTAAGCCGAAAAGCATAATGTAAGCATCATACATATTCATATAAGATACTGAGCCACAAATAATGCAACCCTACTTATTTAACCCAAAGGTGCTTTTTTCAAGAGGCTGAAGCTTCTTGGATGAGTAGCGAAATATCTTCAAAGAAAAACAAGGAACTCCAGTTGTCTCTTGGGAAAAATGCGTCTTTGCATGACCTGGATGACTGAGAATCTCCATAGATTTACTTATTTAACTTATCAAATCTTTATTACCGTCATAGCTTAGCATATCTTATAGTTAAACTGTTTATTCATTTAAACCCTTTGTATGTCTTCCCAGGTCACAAAATGTGACTCTGGGTAGCTAATGTAGGAATAAAAACAAAAACAAGATCAACAATAAACATAAAAATATCAAGACAGTGGTATACAACAGTACATACAGAGATCAAAAATTCTACATGCTCAAAACCCTAAACCATTTTTCCAGATGGGCTCATCCAAAGTCTGATCCCAGTGCTTGGCAATAAAAACAAGTTTCATAGGAAAAGGTTGGGGCTATCATGATCTTCAAAGGACAGATGCCTTGTCAAATGCTTCCTGGATCCCAATGAAAGGCATTGATGCTGGTAGGAGTCCCACAGCCTGCTGATTCTCTTAGAGCTCCTGGGATGGGCCAACATAACTGGATATAGGCAGCTCGCGATAAAACAAAATAAAACAAAATCCCAGGCCATGAAGTTCCTATGGCAGTGGTGGTATGCTACCAGTTTGGACCGGTTCAAACTGAACTGGTAGTAAAAAAAAAAAAAAGCCTCCAACGATCAGCTGAGAGGAGGGAAAAAAGCCTCAATAAGCTGAGAGGAGAAAGAAGAGAAAAGCTCAGGATCGGCCATCCCACCCATTCCTGCGCTTTTCTCTTCTTTATCCTCTCAGCTGATTGGCGCTGTAGGCCTCAGCTGGTATGAGGAAAGCTGTACACACATGTTACACACACGTGCATTATGTGTGTGCGCATATGCGTGTGATCACCAAACCGGTAGTGGACCACGTAGGATCCCACTGCTGCCCTATTAATTAGCATCTTCAATTGCAGCCAGAGACCTAAAGAAAGTCAATGCAGGAAGCCCTCAACTTTGATTGGTAGCTTAGCTACTTCTACCGACTGCCAGCAGTTTGATCCTGACCAGCTCAAGGTTGACTCAGCCTTCCATCTTTCTGAGGTGGGTAAAAGGAGGACCCAGATTGTTGGGGGCAATATGCTGACTCTGTAAACCACTTAGAGACGACTGGAAAGCACTGTGAAGCGGCATATAAATCCAAGTGCTCTTACTCTTGCAATTGCTAGGATAAAGGACAGGCAAAAGAAAAGAGAAAGAGAGCTGCTAAGAACAGGCAATGCATAATTTACTTTTATCTTTTAATGTGTATCTATATATTTATATACAAAACTCTCCCAAACCATAGAAAACATAAGTGCGGTTATTCCCATGAACAGTCGTAAAAGAAGTGACTTTTGGTTATGCAGCCTTAATCCTTTGATGTACATAACAATAGTGGGAGGAAAAAATGGAAAGGAACACAGTGCTCCGGGGTCATGTGATCTTCATATGTGACCTTGCCAGCTTCCAATAAGCAAAGTCACTGGATTCACTTATCAACCACATTATTCCTTTAACAGAGATATGTTTAACAACTATGGGGGGGGGAATCATAAAATCAGGTGCAATTATTTAATGACTGCCTTACTTAGCAATGGAAATTCTGGTCCCATCTATGGTCTTAAGTTGAGGACTATCTGTAATCCCTCCTGTATTCTACACTATGATGGAAGCGTTTTGGTTGAAAAGGGTGATGTATCTAATAATTCCAGTTATCCCTGGAATAACAGAATCATTGCCGAGTTTCAGGAATGGCTAAATTTAGGTTACACTTTAGCAAGAACAGCATATCAAGGGGTGAAGAAAGCATTTAATCTGTTTTCTGGGCTTTATTTAAAATAGGACTCTGAGAAGAAGAAAAATGCACAGTATACTAAGTGCAGAATTGAATTTCTTCAAAATCTGAAGCTTTCCCTCCCCCCCCCCAAAAAAAACCCCAATCACCAGCCCTCATGGATTCAAAGTTATGCTTGAAAATGTATAAAAGTAAAGCTTTCCCCTGTCCAGTCATGTTTGACTTTAGGGGATGGTGCTCACCTCTGTTTTTTAGTTAAGAGAGCCAGCGTTGTTGAAGACACTGCCATGATCATGCTGGCATGGCTATATGCTGCAGCACATGGAGTGCTGTTACTTTCCCACTGAAGTGGTACCTGTTTATCTACTTGCAATTTCCATGCTTTTGAACTGCTAGATGGGCTGCTAGGGGCAAATAACGGGAGCTCACCCCATCATGCAGCACTCAGGTCTCAAAACGTGGCTGTCAGCTTTTCATCAGACAAACTTAGCATCTTTCATCACTGAGCCACCGTGCCCCATACTGAAAATGTATGGCCTTTCTAATTCTTAGTAAGAAGAAAAATGGACCTCTAACATTTGCAATTACTCGACTGTGTTGCACGTTAGAGATGCTGATAAACCATCTCTATTTATGACTAGTAATTTTAGGATATATTATGTCTTTTTTTAAAAAAAAAAAAAGAAATGCAAATACCCAGTATTTATACAAATTACAAAAATAAACTTGATGCAAAATGGGTCTTCCAAATTTAGAATTGTCACTGGCTGAGATTCACTTAGAACCAAGGAGACTGAGCCCAACTGAAAGTTCTGATGCCCCTTCTGAGATATGGAATGCATTAGAAGCAATTACATGTATTAAATCTCCCCACTGAACAGTTCAAGCAGAATGGCTGGAGAGTTAATGGGTGGAACATGGTAAACCTCAATTCATATTTAGTACCGAATTGTTGGGTTTTTGTTTCTTGGTACTTCCTTTTTTGGATCTCTGGTTGCAGAATACTGGAAACTGAACATTATAATGAAAATGTAGGATTAATATGACAGACAGTTGTCATTGTTTCAGATTGTTTGGGTTTTAAGTGAGGGGAAAATTCACAACTAGGTAAAAGACAAAGTAGTCTTGTGCTAAATACCAAAATGGTTTGTGTCCCATCCAAGAGAGAAAGTAGGAGAGGCTGAAATGAGAATCCACAAGAGAATAAATAGAAAATGAATACCACGGCCAAGAAGAAAGACAAGGAGGTGAAAGAGAGAGAAAGAGAGAGAGAGAGGGAGAAGATGGTGTAGTGTAGAGACAGCTTTTAAAAGATAAAGCCAAGAAGAACAAATTCATCACTAGAGGTGACTGAATCAAACCAATTGTGTAATGAATTGGATTTTGGGATCACAGTGTTATCCCAGCCCATAAAATAGAGAAGGCTGGAAGAAACCACAAGCCAGACATTGATACTAGCAGTGAAATATTAAAGAAGAAGAGCTGCTGCTCTATAGAAGCCTATCTGGTTGAGTTATTACCAACAACTAAGGTCCTACATGATTATGCTTCAAGGAAGTCTGTTCATTCTTCTGTCTCTTGATCCCTTTATGCAGCCTGCAAGAGCTCCAACAGCAGCTCTGAACATACTATTAACCTCCCATCTACACATTGGCATGGACCTGGGCACTGATAAAGCTTACAGCTGAACACCAATTTGCATGAAGGGTTCCACGCAATCAGGTTGTCCACATCTACACAAAAAGAAAAGCCTCAAAGATAGAGCTAAAATCCTAAAGAGAGGACAGCAATAGCAACAGCACTTAGACTTATATAGCGCTTTACAGTGTTTTTACAGCCCTCTCTAAGTGGTTTACAGAGTCAGCCTATTGTCCCCAACCAAATTGGGCCCTCATTTTACCAACCTCAGAAAGATGGAAGGCTGAATCAACCTTGAGCCTGGTAAGATTCAGAGTGCCAAATTGCAGTCAGCAGAAGTAATCTGCAGTACTGAACTCTAACCACTGCACCACCATGGCTCAGGATACTGCAAAAAGAAGGTATCTAAGAAGTAGCTGTGTAGAAGGGCAACAGGTAAAAAGGAATAGAGTGACTTCTTTACTCTACTTTCTCTACTTCTTTTGGTGTTACTGGTTTTGCTGTCAATTGTTATAAGCACTAAGTAGGGGTTTGTTTGTTTTTTGCTTGCAATATTAAAATGGGAAGTGCCATCTTGAAACTGAGGTCCATAGTTATATGTTCTGTACTCCAGAGTGATAGAATTTGAGTCTGAACCATCTGTTTGGTCTCTTTTTAGGTATTTAAAGAATGCCACCGTATCTTCTCCCACTTCTCTCTGTTCCAAGGCTAAGCATTCCCGTTTCCTTGACTCTGCAGGATAGAGTACAATTAGTTTTCCTGGCTGGCTGCTGTCCTCCAGCATTTGCTTTAATCTTCCCCCAAAAGATAACCAAGCTCATAATAGTGCAACACTTTAGACAGATTTGTCATTAGTACCACCTGGTTCTAGCCCTGCCCTCTGAATCACTGAGAAACAAGCCTGCTCTTTCTCATGCATGATGGATCTGGATAGTTGGAAGACTTCTAAATATGTCTCTTTCCCTCTGTAAACATCTTCCAATGGCTTTCATCTATCCTAATCTGAAGCAGCCTGAATCGGATGCTAACTAGTAGTATTGCTGCCAAAAATGGATGTTTGCACTTTTATGCTAAGTATTCTAATTTTGGAAATCCCAATTTCAGCCTTGGGTTATGACCTTGGAGGAAAAGCTCATCTCTGATGTGGATTTTTATGAGTGCAACATAACTTCCTGGAGCCATTGTTCCAGGCCATTTCATTTAACTCATTACAGGGTTTTTATAACAGAAGCAGAAGATTTGTATTTAGTAAGGATTTTCTCCTTGCCTTAATTTCTAAAGAAGTAAATGCATTCAAGTACAGATATTTGTGTACAGCCAGGGAATTTTGTTGATAGTTTATATCAGCGTTTCTTGACCTTGACAATTTTAAGACAGGTGAACTTCAACTCCTTGAATTCTCCAGCCAGCATTGACGTCCATCTGCTTTATAGTTGCCAAGGTTGAAAAACACTAGTTTATAGCCATGCAAAGCAACTTGTCAACTTTCCAATTCGCTGCATTCACTGTCAAAAATCGAAGCCACATCCAGCTAATTGAAACATCATGCCTCTTGTAAGCTTCTTGCACCAAGGAGCTCAATAATATTTATGAGATATTATAATCTGAAATTAGTGGGAAGCACTGTTAAGCCTGGTTTTCCCCAACCAGGGTTAGGGAGACAAGCTAAACAGAATGTGCAGCGTTAGTCAGATAGGCACACAGATAAATGAGTGAGCTAAGCTTGTATGTTTATTAACATACAGTAAAAATAACAGATACGCTTGTGCTATCAAAAATATAGTTTATTCCATTATGAGTTCATAGCATAGTCAAAATAACAGTCCAATAGTCATGTATCATTTAGTCAGTCCATTCAGGGATATTCAGTTAGCAAAGTCCGTGTAGAAATATCCTATGTCAATTCACTTACAAGTCAGTCCTTTGTTTTCTCTCCCGTTCGAGCAATGCAGTCTTGTGTCCTTGCAGTAATCAGGTATCATCAAAGCCAGAGAGAGAGCAAGCTACAGCCTTGCTTCTTTTAAAGTGCTTTCACAACCACTCCCTTAATTACTATCCCACAGTTAAAGTTGCAGACACTTTAACTTACAAATTATGATTACATATTATTATTTACCTAAACCAGTTAGGGTAAAACAATGTTATCCCTAACATTCTCCCCTTTTAGGAAATAATAATAAATATAACTATTTACATCTTTAAATCATATTTGTTACAACTCTCTTTAAACTTAGTTACTCCTTGAGCTTTTGTAAATTGGTCTGCAATGTTTTCTTCCGTCATGCAGTATTCCAATTTAATTAGCCCATTCTTTACAGATTCTCTAACATTTAAGTATCTTAAATCAGTATGCTTTGATCTAGTTTTTACAGCAATACTAGTAGCTAACTTTATAGCTGCTTCGTTATCCTCGTACACAATAATGGAATCTTTTACAGTTATACCCATGTCTAATAATAACTGTTTGTACAAAATCAAATCAGTGCATAATAATGACAGACATGAAAATTCCGCTTCCATTGTGGACAAGCTGATATGCTGTTGTCTGATTGACCTCCACCCTATTAGTGTCTTACCAAATAATATAGCCATCCCAGATGTTGATTTTTTAGTGTTTATATCAGTTGCAAAACTTGCATCTGCATAGGCACTAAGACTCAAATCACCCTTTGGTTCTATATATAATGCATGGTTCATTGTTCCTTTAAGATATCTTAAAATTCTCTTCAATGATTGCCAATGACATTGATGTGGATCTGAATTAAAACGTGCCAGCTGATTTACACTATAAGCTATATCTGGCCTAGACCAATTGCTTATATATGATAAGCTACCAATCAAAGATTGATATATGGA
The DNA here is from genome assembly GCA_033807585.1 of Hydrophis major. NCBI lineage: Eukaryota > Metazoa > Chordata > Lepidosauria > Squamata > Elapidae > Hydrophis > Hydrophis major. Next base: position 77,633,823 of record CM066329.1, read on the forward strand.
CTTATCAAATTTGGGAGTTTGATCATCAGTTTGGCAAACTTCCTGACTCATTGGAGTCTTTGCCGGTTTACAAAGTTCCATTTTAAACGTTTTAATTAATTGGCAAATTTTATCTTCTTGAGATATCTTAAAACCATTTTTTGTTTTGTTAATTGTCAATCCTAGATACTTTTTAATTTCACCTAAATGCTTTAATTTTATCTTTTTGGCTAATAATGATATAATCTCATTAGCTTCATTATTAGTCTTAGTTATCAAAGCAATATCATCTGTAAATAATAACAATAATGACACCGTTCCATTATTTTCTCTTTTAAACACACATGGATCTGCTAAACCAGATTTAAAACCTATATTGTTTAACTCTTTCACAATATATTGGTTCCACTCAAACCCAGATTGTTTCAACCCGTAAAGATTCTTTTTGAGTTTCCAACAATCATTACTATTTAATTTATTGTCTTTTATACCTACTGGTTTTCTTAAATATATAGTGTGCTGCAATGGTGCATGCAGATAGGCAGTTTCTACATCTAAATGGTTAATTACATAGTTTTTCTAAGCTGCCCACACTAATGCTGCTCTTAAAGATGTTGCTTTAAGACTTGGTGCAAAAACTTCATCATAATCAGATGCAGTTTGATTAAATCCTTGAGCTACTAACCTAGCTTTATGGGTAACAGTCCCATCATTTCCAGTTTTTACTTTAAATATCCATTTGCACCCAATGGATTTTTCTCCTGGAGGTAATTTAGCATCTTCATAAACTTTCATTACCTTTAATGAATTTAATTCTTTTTCCATTGCCTTTTGCCAATTCTCCTGATCCTTAGCAGAATACATCCTAAGTTCATCTACACAAGTTGGAACTTTAGTTACTTGGCAAACTATACTTGCTTGATACCTATCAGGTGGTCTAGTTATACGTGTAGTACGTCTAGGTATTACAGGACTTACAGGTGGACTTTCATTTATTAACTCTTCTTGATTATCTAACTCTTCCTGATCAACTGTTTCCTCTTGTTCTGGTCCTATTTGCTCTTCATGGACTTCTTCTTTAATTGGACTCTTCTTATAACTAATCTGATCTTTCTGCCTTTTGTAGGGTTCAATAATTACTTCATTATTTAAATCTTGCTCTAATCTATTCCATCCTACATGTTCTAGGAATTTAGCACTAGCACTGGTGTAAACTCTAGATGTACCTGGTTCCCAGAATCTATAAGATCTATGATTAGATGTATATCCTACAAAATATAATCTTTTAGCTCTATGTTGTCCTTTGTGTCTAAGTTGTGAATGGATATGCACCCATGCTGGTGCTCCAAATGTGTGCATGTAACTTAAATCAGGTTTTGTACCATGCCACAATGTGAATGGTAATTCACCTGTTGTTGAATTAACAACATTATTTAATATATGATTACCACACATTATTGTTTCTCCCCATAAATTGTCAGGTAATCCTGAATCAGACATCATAGTTTGTGCCATTGATTGTAATGTTTGGCCTCTTCTCTCTATAAAGGCATTATGTTGTGGCCTATATGGTGCAGACATTTTATGTTGAATACCTAACATTCTTAGTCTGTTCTGGAATTTATTATTTGTAAATTCTGTACCATTATCTGTTATAATAGTTACTAATTTCTTTTTAGTTTTCCTTTCTGCAAATTTAATCCAATTAAAGAGATTTTGATATGTTTCAGTTTTGCTCTTCATTAAATAGCAAAACCCATATCTAGAATAATGGTCCATTATACTTAGTATGTAACGAGCTCCTCCTACACTTGGTTTTTTAGGACCTATTAAATCTACAAATACTACCTCTAAAGGTTCTTTAGTAGTAAATCCATCAACTCTATTAGCCGGTGTGACCCTGGCCTTGCTTTGATTGCAGGCATTACATTGCAAATACTTATGACAAGGTTTCAAACTTATTCCCTTAGATAATTCAACAGTTTTCTTAAGCATTTTAAAATTTAAATGCCCTAGCGTTCAATGTAACAAGTGAATACATTCATCATGAGGTTTCTTATTTTCATAAACTGTGTTAGCCACTTTTAAACCATCATCATTTAACACATATAATTCACCTCTTAAAGATGCAGTAATTTTCTTATTTTCTTTCTCAATTATGCAGTTATCTCCTTTAAATGTAACTACATATCCTAGTTTAAACAAAATTCTAACTGAAATTAAATTAAACTTAAGTTGTGGTACATATAACATTTTTACATTCTCTTTTATAAAAGAACAATATGCTATACCTTGACCTTTAGCTTTCAGTTTCCAGCCATTGGCTAACGATATCTGCTGTGTACTCTTGGACATTTTAATAAAATGTTTGTTATCATTAGTTATACAATGTGATGCTCCACTATCAACCACCCATAAATTATTTTTTACAGCTCCGTTACTATAAATGGCTAACTCTAAATTTTTATTTATCTTTTGATGACTTTTAGTATTCTGGCCAGCGTTCTGGCGTTTTGCTTTTTTTACAAAATCTTGCCAAATGTCCTCTTCCTCCACAATTAAAACACTTTTTAATTGCGTATGCAGTAGGAGTTTCATTTTCTTCTTTTTGAGGTTGCTGCCTCCTTAAATTGTCTCTTTCAAGCCTTCTTCTGGCCTCTTCAATCAATCTGCCAGTTATATCAGTTAAAGTTAGGCTTTCCTTTGGCAATATTTCAAGGGAAGTTACGTAGTTATCATAGCTTTCATCAAGGGAAGATAGAATTATGTAGACTTGGTGTAGTTCAGAGAAAATAAGCTCTTTCTCGTGCAGTTCTTGAAAAATGCTTTGCATAGTTTTTAAATGACTCAGCATATCACCATTCTTATGGAGATGTGTACTGAAAAGTTTCCGTGTTAGATTTATGTGAGCACCAACATTATCTCGAACATAAATCCTCTTCAGCTTCTGCCAATACCTAACAGCTGATTTCTCTCCGTGGATATAAACAAGTTGCTGATCAGTTAAGGTTAAAGCAATAATGCAAATAGCTTGTTGATTTTTATGCATAAATTCTTCTATCTTTAGTTTATCTTCCTTATCCTCTGGATCCCATTCTTCTACGTTTGGTGGATTTTCAATTATGTTCCACAAACCTTCTCTTCGTAGAAGCAGACTACATTTCATAGACCATGATACATAGTTTGTTCCATCCAACTTGGATATAAGGGACAAACTTTGTAGATTGACTTGTGCCATGTTTTCTTATATGGATATAAAACTATAATTAATAAAACACAGCTGTCTGTTTACTGTAATGTATAACAACACAAACTCTCACTTTTACATAAATCTGTTTTATCCTAGTTAAACTGACTTTGCAGCCTCTGGGCCCATAACCAGTGTTAAGCCTGGTTTTCCCCAACCAGGATTAGGGAGACAAGCTAAACAGAATGTGCAGCATTAGTCAGATAGGCACACAGATAAATGAGTGAGCTAAGCTTGTATGTTTATTAACATACAGTAAAAATAACAGATACGCTTGTGCTATCAAAAATATAGTTTATTCCATTATGAGTTCATAGCATAGTCAAAATAACAGTCTAATAGTCATGTATCATTCAGTCAGTCCATTCAGGGATATTCAGTTAGCAAAGTCCGTGTAGAAATATCCTATGTCAATTCACTTACAAGTCAGTCCTTTGTTTTCTCTCCCGTTCGAGCAATGCAGTCTTGTGTCCTTGCAGTAATCAGGTATCATCAAAGCCAGAGAGAGAGCAAGCTACAGCCTTGCTTCTTTTAAAGTGCTTTCACAACCACTCCCTTAATTACTATCCCACAGTTAAAGTTGCAGACACTTTAACTTACAAATTATGATTACATATTATTATTTACCTAAACCAGTTAGGGTAAAACAATGTTATCCCTAACAAGCACCCTGTCAAGATGATTCAAACAATCCTCTGGGGAATTATTGTGCAAACTCAGCCCATTATGGTTTATGAACCCAGGTTATAAGAAGATCCTTTCTGAGTCAGAGGAGAGACTTTGACTTTTCTTCTCCCAGCTTCCCTTAGCCATGAATTGGATCCTTTAATGATGCCTCTGGAAAATCCACATGCAGAGCATAGGTGCTGCAGCCTCTCTTCTTACACTCAAGCAACTGGACCTGAACAGAATAGCAATAACATTTATGTTGTGAATGAATAAATGTTAAATAAAGTTATCTTGAGCTTGATATCAAGTGCAGGGTTCTGGCTCTGCGCTTCTGATTGGCTGTTAATGGCAAGATTGGATTGGTCCGTTCAGGAGAATCTGATTGGCCATTAACAGGCCATTCTCATTGGTTAACGGAGCTAGCGCTTCCGGATTACTATTGGTTGAATAGTTAATAAGTTGCCTATATAAGGAAGGCTATAGCAGCCATCCAGTTTGAGCTGTCACACCATGTAAATAAAGAGTTTGAAGTTCACTGTTTCTAACCGCTCGTCTCCATTATTCGCACCCATGCTCCAGACATAACACTGGCGACGAGGATGGGATGTGGAGACGTCAGAACTGACTAAACAACGAAGAAGACAACCAAGCACGTGGCTGAAACGCACAACGGCGGAACCATGTCCGGCGGCGTAGTACCACCTGCTCCGTTCGACCCAGCGCAAGAGGACCGGGAGTCCTACATGGACTGTTTCCAAATGTTCTTGGAAACGAATAATCTGAAGGATGCCACAACCAGGAAGAAACGGGCGGTATTCCTGACACATTGAGGGCAGACCGTATTCAAGATGGCCAAGGCGCTAGCAAAACCGGCTGAAGTGAAGGCCCTGGACTGGGACGTCCTCGAACCTACTACTAAGGGCCCACTATGCACTGACTGTTCCAACACTCGTAAGACGGCACGAGTTCTACCAACGGAACCAGCGGAAAGGAGAAAGCGTTGCCGATTTCGTTGCGGACCTCCGAAACTTGGGAGGCCTCTGCGATTTCGCCGACCTAGAAGAGGCTTTGAGAGACTGAGTAGTTCTAGGATTAGATGTGCTAAACGTGCAGAGCAAAATAATGGCTAAGGGTGACATTAGCCTTGCCGATGCCATCGCTGAGGCTACAGCAGCGGAAGCGACCAAGAAGTCGGCTGCCCAACTACGCCTAAATCGCACTCCGACACACCAATCAGCCTGCGAACTTTCACCTAAGTCTGAAGGACAGCTTCCGACGGCCCACCATGAGGACCTCTCTTCGTCGTCAGACAGCGACAAAGAAGAGGTCCATCGACTGCAATCCAATCGGGACCGTTACCCAAAGTCCCAGCAACCATGCGCTGGCTGCAGGGCCAACCATTACCGCTCTGATTGCAAATTCCGTGACGCGCTCTGCCACGAGTGCGGGAAACGAGGCCATATCGGACGGGTCTGCAGAAGTCTCCAAGGACCCAGCCAGACCACGAAGGGGGCCAATTTTCGCCAATCGACAGGAAACCGTCCTGTAAGGCGAGAACCAGCAAACCACTCCTACAGAAACCGACCCATGAATCGCCTAACGAGGCGAGAAGAGGCTCACCAAACAATCACTATCGGCCATGCCTCTTCATTGGATGCCGAGAAAATTCGAGTTAAAGTGGCCATCGAAAATCAGCCTTGCCAAATGGAAGTCAACTCGGGATCGTCCCTTTCAATGGTCTCCTGGAAGACCCTCAAGCAACTCATCCCTACTATCCGGCGCCAAGACCTTCAATTCCAAAGGCTCATGCTAAAAGATTACCAGGGGAACCGGATCCCAGTCATAGGATCCAGTCAAGTCTGGGTTTCGTTCAAGAACTGCACAGCGTACTTACCCCTGACGGTGATCGACAAAGACCGGCCTAGCCTGTTAGGACTTCAGTGGTTTGCACCACTCGGCATTGAAGTGGCAGGCATTAACCGAATCGGCAGCAGTGACTGGGAGGAGGACCTCGCCCACAAATTCAAGGACGTCTTTGCGGAAAAGCTAGGCAAGTACAAGGGGACCCCGATATCCTTTAGCCTTAATCCAAAAATAGCTCCCATTCGCCTTAAGCCTCGTCGAGTTCCGTTCGCATTAAAGCCGAAAATCGATGAACAGCTTGATAAGTTGATAGCCCAGGGAGTGTTAAAGCCAACCGATCACTCTCCCTGGGAAACCCCAATTGTGACACCAATTAAGCCAGACAGCTCAATTAGAATTTGTGGGGACTACCGAGCCACCCTGAACCACGCCCTGCAACAAAATCCATATCCGGTGCCGGTGGTGCAACACCTCCTCCATTCCCTGGGGGGCGGAAAAGTCTTCGCTAAACTAGACTTAGCTCAGGCTTATCAGCAATGCCGGTTGATGAAAAAACGGCACAGGCACAGGCAATTGTAACGCACCGAGGTGCCTTTAAATGTACGCGGCTCCAATTCGGAGTCAGTGTAGCCCCGGGGATCTTTCAGAGCCTAATGGAGAGACTCTTGCAGGGGATCAAAGGTGTTGTCCCCTACTTTGACGATGTGTTAATTGCTGCCCCCACTCCAAAAATTTTACGGGATCGTTTAAGACTGGTTCTCCAAAAATTCCAAGAAGCAGGCCTTAAGGTGAAGAAAAATAAGTGCAAGCTGTGTACAGATCGTGTTGAATTCTTGGGGTACTTAATTGACAGTCAGGGTATTCACCCTACCAATAGCAAATTGAGAGCAATAAAAAACGCTCCCAGACCCCGGAATAAGGCCGACCTCCAGGCGTTTCTAGGCCTCATCAATTTCTATAACGTATTCTTGCCACACAAGGCGACTGTTGCTGAACCTTTACATCGCCTAATAGACAAAAAAGCAAATTGGGTATGGGGTCATAGAGAAGAGCAGGCGTTCCGTAATGTAAAAAAGCTACTGACTTCTGATGCTGTACTAATGCAGTACAATGAAATCTTACCGTTAAATATCACATGTGATGCATCACCTTTCGGAGTGGGTGCCATTTTGAGCCATGTATTGCCTAACGGTAGCGAAGCCCCTGTTGCTTATTTTTCAAAAACACTCTCGAAAATTGAGCGAAACTATAGCCAGATTGATAAAGAAGCCCTGGCAATTGTATCGGCTGTTAAAAGATTTCATGAGTACGTGTATGGCCGGGCTTTTTCTATAGTGACTGACCACAAACCGTTGCTGGGGATAATCGCTGGGGATAAGCCGACCCCCTACATACTATCTCCCAGGATGACCCGTTGGTTAGAATTCTTGGCTGCCTATAATTATCAGCTACAATACCGCCCCGGTAAAGCGATTCCCCACGCCGACGCGTTGAGCCGTGCACCACTCCCAGAGACCATCAACAATCCCATGCCAACGATGACAACATTGCAGATCGAGACACTTCGTACGCTGCCATTAACTGCCCATGATATCGTGAGAGAAACAAAACGTGACCCCATCTTAGCACGAGTCCTCATGTGGGTAGAACGCAGATGGCCATTGGACCAAGTACCAGACGACTTCGCACCATTCAAAAGTTATCAAACAGAGTTGTTTTCTCAAAAGGGCTGTATCATCTGGGGCGATAGAGTTATTATCCCAGAATGATTCCAACAGGCACTACTAAGAACCTTGCATGATGGCCACCCTGGCATTGTGCGCATGAAGGCCCTCGCACGAAGCTACTTGTGGTGGCCAGGCATTGACAGACAAATTGAGTCGTGGGTCAAAACTTGCCAGAGATGCCAAGAAGTAAGCAACGCTCCACCAAAGGCAATCCCAACCGAATGGGAGACACCGCGGGGACCCTGGTTCCGTATCCATCTAGCGTTTGCTGGGCCGACCAAAGGCCACACCTTCTTGTTAACCATAGATGCCTACTCAAATTGGCTCGAAATCCACCGAATGAGGAACATGACCACCGAAGCGGTCATCAAAAGGTTAGAAAGACTGTTTGCAACCCACAGATTACCAGACGTCCTGGTATCCGACAATGGGCCCCAATTTACCATGCTGTCCTTTGAGCAGTACCTGGCTGATCGCGGTATCAGACATGCGCTCACTTTGCCTGCGCACCCTGCGGCCAACAGTAGGGCTGAACGTATGGTACAGTTAGTCAAGAAAACGCTACAAAAAGTAGACTACGACAACATTGACGAGAAAATCAACCGAATCTTTTTTCTACAGCACATCACACCTCACAGCATCACCAACAAAACTCCCGCCAAGTTGCTAATGGGACGGAAGCTCCACTTCCACCTTGACCGGTTACACCCAGCCTACAAACCGGAAAGATCACTCGGATCCAGTGGCTGATGCTGTACCTTCCAGGTAGGCGATTTAGTATTCGCTAAAAACTTATTGGGTGATCCACTGTGGGTAGAAGCGACGGTAATCCATGTAACCGGCCCAAGATCATGTCTTGTACAGTGCCCTGACGATAGACTTTGGAAGCGCCATATCGATCAACTACGATCAAGGCTGCAGTCAGGCAATTCTGAACTCCCTTATAACCAAACTGAGGGGGGGGAGAGATACAGAGGAAGACGAATTTCAACTAGAGGAAAATCTTTTTGAAGGGAACGATAGCGGAACAGAAACGCGGGAACAGGAACCAGGGATGGGAGTGAGTTCACCTCAGGGAGTTGCCGAAGATATTGGTGACAACGGAAACGAGAACTCTGAACCAGAGGCACCCCTTTCACCAAACAACGCTCTACCTCAACAAGAGTGAAGCCAAATGCCAGGCGCACAGCGAAAATCAAAAAGACTAATAAAACAACTGTCCTACCTCAAGGACTACGTGACCGCGCCCCGTAAGCAGAAGCCGGGGGGAAGGGGTGTTGTGAATGAATAAATGTTAAATAAAGTTATCTTGAGCTTGAAGTCAAGTGCAGGGTTCTGGCCCTGCACTTCTGATTGGCTGTTAATGGCAAGATCGGATTGGTCTGTTCAGGAGAATCTGATTGGCCATTAACAGGCCATTCTCATTGGTTAACGGAGCTAGCGCTCCCGGATTACATTTGGTTGAATAGTTTATAAGTTGCCTGTATAAGGAAGGCTATAGCAGCCATCCAGTTTGAGCTGTCACACCATGTAAATAAAGAGTTTGAAGTTCACTGTTTCTACCGGCTCGTCTCCATTATTCGTACCCATGCTCCAGACATAACAATTTATACCAGGGCGGTTTTGATTTAAATCAAGTCAATTTAACCTAGAAGTAAGGAGACATTTCCTGATAATGAGCAATTAAGCTCATATGAACAATTAAGCAATGAAATAAATTGCTTCCTGGAGTTGTAGAGGCTTTCAAAAATAGACTGGACAATCATTTGACTGGGATGGCGCAAGACTCCTGCTTTGAACAGGTATTTGGATTAAAAGACCTCCAAGTTCACTTCCAGCCCTATGAATCCAATCCTATTTGAAAAGAGATGAAATTGATGGCCAGGCCATCCTCATATTTTGATAGTCAAAATAGGCTTTGAGAACATATTCAGGACCTCAATGAAGGTAATTTATTTTGCAAAATAGCTCCCATGGAGACAAAGCCAGTTATAAATAATACAGGCAGGATGGAGAGTGTGGATTAAAAACGAATCAAGGTGGTAGCCCCAATGAAAAATATACAGAGCAATAATATTGCTTGAGCAGGGGGTTGGACTAAAAGATTTCCAAATCTTCCAACTCTGTTGTCCCAAAGGTGCTTTTTAAGAAGGCAACTGGACTTTCTTGTTTTTTTGTTTTCTTTGAAGATGTTTTGCTTTTCATCCAAGAAGCTTCTTCAGCTCTGACAGGATAGCAGGGAATGGAAGGATTTATATTCCTTGCAGACAGCTGGTCATTTGCATCCTTTTAGTGAGTTGTTGAAGCACTTGGAGGCTTATCTCTATAGATAAATCTCCAAGGACAGATAAACCTCTTTTAAAAGGATGCAAATGACCAGGAATATAAATCCCTCCATTCCCCACTACCCCATCAGAGCTGAAGAAGCTTCTTGGATGAGAAGCAAAACGTCTTCAAAGAAAAAACCAAGAAAGCCCAGTTGCCTCCTGAAAAAGCCCCTTTGGGACAACCAAGACCTGGATGACTGAGAATCTCTACAGACTTCCAACTCTGTATTCTGTAATTCTACTGGTGTGAACCCCACTATTTCTCATTTCTGCTATCTTCTTTAAAAAGCAGGTTGCCATATATCCAGAGCTCTGAGCTGCACTCATCCATCGTTTTATCCATACCGTGTTGATAGACAGCCAAATAGCTTCAAATAATAACTAAATAAAAATTAAGACTCACTGGATGTCTTGCAAATAAGGATGATGCTCAAAGCAGAGTGCTTTGTAATATGCGAGTTTCATATAGAGGCATCATCATCATCATTAGCATCCTTTTTTTAAAAAAAAAAAACCAAGTGGTTCAAGAAGGCTGGCAACTACTGAGGGGAATAGTTCTGGCACCGCTTTGGAAAACCAGGTGTTAAACCAATCCCATTTTTTCTAAGTGACAGCATCTCTTACTGTTATCCAGAAACAATGTGACATATTTATTGCATCTAGATTTATTTGCATCCCGCCTTTTTTTTTTTTTAAACTTGCAATCAAGACAACGCAGGGGGAAAATTAGAACATCACAAGGAAGCAACAAGCCCAGTAATTATTTAAGCAAACACCATCACCAATCCTACATTTCTTAGCTTTGTCTCTACATTCCTGATAACCTGATTGAATTATTTTCTTTTGAGAAGTGAGCCTATCTGATATCAGCTCTCTTGGAAGTGTTTATCTGCTCCCTGATCTTTAATTTAAAAATGTATTGTAGCAAGGATTTTTGTGCAAAGATGCATTGCTTGATTCCTATGAGATTAAAAAAAAAAGCATTTTCTGCTTTATAGGTACTATGCTTGATAAGAGATTGGGAGGAACTTGACACCCTATTTCTTTCCTGAGTCCTTTTTTTATCTCTCCAAAAAGCTTAGAATGCCAATGCTAGATGACAAAAATATTCTCTACACCAACAACTGTTTTGAGACATTTCAGAGTTTACCTGGTCATATGGAACATTTTTTACAGCTATTTATATTTCTTTCCCATTCCAAACCGCTATATTTCACCCATTTCTAGCTGGCTGAACTTTCAATATTATTAAATCTAGATCCCATCATCCTGAAATCTATTCACTCTCAGACTACATACATGTGTTCTACCTCTACAAAGACTTGAATATCAAGTAATAAGTATCAAGGGAACAAAAATGCATTTGTTTACCAGCCTTGAATAACCCACTTTTCCTAAAGCTCATCACTTAAGGATCCACTGGTGGCGTCTCCAATGTCATCATAAGAATCAATTTGAACTTTATGGACACTTATTAGAATTTAAACTGGAGGAGGAACAAGTTAAAGAAACAATGATTGCTTGGGGCAAAAATCTTTGATATGGGATTGACTTAGAAAAATGGCAAAAATTGTGGTCTCAAAACTATAAAATGACAATGTCAACTGCATATAAAGAAAATTTGTATAAGATGTTTTACAGGTGGCATCTACCCCGATGAGACTTGTGAGAATGTTTAAAATAAATCGGATAAATGTTGGAAATGTCATCAGATACCTGGTTCATATTACCACATGTGGTGGACATGCTCGGATGCAAAAAAATATTGGACTAAAATTCACATGTGGTGGATAAAAATGATAAAACAACATATAGACTTTAAACCAGAGATCTTTTTATTGGGAATCATACTGGAAATATACAATAAAGAGCTGAAATATTTGATTGTAAATGTTTTAACAGCGGCTAGAATTGTATTTGCTAAGAATTGGAAAAATGATAAAATACCTATGCAGGAGGAAGTTATTAAGAAAATTATGGACTGTGCTGAAATGAGTAAATTGACATTTGAAATCAGAGAAAAAAGAAGATAAACAATTTTATATGATATGGGATTTGTTTTATCAATGGTTGGATAAAAAGACATATGGTAATGTAATAGAATAGATAATTTTGTTATAGAAGTTTAATAGATTGATATAAAATATAATGTAGACATATATAACCATTGGATGAAAGTATAATATAAATTTTAAAATAAAATTTGGGATATCTCATATAAAGTGATGGAATAAATAGTTTAGTCATGGATGATTAATAATTGATAAATATAATAAGCATATGTTAGTTTGACAATGTGAAATTTATATAAACTGTGAGTGACGACTATGAAAAGATTGCACGAAAGATTCATAACCAACTGACACACTGTATGCATATAAAATGGAAGATGGTTCTATGTTTTTATGTATTGTTTGTATATATTTGCCTTAAAAAAATAAAAACTTTTTTCTTAAAAAAAAAAATCAATTTGGAAATGGAAAAAAAAAATAAGGTACCATATAAATCAATTTAAATAAATAAACAAAGCAAGGCATTGAGTCCCAGAGAAATCTGCTTTTGAGATCTACTTATGTTCACAGTTTAAAAATATAGAACTGGCACAGAGAGGATCAGTTCTGGAAATGTTATAACTACTATTTTATCAAAAGGGTAACACATGGTGTGCAAATTGCCAGGATTTTATAGGAGGCTGTTAACGTTCTGCAAAGCTACAAGTGCGTAAGATAATATAACTAATTTAAATACTTACGGGAAAAAGCCCCGAGGTATTAATGAAATGCACCTTTCTATTTATTTTTTTTTGCTGCTAGCAAAGGCAGATTGAGAAGTGGAGAAATTGTTTAAATTTAAACACCTTCCGTATTGTCAGGGAGTAGCTGATAAAATGGATGTTTGTTTTTTTGCCTATATCCTTAGATATAGGATGGGGATGGTTGAACCATTGCCCTCTTGGAGCTCTCAATGCTTTTGACACCATCAACCATGGTATCCTTTTGGTCCAGTTTTGGGGATTGGGAGAAGGAAGTATGTGCTGTCATGCTCCCAGAGTCTGAATTTGAGAAGGAAGATGAACAGCTGTCAGGGAGCGGGGGAGTGGCTCCGTTGGCTGTGGTGGAAACTGGGGAAAGGCAAAGTCAGGCTGAGCAGAGCAGGGAAGAGGTAGAACAAGGGAGAAGGGGTACAGAGGAAGACCAAGGCCCACTGCCTCTCCATCCTAGGGCATGCAGGAAAGAATGGAGAAGAGAGCAACGTGGGTTGCATGGCTTATGAGGGAGAAAAGGTCCCTGATTCCCTTCACAAGGCACACCTGGGAAGGGAGTTTAAAGGAGAACCAGTTGGGAGGGGCATTTGTTGGAAACAAACATTGAGCTTATCTTGTGTTGGCTGCTGTTATGAGTTCCTGGCATCCTCCCAACTGGTTTGATTTAATGCCTTGTCATTTCATTTCTGGAACTCTGTATCTTGCTCTGCCAGATTTATTACCTTATTTTTCCTTGTTGGATTTATAGTTTATAGTTTTCAGTTTACAATGTTTGGACTGGAATATCTGCAGCCAAAGGCTGGTGCAGGTTCGTGGGAGAGTTTTTCTTCAGACCAGAAGGTAACCGGGTCATTGGGGACAAAGTTGGAGCTAATAAAGAGACCTCTACTTATTCTCTGTGTTGTCTTTGTGCCACACCCCAGGTCATCACAGTGCTATGGTGGTTCACATCCTTTCTCTGAGGTTGGTTCCAGATAGTTTTGGTGGGAGAGGAGAGGTCGGAACCTAGGTCCCTGCAATGTTGAGGTGCCTACTGATATCACATTAATTCTTAAGTCTTTCCATCTGACATCCAAGCATGAAATCCCTGTGTTCAGCCCAACATTAAAAATATGGCAAACTGCTTCTCCCCAGCTTAAAATCATAACTGTCCTCTGCATGTGATCACAACATGATTAAGATTGTAATGAAAAGATTTATGGCCTTTTTTTTCTGGACATGCTAGATATCCTTTATTAATGGAAGCAGGATGTTAACTTTTGGAAAACAGTGTTCCTGCCTTTAGAACAAATCCTGTATTCCAGACACCTTAGTTGCTCAGAAAGTCAACAAAAATCTAATAATAACTACAGGAAGAACAGGAAAATGAGGACAGTCTGTGACTCTTTCCTTCCAAGCACAAAATACCTGCGTTCTTTTCCTTTACCCTTTTGGAGATAGTGAACTAGAGTTGTAAAATTTAAGCATTTGTTGCATTGAAAAATGATTTGGTTCTGGTTGTCTATTAAAAACTGGCCTTTCCATAATGTGGCCAATCAGATATTTGAGCTTCAATCACTATTTTGGCTGTGACTTTAAATTTGGAGAATTTGAATGGGGGACACCCAGAGGTTGCCTAGGTTGGGGAAAATTGCTACAATCACTGGCTGATTTCCTACATCACAGTAAACCACAATGAAGGTCATCTCATTTTGTGTATTACATGAATTCAATCACTGTGGTTTGTAGACCATGTTTATGTCTACTAAACTGTGTCATTTTAAGAAAAGAATAGAAGTACATGGATATATGCATGTACATATCAGATGCCAGTCTGAATTCCAAAAATGTTGAGGACCATAAGATGGCAGCCAAGACATAAAAGTCAATTAATTCTATGTAGCTACAGCATGTAGTTGTCAACTAGAATTTTGCAAAACGGATCTGGTAGCCCTAGGAAACACCCAAAACAAAGGTTTTCTATAGCCCGTTTTGCCATAGAATCTGCCACATATTTTGCAATTAGTCTATAAAATACCACAGAACTTACTTCTCAATAAATACAAAGTCTACCCATAGTGGTAGCAATTATACAACACCTGGAGTGTTGTGCATTTATTCTCAAAAAAAGGTCATAGTTTGTTAATTTAGCATCAGTTAGAACTATCTTTAAGCTGAAAACCAAAGAACAAAACCACACATCATATAAGGATGCACAACTTTTGCAACATTCCTTGGTCACTGATTTTGGAAAAATAATAAACTTTATTTCAGTATTTGAAGATGCCATGTTTCAAAGCTTACATTCCAGGAAGAATCAAACCGTAAGCAAAATAATGCCAAAACACCTCCAAAATAGATCCACAGTGGCTCTGGTAAAGGAAGTTCCGGCACTATTTCTAGCGCTGTATCAAAACAAAACAAAAGGAACAATGAAAATAAATAGATCATGTGTCTCAGTATAATGTTCTTCCAAGCTTTCACGTTCGTGCTGGAGCCCATCTCAGGGAACTCCAATAGCTTGAAAGAATAAATCTTGGGTCCCAGTGACCAACTTAGATTGGATCTTCAAAAGGGACAGTGGTTTTCTTGATAAGGTTTTGCAGAACTGGTTTGTCATTGCCTCCTTCCTAGAGCTGAAAGTGTGATTGGTCCAAGGTCATTCAGCTGGTTGGAGTAGAAAGCAGTCTCCCAGTTTCTAGCTTCGTCCCTTACTCACTACATTAAACTGGCTTGCTATTTTTTTAAAAAAATCATATTGTAAAATAATTAAATTCAGAAAACCAAATTTTAACATGCAAGTTTAAATATTTTGAGCTGATTACTTTCAGCAGCACAAATTAATGCAAATCTGTTGTTGAGTGTTTATTTAATGAAATGCCCTCCTACTTTCATGTATTTCTTAAAACAAACCAAAAGACTTTTAATTCATGTCTTGTCGCTTAACAATCAAATATTCAAATCCAGTGAAAGCCACAGGAAATGTTCCAGATGGAGGAGACAACCCTCTCCCACAAATCCTCCCTACCTTCCTTAATTACACAATACATAGTTAATTTATGGATTTGCATCCTAAAGATGTGGTGGTTGCAATTACCCAGATGCCTTTGTAAAGGGATGAATCAAATTTAGGGAGTGTCAGTCTATAGTGGTGAAGTAAAATAAAAACTTGAATTTTTGCTTTTCTCTTTGTTGTGTTTCTTATTAAATGCATTTTATTGCCCCCTCCCTTTTAATGGTTTAGAGTCAGACTCATTCTATAATATATAATCCAGACTCAATGGAAATACTTTAGTTGGTAGCTCTGGGTTATATTACCACATGAAGCTTTCATAAGTTTGTGGTGTTTTCTCCAAGCAATGAGAAATATTTATTTGTTTGTTTATGATATTTATATTGCCACCTATTTGCACATGGCAACTCAAGGCAGCTTTCAAGAATATAAAAACAATAAAATAATTAAAAAATCATATATAATAAAATAAAATAACTCCCTGTCCCGGGCAACAATACATCATATGAGCCATTTAATGGGCTCCATCCCACTCTGCGTTCCCCAGGCCTGCTGGCAGAACCAGATCTTTAGCGTCTTCCAAAAGAGTATTAGAATGGGGGCCAGTCTAATGTCTGTGGGGATGATGTTCCAGAGAGAGAGAGCCACCACAGAGAAGGCTCTTCTTCTGGGTCCCACCAGGTGTATCTGTAACATTCCTTGCCTCCCTGCTCTGGTGGGTCTGGTAGATGTGACCAGCAAGAGACGGTTCCTCAGATAACCTGGTCCCAAGTCATGAAGGGCTTTAAAGGTGACAACCAGCTCCTTGAATTGCACCCAAAAGCAAATCAGCAACCAATGCAGCTCCTGTAGGAGAAGTGATACATGTGCACATTGAGGTTTGCACAAAACCATGGGGGCTGCTGCATTTTACACCAACTGGAGCTTCTGGATGCTCTTCAAGGACAGCCCCATGTAGAGCGTGTAGCTATAGTCAAGACAGGAAATGATTAGGGCATGAGTGACCATGAGTAGAGATTGTTATGTCATATTATGTTATGTTATAATGTGAAAAGGAATAGCAGGTCAAAATTTCCTGGGGTGCAACTATGAACAGGGAGAATTTCTATTATAAATAAATTTAGCTATAGGAAATTTGTAATGTCTGGGGTGGAGTCAAAAGAGTAATCAGCCTAGAGTTGTTATGTTTCCATAAGCGGTCTAAGTTCAACCCCTCTTGAATTCCATTAACTCTTATTTAGCACCAATTAGTGCTGTTAGTTGACTAGATTCTTGTGCGTAGGCATAAACAATAAATCAGCTTTATTAGAACTTAATGTGCCTAACAGTATCAAGGTCCTAACCAGTACTCTAAATGGGGCCTATTGTGGATGTCCACTTTAGGACCCGTTAAATTAATTGACATTTTAATTTCCCACAATAATATCGTATTGCGAAAGAGATTTATAGAAGTTAAAAGAATTTTTTTATTCATCTGGACCTGTTGCAAATTTTGTTGCCTTCAAGGCAATGCTAATCCACCAACACATTGATGGAGGAACTGGAGTAGCTGAACATACCCTCATTCTTTAGATTTCATGTGTTAAAAACAGCAATCCTAATCATGAAATTGCAGTCATTCTCTCCAAAGACTCTCTGAGGTTGACTTCCAAATTCCCCCTTGAAAGATTCATCTGGTTCCAACTTCTCTGTCTTCCAACTCATTCTGAACAACTTGATGCGACAAGCATGGAACAAAACCAAACATCTAAGTTACAGCTGAGGGTAAATGAAATTACACAAAAGAAAGCTGGATAAAATATTTCTGGCAGAGAAAGGGAAATAGGATCCAAGCAACCATTCTGTCTTGCCACATTGAAACAAAGCTATCTGAGGATTTAAGTGATTATCTGAACATTCAGAGAGAAAGAATCGCTCGTCATTTAGCCTACAGAATCTGCACACAAGTCAGAAATGGAGAGAAAACAAAATTCCCAAAAGCACTGCTATGTTTCCAAACAGACTTTCAAAACAATGGAGAGGATTTATTTTTATTATCAGGCAGAACAAATTCTCTTTTCTGTTTTCAGTATACTGGCAGATTTATACATTATGCAACCATTGACAGCAATTCAGCAGAGCAGACGGGAGATGTTGGTCACGTTGTCCTCTTTTAGCAATTACTGGACCTAATAAAAGCACTTTGAGAAGGCTGATTAGGAGAAAGCAGGATCTTCTGAAGTTAAAATGGCCTCCAAGCCCAGAGAATGTTACAACTTTAATATTGTTTGTGTTCTTTGTCCCGAATCAAAACTACTGTACATGCAGGTCAGTGATGAGATTCAATTTTTTTTACTACCAATTTTGTGGGTGTGGCTTATTAGGCATGTCAGGGGAAGGATACTGTAAAATCTCCATTCCTTCTCTACACCACTAACCTGCTTTCTAGCTCCTTTCTCTTCTTCAGGACAACAAAAGAAAACCCAGCTAATCACCTGGGACTAGGGAGGCAGAGAATAGATGGAGGTGGGGCCAGTCAGAGGTGGTATTTGCCAGTTCTCCAAACTGGTCAAAATTTTGGCTACCGGTTCTCCAGAACTGGTCAGAACCTGCTGAATACCACCTCTGATTTAGATAATCCTTGGCTTATGATCATAACTGAGGCCAACATTTCTGTTGCAAAGTGAGACATTGGTAAGTGAATTTCATTCCATTTGACAACTTTTCTTGCCACAGTTGTTAAATGTGCCGTTGGTAAGTTAATCTGGCTTTCCTATTGGGTCTGCTTATCAGAAGGGGGCAAAAAGTGATCACATGACCATCATAAATATGAGTTAGTTGCCAAGCAGCTGAATTGCAATCACATGACCACGGGGAGGGGATGCTCAATGGTTGTAACTTTGAAAAATGGTGGTGAGCCACTTTTTTTCAGTGCTGTTGTTACTTTGAACCGTCATTAAAGGAACTGTCATAAGTCGAGGACTACCTGTAAATAGCATTATGAAGAGAACTTGAAAAACATTAAAAAAAAACCACCTGGCAATAAAAGAGGTAGATTTGGTGGTTAGCAGTTTGATGCTAATGAAAAATCCTCTGCAGGTATGCATTATTCAGCAGATTCTGACCAGTTCTGGAGAACCGGAAATTTTGAGTAGTTCAGAGAACTGGCAAATACCACCTCTGACTGGCTCCACCCCCATCTATTCTCCGCCTCCCGAGTCCCAGCTGATTGTCTGGGTCTTCTTTTGTTGCCCTGCACAGGAGAACGGAGCTGGAAAGCAGGTTAGCGGGCTGGGGAAGGAATGGGATTTTGCAGTAACTTTCCCCCAGGAGTGGGAGGCAATGGAGATTTTACAGTATCCTTCCCCTGCCACACCCACCAAGCCACATCCACAGAACCAGTAATAATATATTTTTGAATCCCACCATTGAGCCAGTGTCATATGTTTCCAAAGAAGAGATGCTGCCACTACATATAATCGTATTTTGGATCTGAGCCATTTGCCATCCAGTCCAAGACTTCCTCTTCAGTCTTCATAGAAGGGCTATAGTTGTCTTTCAACAGCTTTTATAAACACAGAACACCAGAAACGTTTGCTGTGTGTCCAATTTTATTCCAACTCCATAACTGTATTTAAACACAGTGCTGTGAAAGCAAAGAAAACTCCTAGCCAAAGTAGATTTGACTTGGGAAAATCTATAGTCAGAACTGTCTGAAGATCTTTTTGCCTCATAAGTAAAGAAATATGATAAAAGCCACTTGAAATATGATAAAAGCCACTTAACGCTTCTTTCAGTAAGGCCAATGCTGATCAGGGTAGCTAGGGACTGCTACAATCATGCAATCAAAGTCATATCAAAAAAGAGTTTTGAAGCTTCAATTGTGCAGCTGAAGGTGCCATTTTGACTTTTTTTTGCCTCTGAGAGTACCCCAAATGGGATAGCACCCTCAAGCAAATCAGCTTATAACAACAAAAGCAGATTCTGTGCTTGCCCGCCATCAAAGGAGAAATTCTGGAACAACAACCCATCAGAAAGAGCTTTAAACTCTCTTTACTGGCATTTTCATTCCCATCCTCATTCAAATTCCTTCCTTTTAACCAAATAAAAATTCATCAAGAATTCTAGCAACACCTCTCCCACCTTTCATTTAGTTTGGCCTTATAGCAGTAAGGCAAAAAAGACCCTCATTTGATTGAACATTTCTTTTTAATTAAGCATTCTCCTTGCCCTTCTGTACTGTGCCATCGGTGACAGAACCATTTTACTGGTGCTCATCAGTATGCAAAATTAAGAGGTATTATAAGCAAAGGGTATTATTGGGCATAGGGTAGCTTTTTTTTTTTTTGCTATCTTAAGTCCCACCCACACGCCCGCCCGGCTTCTTCCTTTTAGAGACTGAGTCCCATCAAGCCACATCCACTGAGCCAGTAGGGAAAATTTTTGAATTTCACCCCTGAGCCCCCTACATTTTGGGCACCAGGGAGCAGTTCTGCAGAGAGAGGCTTTTCTGCAGATTGCAGGGGGCCTGATTTCATGTGCTGCCTGCATCCTACAGATGGGGCTTTCTTGTTTGCATGGCCCAATGCCATGGACCGATGCCCCTGTGTTAGGGATATACTCGAGCAGAATCTGCACAGCAGTCAGGCAGTCAGGCAAAATATTTGAGATAAATGTTTTTGTAGCTTACACTCAGTAAAACAGATACACTGTGCTAGTTAAATAGTTTATTCCAGTAAGAGTTTTAGTATAGTCAAACAGTTCACTAGTTCAGTCCGTCCGGGGATTATTCAGTTGCAAAGTCCAGTGTCAAAAAAGAGGTCAGTAAACTTACAAATATCAGTCCAGTAATAAATCTTCTCACAGTAGAGATATGAAGAAGTTCAAACCTCCTTTCTTCCTTCAGCAAAAGCAGCAGCAGGGAATCATCAATCCACCATTGTCAGCAAGCAATTCAGTAAGCCATTAATCAATCAGTAATCAATCAAGTTCTCTTGCTCCCTCTTATGGCAGTTTTACAGCCGCACCCAAAATTACATGCTTTGCTGTTTAAAGTGACACACACTTTAACTTACAATCATAGTTTATATATATATTATTTTTACCCAAACTAAGTTAGGTAACCTTGTTATTCCTAACACCCTGCATGGACCAGGGATTGGGCACTGTTAGGAATATAAGTCACCTAACAGGTATTTGGGTTAGAAATATATAAACCAGGATAGACATTTTAAAACTGTATCTTTAAGAAAATGCAAAACTGCAATTGGGTGTGGTTACTCAAACGGCCATAAGATGGAGCCAGAAACCTGGGTTGTTTAGTCTTAATCTCAGAAGGGAGTGTGACTCTATCTCTGTTTCCTTCTGTTGGAAAGTATTGCTGTTGCTCCATTTCTTCTAATTGATTGATATTACTGGATTTAATATAAGTTTGATACTAAACTGTTTTTGACACTGGAATTTGATATTTGGATTATCCCTGGATTGAAAAACTGACTGATTTTACCTGTGAATGACTTTTGGATTGTTTATTTGGGACTTTGCTAAAACCTTTCTGGAAGTAAAATCCTACATTTACTGTACAGTGTGTTTTACTGTGTGCGTATTATTCAAACACTTCTCTCAAATACGTCTCCCTGTATGCGCTCATTCTCCTAACGGGGAATTACCTCACCAGGCACCCCTGTTCTAAGTGAATCCAAAGTATGGAAACATTTCATAGTTAATTCTGGCACATTCCGAGTCATACACCTCAAAGAAATGTCAGAAACCTCAATAATGACAACAGATCTTGATATTTGCTCACAAAGATTCAAGTGAAAGAACAAGTAGTACATGATCATGTTAAAGAACAGAAAAATCAACCCGCCACATTTTCTTTTCATGCACGTGATATGGAAACTCTCTCGTGGCCAGAACAGGATTCTGCTTGGCAACTTCTATGGCAGGGGTCTTCAAACTGGACAGCTTTAAGACTTGTGGACTTCAATTCCCAGAATTCATCCTCCAGTCATGTTGGCTCAGGAATTCTGGGAGTTGAAATCCACAAGTCTTAAACTTTCCAAGTTTGAAGACCCTTGCTCTATGGGTTAGAATTGTCTTCTCTCCTTGTTTGTCTGGGCAAAATGATAGGTTCACTCAAGTTTTGGTTACTTTGAATGCTTCTATGCAGAGTCCAAAGATGAGGGACCTCTAAGAATTCTAAAGGAATTGTGAAGTCAAGTCTAGTTTCCTTCAAGCTGAGTTTACCTTGCAGACACAAAAGGAAAAAAAAACTAAGTTCCTGTGACTCCTGCATTTGTCCCAATTTCCCAGTTGTGACTAATGTCCTGTTATTGCTAGATCATCTCTTTTAAAAGGACTAATCAGACCCAATCAGCTTCACATATGAGCTTAGACAAGGTTAAGCAGGAATTATCACCATCCAGGAGATCAAGGTACTTTTGAGTCAATCTCCATTCCTGGTGCACTTATCCCACTTCATCCATGTAAAGTTGCTCCCCTGAAGCTTTGCACAGCCCTGTTGTAAGCAGGGGTGGGCTTCAAAAAATTCAGTTCAGTTGCTGAGTGAGTGTGGCCTAGTCAGCCTCCTGCACCACAGTGAGTTGGTCATTTTTGCCCCCCCCCCCCCGGCTGTGGAGGCTTTCCTTGAGCCTCCAGGAGGATGAAAATGGCCTCCTCAGCCTCCAGAGGCTCTCTGGGGGCCAAAAACAGGCCCACTTCCAGTTTTTCGCCCTCCCCGAGCCTCGGCACAGGCCTTGTACTTACCTGGCATCCAAATGGGCCACAAGGGGACTCCTGGGAGAGGTGGGGGGAGCTAGGGGTGGGATTTACTGATTCACCAAACTGTGCAGAATCTTAGCTAGAAGATTGCCTGAACCCGTAGCAGCCACCCCTGGTTGTAAGCCATGTAGCTTACAACTCTACACCCATTTTCCTGACAGCTAACTCTATTGAACTCCAATATATTTACTTGTATTGTTAACAAGGAATGTGCCTTTATATATACATCTAGGTATGTCTGATTCTGGTATTTCTGCCTAACTGTGGATAGGAACAAATTAACTCAGAATTTCCCCAAAGGTTAAACATATGGCAATTGGACAGCCATCATACTCATTGTGATCATCCAAATTTTTGATTACAAGAAGCAAAGCTAGCCAATATGTATGGAAAAGTCCTGTTTTGCATCAGCAATTATTTCCAGCTCCAAATACTTCTGCTCATTAGAAAATATAGAGGAATAATTCAAATTTGTTCTAAACTCATTCTGTGCTGAATCTGGGCTACTCACAAAGCTCTGTGAGTATTGTTTATCACTTTTATATAAAGTATATAAGCAAGAACAGTTTGCTAGACAAGATATTACTTTTTAATATAAAAAGTAACATTTTTTCCAACAAATGGTTTCTTGCTTATATTTTCAATTAGCACAAGTCACTAGTTACATCTCAGGTTGATGGAACTTAAGATCTTGCCTATTTCATGTTGGAGTTATAGTATGAAACACCTCCTGGATAACAGAACCAGACAAAGCATCACTCAGTAGGACTTGCCTAGTCAGAATCCAACTCCAAGTGAACCCAAATGTTCATCCACTAGGTGCTAAGAATATTCCACACAATGCATCTGCGAATACTCCTGTGGCTCATATGGACTCAGCAGGGAGTGAATGACCTTAAAGAGAGCTGCTGGACAGCTACAGTGCCTACAGATATACAGTAATATGGGCAGAAAAACAGGAATGTTTCATTGCTCTTATTGCCCCAATTCATTCCTTGTTCAACCTCACTAGATATCTTAACTGTAGAGTGATTGCATGTTGTTTGTATAATTGATGTATAAGCCACCCAGTGGTGGTATTCAATTTTTTTTTACTACTACTCTGTGGGCTTGGCTTGTTGGGCGAGGCTTGATGAGCATGGCAGGGGAAAGATACTGTAAAATATCCATTCCTTCCCCACTCCTGGGGGAAGATTACTGCAAAATCTTATTCCCTCCACTCCACTAACCTGCTTTCCAGCTCCATTCTCCTGTTCAGGGCAATAAAAGAAGACCCAGCTGATCAGCTGGGATTCAGGAGGCAGATAATAGATGGGGGCAGAGCCAGTCAGAGGTGGTGTTTACTGGTTCCCAAACTACTCAAAATTTCTGCTACCGGTTCTCCAGAACTTGTCAGAACTGGCTGAATACCACCTCTGAAGCCACCCAGGAAACTATACATATAGGGTGATCTAGACGCCAGCAAACAAGAAATCAAATTAAGATAATAATCTTTTATTCCCTTCTCTTGGATTAAACCCAAACTTAAACTCCAGATAGTTCCTGAACCAGACATTCTCTATAAAAGTCTTATTATCATTCAGCCTTCATTCCTTGCAAGGCTGTTGTGAGGCTAAAATCAGGTAGAGATCCTGAAGAAGTATAGTTTGGGTGTGCAGGAATGGAATGAATTACAATAGGAATACATTATCAGGAAAGCGATACCATTGAAAAGCACAAAGAGAGGAAACAGACACACAGACAGAAAAAAAAAAAATATAATGCAGGAAGAGGGACTATTCTAGGAAACCAAAGAGGAAATGGGGTGAAACCACAAAGAAAAGGCAGTAGAGCAGACAACACGAAACAGCCTACCAAATTAGATACTGTGAGAGGATCCTATTCAGAAGAAAATTATTCCTGGGCTTATCCAATCTTTGCAGAAGAATAAAACAGAGAACAATTCACAGGTCTAGCAAATCAGATAAAGCAGCTGAGCTTTACATTCATTTAGGTTCAATCACAGTCCTAACAGTACAATCCTCTACATGTGTATTCAGAAGTCAATCCTATTTATTAAACTAAGGAGAATGTCCTTCTTGGCCAGTGGGAATGCAATTAGTATATAAGAGGATATGCCTCATTTTAACTCTTTCACTGCTTCCCATGATTTCCAAGCATCATTCATGTCACAGAACTTAGAACAGCATCTTTGTAGAACAAGGAAGTTCAGTGGCTAGTTCAGTGTATTTTCTAAATGAGGCAGCATGCAAGTGGAAAAATAAATAATTCAGCACAGTAACCAGGATGAGCCCCTTCTATGATAAAGTCACTGATTAATTCTTTGATTTTGGCCCTTCTCTTTTAAGCATGACTGAGGAAACTTCCAGGCCTAAGTTTTGTGGCCCTTCTGAAGTTCAAAAGACCTTCCCTTCTTCCATTTGCTTAATTGCTCAATTCATTAGATGGATCAATTAAACCTCTTTTCATTGACTGTAATTATTTTTCATTAACAATGCAGTGTACTTTGAATGTGTGTGATTTTTAAAACATTTAAAGATGGGAAGTAAGATGGGAAGCAATTTTGCAAAGAAGCATTTTTAAAAGGTATTTTATTAGTTACTGCAAACTTCAGCAAAATCAAAAACAGAAGATGCTTGCCCCTTTAGACAGATAGGGAGTTTTATTATTATTTTTTACCCATGTACTCATTTAAATCAGTAGATCACAGCTCAGGTTGCTTTTACCAGCTGCCCTCCGAAGTACAGGCAGTCCTCGGTTTACAATAGTTCATTTAGTGACCATTCAAAGTTACAACAGCACTGGAAAAAGAGACTTATGACCATTTTTCAGTTACAACCTTTGCAGCATCCTCATGGTCACCTGATCAAAATTCAGACGCTTGCCAACTGGTTCATGTTTATGACGGCTGCAGTGCCCTGGAGTCATGGGATCACCTTTGAAGCCTTTCCGCCAAGCAATGTCAATGGGGGAAACCAGATTCACTTAAAAACCCGGTTACAAACAACTGCAACAACTGACTTAACAATGGTGAAAAGAAAGGTTGTAAAATGGGGCAAAACTCCCTTAACAACAGAAATGTGGGTCTTACCTGTAAGTCGGAGGACTACCTATATGGATTTTAATTCCCAGAATTCTAGAGTCAGCGGGCTAGGGAATTCTGGGAGTTGAAGTCCACACATCTTTAAAAAGTTGCCAAGTTTGAGAAACTGCTTTAGACAACCCTGGTTAAATACAATTCGAGTGCCAAGGCAACAAGTTGTTGGGGCCCAGGGATCAATTATCCCAGAAAAAAGGCCAATTAATGGATGAAGATATCTTGGATTAATTGGCATCCCTAATTAGGGGCAGCTGCCTGCCACGAAGACGAGGCGAAAATACTTCAATTGAAATTCATCGGGTTTCCCCCTCAAGCGGGAATTCTCGTCTTTGCCTGCCCTAATTCGGCCTTTCCTTGTTGGTTTACATTCTCTTCAGCCGAGCAAGAGGCGTGCTGGGCATCAAACCCAGTTCGGGGCTGAGGGAGATCAAGCGGCAGCCATCCTCGCCAATCCCTCGCGGCCGGCGACCTCAGAATCACCAGATCAAAGCCCCGCGTTCCCTTACACGCCCCGGAAATCCGCCTCCCTGGGATCCTCCGCTCCGGGATCCTGCCGCGTCGCCCACACAGATCTCCCCTCGCCAGCTCAAGCAGCTCCGCTGACAGCTCGGCACGCTTCGTCTCCGGCGGGTCCCACGCCCCTCAGCTCCCACGCCCCGGCGGGTCCGCACAAGTTCCTCGCCTAGTTAAGCGCGCCTTCAATCCCAGCCTCGGGGCACCTTTCCGCGCGGTCGGCCAAGCTCCTGCTCGCCGGCAAAAGGCAGCCTCGCCGCCGCCTCTCTCTCTCTCTCTCCTTGCCCGCTGCCGGTTAAGAACAAAGCCCGCGGTGGGAAAGCTGCTTGTCTGTCATTCTTTGGTGTGTGTGTGTGCAATTGTCTCCAACTGAAGGAGTGAAAGCGGGGGAACGAAGCTCGGAGAAGCCGGGGAAAAGATGCAACTCACCCCTCCGCCCCCCTCAAACTTCCCGCCGGGTTAAAGTAGAGCCTCGGGATGCTCGCAGACGGAATTTCTACCCTTCCCCTCGGCTTGGACTAGGGAGATTCCCAGACGCTCCTGCCACCCGCCTGGAAAAGGGGGAAATTCTCGAGGTTTGAGGAGAACCAGCGAGCCGGAGAAGGCTGTGGGTGTCTCCGCCATACACCCAGGCGCCAGCCCCTGCTGGTGTTGCGGCCGCCGCCGCCGTCGCCGCCGCTGCTCCCACTGGGCGGGAGCGCTGGGGAGGCGTCCAGCCAACCCGCTGGAAGCCGGGTAACTGTATTAATGGCAGTCCTCCTCGTTTCCCCGCTCCGTTCCTTTTTCCCCCATGCAAAGAAAGGCGGACGGAGAGAGGGAGAAGGGAGGGCAGCCGGTGCCTCGACCGACAAGAGGCGCGTCCTCCTCACCCTTAGCAGGACCAGACAACAATGCGTCCCACCCAGCCTCGCACTCCCCCACGCCGGCGAGCGCCTACCTTCGCCTTCTTCCTCCGGCAGGCAGGCAGGCAGGCAGGCAAGCCCTCTCCGCTCCCGGCAGCCGGCGACTCCCTGATGTCTCGCCCTGCTGATCCAAACTCCGCCAACACCGGTCCGTTCGCCTTGGCTGGCCGGATCCCGCGATTGCCCCGGAGCTTTAGGCGGCTCTTCCGACCCGCGCGCCCTGGGCGACTGGCAAGCGGCTGCGCCGGCTCTTGCGAAAGCTTTTGCGACCCTTCTGGCTCGGGCAACCCTGCCCGGGTCTCCCGCACTCGCCCTCGGCAGCGGCGTCCTTCATAGCCAGCCAACCCGAGTCCCTTCTGACACGCCGATGCTCCGGGCTAGGCATGGTATATAGCCCGAGCCAGCGACGGTGGGGGTGGGGGGGAGGGCTCTAGTGGCCGGGGAAGGGTCCCGCAGAAGCTCCGGGCTGGCAGCAAGCGGAGCCTGGGGAATTGATAGGCTCCCAGCGGCTTGCCGTTTGAATGACTCCACCCTGCTTCCTATTGGTGTCCCGCAGCGGACGCGGAGGGAGGGGCGGGTGTGTGTGTGTCTGTCTGTCTGTCTCTCTCTCTGTGTGTGTGTACACACAGAAGGAGAGGCTGTCTCGGTGACCTCGCGGTTTCCTAGCTTGTTTGAAAGAAGCTTTGCCTGTTGAACGTGCCTGTTTCCTCAAGGGCAGCACTTTCCAGTGGTTTTGGTCCACACGTGTCAAGACAGTGGGAGCATGCATGGAATAAGGTGTGTCCCACCGTATTCGTTGGAAGCTGTAGTAGCCGATGGAACCTGGGATAGCAGCCCATTTTTTGATCTCCCGATGTTTTGCATAAGTCCTAAAGCTGCACAGGGCGGGTCTCTCGACTTCAACAAGAACTTGAAGGTTCTCCCATGCAGACTTTCCTGGGATTTACAATTCCATCCTTTGCTTTGTGTGACGGGGTAGCCCTAGTCTTCCTCAACCTTGGCCTTCTGGAGGCTTCAAACTACAAATCCACAAGTCCCAGGACTAGAGAGGTTGAGCTAGAATGTGCAGAAAAAAAAGGATCAGATTTCAAATCCAGATATTTAGACTTTGACAATGACTTGCATTCTTGCAATATTGAAGGGATGGTTATACTTTAGCAATAGGTTGTATACTTTGGAAGCAGAAAGCCTGATTTTCTTTTTAGTGCATATGGATTGTTAAGTCCGCGTGGAATGAAGCCAGGAGTTGGTGACTTTGTATCAAGCTCTTTATTGCAGTCAGGAACCGAACTGGCTCTTAGAAAAACTTTGCGGCTTTTTATTCCCAAGGCGCAGCGGCCATGGCCAATGGCACCACTTTGAATCTCCCGCGATTCGAATCTACCAATTGCGGGAGATTCTCAGCGAGCCAATTGGCACTAGCCAATCCAATCGCCCCGCGCTTTGGCCAATCAAAGTGCGGGGATCTCAAGAATTCAAATGAAGGTACAGAACACCCCTTCCCTCTTGGTTCAGTCCTACGTAGCGTAGTCCCGTAGGTAGGCGGGGCTCCGTCTTTGCCTACTGGACCTGCGCAGGTCAGTCGTAGGTTGGATCCTAGCCGGTTCGGTCGGGGTCTCTGTTTCTCTGGACTCCGTCGTGGGAACCGCCTGGTCTGTCTGGCCGGGCCGCTCTCTGCAGCTCCCTCCTGGGCTACCCGGGTTGGTTGAGCTGCGGGTTTCGCCGCCCCCGCTCGGTCTTCCTGGGTTGGTTGAGCTGGCCTGGCTGTCTCTTCCTGGCGAGGTTTCGTGCTGGCTGCTTGCAGGTGAGTATGGCTGGTTTCTTTTTTCTGGGTTTTGGTTCCCGGGGTATCCCCTCCCCTCTTGGTTTGTGTTGAGGGGGTTGGTTTTGTTTGGTTGCGTGTCGGTGGTGTCTTGTGTGGCCGTCCTCGATCTTAATTGATCGATGTGGCGTTTCCACGCAAGTCCGTCAGTTGTTTGTAGCTGGTACGAGTGTGGGCCTGTTAGCTGTGTAATGATTGCTGGTACCCATAATGGGTCTCCGTTTAGGTTCTTCGCGTAGACAGCGTCGCCTGGTGCGAAGGTTCGGTGTTTGCTGGTGGAGTCTGGGGGTTTCTCTGGGTTGTAAGTGGGGTGTAGTCTATCGAGTGGGGACCTTATTTTCCTCCCCATTAGCAGTTCTGCCAGGCTTTTATTTGTTGTGGTGTTCGGGGTTATGTGCTGTATGAAAAATAATTTATTTATTTTGTCCTGGATCTCCCCGTAGTCTATTTTCTGGATGGTTTTTTTGTGAATTGAACCATCCGTTCCGCCCTACCATTTGCCGCTGGATGCACCAGGGCTGTCAGTGCATGTCGTATGTCCCTTTCCACTAGGAATTTTTTGAATTCTAGCGAGGTGAATTGGGGCCCGTTGTCGGACACGAGGACATCTGGGAGGCCGTGTGTTGCGAAGAGTTTGCAGAGTTCTTTGGTCACGGCTTCCGTGGTGGTTGTTCTCATGTTGCTTACCTCCAGCCAGTTGGAGTAAGCGTCTACGGTTATTAAGAAAGTGTGTCCTTTTGTGGGCCCGGCAAAATCTATGTGGATTCTAGACCAAGGTCCCCTGGGGGTTTCCCACTCTAGGATGGGTGCTGTGGGTGGGCTTGGTCTAGTTTCCTGGCATCGTTGACGCCTTGCTACCCAGGCCTCGATCTGTTTGTCCATCCCTGGCCACCAAGCGTAACTTCTGGCCAGGGCTTTCGTTCTAACAATGCCCGGGTGCCCCTCGTGTAACAGTTCCAAAACCTTCCCTTGTAGCTTTTCCGGGATGACCACTCTATCCCCCCATAGTAGACACCCTTTTAGTAACGAGAGTTCCGTTTGCCGGTTCCGGAATGTCCTGAAGGTCTCATCGTTGTCCTTTTCCAGCCACCCTTTCTCTACCCAATGCAAAACCCGCGCCAGACGTTTGTCTTTATCAGTTTCTTGGGCAATGTCTGACGCGGTTATGGGTAGGTTGGGTAGAGTCTCTATGCTGAGGGTGGTCGTCGTGGGTGCTGGGTCAGTGTCTGGTTCGGGTAACGGTGAGCGGCTTAAGGCATCCGCATGGGAGATAGTCTTACCGGGTCGGTGTGTGAGCCCATAGTTGTAGGCAGCCAGGAATTCGGACCACCTTGTAATTCGGGGAGATAGAATGTTCGGGGTGGCCCTGTTCCCTGCGAGTATTCCCAGCAGCGGTTTGTGGTCGGTGATGATGGTAAACGTCCGGCCGTAGAGGTACTCATGAAACCTTTTTACTGCGGCGATGATAGCCAAAGCCTCTTTGTCCAGCTGGCTGTAGTTCCGCTCCGGTTTGGTGAGGGTCCTTGAAAAGAACGCGATGGGTGCTTCCTTTCCATCGGGGAGAGTGTGGCTGAGGACAGCGCCGACGCCGAAGGGTGATGCGTCACATGTGATGGCTAGTGGTAGGGTCTCGTTGTACTGGATGAGGACGGCATCTGAAGTGAGCAGGTCCTTGGTTTTCCTGAAGGCGGCTTCTTCGCGTTTCCCCCAAGTTCAGGTAGCTGCCTTGTCCAAAAGTCCATGCAAAGGCTCCGCCGCGGTCGCCTTTTGGGGCAGGAAGACATTATAAAAGTTAAGTAGCCCCAGAAATGCCTGCAGTTCTGTTTTTGACCTGGGTGTGGGGGCTTCCTTGATGGCTTTAATTTTTTTGTCGGTGGGGTGAATGCCGTGTCGGTCTAGGAGATATCCTAGGAATTCGACCCACTCTGTGTACAGCTGGCATTTTTCTCTCTTCACTTTAAGCCCGGTTTCTTTGAATCTCGTTAGCACCTCCCTTAGGCGACTCTCTAGTTCGGCCTGGTTGGTTGCCGATACTAGTACATTGTCGAAGTATGGTACCACCCCCTTGATGCCTTGTAAGAGTCTTTCCATGAGGCTCTGGAAAATTCCAGGCGCCACGCTGACTCCAAATTGGAGGCGGTTGCATCTAAAGGCTCCCCGGTGGGTGACTATGGTTTGCGCCTCTGCAGTTTCCTCGTCGACTGGCAGTTGCTGGTATGCTTGGGCCAGGTCGAGTTTCGCAAAAACTTTGCCCCCTCCCAGTGAGTGCAGGAGATGCTGCACTACGGGGACGGGGAAAGCGCTTTGCTGCAAGGCGCCATTTAGGGTGGCCTTATAGTCCCCGCAGATTCTCACTGACCCATCAGGCTTGATTGGGGTGACTATGGGGGTCTCCCACTGGGCATGGTCTATGGGTTGTAAGACCCTTGCTTGACGAGCTTGTCAATTTGCTCGTCGATTTTCGGTTTGAGTGCGAAAGGTACCCGCCTTGGTTTTAGGCGTTTTGGGGGAACGTTTGGGTCTAGGCTGAAGGATATAGGGGGCCCTCGGTACTTGCCTAGGGTGCCGTCGAACACTTCTTGGAAGTCCCGGGCCAGTTGCTGCTCCCAGTCGACTTCGGCGATGTGGTCGATGCCCGTGACTGCAATGCCTAGTGGTGCGAACCATTGAAGTCCCAGCAGGCTAGGTTGGTCTCGATCGACGATGGTCAGGGGAAGTCTTTCGGTGTGCCCCTTGTATGTCACTGTGAATTTTCCTGTTCCGACTATAGGGATGCAGTTTCCCTGGTAGTCTTTGAGGATTAGTCTCTGGTTTTCTAGTTCCCTCCTCTGGATGGTAGGCACCAAGCGTTTAATTTCTTGCCATGCTACCATTGAGAGGTAGGACCCGGAGTCCACCTCCATTTTACAGGGTTTGCTTTCGATGCCTACCTCCACATAGACCTTTCTGGCATCTGTGGTAGTTGCGTGGCCGATGGTGACCGTTTGATGTGTCTCTTCTCTCCGCCGGCTCTCGCTCCCTCGTTGGGCTCTCCCTCGTTCCATTCCCAACGGTTGTCTGCTGGGCGGTCTCTGGTCCTGGGGGTTGGGCTCTCTCGTTTCCGCTTGCTCGGGTCCCATCGTCTGGGGCTGTGGGTTTTCTTGAGGCGGCAGACGCGGGCTATGTGGCCTTTTTTGTCGCAGTGCCGGCAAACGGAGTCGAAGAACCGGCATTCGGATCTGGGGTGGTCGCCTCCGCAACCGGCACACACGGTCCTCGACTTACGACTCCGCCGGCTGCGCTGGTCGCAGCCTGCCTGGAGACGGTGGATGTCTTCCTCCTCATCTGACGTGCCCGAGGTGGAGTGGAGTTCGCCCTGGTGGGTGGTAGTTTCAGGTTGGGCCTTGGTCGACCTTGCAGGGTT
The DNA here is from genome assembly GCA_033807585.1 of Hydrophis major. Lineage (NCBI taxonomy): Eukaryota > Metazoa > Chordata > Lepidosauria > Squamata > Elapidae > Hydrophis > Hydrophis major. Next base: position 77,665,893 of record CM066329.1, read on the forward strand.
GTTGTTTGCGGTGCGGTCCCCGGCGTTCGGTCTCCGCATGCAGTCTGCTGATTGTCGGGTTGCTTCGGCTGCTGCGGCTTCGGAGATTGCATCGGCGAGAGCGATGTTGCCCTTAGCCATCAACTGACTTTGGAGAACGGGGTCCCAAAGGCCGAGCATGATTCGGTCCCGCAGGGCCTTGTTCATATTGGAGAACTCGCATAGTTCTCCAAGGCGCCGCAGCTCTGCAACGAAATCACTGAAACTCTTGCCCGACCGCTGGTCCCGCCGATAAAATTCATGTCATCGGATGAGAATGGGTACGGCTGGAGCATAGTGTTTCCGGAGTAATGGCTCGAGGTCCGCCCAATCCATCGCGGTAACATCGGCGGGCTTGGTTAGTGCTTTTGCCATCTTAAACACTGCGGGCCCGCAGTGCGTTAGGAAGATGGCTCGTTTCTTCGGTCCCGTGGCATCCTTCAGATCGTTGCATTCAAGGAACATGTGGAATCTGTCCGTGTAAGATTCCCAGTCCTCGCTGGCGGGTTTGAAGAGGGTTGGTGGCGCGATGCTGGCCATCTCGTCGGTTGTCTGGCTTCTGTCGGACGCGTGCTTCGGTTCAGGATAAGAATCCCACCCTCGTCACCAGTGTTAAGTCCGCGTGGAAGGAAGCCAGGAGTTGGTGACTTTGTATCAAGCTCTTTATTGCAGTCAGGAACTGAACTGGCTCTTAGAAAAACTTTGCGGCTTTTTATTCCCAAGCCGCGGCAGCCGTGGCCAATGGCACCGCTTTGAATCTCCCGCGATTCGAATTTACCAATCGTGGGAGATTCTCAGCGAGCCGATTGGCGCGGCTCGCCTAGCCAATCCGATCGCCCCGTGTTTTGGCCAATCAAAGCGCGGGAATCTCAAGAATTCAAATGAAGGTACAGAACATGGATATAGTTGGGAAGCACCTCTCAAGCTGGACTTGCACAAAAGGCTGGGTTCCATTTAAAACCTAATTAGGAAATCTGAGATTTGGTCTGATGTGGGAACAGCACACTATATTAGTTTTTTTTGAGAGATGACAATGATAATGGTGTGTGTCAGTGTTGCAGCGACTTCTTTTCCAGGAACTGTCATGGTTAGTGCATCTGTTGAAGCCAATGCCCTCCTGGTCTTAACTTCTACCTGCTGTGAATCCTAGATTATGATCCAACTCCTTCTGGGAAAGGACCCTTGCCAAAAGCTAATGCTGGATCTCCTCCGTAACAAAGGACATTTCAGCATTTTCCTGCTTGGTGTTCAGACAGAGGCTGCTCTACCGCCTTCAATCAAATCTTTATTATGGTCAAATACCAGCATAAACTGCATAAACTGCTACTTCATATTCCAGAGGTTGTCTAGGCTTTCAATACAGCTGCCTGCTATGGTCTCAGGAAACTTTGCAAATGCCCTCTGAAAATCAAGAAATACCATTTGCTGCCTTGGGCAGATCAACTAATTGGCGCCACCTTATAGAGGTGAAAGAACACCTGGCTTGCAAAATTTGAATTCAATGCATGCATATATGTATGTATGTATGTATGTATATATGGCATTCAGCTTTGTTTGGGTATTTTCCCACATCATTGTAGTTGTGCTTTTAAAGTTGTAGCAACGTTTCGGCAGAATCTTGATGGCAGATGAGATTCTGCCAAAACATTGCTACAGCTTTAAAAGCACAACTACAATGACGTGAGAAAATACCCGAACAAAGCTGAATGCCATACATGTAAGTACCCGCAAAAACTTAAGAATAAGTATATATATATAAATACACACACACACACACACACACACACACACACACACACATATATATATATATATATATATATATATATATATATATATATATATATTCTTAAGTTTTCGTGGGTACTTACATGTCTGGCATTCAGCTTTGTTCGGGTATTTTCCCACGTCATAATAGTGGTGCTTTTAAAGTTGTAGCAATGTTTCAGCAGAATCTTATCTGCCATCATCAGGCTTCTGTATGGTGTTTGTCTGTGAGTCAGACTTTTACAGTGGTTTCAGATTTAAATTTGGGGCAGCCTATTGCTGTGTCAGAATGGTTTTTTCTTCCTCCTGATTGGTTGAGAGTCTTGGTCTGTGTTTATTGGTCTTGGAGTTTGCTGTGTTCTGCTTCTAATATCTTCTGTCTGTTTTTTTTGGGGGGGGGCTCCTTTTGTATCTTGATTGGCTGGCAACATTGTGTTACTTTATTGGAGGCCTTTAGTGCAGCTTGGCTTCGGGTAAATGGACGGCTATCATTAGTTAGGAAGCTGGGTTTTATCTGGGTGCCTGGTTGGGGTGTGTTTGAGCTGGAGGTATCAGGGGGGATCTGTTTGTGCCCAGGTGTTTGCCTGGCTTGTGGTGTGGAGATTTTTTTGTTTGTGAGTGCAGGCTTCCAAATGATTGACAGTCTGGTGGAATCATCTCTTCTGTTCATGCTTTCTGGTCTTTTTTCAATCTCTATGGCTTCTCTGATGATTCTGTGGCTGGGATTTTCTATGGTGGCTAGGGTTTTGGTGCCATTGAAGTTGATGTTATGACCTGTGGCTTCCATGTGTTGGACGAGTGAGGAAGTGTGTTCCAGCTTTTTGACTGCATTTTTGTGTTCATCCAGGCGGGTGCTTATTCTTCTATTGGTCTGTCCAATGTATGTGGCTGGGCATGATGCACAGGGGACTTCATATATATATATATATATATTCTGAGGTTCTTGCGGGTATTTTTATGTGGATCTTTGGTTATTCGGGTTTTCTCCCGTGTAAGATTGGAAGTATCTAGGCAACGTTTCGATGAAGTCTCATTCATTATCTTCAGGCTTGGTCTTCAGCTCTGTGCTTCTCAGAGTGATGTGAGCTTGCAGCTGCTTCTTCCTTTTAACTGCTAGTGGGGGTGTGCCCCCACCCAATCAAGTCACACCCCCACTAGCAGTTAAAAGGAAGAAGCAGCTGCGAGCTCACATCACTCTGAGAAGCACAGAGCTGAAGACCAAGCCTGAAGATGATGAATGAGACTTCATCGAAACGTTGCCTAGATACTTCCAATCTTACGCAGGAGAAAACCCAAATAACCAAAGATCCACCCACATACATACATACATACATACATACATATATATATGGCATTCAGCTTTGTTCGGGTATTTTCCCACGTCATAGTAGTGGTGCTTTTAAAGTTGTAGCAACATTTCAGCAGAATCTCATCTGCCATCATCAGGCTTCTGTATAGTGTTCGTCTGTGAGAAGCCTGATGATGGCAGATGAGATTCTGCTGAAACGTTGCTACAACTTTAAAAGCACCCCTACTATGACGTTGGAAAATACCCGAACAAAGCTGAATGCCATACATGTAAGTACCCACGAAAATTTAGTATTTTCCCACATCATAGTAGTGGTGCTTTTAAAGTTGTAGCAAGGTTTCAGCAGAATCTGATCTGCCATCATCAAGCTTCTGTATAGTGTTCATCTGTGAGTCAGACTTTTACAGTGGTTTCAGATTTAAATTTGGGGCAGCCTATTGCTGTGCCAGAATGGTTTTTTCTTCCTCCTGATTGGTTGAGAGTCTTGGTCTGTGTTTATTGGTCTTGGAGTTTGCTGTGTTCTGCTTCTAATATCTTCTGTCTGGTTTTTTTTTTGGGGGGGGGGCTCTTTTTGTATCTTGATTGGCTGGCAACATTGTGTTACTTTATTGGAGGCCTTTAGTGCAGCTTGGCTTCGGGTAAATGGACGGCTATCATTAGTTAGGAAGCTGGGTTTCATCTGGATGCCTGGTTGGGGTGTGTTTGAGCTGGAGGTATCAGGGGGGATCTGTTTGTGCCCAGGTGTTTGTCTGGCTTGTGGTGTGGAGATTTTTTTGTTTGTGAGTGCAGGCTTCCAAATGATTGACAGCCTGGTGGAATCATCTCTTCTGTTCATGCTTTCTGGTCTTTTTTCAATCTCTATGGCTTCTCTGATGATTCTGTGGCTGGGATTTTCTATGGTGGCTAGGGTTTTGGTGCCATTGAAGTTGATGCTATGACCTGTGGCTTCCATGTGTTGGACTAGTGAGGAAGTGTGTTCCAGCTTTTTGACTGCATTTTTGTGTTCATCCAGGCGGGTGCTTATTCTTCTATTGGTCTGTCCAATGTATGTGGCCGGGCATGATGCACAGGGGACTTCATATATACCTTGGTTTTCCAGGTCAATTTTGTCTTTGGGGTTTCTGAGGATGGCTGCTATTTTTCTGTCTGTTTTGAAGGCAGTCTTGATGTGGTGTCTGTATAGTATCTAACTAATTTTGTCTGTAGTGCCTTTTATGGCACCAAAACCCTAGCCACTATAGAAAATCCCAGCGACAGAATCATCAGAGAAGCCATAGAGATTGAAAAAAGACCAGAAAGCATGAACAGAAGAGATGATTCCACCAGGCTGTCAATCATTTGGAAGCCTGCACTCACAAACAAAAAAATCTCCACACCACAAGCCAGGCAAACACCTGGGTACAAACAGATCCCCCCTGATACCTCCAGCTCAAACACACCCCAACCAGGCACCCAGATGAAACCCAGCTTCCTAACCAATGATAGCCGTCCATTTACCCGAAGCCAAGCTGCACTAAAGGCCTCCAATAAAGTAACACAATGTTGCCAGCCAATCAAGATACAAAAAGAGCCCCCCCAAAAAAAACCAGACAGAAGATATTAGAAGCAGAACACAGCAAACTCCAAGACCAATAAACAACGACCAAGACTCTCAACCAATCAGGAGAAAGAAAAAACCATTCTGGCACAGCAATAGGCTGCCCCAAATTTAAATCTGAAACCACTGTAAAAGTCTGACTCACAGACGAACAATATACAGAAGCCTGATGATGGCAGATGAGATTCTGCTGAAACCTTGCTACAACTTTAAAAGCACCACTACTATGACGTGGGAAAATACCCGAACAAAGCTGAATGCCATACATGTAAGTACCCGCGAAAACTTAAGAAAACGCACACACACACACACACACACAAACACACACATACATATAGGTATGTATAAAATCTATCTATCTATCTATCTATCTATCTATCTATCTATCTATCTATCTGTCCGTCCGTCCGTCCATCCATCCATCCATCCATCCATCCATCCATCCATCCATCCATCCATCCATCCATCCATCCATCCATCCATCCATCCATCCATCTATCTATCTATCTATCTATCTATCTATCTATCTATCTATCTATCTATCTATCTATTGGAATATAATCTGAAATCCCAGAAACGAGAGGCTGTTTCCTAGAGGGCAAAGAGGCAGAGGAGCTTGGATAGTCTGATAGGCAGGAAGAGGGATAAGGCAGCTCCCTCTAGCAGTTCACAGAGTGTATCTAACAGTTTTGCACAGTTGCTTTAGTCTGGCAAGATTCTGTCTGCAGATTAATATTAATAACAGCAACAAAAACTACTCAGAAGTAAATGTGTATGTCATTCTTGGGGCCTTTCAAAATGCATATGTAGTACAGCCCATAAATGCAAGATGTATTATTTTCTGTTATCCCTCACATTTTACAAGAAAATTCCATATAGCCTAAGGTAAAGACTTTCCTGAAAGAAACTTTCCTGTGGATGACAGCATGTGTACACACAAAACTCTTTCCATGACTTCCAAGAATGGATCTAATTTACTGTTTCATAGCATCTTAACTCTGGGTTGAGATGTTTTCATTATGTCTTCCTAGTTCTCTAATTATCAGCTCTTCTCTCTCCCATCCCCACCCTCTATTTTTTTTGGCCACCCCTTGCAAAGAGCCATCCATGGAGTGTTCTTCCACTTTAAGGGAACTTTACAGTGTGTTTTTAGAAAGGGTGTTGGTGGCAATGAATTTTGGAGATCTTCTGTTTGATTATTGTTCTTAGCAGCATCCCTGCTTGTCAGTTTTCCATAAATGTCTGAATGCCACCGATAGCAGCAGGTAATTTACCTCTTGACTTGATCTCACTGCCAAACTCATATTTCATGTTCAGGCCAAGGCACGCAGAGGATAATTGTTCATGATTCATCATCATGTATGCAACATGACTGTCTGAACATTTTAACTAAACATTGGGAAAAAAAACCTTGCTAGGCAGTAAGTCAGTCCAATCATTCTGAACGACACCTGGTTGAGACAGATAAGGTTTTTAACAAAGATTCAAAGGATTTGAGTGGAATACATGTCTAATCAATAGGATTGCAGTAAAATAAATGACATTTTTGCACTAATGCAACTACCCACCCTCCAAAAATTAGCCAGCATTCCATCCTCACTGACCATCCTCCATGCTTCTTGAGCTTATTTTTTTCCTCCTACATGTACTGAAGCCTCTCCTTGAATGCTGAAGGTGCCATTGTATTATGTGTGGGTAATCTACCATTAATTTTACAGTCTAAGACTCGTGGAAACTCAATAATTCACGTTCTAACCAAGGACTGCAGAATTATTAAGGTGGCATTTAGGAATATAGGCACTTTCAAAGCAGGGAGGGGTTTTTTAAAAAATAAAATTATTATCTTATTCATTATTCATTGCACAGTCAGCCAGATGTTTAGACCAAATTTGGCATTGTTGTCCACCTATCGAGTCTTTCCCAAGGACCTGGGATAGGCAGATGAAGTTTGAAGGTGTTACAGATATAATTGCAAGATTATTTACGACAATGTAAATGTCTTTTCTTCCAACAGCACAGGTTACTCATCCAACAGTCCAGAGTCCTCTAACCCATTTTTTCACCAATACCCAGCACAGTCCTGGGCAATGATTGATCTGATATGGGTTTCTGTAATTTATATCTCACCATATTTTTTTTTATGGGAGAGACACTCTATTTCAGGTCTCTCCAACCTTGGCAACTTTAAGCCTGATGGACTTCAGCTCCCAGAATTCTGGGAGTTGAAGTCTAATTTGCCAAGGTTGGAGACCCCTGCTCTATCTGGTTTCTCTGGTGAGGAACAGTCCAATATGATTGGACTTCTGTTATATCTCTCATCTTCCTCAGAGCACCCAAGTCCCACAACCACATCAATGTACTGCCTCACTGGAGGATTTTTATTATCATTAGTAGCAATAGTAGAAATTAAGGCACTGGCAGACCATGAATTCTAATCCCACCTTAAGACACTAAAGCAGCTGGATGACCTTGGGCCAGGCACTCTCTCTCAGCCCTTGGAAGAATGCAAAGGCAAACCACTGATGAATTCCTGTAAAGAAAATTCCAGGGACTTGTCCAGGCAGGCTATTGCCAGGAGTCAACATTGGCTCAGAGATTTGCACGCATGCACACACACAAAATAGTATAATTTTTGATTTAGTACTCACACATGCTATATGTCAACACACATCTACCGTAGCTCCATTATGCCCATAATTCAAGCTGTTACTGGATACTTTCCAGTTTGGTGTTGTGGTGAAAATGCTGCCCTACTAACAAAGAGACAATGGTTGCTAATCTCTCCTTAGACAGGAATGCTGATTTGGTGATCTTGGGCCAGTCACTCTCTCTGAACCACCCCAACTCTACAGGGTGGTTGTTGTGGAGAAAATAGGAGGAAGGAGTGTTAGGTATGTTCAATCCCTTGAATTACTTATAAAATAAGGCAGGATGAAGGAGCCATGGTGGCACTCTTGGTTAGGATTCTATATTGCGGGCTAATTCTGCCAACTGCCAGCAATTCAATTCTGACCTGCTCAAGGTTGACTCAGCCTTCCATCCTTTTGAGGTCAGTAAAATGGGCACCCAGATTGTTGTGGGCAACATGCTGATTCTTTAAATAGTTTAGAGTGGGCTCTAAAGCACTATGAAGTGGTGTATAAAACTTAAGTGCTATTGCTATTAAAACAATCTTTTAAAACATGTTATACGCTTATGAGAGTAGAAGTTGATTTCAGAAATGGGGACTAGATGGAGGAAAAGGTTCTTACTATGAGGTGATAAATCAGGTGCATCGAAAAATTAAATCAAGCGCATGGAAAAAAACCTTCATTGCATGTGCATGCATTTTGAAATAACTAGGTGTCACTGTAGACATGATCCAGGAGGTCAGCCTCAGCAGAATGAGCAGACGATGGTCCTGGAGACCGGCCAATGTAGAGATTGGCAGAAGGAAGAACTGGAGATCAAATCAAATCAAATCCTTCATTAGGCTCAATGACCAGATGTAAGAAATGACAGTAAATCAGGAAAAGTCTATATCCTCAGCCTAAGAACAGCTGCTTGTAACACTTTCATTCCTGGAAGTCTATAGCCATATTTAATTAATGTAGCACATCATAACACCACATACACATAGTAACTCCTTATGTTTCAATGCATTCTGACATTTGGGTAAGACCAGGCTCAAAAATATGAATCTCATTGGTTCCAAACATTCCTCTGGAACAGTTTTGTTGTGACTCAGAGAGCATCTTTTAAATTCTCATTCTGACATCGCACAGTAATTTCCAAGAACTGTTTGTTTATTTGTTTGTTTGTTTAATTTATTTCCTGCCTATATTGCCATGATCTAGTTTTTACAGCAATATTAGTAGCTAACTTTATGGCTGCCTGGTTGTCCTCGTACACAATAATGGAATCTTTAACAGTTATACCCATGTCTAATAATAACTGTTTGTACAAAATTAAGTCAGTGCATAATAATGACAGACATGAAAATTCTGCTTCCATCGTGGACAAGCTGATATGCTGTTTCTGATTGACCTCCACCCTATTAGTGTCTTACCAAATAATATAGCCATCCCAGATGTTGATTTTCTAGTGTTTATGTCAGTTGCAAAACTTGCATCTGCATAGGCACTAAGACTCAAATCACCCTTTGGTTCTATATACAATGCATGGTTCATTGTTCCTTTAAGATATCTTAAAATTCTCTTTAATGATTGCCAATGACATTGATGTGGATCTGAATTAAAACGTGCCAGCTGATTTACACTATAAGCTATATCTGGCCTAGACCAATTGCTTATATATGATAAGCTACCAATCAAAGATTGATATATAGACTTATCAAATTTGGGACTTTGATCATCAGTTTGGCAAACTTCCTGACTCATTGGAGTCTTTGCCGGTTTACAAAGTTCCATTTTATACATTTTAATTAATTGGCAAATTTTATCTTCTTGAGATATCTTAAAACCATTTTTTGTTTTGTTAATTGTCAATCCTAGATACTTTTTAATTTCACCTAAATGCTTTAATTTTACCTTGTTGGCTAATAATGATATAATCTCATTAGCTTCATTATTAGTCTTAGTTATCAAAGCAATATCATCTGTAAATAATAACAATAATGACACCGTTCCATTATTTTCTCTTTTAAACACACATGGATCTGCTGAACCAGATTTAAAACCTGTATTGTTTAACTCTTTCACAAAATATTGATTCCACTCAAAGCCAGATTGTTTCAACCCGTAAAGACTCTTTTTGAGTTTCCAACAATCATTACTATTTACTTTATTGTCTTTTAAAATAATTGGCTTTTTCAAATATATAGTGTGCTGTAATGGTGCATGCAAATAAGCAGTTTCTGCATCAAAATGGTTAATGACATAGTTTTTCTTAGCTGCCCACACTAATGCTGCTCTCAAAGATGTTGCTTTAAGACTTGGTGCAAAAACTTCATCGTAATCAGATGCAGTTTGATTAAATCCTTGAGCTACCAACCTAGCTTTATGGGAAACAGTCCCATCATTTCCAGTTTTTACTTTAAATATCCATTTGCACCCAATGGATTTTTCTCCTGGAGGTAATTTAGCATCTTCATATACTTTCATTACCTTTAATGAATTTAGTTCTTTTTCCATTGCCTTTTGCCAATTCTCCTGATCCTTAGCAGGATACATCCTAAGTTCATCTACACCAGTTGGAACTTTAGTTACTTGGCAAACTATACTTGCTTGATACCTATCAGGTGGTCTAGTTACACGTGTAGTACGTCTAGGTATTACAGGACTTACAGGTGGACTTTCATTTACTAACTCTTCTTGATTATCTAACTCTTCCTGATCAACAGTTTTTTTTTGTTCTGGTCCTATTTGCTCTTCGTGGACTTCTTTAATTGGACTCTTCTTATAAATAGTCTGTTCTTTCTGCCTTTTGTAGGGTTCAATAATTACTTCGTTATTTAAATCTTGCTCTAATCTATTCCATCCTACATGTTCTAGGAATTTAGCACTAGCACTGGTGTAAACTCTAGATGTACCTGGTTCCCAGAATCTATAAGATCTGTGATTAGATTCATATCCTATAAAAAATAATCTTTTAGCTCTATGCTGTCCTTTGTGTCTGAGTTGTGAAGGGATATGCACCCATGCTGGTGCTCCAAATATGTGCATGTAACTTAAATCAGGTTTTGTACCATGCCGCAGTGTGAATGGTAATTCAACTGTTGTTGAATTAACAACATTATTTAATATATGATAACCACACATTATTGCTTCTCCCCACAAATTGTCAGGTAATCCTGAATCAGACAACATAGTACTTGTCATTGACTGTAGTGTTTGGCCTCGTCTTTCTATAAAGGCATTATGTTGTGGCTTATATGGTGCAGACTTTTATGTTGTAAACCAAACATTCTAAGTCTATTCTGGAATTTATTATTTGTAAATTCCGTACCATTATCTGTTATAAGAGTTACTAATTTCTTTTTAGTTTTCCTTTCTGCAAATTTTATCCAATTAAAGAGATTTAGATACGTTTCAGTTTTGCTCTTCATTAAATAGCAAAACCCATATTTAGAATAGTGGTCCATTATATTTAGTATGTATCGAGCACCTCCTACACTTGGTTTTTTCGGACCTATTAAATCAGCAAATACTACTTCTAAAGGCTCTTTGGTAGTAAATCCATCAACTCTATTCGCCGGTTTGACCTTGCTCTTGCTTTGATTGCAAGCATTACATTGCAAATACTTATTACAAGGTTTTAAACTTATTCCTTCAGATAATTCAACAGCTTTTTTAAGCATTTTAAAATTTAAATGCCCTAGCCGTCGGTGTAACAAGTGAATACATTCATCATGAGGTTTCTTATTATCATAAACCGTGTTAGCCACCTCTAAACCATTGTCATTTAGCACATATAATTCACCTCTTCAAGATGCAGTTATTTTCTTATCTTCTTTTTCAATTATGCAGTTATCTCCTTTAAAGGTAACTACATATCCTAGTTTAAACAAAATTCTAACTGAAATTAAATTAAACTTAAGTTGTGGTACATATAACATTTTTACATTCTCTTTTATAAAAGAACAATATGCTATACCTTGACCTTTAGCTTTCAGTTTCCAGCCATTGGCTAACGATATCTGCTGTGTACTCTTGGACATTTTAATAAAATTTTTGTTATCATTTGTTATACAGTGGGATGCTCCACTGTCAACCACCCATAAATTATTTTTTACAGCTCTATTACTATCCATGGCTAACTCTAAATTTTTATTTATCTTTTGATGACTTTTAGTATTCTGGCCAGCGTTCTGGTGCTTTGCTTTTTTACAAAATCTTGTCAAATGTCCTCTTCCTCCACAATTAAAACACTTTTTAATTGCATATGCAGTAGGAGATTCATTATCTTCTTTTTGAGGTTGCTCCCTCCTTAACTGATATCTTTCAAGTCTTCTTCTTTCCTCTTCAATCAATCTGCCAGTTATATCAGTTAAAGTTAAACTTTCCTGAGGCAAAATTTCAAGGGAAGTGACGTAGTTGTCATAACTTTCATCTAGTGAAGATAGAATTATATAGACTTGGTTTAGTTCAGAGAAAATAAGCTGTTTCTCATGCAGTTCTTGAAAAATGCTTTGCAGAGTTTCCAAATGACTCAGCATATCACCATTCGTTTGGAGATGCATCCTGAAAAGCTTCTGTGTAAGATTTATGTGAGCACCAACGTTATCTCGGACATAAATTCTCTTCAGCTTCTGCCAACACCCAACAGCCGTTTGATCTCTGTGGATATGAACAAGTTGCTGGTCAGACAGTGTTAATCCTATTATGCAAATAGCTTGTTCATTTTTCTGCATAAAATCTTTTATCTTTAGTCTATCTTCCTCAATATCTGGATCCCATTCCTCTACGTTTGGTGGGTTTTCAATTATGTTCCACAAACCTTCTCTTCGTAGAAGTAGACTACATTTTATAGACCATGATACATAGTTTGTTCCATCCAGCTTGGATATAAGGGACAAATTTTGTAGATTGACTTGTGCCATGTTTTCTTATATGGATATAAAACTATAATTAATAAAACACAGCTGTCTGTTTACTGTAACGTATAACAACACATACTCTCACTTTTTACATAAATCTGTTTTATCCTAGTTAAACTGACTTTGCAGCCTCTGGGCCCATAACCAGTGTTAAGCCTGGTTTCCCCAACCAGGGTTAAGGAGACAAGCTAAACAGAATGTGCAGCGTTAGTCAGATAGGCATACAGATAAATGAGTGAGATAAGTTTGTATGTTTATTAACATACAGTAAAAATAACAGATACGCTTGTGCTATCAAAAATATAGTTTATTCCATTTATAGCATAGTCAAAATAACAGTCCATTAGTCATGTATCATTTAGTCAGTCCATTCAGGGATATTCAGTTAGCAAAGTCCGTGTAGAATATCCTATGTCAGTTCACTTACAAATCAGTCCTTTGTCTCTCTCCCGTTCGAGTAACGCAGTCTTGAGTCCATGCAGTAATTAGGGATCATCAAAGCCAGAGAGAGAGCAAGCTGTCGTCTTGCTTCTTTCACAACCACTCCCTTAATTACATTCCTATATTTAAAGTTGCAGACACTTTAACTTATAAACCATGATTACATATTTATTATTTTACCTAAACCAGTTAGGGTAAACAATGTTATCCCTAACAGGGCTAATCTAGCTGGCTTACAATAATAAAAAGGAAGAAAATGAAAGGAGTTTAAACAGAACAGAAGTAAAATAATAGAGCTATAAAATAAACAATGACAAAGGTACACAACAAGAGTACTCAATGTGATAACCAAAAAAATAAAAATGGAATGGGTGGAGAGCAGAGAGCAAGGGGAGTGAGGTGAAGTCTGCCATCAATCCAGCAGACACCTCTAGTGTGGAACTCCCCCCTCTAGTTATCAGGCCCACCAGCAGAGTCAGGTCTTCAGACTCATGCAGAAGGATAGGAGGATGAGGGCAGATCTTACTTTAGAGGCTAAGATATTCCAAAGGGCAAGCCCTATAACAGAGAAGACTCTTGTTCTGGATCTCGATAGTCAAGACTTCTTTGACCAGTAAGATCCAGAGAAAGCCCTTTTGCCAGTACAAGCAGGATGGGCTTGTCGTAATGGGATGAGGCAGTCCATCAGGTAGCCTGGACCTATGCCCGTAAGGGCCTTAAAGGTCATAACCAATACCTTAAATTGCACTTGGAAGCAGATCAATAACTAGTGAAGTTTATGCAGCAGAGGTATAATATGGACCTTTCTGATATGGACCATTTTAATATGGACCATTCTGCCCAGTCATCATGCTCTTCAGCTGACCAATGGGCAAAATGATTAGGATCCAATTAGGGCAATTCCTGTGTTTGTTTTGCTGTGCTTCTTTGCAAGGTAAGGAAAAGGTAGTCTTTTTCTCTGGTTAAAAGAAACGAAGTTTCTAAAGGGTTTTAATTTCATCATGAAGGATGAAGCATCTCCAACACGATCGCCAATGTCTAATGACGGATATGGCACAAAGAAGAAGAGTGAAGGATGAATTCCTCCCGATCTAAGAACCACATGTTGTCTTTCTTCCTTTACCAGAAAAGGAAAGAAACGATCTTTTTCCCCACTCTGTCCTAAAATCTCACAATTGTGGAAATTTTGGTAATGGTTAATTAATATTGCTAAATTATCCATAGATTAAATGAAGAATTTTTGGATATTTTACAGCAAAAAAATAATAATAATATACATGTCTTCAGGTGACAGATTTGCTTCATTGAAGTAGCTTGCATAAGTTTCTTCTCAATTGATGAGTTATTTTTGAAAAATTCTAGAAAACTGATAAGGTACTGGAAGACTGGAGGAGAAGAGGGGAAAGGAGGAGGAGGATCCAAGAAAATGCATTGTAATTATTATCTGCACCAGGAAAGATACTAGGACAGATGACAAGCATGTCTGTGAGAACTTAGAAAAAAGAAAAAAAAATACTGCCTTTACCAGAGCTCAGCATGAACAAGTTGTGTCAAATTGATCTCATCTTTTCTTATGACAGAATGGCTAATTAGGGAGACCAAGTCTATATACATATTATGCCTTAATCTCAATAAAGTCCTTGACAAGATCTCTCATATTGTAATATCTTGTGGGCAAGATAAAAATAGGCATGCTGTGGATTTTTGTGGTCCATGGGATTTACAACAGGTTAAACAACTGTTCTCAAATGAGAACACAATGGCACAGTGGTCAGAGTCAGAGGTGGCATTCAGCAGGCTCTGACCAGTTCTAAAGAACTGGTAGCAGAAATTTTGAGAAGTTAGAACTGGCAAATGCTACCTCTGAGTGGCCCGGTCCCCATCTATTCTCTGCCTCCTGACTCCCAGCTGATCGACTGGGTCTTCTTTTGTTACCCTGCACAGGAGAACGGAGCTGGAAAGCAGGTTAGTGGGGTGGGGAGGGAATGGGGACCTTAAAGAGTACAAAGTCACAACTCTAAATTATGTTGGCAGATTTTAATATTGAACCAAGTCAAGTGGATTATGTTCAGTGTAGATAAATGGATAAGTCCTGTATCTCAATAGGAATGATCAAATTTCTAGACACAGGATATTCAGGAATCCTGGCTTGGCAGGAAAACATGTGACAGGAATCTAGGAATACCCACAGACGATCACTTGAACATAACCACAGAATAAGATGTAGGAGCTAGAATGAGCAACAGTGCAACCTTGAGTTGCAATAACAATTTTGATATCCAACAGAAGGGAGCTAATTCACTGATGGTGAACAATGGAAGCGTCTACTTAAAACAAGAACAGGCATTCCTTCACTTGCGGTTTATAAATTGGGTCTTCATTGCTAACTGTCATGGATGGTTTAGTGATCTATATTAACCTGGTGGTTTGACTAAATAAAGATGGTGCAGTAGCTCAGTGATTAAGACTCTGGGTTTGTCTGCTGGAAAACTGGCAGCCCAGGTTTGAGACCCAAGTGCCAAGCAATGGAGTGAGGTTCAGTCCTCACCTCAATTCCTGCCAACCTAGCATGTAAATGTGAGTAGATAGTAGAAAAATATGTAAATGTGAGTAAATAAAAAAACACTACTTGGGTGGGAAGGTAACAGTGCTGGTCACATGATTGTGGAAAAGTCCTCAGACAGCACTGGCTCAATGGCCTTTAAAATGGATACGAGCATCAGTCCTTATAGTCTGCAACAACTACTGGATAAAATCTGCAGCGACTCCTTTACCTTTTTGACTAGGTAACCTATGAGATCTCTTCAACTTTACATAATCTATAATTCTATTATTTTTTTTTTTACAAAGTTGAACAATATTGGCATATACTTGTTTTACTGTTTATACATAGATATGGATTTGAGAATATGGGCAATCATTTCAATAGAATTCATTACACCTCATAACATGTGAAAAATACTTGTGACTCCTGGAATGTGAATGCTACCTTGGGAATATTGCTAATACTTTGGCCACCTATAGGCACTGCATTGCTGGTTGCAAAAATAAGGGAATTGTCAAGCACCAGTGAAATCAGGAGATCCAGGCAGTTCAAATGAGTATAAAGATTTATTGTTAAGTTCAAGCTCTATAAGAATCAGAACTACTAACAGTCAAGGTAAATTAGTGGGAATTAAGAATAGAAGGAATTGAAGGTGGGATGGACTTAGATCTTTTGTGGGTGTGAAAGGACTCATGACGGATGATGCATTTGGACCTTCCTTCAAGCTTAGCATGGTCATCATCTACAGGAATGAATTTCCTAAGAAGATACACAGGCACTCTGGTCAGATATTAGGGAATTTATATAACTATTAGTAAGATAATTTATCTTTCTATCTATTAGTAAGGGAATTTACCTATCCATCCATCCATCCATCCATCCATCCATCCATCCATCCATCCATCCATCCATCCATCCATCCATTTATCATCTATCCATCTCTCTTCTATCCATTTGTCTTCTATCTATCAAGTATCATCTATATTTATCAAACTCCTTAACCACCCATCTCTCTCAATATCAACTGCATTTCAGTCTTAATAATCTAAGCAGAGAAAATAAAGAACACAGCATCTTCAATTTATGTAACAGTGATCATTCGGAGGGGGGTGTTAATTGCATTAGCAGTTTTTTGCATGTGTTTGTGTGTATGTGTATAGTGTGTAAGTAATATATAGCATGTAGGTATGTGTTCACATATCCATTGGCCTACTGCAAATGATCTTAAATCAAACTCAGAGGAATAAGTGCTTTCTCTAAATGGCTTCTAAAGGTCAGCCAAAATTTATAGCTACCAAGATAAATACTCTTTATCTATTTTATCGCAACACCATTATCAAATTAAAAAGGCACTCTTTTTGGCATGGCTGGCAATCTTTATGAGAAAATGCTGGGGTCCTGTATCGCAGCTGGTTTAATCTTTCTTGCCATCTGTACCTATAGTCTGAAGCTGCAGTCTTGCACAAGGTGTTTAGAAATCCCATGGAATAAAATGGGATTATTTCCAAATGATATGGTTTGGGCTGTTAGCACAGAATTGATATCAGCTGGGAAATGATTTCGCTTATTTCTTTCCCTTCTGAGTATGAGGAAATAGTCAATGCATTTGTCTCTATTATTTTACTGTATGAAGAAAAGACTTGATAAATGATTAAAGGTATACATATTATAAATAGAATATATAATATGAAGATAAAGTCATTTGCCATTGCCATATTATTTTTGAATAGAGCAATGCAGCCCCCAGTTTACTATGTTCTGCTGAAAAATTAATTTAAAAAAGAAAGCAAGTGTATGGTGAATGGAAAATCTTAGACCCCAAATCCCTTTAACAGGACCTAAAGCTCAGTAATATCCCAACATCATGTTTTAGAGATTCTGCTTAAAATCCCCCTCCTCCTCTTCCTCGTCCTCATCATCACATCAACAATAATTATTCAAGTGTTAGCTAAGCCCAATATAGGTGAGTCTGCAGTTGAAGATAATGTGTTAGATACTTCTGTTTTTATATTTTGCATTCTGAATTTTATCAGTTTTAATTGCTTTTTTCATTTTGTCTGTTTACCATTCCATTATCTGATTAAGATCGGCAGTTATATAAATTTCCTAACTGATAATAATAACAAAAAACAACGAAGATGCATTAAATCTAGTATACCACAAAGGCTTCCTGAATAGTGAAGAAACCAAATTGGTATAGAAGAAAGACCAAATGAAGAATTGAAAAGAGATAAAGCTTCTATATGAGATAAGTCAGTGTGAAAACCTATGTTGCATTATTTCTTTGTGAAAGAGGCTTCTGTTTTTCTACCTAATTTTTTAGAGTGCTGGAAAATTTCTTTCAGATTTTTCACATTGCGCTTTTGGACTTTATTGTAGATAGAAAGCACTATTAATAGTATCACAACTTTTTTGTGACATATTTCTCCATTTCTTGGAAGCTTTCCTGGCTACCTGTACTTTTCAATTTGAAAATAAAATCTGTTATGTATGTAAATAGTTAAATAAAAGCGAGCTTGGGGTAAAGTGCAGGGTTCTGGCCCTGCACTTCTGATTGGTTGTTAAGCGGCTCGATCGGATTGGTTGGGCTCAGAGAATCCGATTGGCCCTTAACGAAGGACTCTTATTGGTTCTGGAGCTAGCGTCTTACAGCTCCCTATTGGTTGTTTCACATTAAGGTTGCCTATATAAGGCAGAGTTGTTGTTATTAAAGTTTTTAAGTCACTATGTAATAAAGAGCTGGGGGTTCACCAACTAAGACTGTCTCCATTCAATTAACCCATGCCTCAAACTATATCACTGGCGACGAGGATGGGATTTGGAGACATCTGATCTTAAGGAACTTGGAAGAAAAACAGAGCACGTGTTAAGATGACGCCACCAACGGAAACCATGTCCAGTGGCATCGTACCACCCGCTCCATTCGATCCAAACCAAGAGGATTGGGAATCCTACATGGATCGCTTCCAAATGTTCCTCAAAACAAACAACCTGAAGGACGCCACACCAGCCAAGAAGCGGGCGCTGTTCCTGACGTATTGCGGCCTGGCTGTCTTTAAAATGGCGAAAGCACTCGCGAAACCTCGAGAAGTAAAAGCAATGAGCTGGGACGACCTCGAACCTCTCCTGAGAGACCATTATGCGCCAACCGTACCTACACTCGTGAGACGCCACGAGTTCTATCAAAGAAGCCAGCGAAAAGGAGAGAGTGTGGCTGACTTCGTGGCAGACCTCCGACACTTGGGAGGCCTCTGCGGGTTTGCAGACTTAGATGAAGCACTGAGAAACCGCTTAATTCTGGGATTAGATGCGCTAGGCGTGCAAAGCAAGCTGATGGCAAAGGGCGACATCGGCCTTGCTGACGCCATCGCCGAAGCCACTACTGCTGAGGCGACCAAAAAGTCCGCAGCGCAACTACGGCGAAGCCGAAACCCACCGACCCCACCGACAGGCGACATCTTACCAAGCTCAGAAGGGCAGCTAGCGACAACGCACTACGAGGACCTCTATTCGTCCTCAGACAGCGACGAAGAAGGGGTCCATCGACTGAGGTCCGACCGGGACTCTCACCCTAAACCCTCACGCCCTTGCGCTGCTTGCAGGGCAAACCACCCCAGGGCAGACTGCAAATTCCGTGACGCACTCTGCCATGAGTGTGGAAAACGAGGCCACATCAGTCAAGTCTGTCGCAGTTTACTGGGACCAAGTCAGGCCTCAAGGGGAACCAACTTTCGCCAATCGGCAGGAAACCGTCCTGTAAGGCGAGATCCAGCAAACCACTCCTACAGATATCGAGCATTGCAGAAAGAAGAGGCTCACCATATTATCACTATAGGTCACGCCTCAGCCATGGACACTAAGAAGATTCGAGTTACAGTAGCCACAGAGAACCAACCTTGCCACATGGAGGTCGATTCCGGATCGTCCCTCTCGATGGTGTCATGGAAGACATTAAAGCAACTCATTCCTACCATCCAACGCCAAGACCTTTGAATGCAACGTCTCATCCTTAAAGACTACCAAGGGAATTGGATCCCTGTGGTTGGGTCTTGTCGAGTCCGCATCTCGTTTAAAAAGCATATGGCATATTTACCTCTAACGATCATCGATAGGGACAGGCCTAGTTTGTTGGGCCTCCAATGGTTTGCGCCACTCGGCATCGAAGTAGCCGGTGTGAACCAAGTCGGTGATTGCAAGTGGGAGGAGGACCTTATTTCTGAATTCAGCGATGTCTTCGCAGATCGTCTGGGCGAGTATAAAGGGACCCCAATTTCGTTTAGCCTCGACCCTAAGGTCGCTCCGATCCATTTAAAGCCCCGTTGAGTTCCGTTCGCCCTTAAGGCCAAGATAGATGAACAACTTGACAAACTAATTAAACAAGGGGTACTGAAACCCATTGATCATTCTCCATGGGAAACTCCTATTGTAACCCCCATTAAGCCAGATGGGTCAATCCGAATCTGTGGGGACTACCGGGCCACTCTGAACCACGCTCTCCAGCAGAACGCGTATCCAGTGCCGGTGGTACAGCACCTCCTTCATTCCCTGGGAGGCGGAAAGGTTTTTGCTAAATTAGATTTAGCTCAAGCCAATCAACAATTGCCCGTGGACGATAAAACAGCCCAAGCTCAAACGATAGTAACACACAGAGGTGCTTTTAAATGTACCCGATTGCAATTCGGGGTAAGTGTAGCCCCGGGAATATTCCAAAGTTTAATGGAACGATTATTGCAGGGAATCAAGGGCGTGGTTCCGTATTTTGATGACGTGTTAATTGCAGCTCCTGGTAAAAAAATTCTGCAGAATCGTTTAAAATGTGTTCTTAAAAAATTCCAAGAAGCGGGACTGAAAGTAAAAAGGGATAAATGTCATCTGTATACCGACAGTGTTGAATTTCTAGGTTATCGCATTGATAGTCAGGGTATTCACCCTACTGAGAGTAAATTAAGGGCGATAAAAAATGCTCCCAGACCCCGTAACAAAACAGATCTCCAGGCATTTTTAGGCCTTATCAATTTCTATAATGTGTTTTTACCGCATAAGGCGACTGTGGCTGAACCATTACACCGGTTATTAGATAAGAAAGCATTGTGGGTTTGGGGTTACCGAGAGGAAAAAGCGTTTCGAAATGTAAAAGATTTACTTACATCTGATTCTGTACTTATGCAATATAATGAAACATTACCATTGATTATAACTTGTGATGCCTCACCATTTGGGGTGGGCGCCATTCTGAGCCATGTGCTGCCTAATGGAAACGAGGCCCCGGTTGCATACTTTTCGAAGACTCTTTCCCATGCAGAACGTAACTATGGACAAATAGATAAGGAAGCTCTTGCAATTGTGTCAGCCGTAAAAAAATTCCATGAGTATGTATATGGAAGGACATTTACCATTGTAACTGACCACAAACCTTTACTGGGGATAATAGCTGGGGACAAACCAACCCCCTATATATTGTCCCCAAGAATGACTCGATGGTCAGAGTTCCTAGCTGCTTATAATTATCGATTGTTACATCGCCCGGGGAAAGCCATTCCCCACGCCGACGCACTCAGCAGAGCACCGCTACCAGAGACTTTCAACAATCCGGCACCAGCAGTATCAGCGTTACAAATCGAGACGCTCAACTCGCCCCCTATGACCCCTCAAGATATCACAAGAGAGACCAGACGAGACCACACCCTAGCTCGAGTCCTAGGCTGGGTAGAACGTGGATGGCCATTGGACCAGGTCCCAGATGACTTTGCGCCATTTAAAACAAGGCAGACTGAACTTTTTTCGCAAAAAGGCTGTGTCATCTGGGGCAATAGAGTCGTCGTTCCAGAACGACTCCAAAAGACGCTGTTACAAATTTTGCATGAAGGACATCCCGGGATCGTGCGGATGAAAGCACTCGCACGGAGCTACGCTTGGTGGCCAGGCATGGACCGACACATCGAGTAATGGGTCAAGGCCTGCACTAAGTGTCAACAAACCAGCAACGCACCACCAAAAGCTGCACCGACCGAATGGGAGACGCCACGCGGACCCTGGTCCAGAATCCACCTTGATTTCGCAGGGCCGATTAAAGGACATACATTGCTGTTGACTGTCGATGCATACTCTAATTGGTTAGAAATTCATCGAATGACCAATACAACCTCCGAAGCAGTCATTAAAGTCCTTAATAGACTCTTTGCAACTCATGGATTGCCGGACGTCTTGGTGTCCGATAACAGACCACAGTTTACAGCGCTAATGTTTGAACAGTACCTTGCTGATAATGGCATCCGCCATACGCTCACCTCGCCTGCGCATCCTGCTACCAACGGCCGAGCGGAACGCATGGTCCAATTTGTAAAAAAGACTTTGCAAAAAGTGGACTATGATAATATTGACGAAAAAATAAACCGCATCCTACTTCTACAACACATCACTCCGCACAGCGTAACCAGCAGAACTCTCACCGAACTTCTTTTGGGGCGAAAACTCCGTTCCCGCCTCGACCGATTGCACCTTGCTTACGAGCCAGAAAAGCCTGCAGGAACCAGCGAACGCTACTGTACCTTCAAGGTAGGCGACCCCGTTTATGCAAGAAATTTGTTAAGCCTGGTTTCCCCAACAGTTAAAGTTGCAGACACTTTAACATATAAACTATGATTACATATTATTATTTACCTAAACCAGTTAGGGTAAACCAATGTTATCCCTAACATTATTTATCGGGCGACCTGGTTTGGATTGAAGCAACGATAATATGCGAGACTGGGCCCAAATCCTATATTGTAAGATGTGTTGATGAAAGACTGTGGAAACGACATATTGACCAATTACAGTCACGACTCATATCGGCCAGCCAACAACTCCCCTACGACCAAACTGAGGGGGGGGGAAGGAACAGAAGAAGACGACATTCCAGGGAACCTGTTCCAAGAAAGCGATGAAACAAGTGAAACAAGGAGGAAGAGTCATACGCTCCAAGGGAAATCACACCCGAATGAGAAGCTGAGCCACTGCCAAATAACAGCCTACCTCAACAGGACTGCACACAGCCAGTCCAAAGAAAATCTGATAGACCCAAAAGACAACCGTCCTATTTGAAGGACTATATGGTCACACCATAATTGAGGAGCCAGGGGGAAGGGGTGTTATGTATGTAAATAGTTAAATAAAAGCGAGCTTGGGGTAAAGTGCAGGGTTCTGGCCCTGCACTTCTGATTGGTTGTTAAGCGGCTCGATCGGATTGGTTGGGCTCAGAGAATCCGATTGGCCCTTAACGAAGGACTCTTATTGGTTCTGGAGCTAGAGTCTTACAGCTCCCTATTGGTTGTTTCACATTAAGGTTGCCTATATAAGGCAGAGTTGTTGTTATTAAAGTTTTTAAGTCACTATGTAATAAAGAGCTGGGGGTTCACCAACTAAGACTGTCTCCATTCAATTAACCCATGCCTCAAACTATATCAAAATCTACTGGGAGAAATTTCTTCATTAGATCTTCATGGAAAGCCAGAATGTCTGCAGATATCTCTGGAGAGAGAATTGTAAATGGAAGAGAGGATTTTTCACATTGTCCCTTTGCCATTTTATCATTAAATAAGTGCAAGAACGAGCCATTCCTTTTAAGAGAATTTCTTCTTTGAAAAATACGTCTGACGCAATTCTCTTTCATCTGAGTGAATGAGACTTGGTAAGAAAAACAAAACAAGGAAATATTCTGTAGGACAGTAGATTTTTTAAAAAAAATACATCCATGCAAATCATAGTGATGATTTCTAATTATTTCTCTGTATCCAGAAAATAGCACTTGTAATTTGCTACAGTTGTGTAGCATTCATTTTCCTTGGAGAAGGGGAATTAATATTTGAGCAGAAGAGTCTTAAGACTCCTTTATTCTGCTTTTTGGGGTTACCTATAAACAGCTGGTTGACAAAGTCTAGAAACAGGATACTGGCTTAGATAGGCTATTGTTGATCTAATGTATATTTAAAATCTTCTACCCCAGGCAATTGGTCAGAGAAGCTAACATATGCAATATATCTTTTGTGTTACGCACTTACATGCAATCCATCTGGTCTCAGGGCAAGTTCCTCTGTTTGCTTTTAAAGGTTTTGGGGTTTTTTTTGTTGGTGGTGGCAGTGGCCTTATGCAAGCCTGCTACTTTGCCTTGTTATCTTAAATAATGGATATTATTGTCTTCATCTCAGAATTCAATATTGTGAGATGAAAACACTTCATTTAAAGTGCCAGTATCACAGCACCCAGATTTCACCAGCTGTCTATCCTTCATTAAAAAAATCTAGTAACGGCAATGAAAAAATGAATCTGTACAAAGCATTCTCCAGACTGTTCCTTTATCTCACTTTAAAAAAAACAAACAAACCACTGGCTTTAGAATTTATTGTTATACTTTAAAAGGATAGTTCATCATCATCATCATTTTAGCCACTGTCTGTCAACTGCAGGATGAAGGCGGCTTCTGCATGTTTTTAACTGATATGGTCCTGAACTTTCTTTTGCCAATTGGGCCTGCAATATTTGCCGATGTTGTCGATTCATCTTGTTTTGGATCTTGTCCGTGGATGCTTTTTATCAAATAGGATCCATTCTATAACTGCCTTGATCTACCTGCCATCGGTTCTTTTTGCTGTGTGATCAGCCCATTTCCATTCCAATTCTTTTACTCTTTTGATGATATTGTATACTTTTGTTTATTCTCTAATCCATGTGCAGGTTTTTCTATCTTGTCTTGTAATGAGCCATTTCTAGTTTTTTTTTAATCGATTGTGAGGTTAGTGTCCATTTTCACTAGTACCTGTTAGAGCAGGTAGTGCACACTGATAGACTTTTCTCTTTAGGCATATGGGGAGGTTGTTCTTGAAAATTATCCTTAGCTTGCCAAATGCTTACCAGCCACATTTAACACGCCATCCAATTTCCTGTATTGTATCACCTACTATTCAGCTCTGTTGGCCGAGGTATATGTAGTGCTCTACTACATCTAGTTCATCTTCAGATGTATTTTTCTTTCTTTCTTTGGTGAATTTATTAAACATGACCTGGTTCTTTTTTCAGGTTTATTTTTAAGCCAAATGGTTCTCCTGCTTTTTGCAGCTCTTGTATGTGTCTTTATAGCTCTTCTGGATCTTGTGAGAAAAGAACAACATCATCTGCAAATCTTAAGTGATTTAATAGGTGCCACTGATTTTTATTTCATTTTTTTTGCCCAGTCTAGTTTGTGAAATACTTCTTCAAGGTAGCCTGAGAAAAGGATATTTGATATTGTATTGCCTTGTCATGTCAAACACCTCATTCTTTGCTGATTTCCACTTTAAGATCATTATGGCAAATTGTGCCTTTGTTTTTTCATATATTGATTGTAGTAATTTTATGGAAGCAATGTCTATACCTTGGTGGAGCAATACATTAATTATTGCTTGCTGGAGTACTGAGGCAGATGCCTTTTCATAGTCAATGAAAACTATGCACAGAGCCATGGTGTACTTGTGCCTTTCAAAGACTTGCTGAACCACCTGGATGTGATCCATTGTGCTGTAACCACTTCTGAACCCTGCCTGATCCTTTTGTCTGTGTATTATTTAATGTTCTCAATATTATTTAAAAGCTATATTTTCTAATTCTCTAAGCATTATTCTCTAAAAAGTTGGTTATCACCGTGAAGAATGTTAATAATTTCAGACAAGATAATAAGGTCGAAAACCCTTACTTGTGTGATCTGAATGTTGATTGGAAATCATCCTCACAGATTTTCAGGAGATTTAATCTTATGTAGGATTCACAGAATTTTAGCATAAACACATCTCACCTACAACAATACTTTCTGTAATATTGCTAATCATTGTTCATAAGGCAGAAAAATATTTCCAATGGAAGCCTTCTGTAATTCAATATTGTTCTTAAAAGATTATAAAACTGGCACTGGGATGTCTTTCTTGGCAACAGTGGACAATTCCCTTTTTATGATTCTTTTGTATTTGGCATTTGTGAACTGAAAAGCTCATGGAAAACACAATTCGTATGATGTGTTTCCCTTGTTCTAGTTCCAGGTGGGTCTAGGGAAGAAGGAATATTATAATTAATGGGATTAAATTCAAAGTCAAGTTTTATTTTGTAGAAGCATTTCAACCGTACAAGAACAAATGGAGTCTGTATCAAGTTGTTACAGAATAACCTTTTAGGATTTAGTGTGATTATTTAAAAGAAAGAAAGAAAGAGGTATTATTTGACCTAGACGTGAAACTGCACAAGAGTAGCCCCATTTTTTAATTTTGCTGTAAGTCATTACAAGCGATGTGATAGCCAACTGATACCTCCACCTCTTCCAATTTTTATTTTCCACCTAAGACTAAAAATAAATCAGAGGTATTCAGCTGTCAGTAGGTCTTTGCAATTTCCAATGGGGTTCCATGCAGATGTCCAACTCTATCTTAAAAATTGAAAAAAAATCTTAATAATTAACAGCTGGAGTCTTGACACTGTCTAACAGGGATCTTGGAAGGTCAGAGCCATACAAAACACTAATCAGTCTTTTCCATTGTAGGTCTGCTTTATAATGCAATTTGAATGATATTACCAATAATATAATGCAAATCTAACTCACATATGTCCTTTTAACTACTTTTAATTCCACGCATATATTTTGGGTCAGCTTCTATAAAAGTCTTAATGCCAACTCAATGATGAAATTACAGTGCAATTCAACAGACATTTCAACTTCGTGCTCAGAAATATTTACTAAACTACTCTTTTTTGGTTGTTTTTCCAAGTCTTAAAGTCCCCTTTTCCTTTTTCTCTGTCTCCTTTCCTTCCCCAAATCAAGTCACTTGTTCATCAGAAATGGCTTCTTCTTTATCCCAGTCATCCTGTTGTGCAGTCAGCTTTTCATAAGTACAAACCGCCATTTCTAAAAATTGAAAAAGAGTGCCAAGAGAATCCTTCACTTCTTGTTCTTCTTTTTTATATTTTTGGTATTCAAGTTTCAATCCATCCACAAGTGATGGCATTATAAAGAGAAAAGGTTTTTCCAAACAACCACCCAAGTGCTTTTAATCAAAGATAGTTCTCAGAAGTTCCAAAATCACCAAGCAATCCAAATAAGCTGTTTCCTTTAAGTACTTTCTCCTTCTTCACTTTCTCTTTCTGGGGTTAGTGTTTAATCACAAAGTTCCATTTAAAATATATCTTTTAGAAGTCTTTTTAATGTTTAATAACTCTTTAAAGTTCTAGGCAATCTTCTCCTTATTTTCAAATTCTGCTCCAATTTTTTTCCCCTCTCCCTTCCCACTCACAGCAAAAAAGGTTTTTAAAAAAAAATGTTCAGAAATCCTTATCCCTTCAGCATTTAATTACCTCCAATGCAGGTTTTCCAATTTCTCTTATAGTTCCATCTGCTGTCACATTAGGAAGGAGAGTGAAAAGAAAGAAAAAAAAACTTTTCCTTTTAGAATTCCATTTGCCGCTTGTAACTCTCTCTGGAAACAATTTATCTTTGACAACTTTCAAATTCCAGGGTACTTTCTCTTACTTTATCCTGGTCAAAAACCACTTTCACAACTCTTCCAACTTTCTTCCTCCTGCACAATCTTGTCCGACTGCAGGTTTCATTGTGGCGGCCATTACTGACTGCCGCTCCTCTGCCTTGGGAAAAGGGGGTTTTGCCGGCTAGGGAGGGGGTCTGCAACACCCCCAAACCCCTATCCGGATCCCCCCTGTCTTCAGCTGTCTCCACGGGGCAGCTGTATCCCCCAAATCCAAATGGATCGGGGGCACCTTAGCAGTGAACGCAGCAGGGATCGCACGGTATCGCGAATCCCTGCCGCTACCGAAGCCTTGCAAACCGGAAGTCTAAAAAAACCGGTGTATAAAATGTTTTATTTGTTTTATTAAAATTTACAAATAACTTTCAGAAAAGAGGTTTTATGTTCTTATGTTTCATGTTTTGTATGTCTTTAAAAATTAATAAAATTAATAAAATTTGTCCAAAAAAAAAGAAATATTTACCAAACTACTATTCTACTTCAATTAATACATCTCATCCTATGGTGTCCTACAGACTTTTATATCTGTACTTTTACAATAGTTCAATAAATTAGCCTTAGTAAAAGGGAAATGTTAAAACTTACATACTTGGAAATAAGTTCAACTGAAGAGAGTAAGATTTTCATCTGGATAAACATATAGAGACAGTAGGAGTGGCATAGTGGCCTAGAGTTGGAACTCTTGCCTCACAATCAGGAGGCTGTGAATTCAATCCTAGGTAGCGACATATATTTCTCTCTCTGGGCACAAAGAGAAAATATCTGCTGCACACTCCACAAAAGCATCAGGAAGGGCATTCGGCCAGTAAACGTTCAGCTCCATTCAGTCACTCTGACACCATCCTAATCAAAGGGTCATTAAAAAGGGTCATTAAAAAGAAAAAAACATATAAAGAGAGTCATTGATTGAGATGGACAGTTATGGAAATTGAATGAATCAGTCATTATATTCTTGTTTCTCTCCTCAGTGTATTTGTTTTGTGACTCAGCATTTTAAAACAGTATAGCTATAAAATTCAAGGATGCTATGTAACTGATTTTCCACTTCCATAAAAGAATATTTGATACTTACTTGTTCTTCACTAAAAGAGACAAAAATGATTTTTGTTCATTTGATCTAAAATGCTCAAGACGTGATCATCTGTGACCTTGACATGATTTTAGATTGTACCTAGAGCAGATGGAAGAGGGCTGGCGGAGAAACAATATGGGAAATGCAAAACTGGATTTCATTTACAAGCTTTGGGATCTCCTATGCAAAGTAGATAAACTATGATCCAACCCTTTCTGAAAGCCTTACATTTTGGGTAGAGTTCCTGGCATTCCTGCAAAAGTGTCATCCAGACTGTCATTTTTAATATAAGAAAAAAAAAACCTATTGTGTCCATCTGGAGAATTCCAACTGATTTATTTAGCACGCAATTTAAAAAAAAGCCGGTCAAAATGCCCCTTGCCAATGAAAGCCAGCCAGCTTTGGAAAAGTGAGTGAGGTTGTGTTTGACAGGCTGTTGTGTTGCTCATGGAAAAGTTTCACCTACCAGTAGTGTGCTTTCACACACATTTTATAATATAGGTCTTCATAATTTCAGAAGCCCTTAGAAAGACTGACTACTGGGAACATGACAAAACATGGCCTTAAGGAGAGATCTGATCTAGAAGTAAGCAGAATTTTTCCAACCATGAAAACAATTAATTAATGAAATAGCTTGTCTCCCTAAGTGGTGGATGCTCCATCATTAGAAGTTTTCAAAAGTGGATTGGATGACCATTTGGCTGGAATGATAAAAGTACTAGAAGATCTCTGAGGTTCCTTCCCTCCTTATGATTGTATGTTCTAGGCTTTTGTTGAGGAAAGGGGCATTGCTGATGGGGAAAACAGATAACTAAGTATGTTTTTTTTTTAAAAAAAAAATCTCTTGGTTCTTCCTGTAGGAAAATTATGCCTGATAAATGTTCATCCTCAAGAGATTAAGCTGAAACCAGCAATATCTGTAACTTTATGACAGAGGAACCATTTTAAGAGTTTTGGAGAGAGAAAGTGCTGTTTTAACAAAGATCTTGTTGAAATTTTTCAATGCGCCAAAATGGATAGGTTGGCACTAGAATTGAAAGAACAAGATAAATCAGAATATTATAAAATATGAAACAAATGTTATTATTGGAGGAACATGAAAGGGAGTTCACAAAACTGAAATAAGAATTTAAGATGAAATAGAAATGAGGTGAGAGACCTTATACCTGAGGTATAAGAATAAACTGAAAAGAATGCCATCACAGAGATTTTACTTCATGTATGTAAAGACATTAAGCTCGGTCTTTTAAATGTGCAGTGCACTTGTGGCACACTTAAAAAATGGGTGCAGCTTCAAATGCAGTGTCATGGTGGCCATCTTGATTTTGTCTGAGTACACTCGTGGACACCTCCTAATACAAAGAGTGCAAATTACATCAGATGTAGTTGTAATGAGGGCACTATGTAAATTAGGTAATGCAGGTTGGTCCATTGCATGCAAGATCCTTTGAATCAAGGAAACTGAGGCTTCATCATTCAACTTCTTCAAAGTATGGAATATCTGAAAAGCTTTTCCAAAATGATGTTCCAGCTGAATAATTTATTGCAGAGAAAGACAATTCTTGATGAGCTTTCTGAGGAAAGGGGGGTTTCTTAGTAAGAATTTTGTGGAATAGGAAGATCAGCATAATAAGATTTTGACTGTATGATTTTTTTCTTCTTCTGTTGAATACACCAAGTTCTAAATGCATGCATTTTGCATTACCAAGATTCTGAATTTAAAGTTGTGTATTCAAGCATCTTCCTGTGCTCCTTTTGAAAAAGAGACTCATGAGTTGGGTAATCCAACATCATTCTTTTAAACAAGAAAATGCTATTTGATGTATATTCAGAAAATGAGTTCGGCGTGTTGTTTTTTTTTTAAAGTGGGAAAAGGCACAGCTGTGTATACATGTTTTAATTAATTGTACAACTTGGTCTTTCAAAGGTAGATTTGAATCACTGTAGGTGAAACAATCTCATTAGGGACATGATATGAATTTGTTACACATATGTAATGAGTTCTCTTTTCTACTGTGAGTGATAGGTATAAAAAATCGCCAGATTGAGAAGTTTTAGTGGCCTCGCCTCTGCTGAATGAGCTACTATAGCCCGCTTGGCCAAATTGGCCTCCTGGGACAAAGACTTGAAATCATATTAAAGCTCCTTTCAGGGTTTCATTATTTATTAGTGTCAGAGCTGAGCCATCAAAGGGGAGCTACCAGGCAAAATACAACATCCCAGTTTGTAAAAGGAAGTTGTGATAAACATTTGCAGTGAGATGAGCCAAGGGCCAGTCTTGGCTCTTGGCTCTGAATGCTGTTAAAGCCAAATTTATAACCAGTGGAAATATCTGACGTACCATTAAGATAGTCTAGAATGGATTCATTGCTGCAAGCATTCTGAAAAAATATATTAAGCTGATGCCAGGAAATTTACCTTAGTTTTAGGTTGGTTCTTTCCTTGATTAGTTTCCATTAATTGCTTCTTCTCCTGCCATCAGGTGCTTTGGAAAATACATTGACCCAGTGGTGGGATTCAACTTTTTTTTTACCACTGGTTCTGTGGCCATGGCTTGGTGGGTGCGCTTTGCACGCATGCAGAGGGTTTGCTACTGACCTTCTCCTGCAATCCTGCACTCTCCCTGTGTCTTCAACAGCTGACATGCAGCTATCTGCTCAAAGCGCAAAGCAGCTGAGCTTCAAAACCAGAAAATAAAGCTGAATATAGAGCCAGGGCAGGCAGCCGATCCGGTAGAATACCACCTCTGCATTGACCCCCTCTTCTCTGTGAAAAGCTCCTCAAATATTGGAACACTGCTATCACGTCACTTAGTCCTTCTCTTCATTAGACTAGCATTCCTGCAACTGCTATATATTTTGCCTTCCAGCCCCCTAATCATCTTGGTTGCTCTTCTCTACACACTTTCTCGAGTTCTCAACATCTTTTCTATATTGTGGCAATCAAAGCTGGATGTGATATTCCAAGCGTGGTCTTACCAAAGCATTATAAAGTGGTATTAACACTCCATGCGATCTTGATTCAGTTCCTTTGTTAATGCAGCCTAGAACTGCATTGCTATTTTGGCAGGTCATTATATACTGGGGTCATATTTAAGTAGCTGTTCGCTAGGAGTCCTAGATCCTTCTCATAGTTATAACCTCTGAGCCATATTCCGTCTATTCTGTACTTTTGTGTTAGATTTTTCTTGCCTACACTAGGTGTAAAACCTTATTTTCTCACCATTGAATTGCATTTTGTTGCATATCAGATTTATATAGCTACCCCATTTCATGGAACACATCTCTAGGCGGTACATAAAGAAACACATTATATAAATTAACAATAAAAAAGGATTCTTTTTTTTTTTTTGAAACAAATTTTATTAATTTTAAAGACAAACAACACATCATTAACCATTAAGTACATAAAACCTCTTAACATTATAAATTTTTACAAGTCGAATAAAACATTATTTTTATACAACATAATTCTAATTTATCCCATTTCCATATGGACACATAAATATCTTTCAGCAAATTTCTCATTATTTCTCTTTACTCTTATTCAATTTCATTTCTTTTCTATATTTATCCATTTTATAGTCATCATATTCATTTCTTTCTGGCTTGTTTACAATTATTCTCATCTAACATTCCTCCAAGGTTTTATTGATTCTTTTTTTTTTTTTTATAAAAAACAAATTTTATTAGTTTTACAAAAAACACAATGCACAAACATACAAAACACAAAACATAAACAAAACTAAAAGATCTTTTCTGAAGGTTGTCTGTTCCCGGGTTAAAACTCTTCACACAGACACAAATTCAAGCATCATATTCATCCCATATATCCTTCCATATCTTATTATCATTTTCTTTTTTATATATATATATAAAAACCATTTTTATCAGTTTTATAAAAACAATGCACAAAGAATCAAGGCATAACAGCTTATAAATTCTTTTCTAGGAAAAAATAATAATAAAAGACCAATAAGGCATAACAATTCCAAATTATAGTATTAATACTTCATATAGTATTAACTTCATATCTTATCCCTACTTCTCCTTTTCATCCAAATTATTTCTTATTAATTAAAATTTTATTGCTTTTTATC